>OY763909.1:7390000-8590000 GCA_963667235.1 Nomada lathburiana
CCAAGATATAATTTCAATTGAAACGTGCAACGGTCGCGGTTGAAATTACGCTCCGACAATGTGCCCAAAAGCCCGTGCAACCGATTTGAACGGGTTTTTATTGAGTCCAGAATCGAACGAAACGTGAAAGTTTAAATATCGTAGCACGGTCAAGTCTATTAACGGAATCGCAACCTCAGAGTTCCGGTTCTGCCGGACGAATTAGCATACGACAACATCGTAACAGAAATAATCCAATCGATTCCATCCGATACGTTTCCACGTTGCAAGATTGCGTCGCAGACATTTTACGGCGTCACTTTCGCTCGGCAAATTATCTAGAAACCAACCAACAAGGTTAACCGCCCCTGATGTACGATTAATTTCCACCTTGCCGCCACTCTTCTTTTTTTCACCTTTCATTCGATCTCGTTTACTTGCCGCGCGCCGATCATGTTTTCCGCTGGTAATTGCGATCACGATTCACCTCATAACATTGAATCGTTACATTCGAGCGGTCGGTAGCTTTCAAAGGGGATACAGGTGATACATTTTTCTTTTTATCGTTGATCATGGTGAATCGTGGCGAAGATTTATTTGCATCCACTGTTTCAGGAATGATTTTGGATTTTTTTTTTTTTTCTAGCGACGTTTCAAATTATTCCTGAACGTTAATTAAGTCGCTTCGGGAAGTCGAGTTTGGTGAACGATTAGAAATGGATGATTTCTATGCTTTTATGTAAGAGTTTGTATTTATTTGTATTTCGCAACGGGGAAAAGGGAGTCGAGTTCGTTCGATGAAAGTTTTACTGTTGGAAAGTGCCATGGGTTACCCGTGACCCACTGATTGGCGCGCTTAAAGGCCGGCTGTAGTTTCTCAAAATCGCGGTGTCAATTCACAGTGAAATGTTAATTGGGTCCGGCAGAGTTATCTTCAGGTACTTTCCCTTGAGGCAAAGAAGGGCCATGAATATTGTAAACGCTGGAGTTAGTTATTCCAATATTCTATCGGACAGTGTTTTCTCCTCGCCTGTACACCACGAGCATATATCGTTGCTCAATTTTACGTGAAATCAAACGGGTAAGCAAGAACTACATTCTTTTTACAGTAAAATCGCCGTCATTTTGCGACAGTTTAACGAACGGTGAAAGTATAGTAGCGAGGAGAAATGTTAAGTACAAAAGCCCCTTGCGCAATATGATTAATCAAAAAGTTGAAAAAGAAATAACAAGAATAAGAGGTACGACGAGGGGTGAAATTATTCGGCACTTCCGTGTTCAACTATTATTTCGTATCGAATTGCCAACGACTGTGTCGCAATAGTATTACCATTTTTTATTCTTAGTACTTTTCGCACGGAAATACATGGAGAAGATAAATGTATTCTTCAAACAGCAACACCATTCAGATTATTTATTTCTTTATCTATTCGCCTTTGCTTCTGTCCGCTCTCTCGATGCTTCTGATGTCCGAGAAATTTATTCAAATGAGCATAAACGGGCGAGAAACGTTTCATATGGGAAAGATATTGGACGCGGGCTTCCGTGTTTCGACGACGTTGGCGAGCCATTGTCGCGACGTATAATGAACCCGTCGTTGAAATCACCGGTTGCTCGGCACTATCGCGCGTTCAAGTTTCCAAAGAACGTCCACGCAGCAATGGACGGCGATAAATTGCTCTACCGCGACTACCGCATTAATTGAAGAGCCGTTTCACACGCCTGCTCCGGATAACTATTATAATTTTCCACTGCAAAATTGCGCGTTAACGCCTCTTTTTCAATTGCACGTTTAACGTCATCAAGCTCGTCGGCTGAAATGAAATCGTAGTGTCGTCGCGCTTAAGAAAAACAACGAGACGAATGATCTGCGCGTTAACAATTTGACAGCAACAACAGTTTCCCGAATGCAAGTTATCGTAAACGATTGAGTAACTGTTTAAAGGATGAGGCGATGCATATACCTATGCTGTTGTTGCACATAGAATGGAAATACCTCGGAAATCCTTTAATTAGCCGGGAATAATGAACGATACCAGGCTCGCAGACAAATTGGATGGTTCTTATGGTACAGGAAATCGTAAAATGAAAGGATCCGAAATGTAAGTCGAGTAACACGAAATTGATACGTATTGCGTGGGCAGACAGTAACGCGTCGAATGATCGGAATATTTCTGACGCGAAAGTGTTGGCAACTTTTGAGACAAAAAAGTATCTGTACGTAACAAACCTTCGTACGCGAGTACCCATACGTTAATACTTGGCTAATTACCGTAACAAATAGTTTCTAAATCGTAAAAAAAAAAAAACACGTCATGTCCCTTTCGTTCGACACTTTCACATATTTTCTTCGTGCCTCTCGACACCGAAGTCGTCCGAAAATCGTATTCAGAATTAAGACAAACGATCGGCCATCGTTGTCCAGAATAGATCCTTGAAGCGGAATACGTATCTTGAAGCAACGTAACAGACTCGATAAATCCAGGTTATCGAATTCTCGTCCGGCGAGATTTTCCATCTCACATAACACGATCTTAACGTAGACCGTCGTGAATAAAATGCACAACGAGGACGCATAATTCATTCGAAGTAGAAAAAAAAAAAAAGGCGGGGGAAAACGGACGATTGCACACGTCGCAAGATAGTTCTTTCGATAGAGGGAGAAAAAAAGAGCCACTCGACCTTTGATTTACGATTCTCTCGCCTCTACTTGAAAAAATTATTCTTGAACGCAGCAAACATTTTTTTCCCAGGACATACTATGATGCCATAAATTCCATATCCGACGTTCCACAATCGTTCCTTTTTTTTTTTTTATTGCAACGCGAATCATCCAGATTCTAGATTCTAGATAATTTGTCTATTTGAATGATCACGCGTAAAAAAGACGCGTAAACATATTAATTTGCATATCGATCTTCGCACTCCTATATTTCTCACGTATCTCCTGCTTCTCTCTCCCAATCAGTAACAGGTGGAACATATCCCAATTATATATCCACTCCAAGCTCTCGCCGTGTGTCTCGCAATCAGGTAGATTTTCGAACGGGCGAAGCACGTGTCCGGGAAAACTTTCCAATTCTTCAACGGCGAACGGAAAAATCGGTGAGGCATTCGAGGATGGGTTCGTTAGCGCGTAGGACGTCGCGGATGACGTATCGATGATGCGTCGATGATGTATCGATGATGGTCCCTAGCACGCAGTTTCCCAGTGACCCCAGAAATTTCTGGGACTCCGTTATATCTGCATTTGCGCCGCGAAAGAAATCGCGTATGAATCATCGCCACGCTTGATCGCCACGAATTTTTACCTCCATAACCAATATCTACCTACGTACTTTGCGTATGGTGTACGTACAGTATATACAACCTGTTTCACGCATGAACAATACGCACCGATCGCAGGCACGGACATGCGTAGCCTTTCGAACGTATAAATAAAACATCGACACACGTTCCTCGTTCTGCCGGGTGAAAAAGAATTCGCATTCCACCCGGTTATGCACACGCGACTCTGGAATCATATCCGCGGGGTAAAAGTTACGAGCGAGACCTGCCTCGTTAATCGGAACTTGTCCCTTATTATTGTCTGCTGTTGCAAACGACTGCGGTGCCAAGGGTTATTTGCAGAAACGATAATTATCCGACGCGCTAGAAAATTCTATCCACGAATCGAACGATTCGAATTTCCTTGGATTTACGGGCGAAGAAATAGAATAGAAAGATGCGCCCACGGTGGAGCAAGTATGATAGTAAAAAGCAATGCAGTGTTTGACCAGGACGAAATTGAACGTAAGAATTGAAACAGGGATCGTTTGTTTTCTATTACAAACGCAAATGTACGAGTTGACGTAGAGAATCATGTTGCAAAGTGAGGCGAAAGGATTTCGATTGTAAACTCGTTTCCGTTTTTTTTTTTTTTTTCTTAAATAACGCCTCTCCTTTCAAATTATACACGTTTCTAATTGCACCTCGCGTTACTTTCAAAACGGCGCGCGCGGCTAAACCCAATGAAGGTTGAATCCTTCGTTGGAATCTGCTGCACTGAAATCGGCAATTATGCGCACAGTCATTATTTCGTTCGGTTCCTATCGAGTTCGATGCACGCGCACTTCGTTATCCACGATATCGAAATGACGTTAATCGATGGGCAATTATCTACCATTAGAATGCCTCGAACTCTTCGAGTCCAGAAGTCAATTCTTATCGCCTGCTCCTATTTTACACGCATACGGAGAATTCTTCACTAAAAACTAATAGATTAGAGATTTGGACACGAGCGATGTTACCTTCCAGCTGTTCACTTAGTAGCTTCCGCTTAGCTCGTTTCGCGGATCATGTTAAACGTTCCGTTCAAATGGTATCCAATTGATATTCATGGGTAGACAGGCGATCGTAAAGCACACAGAGCGTTAATCTGCTCGAACAAGTTTGTAATTCTAATTAAATTGAGAACATTTGCACGGAGAACGACATTGGTCGACCAATACCTTTCTATTCGAGACGAATTGTGAACCGCGCCGTATCGAAAGGCGTGTATATCGATAAAGATCGATTGTACCGCTACTGCTCGAGCTACTTGCAAACTTTTGAGCATATTAATCCATGCATGCCGGATTTATTAAATACACTTTCCAAATAATTTCCCATAAAGCGTGCACTTAATTTCCTGTTTACTGTTACGATTGGAAAATTCAATTGCAATCGACATAACGAAACTCGACGCCTTTTTTCCCGCTTCTTCGCGATTAACGTGGTAATTAAAGCATAGTTTATTCGAAAAGTATTTATACTCGAACCGCGGGCAATTAGTTGCACCAATTAGATAAATCCTGCTCGGTGATGCGAGAAAAAAAGCTTGTGTACATTGCAGGGACGTTTTTGTTTCTCTTGATACGCCACGTGTTAATTATCACCGTGCAGTTCGCCACCTTTTTTTTCCTGGAAATCCCAACTTAGTCATCAAGCTTCCTTCGCGCAAATATGCTATTTATATTTGCCCGCTGGGAAATCACAGCATGATTAATACAGTTATGCGAGAAATTCAAAATCGTCCGAGCTTCCTGAAAAATTCGTCCGCCCGAACCACAATTTCGCATACTCATAAATTCTACGATTCGTGAATCTTTCAGTCGTCGCCTAGATCGTTCGCCACGTTAATTTTCGTCAACGAAAATTCGAGCGTTTCCACGCGTCGAATCGAAGGCGATGCTCGAAAGAATATCCGACGCGGGGACAGAAACCGAACGATCTGGACCAGGCTGGATCGGTTTGATTAGAAAGTGGGACAGGTAGGCTCGTAGTGCCGGTAGCTCGTTGTACAGCACCCCGGGGTCCTTGCGAACCCACACTCGCCAAAGATCTCCCACCCTGCACTTCTCAAGAACACGCGTGGGCACGTGTGTGGACGCGTGTTCGTGTTCCTTCACAATATGGCGACACGTTTATGCGGTGTAAATATCATTTACTTCGTGTGCGCACGATAAATTCATGTACCAGGTGGTTATCGAAGATACGTATTACGCTACTTTTAACGGCATTTATTATCACACCGAGGTATACAATATTTGTTGCCCGTATTTTTATTTATTACTTTATGAAAGAAGGGGGTGCATTTCGTTTTTTTTATTCGTTCGTTTGTAATACTTTGTTCAGGTGAACTTTATAGACTACAGTATTCAATACTTACATCGCAGCTTGGCGAGTAACGAATATTGCATGCAACATTTATATTATTTCCTGAAAGTGTACTGTGTCCCAACTGTTAGGCTCTATTTGTCACCGAACCGTGCGCGTTTCGCGTACACGTTTATGTGGGAATCGTGCGTCGGTGTGCGTCCAACAGTATACCGCGTGTGGAATTTAAGATCCGTTCATTGTTGAGCAGTATGATATAGCGAATATGGAAATATCCTGTGGCACACAGCGTGGGTGGAAATGCACCGCGGCTGGAATTTAAGCTCCATTTGTCCCTAAGCCATATTGTATACTAAAGACGGCGCCATTGTCCTCTGTTATAATGTTTCTGGAAATGCATCGCGCGTAAAACTTATAATCCACTTACTGTTGCTGCGCACAATGGGATAAATGAATTACGGACCGTCTTAAATATTGACTCTGCCTTTCGCATTAGAAATACTATCGTACAAATGTATCGGGACATCTCCGTTTCTTAACGAACTGTCAACCAGCATCAAAATATTAAAAGGAAAATATAGCGAAATAGCAGGTAACATAAAATTCAGAATGACCGTCGATTGTTCCCGCAATGGTGAAAATGATTAAAATTAAACAACGATACGACTTTCACCGACGATCGAGAAGTAACGTTTCCCCTGCCCACGAGAATAATAATTAGATCGATATGAAATACCCCCGGTACATGGCGTACAGAACTATGCAATGCAATCGGTTCGCGGGTTCTTTGATTCGCCACGCTCGCCTACGACTTTCGCAATAAATAATTCAACGCGAAATCACAAAGTCGCGATAAGCGATCCAATATTGCGCCTTCGATTTCTTCCTTCCTGGGCGGACGTTGCATACTTCCGAACTAATTCGTTCCTGCTCCGTCGTGAAAGATTCCAATTGAGTTTCCATCAAATGTTTCGCGTATCTTGAATATTGAACGCGAATGGCACGGTTGGCGCAATATCTTTCTAGTTTTTTTTTCCTCCTTCTTTTTTTGTTATTCGCTTCGACGATAATATTCATGAAATCGATCACGCAACGACTACGAAATTGTTCGAATCGTGAAAGTCCAAATGCTCCACCGAACGACTACGTTCAAACGGAGAAGGGGACACTGCGAGGCCTGTCCAAAGACAAAACGTACATAGCTCGAAATTCCTCTGATTCATACTGCGCGTTGCTCAAACGTTTCCTCTGGTATGCCAATCGTAACGTATCGAATCGCCGTAACGAAATCTCCGAATTGTCTTGACATCTTCAACCCTGCGATCGCAGTGCTGTAAAACAGTAATTGTAAAAAAATTTCATTCCACGATCAACACCTTGCCGAACGAATCCCCGAACTGCTCGTAGCGTTCAAGACTAATTTCACAATCTTCTTGAACATTTTCATCGTCAACCGCGCCCGCTATCACGTCGTACAGAGTTGCGCGACGCACAAATTTCCACCCTTCCGCGGAACAACAGAAACTTCCAACCCTCCGTTCTCAAACCCCTCCCGATACGTCGATCGGAAAATATAGCACAATTCCAGCATCAACCGTGAAATGCGAGCCGGCCGTGCGAATGACCAAGCAAGAATAATTCCAGGACGTAAAAACGGTCCGCTCTGTGGTAGCCAACAGCGGGGATTTCTCTTTTCCGACTGGACACTCATTTAAACACGATTCCGATAAAACTTGAATAATGGCCAGGCCAGCGTGTACACGCTTGCAATTCTGCATTCTGCGTTCTGCCGTTCGAGCCGGCTGACGGACGTGGAATTTAATTTAATGGCCATAAACGGCCGCGAACGACACCGACGGCTTGCCGCGAAATGAAAGTGCGCTCTTACAGAACGGAGAGAGGCGACATAGAACGACCTTGTTGCGCGGTGGAAGAAGTCTAGGCAGGACTACGAACGATCGTTTTCGATTTCATTCAACCTAATTACAACCGTCGTTATCGTTGGCCGAAGCGGCTGTGACATCTGCGTGAAAACCTGGTAGATAGTTTCCAGCGTACGCACCTTTGCTCTTTTAGGGAAATTCGTTGGATAACGACGAACAGATTGGGCAGATTACTGTTCGCGCGAGTTATACAGAAGCAGGACGGAATATCATTGGGACAAAGCAATTATTGCAGGTCCGTGTTATATTGATCTCAATGGAATGACTCGTTAAGTAGCTAGCGAACGTATTTGAACGATTAAGGAGGTGCAGCTGAGCTATTTTTGATGGCAGTCTGTAATGCTCGATTGGGATCTGACGTTGGGAAAATTTGAATAGTGAAAGCGGCTAATATCTTAGTTGTAATGAGCAAGAGATATTACAGGGTATGTGATACGTATACTGTCGTGGCAGTGATGGTTGTGTTGGTGCAAGCGTGTTCCTAGGCTCGGAAGAATTTTCTGATTGCTTTGATCTTGGCCAGATATATCGCAAATTGGAACGTCTAATTGATATAAGTATTTAGCATAATGAAGCACAGCCCTGTCGTTCAATTACACTTCATTAAAACTTGTACTGGGCTCGTTAAGCCCCTTTAATGCGTGTCTTCTATTAAAATTAATACCGTTGCTCCCTTCTCACACGGCCGATTGTTCATATTTTACAATTATAGCGCACACGTATGAAAACGTATTACGAATTTGCAACGTTGGAGAAACGTGATTCTGACAACGTGACCAAACCTAACGAAAATGTTTACAATGGTTCTCTTATGGAATCAAGTAGATATAGTGATATAATTAGACAATTAAGTCTGTAACTGTTAATTGTAATGTTCTTTCTCTAAACCCATCCCATTTAAAAGATAATATTCAATTGCACACACACACACGAATGCACCCATTGTGATTGCAAGAGAAGTTCTCCATCGTTCAAACAGTTCCCATTGCATTCATATTTTCCATAAGCCAGCTGAACGAATCGTAAAACCTCGCATCCACATTCCCGTGTCGCAAATCGTGATCATTACAAAAAACAAAAATAAAAAACAAACACCCTCGTTAATTTTAATCGTCACCCTTTCATTCCCACGTATCTCGAAATTCCTTATCATTTCATGCGCCAACCCTCGTCGAAGGGAACAATTGAGACAGATATTTCTTACCGTTTTTTCTCCGGTAATATCGTCGATGCACCGTGTACCGTACACTTACTATCTATCGGCACGTCGATATCGGGAAGACGAGCCTTCCCCGAGGTGCACCGCAAAACGGACGACGATCTTCATGAGGGACCTTTTTATCCAGAATGTATCATCGCCACGGTGCACCGATGGTGTGCCTCGAAAATTGCTATTTCACGGTCGACGTAACGCGGGGCGAACGGTCGATTCCTGCATCGAGGAATCACCTTTTCTTGCACCTGTTCGCAGATGACGATTGCACCCGAGCACCGTTCGTCACACCGCTGCACGTTCGACGGTTCTTTTTAGAAACGCTTCCGTGTTCGTTGACACTTATCGTGGACGCAGATACATATTTCTGTATCGACGAGAGTAGCGTTCATGCGTCGGGCGGTGCACGATTCTCGTGGAAATGCCATTGAAAGGTCGTGCACACGTAGATGCGCGTAAACGCGTGAGCGATCGTTGGTTTGGAGGAGAAAGATGATCATTTTGTACCTGGGATCGTTCGGTGGGTGAAAGGAAAGCTGCGATTGACGATTGAATAATTTTCTAGTTAGGTGTCGTTCGATTTTTCGTCGTCTCGCAGAGATTCGCATTGGAGGCTTGTGTTCTTTTCGATTGGTTAGCTATTTCGGAGAACGAATTTGGTTCGCGTTGTGCATTGAAAAGATTCGGTACCATTGGCGGTACGTTAAAAATCGGCTGGAAATTCTGTATATTGTTTTTGTACCTTTAAACATATACACGATTACCATTAATTACATTCTTAACCAAATAAAAGAAATCCAATTTCTAAATAGAATTTGGCAAAGAGGGGAATGCGAATTATTTAATAAACGCGAATCTACTGCGTCAACGACCACGATTACCAGTGCAATTTCACGCCGCGTAGAATCTCGCGCACCGTTCTCCTTTCTGCACTTCCGTTCCGGCTTCCAGTTCCGTTCGAATCATCAGAAACAAGTAGCTAATAATTTACGCGCTAAACTATCGGGGATGGAAGTTCGTTGACGTGAAAGAAGCGGCCCATTATCGGCCGCCTCGTAATCAATACCGACGAACGAGCGCCATTACTTCCAATTAACTCATCTTCCCGCGGCTCGGTCTAACGTCGTTGTTCCGTGCATCGTACAAAGGGTTACGCAAACGGCGTGCCAACGTTACGAAGTCTGCGCGATAACGCGAATAATTTGCTCGAGAATTGCTGTGGAAAAATGAAGATTCGAGCCATTGGAACGAAACTCGTTGATGGGCTTTGTCATTCGGCGAATAACTTTTTCGGAGAGAACGGAAGGCATCGAAGTTCGTACCATTGACGAACGAAACGTTTGCCCCGCCGTCAAATATTCGTAACCGTGAAGAATTGAAAAATTCCCTTCCCAATTGGGCTACGCTATGGACTCTGGAACCGTCGCGGCATTAGGACACGCGCCACTATCTTTTCGGCAAGCGTGGCGAACACATGGCGATGACTAAACGAACGATCACCCAGTGGCCATCCTCGCACAACTAATGAATTTCGTGGATCGCAGAATAAGGTATAAAGTTTACAGCCACTGGGACTGACCTTTCCCTCCGCGCCGGCCCGAAGCCAGGCCACGATGGGGCACCATTCTGAAAATCGGCATTTGCTATTTCAGCGTGCCGACCACGCTTCACGTTTAGACGGAACGGCTACGAAATGTCACGCGAACGTGGGCCATGTCCGGCCTTTGTTCGGGTTCACGATGGATTAAAACAGTCTGCGAAGCGTCGAATTTCGTAGTCACGAAGCGTCGACGGGGTTTACCGAAGACGGACGGACGGCGGAATAAATTTTCGTCGGCCGTTTCTTTGAGAAACAGCAGGTATGCAGTCAGGTAGCAGGTAGAAGGGAGAGAAACACTGTTCGGAAGTGATTTATCGGTGTAGGAATTTAAATAGACTCGAAGTTCACGCGTCCGTCGCCTTTTTCCTCCCGTTCGTATCCACCTTTATTTGTCCACGTATTTGTGGGATTTAGCGTCACGCTTTTTGACGATTTAAACACGATAATTTGGTTCGACGAGGATCACTTTAAATATCATATATTATCGAACTCTCTTGCACGCAGGTAGAAAGTTTTCAGAAACGATGGCCGAAAGAAATATCGCTGGGTAACTGTGTTAATGATTATTATTATTATCATCGTACGGTGGTGTAATTGTTCTATTTTCTGCGATCAATCATACTTTCCGGTCTTCGCTGTAGCCATTCTATTGGAATGTTTGATTCGTGCGTAACTGTACACCGTCGTATTTTCCGCGATCAGAGGCAGCAGCACGAACCGTGACTGTTAAGCGCAATTTTTCTTAACAACCTTGAGTCGACTCTTCAATATGCGGAGGGTAGAAAAATATAGTATTTTATCGCGGAAGGTGAAAGCGGCCTTGAAAGTATCGCTACGCCTTCGTTCACTAATGAAATCGGTTGCTATTAAGCGAAACATCCATTCCAAGCAATGCGCCTCAACATCCGCATGAAGTAGCGAATTAGCGGGTAGCAATGGAAATAGTATCAAAGGAAACACGAATAGTATCAAACTGAAACATTTCGTTCAGTTTCATTCAATTAAGAAGCGCTACTAAATATATACAATATTGTTTGGCGCGTGATGAACAAAAATTGGTTTCGAAACTGATTAATTATGATTTTAACAACGACGTCGTTAGTCGTTCTCTAATTTGGTTCGAGGCTTTGGGATTTTTTATTTTCTCCGAACTTTGTGGTCATTCATCTTCGTATCCTGTTGTATTCTTTTTATTTATTCAAATTACACGAGGCAATTGTCTTCCATTTAGATCGAATTCTGCACTTTCCCGTAAGTTCGATTAATAAACCATTGCGCAACAGTTGCGCTTAAATGAAAGGATCTAAGTGAAGGATTGAATGCGCATGAAGAACAATGCTCTGCTGTCCGTTTAAAATTCCTCAACACCACTAGGAGAGCAAGTGGAAGTAGCCGTAAACCCAGTGAGGCGTTCATTGTTCCTCCATAAAATTTCAACTATCAGGAAGAATGAACGTGTCTTCTCGAGTGTTTCCTAGGAGAGAGGATGTGTTCACTTTGCATGTTCGATTCATTTGCTTCGAACTCACGCCGGGAGAATGGTTTTGTATTTAAATTCGTGCGGGTCGACGGGAACCTTTCGCGTTGTTAATATTAAACGCCATCTTTCACGAGTGTGCTCTCTAATTAGCAATCACCGGTACTAATTAAGCGACCAGTCTCGATGAATAATAAAGATTCTCCCGAGCATTGTGGCCATCTTGGTCGACAAAAAAATTGCTGAAAAGTTTCGTTGGAATTTTGTTAGACATAAATTGTTCAAACGAAAAAATAGATAAAAACAAGGTAAATCCAGATAATATTGAATTCATGAAAATTTCATAATGTAGAAAACATATGGTGTATCCTTTTGGTAAATTAATAATTTCTCTGATGTGTGATTCACTGTATTCCTAATACTTGCTGACTTGCAATTGGTAACTATTCAATTGCTTGCAATAAAATAATAACTGCAATTGTTATATATTATATGACAGTTGGGGTAATATACAGAGAACACTGTAATTATTCTAAATGCTATGGTACATGTGCCTACAACCTACGACTGGATTCCATACGTCCATATTGGTTTCACGACTGATTCACGTGGAAACAATTTGTCTTCCTATCGGCCATTCATATCTGATTGTCAGACCCAGCTTCATTCGTTCTACCCCCCTTCTTCCCTATTTTGCTTATGAATTCTGCATTATAACTACGTGCCAAGATGCTTGACACAATTCCATTAGTACAGTGCACCACCTTGATTTCTAATAATTAACATTCCCCCTGCAGTATTAATCATTCTAGACGCTCGCGACATTATTGGACTTCCCTCAGCCGAACGAAATATTCAAGAATCACGCACCTTTCGTTTATCGCTACGTTTTATATTTTATTGCAACGATGATAATCATACTGAATTCATCGAGTCCACTTTCGACTGATCAATAGCTACGAAAAATTAATTTATATTATATTAAAATTGCTTGTACTCGCGAGGCATAATTCACGAAATTATCCAGCAATCAAAACGTTCACATTGCACGTTCAATTTATGAATGATTTGTTTTCGACGAATCATCTATCGTTCCAAGTTTTAACCAGATTTTTCTCAAAATTCTAGCTTTGCCCCCAAACAATATTTTCCATCGCAATCACCGATCGTAATTCTTTATGAAATACAAACGCGAAATGGCGAACGACGTCCGGTCTCAATGAAAAACAATGGCTCTCACGATCCACGAGAATCGTACTTCCAGGTTCGCCATACCACTTTGCTCCGTTCATCGTTCGATTTCGCGAAATCGAAGGTCGTTCCCCACTTCGTACATCCTTCCTTCTCGATCGTAAGAAGAACGAAAAACGACTCCTGGAAGGCATACCGAATTTGTCAGAGGCGATAGAGAGTCGGTCGCGACACGGAGAGTTTAGAAACCGTTCTAAGGTGCCTCGAGGTTGCGCTTTCGGTTTCCGCTTCAGAGTTGTTTCGCAATTTTCAAGGCCGTCCGTCAGCGTGCAATCCAGCTCGGCTCGGTTGTAGGCGTTATGCCTCGCGAATATTCTGCAAATCGCACGGAGAACGTCGCGCTCGGTGTGTTTCTTAAGTAGATTACACTTAGAATTCTATTCTCGTTACGCGGTTGCGCCGACCCTGCGTCTGAAATTAACTGCGCCCAGAATAACTAATACTGGATTCTCTTTCTTTATTGCTACTTTGTTGCAGCTATATATATATATGTATATTTCCCATTGAATAATTCGATGAAGATTACGAATAGAAATGGCAACGATATTGTGTGGTAACGGATAGTTGTGCGTCCCCTTAGAAATAATATTTTTATGTCGAACGTTGTTCGAGGTCTGTCGAATAATGGGGCGTGCTTGGCATAATTCGTTGGGAAAGAATAATTTGTGGTATTTAAGAGGAAAAGAAGAGAAAGCAATGCTGGATGGCTTTTGGGGCATTTGATGCTACGCTTTGGTGGGGAATTAAAAATTGCTGAGCCGATTTGGGTCAGTACTATCATTTTTGAAGGACTGCCGAGTGGAGTAAAGGGGACATTTAAATCCTTGAATGGCACGATGAAATATTCATCATTCGCGTTTGATTAAAATCAGTGTAAATCTTGTTGAAAGAGATATCTGGGGTATCCTTACATTAACAGTAGGAGATAAAAGAGAAGCTTGTAGCTATAAATAGTCTTGGGAAATATTTGTCAGATTACCATTTTTGAATCATTCTTAATGCAGCACGGTTTCATAGACAATGAATATAACTGTCTGTTTTTTTTTTTTTTATATCAAATAACAGAAATTATCAAAAATATTTCTATATTCACGGTAGCTGCGGGTATGAAGGATTCTGATTATATTGTTTCAGAATTACACGTGCCACATTCACTTAAGGTTAACGAAACCGTATTATTAGAAAACGATCATTCTGAATTTATGACTCGATGGCGAGCAAGCTTTCAAATCGTACACCCTTCTCCTTTTACCTCCAGGAACTTTCCAAAATAGAACGGAGACCAGATCGGCGGAATTAATTTCCAATTGAATACCACCGAACTAATTATTCCGAAACTACTTTAATTTATTTAAATTCGTACGAGGTAGCAAATGTTCGCCAAATTAATTCGATATTGCGAAACGCGACAGATTATGAAACTGGAACCAAGGTGAAATTATTGTGGACTAATGTGTCAAATGTCCCAGACTGGTGACGATAGTATGGAAGTTCCTAAAACTTACAAATGTATAGAATTAATGATTAATCATTATTAGTAATAATGATAATAATAATGCCCATTGGTTCCTTATTTATAATTTTTCATAATTTTAGTTTGTATAAAATATCTTTTTCGCGATAGGCATTGTGAACTAGTAGGAATAATTTATTAAACCAATTTCACAGTAGAGTTCATTGGAATATACTGGCTTGAAATTCTCTCAATATTGTATGATCAATAATCCACATTGGAAGTGTTGCTTTTTTTCTACTTATTTGCGAGATTCATTATCAGGAACTCTATACGTATATGCATAACCTAATATTCACGATATTTTTATATCGATACTATCGTTAATGTGGGACGCTCTGCTCCATTTTCAATCGCTACTGGAAGATATTGTTATAAAGACTCGCGGTATCTAATCCCGGGGCGAGATATCCGATTATTGATGGGCAGAAATTTACACACCTGAACGAGTTCTTATCGCGTGGCAGTAAAGTGCAAAAGTGACGGAAAGCATATAATTATCGGTACGATTTCCCCGATTATGTGGAAGAACATTTGTATCGAGATTCGATTACATCTACCGATAAGTATAATAACGTTCTCGAATTCTCGGATTCTTCGTGCGCGATTAGAAATCGATGCTTCTGGATAGCAATTTCTTCGCAATATTCGACTTATCTTGGCATCGATGCGATGACAATCAGGCTTGGGAATCAGTTTGCTTAAACATTGCAAATCCCCGGCGATTTTCAAGCGGCCGCACGAGAATCAATCGAGTAGCAATAATAAAATGATTGCACGCGATAATACAAGACGCACGGATTATCGCAATATCACAGGAACGAACTCTCGAGAATAATAAAAGCAACCGGCAAATTCCTGTTCTATACACGAACGAACCAGTTATCCAAACTATTCCGACCCCTCCAAATCTGTTCGCATGAAACACTTCCACGGTGTACGTAACAACGAACGGGTTAACCAATGTCTAATTAAACCCCCCTTATAAAATCACCTGTACACATACACAAAACCATTCTTAACCCATTCGACCCTACCAAAACCAACCGGATCGTCGATCATCGGTATAAACCTGCCCTACGGAAGACGATCAGACCCCGGTGTTTTCTTCGGCCGGTCTCAGCCTTTCCCAACGTTGAATATGGACACGCGATATCGGACGGAACGCGAGAACAGGAACCGGAATACGAACGTGAGTTCGCTTAGTCGTATCGCGGTGCTCGGCTACGGCCAGGTATGGCCAGGTATGGCCAGATCGTTCCAGCGTATTTCTACGCGACCGTACACGCGATACCTGTACGCGTTTAAGCGCACACGTGTCCGTACGGGCGTACGTACATAGGCATATAGAATAGACCTGGGATCGGCGACACTTTCACTTGCCAATGTCCGATCGACTGTAGGCATGCGGTCCGGCAACTGAGCTGGCGTTACAGTTTCGTTCCACTGGCCAGGGAATCCAGTCTACGTGGCCCGACAATCTGATCCCTGCAACAACGGACAATGGGGGGCTCGTGTCCGAGCTGCTTGGCCCGAGAGAAAGAACAGACACCTGGGTGTACTTGGTGGTACAGTTGGTACATATGTACTTGGGCGGATGCGGGGCAAAAAGAAATTGGAAACGCGAAGGGACCACCCCCGATGACCGTTCACGTGAATCGCCAGTGGTTTCCAGGGTGGAGATTCGCCGCTGTTTTATTGGCGGAACGAATGTTCGGTTATCTGGGGTACGGTACTGTTAAAGGGAATCGGGTAGGTCTTTTGTGTGTACCTGACGGGGTGTGTACCTGGGTGCCGTTTCCGTTAATCCCCCGTTAAGGGAAGGTTAATTGTCTATCATTGGATTTTTTTTGGTCGGACGCTGGGAAAGATTTTTACGATTGGCTGCAAGATTATCGTTTCCAAGGGCTAGGCGGAATTGTTGATCGCCTTTGCAAACTTGCACCACCTGGCAGGTGACAGTAGGGATGAAATGCTGGATGACTGAACATTGGTGAAATTGTGGGGCGATTATTATATCATTTTAATGTCGCGTTTGTTCGGTTTGCTTATTTTATTTCAGCATGGTTACTCGGTATTATATTTTGCATGTAATATATCATGGGATCGAAAGTTGGAAAGATTGGAAAATGAAAATTAAGAAACTTAAAGGGGCTTAAGGAATGCCCGAGAAATGTAAATCGTTTTGAACGTATGAAAGGAGTACCAACGTATGTACATACGTGAAAGACGAGTACGGATTATGCAATTGAAACAACTAGGCGCGTCGTGCACGTTTGTTGAACTTCCGCCATCGAGGCGCGACCTATTCAAGAAATAAGAACATGCGGGCAATTACAGTTACATAGGCTTAAAAAAAAAAAAATGTTTCGAAAGTAGGAAAACGACGTGAATCAATTCTATGCGCGTACATATCGAAACATCAGGAAATACAAATGTTGCACTGTGCCGTAACACGCAATGCAATATAATTAAATAAGATATTAATTAGCGCGCTTAGAAGGGAAACAATGTAGTATACGTTTCGAATGAATATCACCTCGCATCTCCGTTTTCGTGAACGAAATAATTACACGCCACAATTTCACGTGCAACGAGCAAAGAATGTTTTACATTATTCCGTGTTAGCAGCAGCCAAAATTGCTGACTTACGGTTTTTGCGGGCCGTGGCTTGCTTGACGCTCCACAAATCCAACGTTAACTAGCTCATTAAATATTTCCACATAAGCTTTAGCCGAGGATAATGACTTGCATGTCTCTCGTTAAGCGCGATATAAAGTAACTGAAAAAAATGATTTACCAGCTAAAAATGCCGGAACAGTGGCTCCGACCGTGTAATAAAATAATAAATCAACAGGAAATATGTATTACGTAATTAAAACATTTCATACCCATTATCTCCGGTAATAATCAATTAATTACGGAATCTAATTTACCACGTTGTAAAATGAATGTTCAACAGTCTCGGTGAATCGTGAACGAGGTAAATAATTACGACCGCCCGCGAGCAACAGTAATCTCTCGTGTTTATAGGGAATTCTTCGTTTCGCCCACCGTGTGGCGCAAATCGTGCGAAGGCGCGAATTCGGGCGACTTATGTTTTCGAATAAAAGTACGCATCTCGCGCGTCACGCGGATAATTCTCGGCCATTATCGCCTGCGCAAGGAAAAGCAAGTATTCGAATGCACTTTCGAACCGACGCGGCTGTCGTGCTCGTTCGCGATCGCCAGGAATTCCGAATGACTTGTGCGCAGAGAAAGCTCGGCTCAACCTTTAAAGGAATCTCAGCTGCATCGTCAAGGACGGCACTGTCGATGTAACCGCGACAGTTTCATCGTGGAAAGGTTAATTCAATTAATATCGTCGCATTTCCGATGAATTGCGAGCGTCCAATTCGTGCCACTGGCCCGAGCCAGCGAACATCAATTATTACACTCGTTGCAACAGCGATTCGGTGTCGGCGGGAAAATTTGGGAATAAATATATTCCGAGAAACGTATTGCAGGCATTGCGAAACAATTTAGACAAATTGGCCCGTAATCGTTCAATTTGTCGGAATAAAAAATATTTTCGTTCTTATGATTTTTGTCCGAACTATACCGTCGCAATTTGGGAAATCAGTTAATCGCGTAAAAAATGACCGCGTTGATTTCGCTGATCCGCGGAATTCTTGCGTTCCTCGAATTATTGCCCGATCATCAATAAACATTCGATGAAAATGTATCCCATGTGCTATCGGAAAATAACGCCGTTCTCATCGGAGACTTTCAGCAAACACTGCGGCGAAATTTGTGCCGGAACAAGTGGCGGAACAAGAAATAGACGATTAATCGGCAACAGGTGTGTACGGTCGTGAAGAAAGTTGGACATCCTTCTGGCGTCTTTCTCATGACATCATCGAGAAGTCATTTCTTCGTGTTTGTCGAACGAGGGGACTCGTGTGAACCGTGTTCGGCTACGATCATTTTGTCACGGTGATCAATTCTGTTCGATCCATTGAAATTTTCAACAATCTTTTAATCTGTCAGGGATCGTTGTTGAGATTTACGATGGATTTCGATTACTGTGAAGTGGTAAGAAATAGGGGATTTCATACGGGGAGGGATCTCTGGACGGCAGGGAAACCAGTTGTGCCCCATGAATGGACAAAAGAAATACTTCTGTTGCTTGATTACTCACTTAGCAGCTTTCATTTGGCTTTCTATCAACGTAGCTGGCGACTTTCGAGTTCGAGTGCAGTTCGCTACTTTTCAGCAATTATCGTCCCTATCTATTATAGCCATTGAACATGTTCTTTCGTAATGCTATGCTACTCTACTTGAATCATTTTTCTTCTGCCTCCTTCGTTTCTTCCGTAATTATCATCGGTAGAACAATTCTCTAATTTTTCGATACAGTGGAGATGTTGAAATTTTTATAAATTTCTTGCTGAAAAATTTAATTAGTTTAAAAATGTTCTTCTAGTTATTTGTGAAGCTTTGCATTTTGATCGCAACAAGATGGACAGCAACTGTTGCAGATAAGTCGAGTGTCAAGAATTCGTGACTTATTTTAAATGACACCAAAGGCGTTCGAGAATTCGTGGAACGCGCGTTCCCAATTCGTCTCGTCCCGATTTCCGCGGGTTTCTTTCCAATTGGGAACCATCTGTCCATCGCTCCTTTGACAACGTTCACTAATCCTTTTTTGAGAAATGTTACACGCTCTCGATCGGATTTAATTCCGTTCCAAAGTAAATCGTTAATGTTCCAATAGACACCCTCTATTATTTAAGCGCCACAAGTCTTGCAAATATATATAATATAAATATATATTACATGAAAAAATGAACAGGCACTTCTCCTCTTCTTCGTTTCCACGCGTCGAAATTATTTCACAAAATTCCCACGAGAACAGTGAACGACACCGAATCGTGGCAAAGAATTTTCAGTAAAAAAATTTTCATCGCTCCAAGTGGCGCACAGAATATTCGTCTGCCATCTGAATTCGTACCGTCAACCTCGACTTCAAATATATTAATGCTTTACCATTCTCTGAAAAGGGTATACGTCGATCAAGGAAGTTCCAACCAGCTGACCCAAAAATGACCGCCGTCGCCGCAGAGGAATCTGTGATCGTGAAGTCCTGTTACCTTGGTACCGATATGTTAATTCAAAAGTAATAAGGTATTTAGCGAGGCCCCTTTCTCGATCCGGTCCATGGAACTGGCTGTACGATGACTCGCCCCTACGAGCCAGACGAATTTTAAATGGTGAAAGTTTCACCCAACAAAATCGTTGGCCCACAACGATTCACGTCGTGGAAAGAAATACGCGTGTTGCCTTTGGCGAGCGTTCTTAATGATTGTCGATTCTCATTTCGCCGATGAATCCTAGGAGGTTCGATTTGTCGGAATTTCGATCCCGATTTTCGAAACGACGACGAAACAGCGGGACAGATCCATGTGGTCGAGGATAATTAAACGCTTGTCCGTTCGATTGCTTGCATTTTCCATTTGAGAACGGGACTTGTTGAAAAAAAAAAAATGTAAAATAGCAGATGAGAAGGAAACGTGCGAGATTAGATACCGGTTTCGATGGCGAATCTATTGGGCGATGCAGAAATGGTGGTTGATTAAATATTCTTGGGATCACGGATGCTAGAAGAATGTCGTTTTAATTTAATAATAAGAATGTGGTGTCTTGGGTCAGTTCGGGATTCTGCGAAGAAGAATTACTAATTTTTGAATAATTAAACGACCGGGACGTAGCGTTAATAATTTAGTATTCGAGCGGAGACACAGTGTAAAAACTCGAACAAATCTTCTACTGTGCTCATAAAACGAAGGAGAGATAATTATCAAAAATGTTGTCTCCGAAATAAATAATAACGGTAATCACGATACTAATTTGACTGAACGTGTCGGTAATTTGTGAAGCAACCTGTATATACCATATTGAATATACCTACAAGACGCTTACGTGTCCTCGGTGCAGGATTGCTGATAAACAGATAGATTTTAAACGACTCCAATTTCGAAACCATAAATATCACGCGTCCACCGAACGTTTCGTAATGGAAATATTGCTTGTAATGACAATTTATTATAAGATGTTACGCGTAACTCGTTCGGGTGCTCGTACTTTCCACTTTCGGACGCATTGAGCTAATAAGGGTGCCTTTTGTAATTGATTATTATGTGTGCGTGCTTATGTAAACGGCATTGCGTGTCGAACACGTTTAGTCGGGGTGAGCATCAAGATTCGACGCAGTCTTTACGAACTTTTACATAATCGAACGCGGCGAATCACGTGAAATTGTCGCACCATTAAGAAAATTTTTTCTGTCTCGTTAGGAGTCATTTTCCCTTGTTAGACGAAAGAAAGTGAATCGTGGATACAAAGGCGCCGCGTTCGATTGCCTCGCTTCCGTCAGACACTCTCGATTGGATATTTCATCGCGCGTTGTTACGCGGAAAATCGTGTGTGATATGTACCGTTTTAAATTTCAATCGCAGCAATTTTGGTAATTGGCTCGGAAGTTATCGCCGTGGATAAACGCGCTCATCCCGTGCTCGATATTTTATTCTGTCGAGATCAATATTTCTTCGTTTGGCCGATGAACTTTTCATTCCGAAAGCACTCTCGCGAGTGCCCTTTCGGTCTAGTTAGTTATAAGTTTCCGAACTTGGACCTCGCAGCTCCGCCAACTCGTAACAACGTTGCTCCAGTTTTACTTCGTTGAAACTTCCCTCGCCCCCGTCATCTTATCCCTCATAATTATTCTAATAATTAGAAATTCTTCGAGCCCCCGACGAATCTTTACAATCCACCAAGATTTTATTTTCCCCGGTGCCCCTCGTCTCAATTGTTCCATCGACAACAAAATCGTCGAATCGACCCCGCAAACAAGAGCTTCTACAATAAATTCATCCCCCATTCGATGAAACCCTCTATTCAGCTCCATTCTCCAAATTCTGCATGAAATCGTAACAAAAATCCTCAACCACCGTGCCCATATCTCGTCGAAAAATATTCACTACAAATCATCCCCCGTTCTAAACGAGACGCCCACGAAGGTGTCTCAATTCCTTGCCACGAAGAAAATTGTACCTCGATCACCAATGCCTCCAACAATTTCACGCTTAACGCGATGAAATAGCCCGGACCGGGGGCTCGTTTTACCCCTCGAAGCAACAAGGTGCTCGTATGACCAACGGCTCGATAAACAACGGGCTGTAGGCGAGCCAAGGTGTGCACAGCGGACACGTAGCCGGCTATTTTCGATCGGTTGGTCGTTTTGAAATCGAGCGGACCGGCGACGTGCCGGTTCGCGGGGTGGTTCGGTTTGGTCGATGGTTCGTTGCACATGCAAGTGCAGGATCGCAGGTGCAAACTCGAGTGACGTCAGTGTCCATTGTTCGTTGCGTGGCACAGCATCGTCGATCTTGGTACTCTCCGCGGTGCAACGACTTTCCGTGCCGCCTTTACGAGCCTTTCTTCGGCGGTTCGTTCCTTTTTTCACCCCCTTCACCCCGTCCTCCTGTTTCCCCCTTTCGTCCTCGTCGTCGTTTCATAAGCCAACGAGCAGAAATAACGAAAACCACGGTGCGCGTGCAAAAGTGAGACGAATCGGTTCGGTAAACCGGGAGACGTTGCAAAAATTACGCGACCGACTTCGAACTTGAAGAATCGACTCGACGATGTCACGTTTTCGAATGCACGGAGACTCTTCCAATTTTTCGCCTATTCGTCGTCGTTTTTCGTCGGAATAAAAGTGAACGAATCAAGGGACGACGGAGAGAAATCCAAAATGCGCCCGCGAAATATTTGTCGTTCGTCCGGTGAAACGCGTTGGGAAGCGTCTTTCGAGTGAAACATTTTCCCTCGCACGCTAACGGGGTAAGAAATATCGGGACCAGCTGTGAACCGTTTGTTTACGCGTCCGGCGCCGTTTCCGATCTGCAACGAGTGGGATCTTTAAAAAAAATCCGCGATCAACGCGTCTCGTGGGCCCGCGAAGAGGAGGACAGAGACGGGCCCACGATGCACGCGTCTTCTGCAGCCGGTTCGACTGCATTTCATGGCTACCCATACACTCGCCCGACGACCAACACAAATCTTTGTCCCCCCCCCCCCCGTGTTGCATGCGCATCGCGTATACACACTTTCGATCTCATATGCAAAACACATGGAAAAGATTTAGCGAGCCGCGGACCCGGCCACGAACCGGACTCGGCCGAAATTTCAGCAGAAACGATTGATGAATAATGGTGTTCGTATGAATGGCGAGAATATGTTCGTTTATGGCGAATTCATTCATCGTTCCCCTTCGATACGCGTTGCTTAATCGAATGGCGTACTCGCGGGGGGGCAAAATTTGTTTAATTCGGCGCTTCCTTTTATTTCTTTTTTTTTTTTTTGTTTTACGTGTACGACGGTTCAATGATCATTGCTGAGCAATTGTCTCGTGAATTTAATTTGAATCTCGCGGCAGCGTGATCCTTTTAAACGGTGGATCTTTAACGTAGAGTTTTTAATTTAAGGATGTGCGAAATCTATGCACCCTTCAGACGCCCCGGTACACTCTAATGATACTTAGGATTCCGTCGAGTGTGCACCTGGTAACAATCTCTTCGTTCAACGTATATACGAACTTAGGGCGATTCGATCTTCACGTGTAGGTGCACGTAGAGGAACACGTCCGTCTGTTCTTCGTAGCCTTCCCTTCTTGGACACGCCTGGAATCACAATTTCAAATTCCCCAACCGATCGTCCGATTGTCCGGCTAACCCATACGACGACACCGGCGCGAACGATTGTTCCTATTCGATGCTAAAGTCTCATTCACGATTTCAAGCTAACCATTCGTTCGGAATACCTATTAATCAGCCATTAACGCTCGCACAGTTGAAAGGGAACTAATTACAACGGGGGTAGTTAATGACCGTTCTATGCGAGCTCCAAAATTTTGGCGAATCTCGTTGAATAGATATAAGTGCATTATGGTCGGTGAGAAAATATTTCTCATTATTTCGCAGCTTTGAGAGCAAAATTTCTTTGGGTACTCCGTCAATTTTATTTGCCACAGCTTTCTTTGCCATTACTGCCTCCAAATTAATTTTGCGTCCTAGGACTGAGGGGTTCTCGCTTTAAAGAAATTGCAGTCATTAAGCACATTGAATATCTACGAGTAATCTGTACGAGGAAATTCCCTGTTTCTCTCCAGGGTATACATATGTACATATAATCTAATGCACTTTGTGTTTCATTTAACGCCACTTGAACAAAGGGAGCCTAGAAACGAAGATCGTGACTTTATCACCTGCATTATGCATTCGAATCACCGGTCACTGCTCCTTTGCCAGCAACCTTCTTTGTTACAGCGCAGCTTATTAGCACCGGGGAACTCAATGAAATTAATGCAAAGGCCTTAACTCGTTTCCGTAGGGTGGCCCGTGTTACGAACCTAACGGCAACACCTATGCACATATGTATACTAGTACTCCGAACCAATCTAATCTGAACTTCCATGCAATTACCGTTCCCAAGACCATCTGTGTCACCAACGTACGAAATTCTTGCCAGCCACTCATTTCCATATTCTACCTCGGTACCGTAATACCTATTTCAACGTAACGAACCACCCACTTTGAACAATTACCGCGAGGATTGTCAATTTTAACGAGCCCCCTGGATTAACGCAAGAGGAAAAGTCGCCAAAACTCACCCTTATCGGCGCTCCTATATCCCCATGACACTTAGCACACTAATAAACACAACGATCGTTTCTGAAATCCTTGTTGTAGCGTTCAACAGGTCCCCCCAAGACTCTGGTATCCCGTGGAACACGTGTGGCACTGTCGCGAATCGTCAGAAACGAACGAATTCGGGACGAAAAATCGCGACGACGTGAAAGAAACGCGGGAAAACGCGGACTAACCGGACACCGACTGTACGAGCACGATCCGAGGCCTTCCCTCGTGATGGAAACAGACTTTGGGCCTTCGAGCTGGCCGCTGCGCCGGGCCAAAGGACCCAGACGGCTCTGCGCATGCGTCTTACGGCCCCTTCTAGGCCCAGGATCGGCCGATGGTGGGGAAAATAACCGGCAACCCTCTTCTCAGGCATACGTGGACATGCTCGTTTTCACGAGGATTCGTTCACCTGTGGATTTTCCTACTCAGGTGGCAGCACCTCACCTGACACTAGATTCCACCGGTGTTCGTTACAGTGGCGTAACGAGCGATTTTTTCGTTTTGTTTTAATGTGCATTCTGCAACGCGGTTTTAATAACAATTTACATAATTGGAGGTTCTAGAAGGAGGGTCTTGAATTGTGCCATTTTTTTAATGAGGTCGTTGAGCTTTTTTTGTTGAGTTTGCAAGTTCCTTTTTGTGGATGACGATCTTTTCTTTTTACGTTCGATTTGAATTTCGATTCGAAAGGGAAAAGTTAGTTAGCCCTGATTGGTGTTAATAGATGACGAATGACTCATGGTATCATCAGTTTGGTATCATTTTCTGTGCTCCAGTTTCTTTCTTTTTTTTTTTTTTTACAAACTAGCTTGTCCTTCGTGGTATCAGACGTGCATTAATAAAATAGATTATTATTAATCGCAATCAAGTATGACTTAACGCGAAAGCAAAAATTTAAGAGACATTGCAATATTTTATTCGGGAAGAGTTAACTGTTCAGATCAGGTCTAGCTCCCTTCACCTTTTGTATTTTACTTTTGATATTTCGAGCTATGCACAATTTGCAGAATTTTTGTTAACTTTTTCCAGCGGTCATTGGTGAAGTATATGTATAATCGACATAGCACATTTTCCAAACAACCGTGATTATTGGGACGAAGACGCAAGGGATTACCGACAATCCCCACTTCGTAAACCTGTTCCTTTTCATTCTGAACATTATTCACCTGTGGATATCCTCGTTCGCCTAATCCTGGCGCCGCAGTGGCGTAAGAGTGATCACTTCCACAGATTTACAACTTCGGATTCCTATGAAACGTTAATTCCTTCGTGCGAGAAAATCCAATTTACAATTGTTACATCTTAAAGTATGCTAACAACCCATGCAAACAAATTGACCTCCTTAAGTATGATTAATTGTACTTGCTATAAATAAATAGATTTAATTGTGACAAGATGGTAACTATTTCTTATACATGCCGTTTTCATAAATTAATTAATTATTGGCTTACCTTCCTCAAAATTGATTTTTCTCGAAATTTATATCCACATTTCTACATTCTCCCAGTCACTTCCTCCTTTACCATCGAATAAACCCGTGAAACATTACTATTCTCCTCAGTCGCTTGTAGAAAAACGAGCCAACACAATGATTAGTACAATCTGCATCGCGACGAATTCTTCGTTACGTGAAACTTTCAAACGATCCTGCCGATCTTTATTCATTAGTTCAACGCGGATTTTCCGCCACCTTAAACACCTGTTCATCTTTCCCACGTTTCATCGACGAATTCGATGCCAAACGATGGCGCATGGTAACGTTCCACGATCGAAGGTTCGAAAACGCAACTGACACTCGTATCTAGCGAAATGCACGCTTCTTTCTGGCAAATTTTTACACTCATTACGCAAGCAGATCGCACGGTTCATTAAATTTCGTCCGGTAATTACCCGGCTAAGCGTCACAGTAATACAGTTTTGGGCCTAATTGGCCTGAACGGCCCGCCATAATGGAACAATAAACTTGTTCGTCTCTCGAGAGCTTTCTCCGAACGCAGTCTGAATCCGAATTAATGTTATAACTTTTCGATGCGTTTCATCGACGCTTACGCAATTACGTTTCGTCGTCCGACGGTGCGTAATGCGCGATTACATAAAGTCATCGCCATAAACGTTGATTCTTCTTGACTAACGAAGGCAGTATCCTACAGCGAATGGTCCCAGGGTTTGGAATAAAAATGTTGCCATGTTGAATTTTATAAACGATTTCTTCTCAAACAAAAATTCGGAAAAGGGCAAGCATCTTTTGTTTCTCTGACAAAGAAGGACCAAGAAAGAAACCACAAGACACATAAACTTGAAATATGCAAGTGCAAAGTTATACAAAGAACATTGTGCAACATTGTGTGAAATAGCAACGTGAAATACACATGTGGGTACTTGACACTTGAAATTTCTACTGTGCAACAGAAACGTGAATATATTTGCACAATTATAAACGAGGGAACAAAGAGGGGCGTACAGTTGGTGTAATAAATATTGTCGAAGGGGGGGGGGGGGGCAGTGACCACGAGCGTGCAGATAAAAGAAAGGGAGAAGAGAATCATCGATCGGATGATTATCTAGCTGTATCCTCGGCCGTGTTGCCTCTTCCTTGATTCCGTACGAATTGTATTAACCCGAAGAATTCGCGTTCGTCTACTGAAAAAGAGAAGAGGAAAGGAGAAGAGGCCGAGAGGAAACGGGACCAAGCTGCATCAACCAACACTTGGATGCACATCGTTGACCCCAGCACGCGTTAATAATTCATTCCTCTTCCTTTCGTTCCTTTGCTTCGCTTTCGTGCTCGTTTGTGTGTTAAAAAAAATAATTGCCATTCCCTCGACCGGTATCCACCGCATCTGAAAAATCTTTTCTGCCATCTCGCCTCGTTTGTTTCGATCTGTCGTTCCTCCGTTACCTCGTTCGCTACCCTCCCCACACGTTTCTTTTCCAACGAGAAAACATCGCTACAGATTTCCCCCCTTTTGGACAAACGAATCTTCGAACGTATCCAACCTACAATAATTCCAACAACTTCCGCCGCCAAACGCCCACGTCGCGAACAAATTTCTCCTCCCCGTTCGTGATTTCCCAACGCTGCCCACCGTTGAAACCATGCACCTATCCACTTTTCTCTTCCACTTTCCAACTGCCCACATTATTCGGTGTCATTATTCTCGCAACACTTCTTTCACCTTACGTTTGAAATTAACGTATCGCGCGATTTCCCTCGCTTCCTCAACATCATTACCGAGCTTCCTCCTTCTGTCTTCGCGTTTCCATTCTCACTCCGCGAAAAATAACGTCCCGAACGTTCACTGTACGAATCGGCACATGCCCGAGGTAATGTCGCGCGGATCGTACAGGAGATCGAGCTGTATCACGCGGAGGTTGGCGCATATAATTTCACGCAGGAAATACGCAGGAAACACAGTAAATGAATACACGCGCACTTGGCGTACAAAGTGTTCCCTAGCGAACTGCAAATTCGTTCGGGGGAGGGTGGCTCTGAAACGAGATTTACGATCGACTTACGGGGCGACCCTTCGCGCCGGAAGTAACGGGCAGGACGTATTCGCAGAAGTCTTAAATCAAAAGCCACCGGGGCCACGCGTTTCGCAAGTACGCGAGTGGATTCGCGAAATTGCGTACGAAGTTCGAACAGCGATGGGGGCGTTTGTTCTGGTCTCGAATTGAATTTTAATTCGACATTTGCGGAACGCGAGTGGAATTCCGTTTGACAAGACTTTAATAAGTTTAAGAAGACGCTGGTTTTGTCGCAATTATTATTCGTATTATTGAATGGAGATGTTTCTTCATTCTTCATATTCCGTGTCCGCTTTCTCGAGGAATGTTAAATTCGAGAAAGTTCGGGTCGCTCTCTGTTTTATCGCCCTTGTTGCCAGTGTCAACGTGCATCCTACTGCGAGACATTTTGCGACGAGATTTCACAGAGAGGCACCCGCGTTTCCATCACTCGAAGCCAATCATCGGTAAGGGTACGATACCTGTCGGTTCCCCAGGTGTCGTTGCACATGCACGCGCACGCCGCCCGACGTTGCTATTGTTTCTGAAAGAATTTGCACACGTGCGTGGGTGTGTCACGTATGCGCGAACGCCGTGGAATTTCAAGCTAATGTAGAAAACGCGTTTGGCAGCGATCGTGAAATCGCGCGACACTCGAGCAGAGGGTCGAACATATCCCGCCGGTTGGAAGTCGGGATAAAACCGGGCGATGATTGTTAAATAAAAGTGTTGGTTTTATTAAAGTCTCGCTGAAATTGAATTATTTTACAATATTTAACAAATGCCGGATGGACATCATCGACGAAATATATGAACGGCCATATTATAACAATTACGATCACGCGCGAATATATATGTACAATTAATTCAAGACTTTCCGTTCGATGGTTTCGGTGCAACGAGAATTTTCATTAAACATGAGATCTAGCCGATTAAAAATCGTTCGTTCTCGATTAAACCTCGTTTGGTAAATGAGATCCCTGTTCCAGGGTCGTGCCTCTGGCCAACTCCGAGTAAAAACCTATCAGCGTGGAAGTGTTGCATGGTTTTCCCTTGTGGACATTCGATTTCGCTCGTATCTATTGCTCGACTGGATGGCGATTAATTGTACAATCCTTCCCTCGTTAAATAGATCGCTCTCGAATCATTTGAAGTGCACGATATGCGTACATCTGCATCCTAAGAATACTGTTTAAAACATTCGTACAATCTTGAGCTTTTGTTCAATGCGAATTGATCTCTGCGGGGAGGCGAGAAGGCTTCTGTTTTCTTATTTTCACAAGGGAACAAATATCCGTGAGTTCGTACTTCGAATAAGAACGTTCTTGGTTGTTTCGTTGTCAAAGGAGAATTTTAACGACCAACAAACGTCGACGTTTACATCGACTTCCTTCACTTGGATAGTAGTGAATCGATACTATCGTGGTACCTCGCGAATGAAGACCTTCTCGCGTGAAACACGACTGCAAGTTTCTTTAAAACTAAGAAAAATATTCCTTTCCTTAACATGAAGTAAAACTGGAGACTGAATAAAACGTGGCCGCCGATAATTTAATATAGC
Organism: Nomada lathburiana; assembly: GCA_963667235.1. Lineage (NCBI taxonomy): Eukaryota > Metazoa > Arthropoda > Insecta > Hymenoptera > Apidae > Nomada > Nomada lathburiana. The sequence continues at coordinate 7,419,419 of OY763909.1, forward strand.
ATTTCTCGAATAAGATATAACGGTGTCTTGTTAACGTTGAATTAACAAACATCCCAAATGCCTCTCAAAGAGAAATCATCGTTTGTTTCTCCGAGCATTGTTCACCCAAAATTTTCACACACTTTTGCCTGCCTTGATAATTCATTAACGAATCCGCCGGAGGAATCGTTTAATCGCCGCGACTCCCTTTACAAATCACAATTCGCATCCCCCATTCGAACCCCAGCGACATCTAATTTTCCCTCGTAAAATCGGACAGCATCGCCAACAAGAAAAACGTGAACGGACAAATAGTATCGATATTTCGCTGCGCTTTGGCAAACAATTTCCAATAAATAAGTAGGTAAAGAGCATCGATCAAAGTTAATTTCGTGCGAGAACGTCTCGATGCGTTCGTTCCACAGAATCCTCAACTCTACCGGAACATTGAGGGCAGAACGATTATTCCCAAAACGTTAGATCAGATTCGCAAGAAATAAAAAACCAAAAAACAAAGACGGGACAATACTGCTGGCACGACCCCGTTCGAGATTTTTCTCTACGCTTTCGGAGGTTTCGTTCCATCACGTGGTTCTCTCCAGGTACCTCTTCGCCTCGACGGAACCATAACTGTGCGAGTATCGTCCGCTGTACGACGCCCTGGACCACGCACCTGCCCTGTTCGAATAACTGTTGCACGCGATCAGAGAATTCATGCCGCTGGGCCTGTCGATCGGTACACCCTGGCCACGTACGTGCCGGAAGCTTCCGCTTCGCGAATGGCTGCTGTCCATCAGAGGTATCCTCAGGTCCTCTGTGGCATCGACTTCCGTGTACGGTTTGTGTGTTTGCATACAGGTGCTGAGGAATACGGCTGCCATCACGCCCTGAAAGATAGCACGTTGTTCGAAGTGAAAATCGCGTTCGCGAGATGGAAGGTTTTGTCGTTCTTTATTTTTGTTCTTATAAGTCGATAAATTGATGTAATTGATGTAATTGGTGTTATTATTGCATGAAATTTTGCGAATTTATTTTGTTAACATTCGCCGAGTTGAAGAGGTTCTCCTGATTTATTTTTATACCGTTTAATGGACGTTGCCACGGGGGGTGGAAACTTACCACTATCATGTGAAGCAGCACAATGAACATGCTGGCGTTTCGAAATTGAATGCTATCCAGGAGGATCCCCGCGACACTTGGTCCGATAAAGGCGCCAAGAGCAAATGTGCTCGTCCACAGGCCACTGATTAAACCGTATGTCTCCAGACTGTTCGGAAATCCATATTGTCTACACAGTGGAAGAGTTATGCTTAACGATTAATTTGATAACTAAGTAGACTTCTGGAGGGGAAAAAAGGCAGAGAAGCCAGAAGGACGGTCAAATTATTTCCGACGTTCACTCACATCGACGTTCTCAAGGCATCCGTGAAACTGGCAACCAATTGTGCAGCCATGCCTAAACCATGGATAACTAGACCGCAGACGGTCATCCAGAGTATGGTCGGGCTTGGTATGAATGGTGCTGGGCCAATTAAACTGAATCCGATGACCACGAGGATGCATCCGGCAACGGTCGCCACCTGAAAGTGTGATGCGTGACAAGAAAACGGAATTGAACGATTTCTATAATATTTGTTACTTCAAAGTTAAGCCCGACTGTTAACTTTTGGAAACTTATAAAATTGCGGCAAATGTCATTTGAGCAACGGAATTTATGGAACAAACATTTGTCCTGGCTTTAAGCAACTCGAATCGCTATTAGGGTAATTAATGAACAATTTGGGTCGCATTTGGACAATTACTTTTGGATGAGAGTGCTTGTCGCAGAGCCATCCCCACACCGGGGCGCTAATCGCATAAGTGCCTCCGTTAATGACGAACATTAAACCCAACACGACGGGGCTTAACTCGAATTGTCTTAAGTGTGGCTCCAGCGTGGCCTGCAAAAATCCTATGCTCATGCTGGTCGCGATTATGGACGCGGTGGCGATTAGTACGCCAGGTATTTTCAAAGCTTCCGCCACACCTGTAAGAGAAGAATAATACAAATGTCATGCGTGTTCTAATTATTTTCACATGTTCGATAAATCTTAAGAAACGAAATTTTGTCAATTCTCCGGGGTTGAAGTTGTAGAAACGTTTTGTCGTCTCTCGACTAAAACACTTGATAAAAAAGGGTATGAAATTTGTATGCAAACTAAGTATTACGAAATGACTACTTTGTAATATTAATCAAATCTTGTCACCTGTGCTTTCGGTAGTTTCGCCGTTATTGGGATGAACCGGCAAGATGAAAACAGTCACAACTGCAGTTGTGAACAACGCTGCGCCCAGCACAACGAATGGCGTTGTATATCCGCCAACCTGTATCGAAATTTATAACTTTACAACTATCGAAACAAAACCGAGTGCCACCACGTATTATATGTAATTCTTTAAAAGGATCAATTTGTGGGTATATTTTTAAATATCAGTTTACCTGATAAAGGGCACCGCCCACGGTAGGACCAACGATCAATCCAAAACCGAAAAATGTTTCCAAGCTGGCGAAGGTTATCGCAACATTATCCGGGAATTCTTTGGCGATAATGGCGAAGCTTGCGGTAAGGAAAGCCGCGTTCCCCAACGCCTCGACGATTCTAATTACAAACGAGAGGACTATGAAGGGATAATGGCCGTTCACCTTGTCCAGCAGACCAAAGAAGATCGCGCAGGTTCCTGTTGTCATGATACCGCCATTGAACAATAATTTTGGCCCGATACGATGTAGCTAACGAAATAATAATGAATACAATTAGTAGGGGGAATGCATAGGAAGCTTTCATAATTTCGCAATTGATTCTAAGTGATTGATGAATTCATAAATTAGTCCTGATTTTTGGGTCCTTAGGAAATATGTAGAAGCTTTTTCTCTTTTCTTTTAAATATTATATTTTTCTGTTTCGTTTATTCTACTAATATTATTTTTCACTTAATTTCAGAACGAAGAGAATTATTTACTGTGAATCGAGGTGTACAAGAGAATTCATGCTGACATGGAAGAAAATCTTTGATAAATGACAAGGTAATTTTTTATTATTATTAGTAGTAGTAACAACTCTAGAAATTCGATGATTTCATATATAATTTGACAATGTTAGTCGCTCGTTCTCTGGAACGATTCACTGATAGATTCCTCTGATTTCGACACCGTAGTATCATTTGGAATAAAAACTAGACACAGCAACAGTTCGCATAAAAAAAAGAATGTGAGTGAATAGAATGAATGTTTTGGACACTAGCGAGCGATACTGTATCTCTTAGTCCCTTCCATCGCGTTATTTTTACCAGTACCAATGGTGATAACAACATCGTTTATAGTTTTCTGTACAGATTAAACGATCGTTGAGAGATCGTTCGGTGATTTTACAACGACTTATTTTTTCAGATAACTGGTTTATAATATATTTCAGTTATTGCGTTGCTCTATTCGGCAGCTATTGAAACGGCCAGTTGTTATTCCGTCGGGGAATCAGAAACAAGTATTGCTTGCAAAAGCTCGGCCGCCTAAAAACAGGCAAACACTCCGACAGTCCAGCAAGCGGGGCTAGTATTTCTTGGGTGTCCCACTGGCTCAGGTTTCCAGTAAACAGAATCAGATGTTATTTATTTCATTGAGCAGCGTTCAATTAAAAATATCTTTACCGTTCGATTATTGAATTTCGATATTAATTAAAAATTGAAGAGACGAACTAATAACTCGTACATTTATTACGTCGTCGATATTATCCCCAAACAAGTACTTTCTTTTTTTTAACAAATATATCGTCCAAGCATAAATAATAAAATAATAAAACAAGTTCAATTTGATATCAACAAGCACAATATATTCGACTATAAAGAAATGGCAAACGTATGATTACAATTGTCCAGAAACGTGATACCGAAATGCGCATAAATGTACGAATCTACTTGTGATACAAATTGGACCAAACTATTTTACTCACGTATCGACCATATATAGGGCTGATGAAGAAAACGACCAACTCGAAGATTCCGAAGACCAATCCATACTCCGATGCAGTCGCGCCTTTCTTTTCCGCCTGTAAGCAAATATTCGTTTGAACCATCGTTGATACAATCGAGCCAAGGTGTGCAATGTGAATCCTCGTCGTTACGCACGGGCCGCAAATAATCCAAGGAGATCATTGGGTTAATCGACCTTGGCTAATAATTTAATTGCCGCGAGATAAGGAATAAATTTGAATGTGAATCGTCGAACGAATTTCACCAAGGTCGCGGAATCTGACGAAATCTCACGGTTTGGCTTATTAATCGCGCATTTTGCTTCATAACGACGGTTTATCTAGCGCCGCATGTAATTATACGGTTCTTGTCGACCATAAACAAATTATGTTAAATCGCGACAACGTTACAATCGAACGATAAAAATTATCAAAGCTGATTTCGGGACGCGTGTGCGCGTCCGTTCCTCGCGAAATCGCTGTCTGGAATATATAAAACGTGTTAGTCGCTTGTGATATGCAGCGACGACAATGAAAGGACACGGCGACTGATGATAGACTTGCATCCTGTGCTGCAGGATGCTCTTGAACGACCAAACTGAATTTCATTCGAGTGGCCATGAAAGCTGCATTCGTTAAATTCTTCCTTGCGCGTGCAGCGTATTTAATGCCAGTGCATTATTAGTAATATAATAGTATTAATATGTGTTGCATACAACTTTTCTGCGTTCTGCATTAAATTCTTTTCCGATAATTTTGTATCCTTTCGTAAAAATTCCGCATTATTATCATTATATTAATTGTCCTGGTATCGTAGGCAGAATCGATTTCGATATTGAAACAGATTATTTAACATTTCTGCCGGATATATTAACACAGATGTATGGAGCAGATGGTTATGTTTCTTATTGTTTCACGTACATTCGTAGTAGGAACGTTTTAGTTAACATGTTTGCCACGCGTACGGCATAATTGTGCGCACGGGCATTTCAGTATTACGTTATAATGCAGGATTTCCGAGGTTTGCAATAGAGATCGAAACATAAATTATTATCTGACTTCGCTGTGAGTGCAATGTATCCTTAAGTAGAACTCTAACAATAACACCAGATAGCAACACGAAATAATTCTTGTCAATCTGACGGGGCAATGTAATTGCAATGTTCGGATCGTGTATCATTAAAAAAGTATTCATAAATTACTAGCACCTAACTGACGGTTGCATTATTTGCAGCGCAATCGATTTGCAGGTCGGGAATTATCTCCTATTCATAAATTTTAATTCCCTGTACGATTGATCGACGATGCACTGTAGTTAGCTTTTGCATGTTTCACGCTGCAGTTCGATACACTTTCTACTGTGCGATTTGAGTCGTAAGTTTCTGTATTCTTTGGAAATAAACATCATCGCGCAAAAAGCGTCAGTAAATAATTGTGGGTCTCGTCGAACATTTTATTAAAATATCTCAGCTGATTCGCGTGAATTTGTTTGTTGTTTTTTTATATCGAACAATATTTTCTGCCACTTTCATCAATTGTCTTTAATAGTTAATTAAGAATTCCTTAAGTTGCTCGAGCCTTTCATGATAACAATTATCTTTGATTCAGACTCCGCCGCTCAACCTTGTAACATTAAGAGTCGCATCAAATTTTTGAAATGGCTGTACTAAAAATTCCTCCCAGTACAAGGATTTTTTCTTTCCTCAAATAGTAACTTTCATTTAATGTCAGTAATTTTCTTTTTGAAGGGGACCAGAAAACGATAGCGAAGCTATCGTTCTATCTACGAGAAAATTTTTTTTGGAGATCGCTTGTTTTCGACCCGAGTAACAGATTTATTTATAAATATTTGAAAAAACCGCTGTATCGATAAGCTGTCGACAGAAACTGACGTAATCGACGACATTCTTTTTCGCCTGCTAGTCATACTAGAAATCATTTGAAACGTAATTCATTCATGATTTTTAATCCTTCGTATTTTTGCAGAAAAATAGATTTCGATAACTTTTGTTAACAACACTGCGATGTTCTCAATTTTAAAACTGTCCCAGCGATATAAACGCCTTTAACCATGCAAGAAAATTGTGTATGCCTCAATTACTGTAATGCACGAATTTTATTTCAATTTGTTAAATTTCGTTTATCGTTCGCGGGCCGAAAAATACATTTTTCAATATTCAGGGAAAATACGCTTCTTGTTGTCGTAGATTGCGTAGCAGAAGACGCGTGGATCGCGTACTTCTTAATGAGCCACGTAAATTGATAATTTGTACTCGATCATCCATATTTAACCCCCTATATAGGCATTGCTCGATAAGTAATCGTTTGCGTATAAAATGATTTTTATTGCCAAAGCTCGTGAAAAGCAATTAATGAATTCTTTCCGCTTCGAAGTAGTTTATCGAAGTTAGTGGAATACTTGTAGTCACTTTTGTTGTATTGGGTTTGTGAAAATTGGTTCAATGATGTCAACGTGTCGATACTGATTGTCCTTTTTTATAATAAAACACGCTTGCAGGGAGCTTCTAGAACAGTTCATTTCTTTTTGTCGTGGATAAAGAAATATTTATTCAAAAGATTTGTTCGAAATATGTGATATAACAGCTGTGATATTATTAGAGTTTTTAACATTTTTTTATTCCAAATTTATACATATTTCTGTCAAAAATTAAATTCAATATTGCTAGGTTCTTTTACTGTAATCTATTGGACGCAGTATTAATGTAATCGAAAGCTCTGGAATTTTTTGTATGGAATACGGATTTAATTTTGTCAGGTTGCCAAAAATTGCGGCAGTGTATTTTGCAGAGAAACAGCTTTTTGATCGAGGTACTTTTAAGACTGATTTTTTCTTCGAAAGTAAGTCGTAAAGGTCAGAAATCGTTACGAGTACAGGATCACTTCTATACATATACACGTTTCGACGTTTTTTAACGTTGCTGAGATAATTTCTATTTACCATACCGGGTTTCCTTTTACGATCGCATTCGCACGTGATCACTTTGTTATCACGCTGCCCGTGCTCATTGATTGCAATTTAATCGCGCAGCCGACAATTAAAGAAACGCAATTTGTTTGTAAAACAGAAGCATTTTTGCTATTAGTTATTAGCGAATGTACGGTTTCATTATTCAATTGTTTATCGCTTCGCTAGAAACAGTTGACCCGGATCATCCAAATAATTAAGATAATATTAAGAATACACCTATTTACAAATATACATGATTACAGATGGAAGCAAATGAAATTCGCTTCGTTTCGACCGATGTTAATGAATAATAGCAAAGTTAATTAATTCATCGAGCAGAATACAATAAATGAATACTATATGAGATATGTGTTATCTAATTATTTTCGTTAAATAATTCAATCGAAATTCCAATACTTTCGAAAGAAACCATTATCCACGATACTTTTGAATACTTTTAAACCGTTTCGCTACACACTCCATCCTCTAAAATCAGTCACAATAATAATAATCGCGTAACCGAAACATCAACAGAATTGACAAGAATCTCGTACCACACCATTACTAAAGGTTCAGCAAGAAAACTCATCGATGAGATCAATCCATACAAATACACAGTTGCCAATTTTTTCCAGATTAAACCAACGATTAGAAAAATACTTTAAACATCCGAATATTTTAATATTCGACTTCCCATTAATTAAGGAATATTTCTCTTCCAACGTCTACGCAAGAACAAGCAATATATTTGTTCGCACGAGACAATCCCCCCCGTACAATTACAAACTATTACCGACAAATCGCGTCACGTCCCTCTAATGACTTTACAGCTGGACCATTTTCGCAAGTACCGGCAACGAGACAACCGATTCTCACGCGCCGCGTCGTTCTTATTCCTCCCTGCATCTCTGGACGTCGAGAAGATTCCTCGCAAGCGGAAAACATCTCGACCAGCAACGACTACGTTATCTCGTTGCGCTCCGCGCGCGCAAATTTCGCCTTCCGAACGGAAGTTACCCTGCTCAAAAGCAACCCAACTCCGAATTCGACTCACCTCCTGCGGATAAAAGGGTGCCTGAAGCGACACGCAGATCGCGTTCGCGAAATCGGCGATACTGATCACGATCAGCGTCATCCATTGCCTCTTGGTGAATTGTGCCATCATCGTGGCCCTTCCGTTCCCTTTCGCTCCCTCGACGATCGACCGGTCCTCCCCCTTCGACCTTACTGTCCACGTTTCACCGGCCTCCGGTTGCCCGACGATTCGCCCGTCGAAAATGTCGTTTCGATCCGCGTCACACCGGCGGTACACCGGCAAACGATAGACCGTTTCCAGTCGTCGAGCGGCCTACCCGTCGCGACCCTTTCTCGTTTCGTTTGTCGTTTCGTTTACCGTCTCGCTAAACGCAAAACCGTACGCACAGCGTGTAACTACGACACCAGTGTGCCCTGGTGTACCCTCGAGACGATTGTGACTCGAACACTCGGGACACCAATTACTTTTCACACTGACGGCGAGCACAGAGGTACAGAGGGGGAGAATATTCAGGGGTCGGAGGTCGAACGATACGTCTTAATACACACCACGGCTCTAATTCCCATTATCGGGCAACGTTGCGCGACTTCGACGTTTCTTCTTGTCGTTTCGGATTGCCTCGCGAGCCGGGGACGCGTCTCGGTGGGTCGGGGGAAAAAAGGCTGGGACGGATCGTTTTTATTTATTTATTTATTTATTGCTTTCTTTCACGTTTCAACGTAACCAAGCGTGCGTCCGGTGTGTGTGTCGGCCCACGATTCATCGTGTGGGTCGATTCGATACCGAATAATTTCGATTTCGTCGACGCGACCTAACTCTTCGGCACGTTCAATTCGGTTCTATTCGAGGAGAGGCAAGTTTGTACGTAACAGTAAAATTATTAGTTAGCGGATCGTCGTGTAATCGTGGAACAGTATCTTCCGTAGACACAGAAAAACACGAACCGTATAGCTTCTGGATATTTCCAACCGTAACTGACTTCGTCATCGTATTATTCTAATGCGCCTTTGTAAACAAGAAGCTTTCGGAATTTCGCCGACGGCCGATAGAAAGTTTCGCTATCTGGGGCGGTCGTCTTCCTCCGCAGTTGTCTGGAAACTTTGCAACCAGTCACGGGACAATTTGTTTTCACCCCCGATAAATTTTGTCGCCCGATTTTTCCATCGTTTCGCTGGTCCGTGCTCGACGATTGGACGGAGGCACCTCTAACTGTAATTGGGCGCTGTAATTGAAATTCGTAATATGTACCGTGCAAAAGGGCGTTCTATTGTATTTACAAAGGTGTTGAACATACGGAACGTAATGGTTCTCAACTTGGACCAAAATTATTCGTTCGATTCGTCGAATTGAATATTTTTATTGCAATCGATATACGTGAGTCTTGATCGACGGATAGCTTTCAACTGGTCCCCAAAAATTTATTATTGAGAGCGCGCGGGAAGGAAATGAAACGTTTTACACCGCAATTATTTTTACATAGAGCTGTATTATTATCCTTGAACGGAACAATTTACAAAAACTGGGCCGTACAATTTCGGACGATTTAATGTTCCTTTCCTCTGCGAAAACCTATACATATATACTGACGCGTAAACATAGGGAATGCTGTGCAACACGCGTACGTGTCCCCATATAATTAAAGCGAGAGATCACTGTACATTATAATTAACCGTAAGTATATTGTGCTACAGATGCAAGTTAATTACGCAAAGCAATACACAGCGGCGCGGTTTAACCGCGACTGTCCGAACGAACCGCGAGCTTGAACCAAAAGATAGAAAAGACACAGGAATATAAAATATAACTGAAAATCCTGGAAAAAATAATCCAGCTGTTCCCACGCGAGTCAAGCCAAAATCGTCCAAGCGATTAATCGTTAAACGAGTAATCAGACAATCAATAAATCCGTCGAATATTTCCAATTAACTTCGAATCGATCGAATTATTCCACCCGCTCCTCAACGCGTTCGGACAATCGAGATTCGATTCCAGCACCGCCAAATCGACAAGCACAGTTCACAATTGCGATCGTTCTCGCGCGATTCACCGGCGGGCAAACGTTTGCCCGATTTTCCAGCGAATCGTAAAAAACGTGCAGCACACGGTTCCGGGCTCTGTCGAACTCGACGTTCCATCGATTGCCCTCGTCTACAATTTTCCATTAGTCATTGATTCCACTGCGTGCCGTCACTGTTAGTCCCATTCGCGTCGGGCTCGATCGAAGTACAAAAGAAGACAGACGACCCGGCACTCTTCGAGGTAATGTCTTTGGGGGGTGCGTGTCCGGGTTAACTACGTGTCGCGGAGCCACACTTTCAACGGGACCTTCGTCAATGCCTTGCCGAGGAAATCCTTGAAGTGTTTCGAGATGCTGGCGCTCGCCGCCGGTCTCATTTCCTCGATGATCTCCTTCGCGTTCTGATTGAGGAACTGATTCATCGCCTGGCCGATCACGTTGTCGCCGTTCAATTCGTCGATCACACGGAATCTTGCTCTACCTAGACTGAAATCGACCAACAATCGCCCCACCTTCAAGTATCGAACACCGTCGCGAATTTCCACGACCGCCTGCAGTCGAGCGATGGCCTGAACGTCACCTGGGGGAACAGACACCTCGTGAATCTCTCGCGGGCGAGGTTGCCGAGCGAAACTCGCGCGCCCGCGGTTCTAACCCAATTTCGTTCGATAGTTAGACTTACTTGGGAAGGAGATTTTCTATGCAATTGGAGGATTTTTGGGCTTGTTTCAAATCGTACGGAGAAGTTATCTCGTTTTTGTTTAGCGAAGGTATGGAAATGATTCGACAGCTCGGAATGTTTCCCGTGCATCTCGTGAGCGCAGTGAAACGATGCCTCTTTGTTATCTTTTACTTTCGGATGGATCGAAATTTGTATTCGGATATCATGAGAAACTCACCGAAGAGGGCCCAAAATTCGCCGTGACTTTGAATTGGAAACAGTAATACGTTTCCTACCACCTCGTATCTGCCTTGAAGCTCGATCTTCGGGAACGCCAAGTGGAGATCGAGCCTGTACGTCGTCACGTCGATCCGTGCCTTCGTGATCGAGTAATTTCCAGCCCCTATGACCGTGATATTGGAGAACAACGCCCTGACCCGTACAGCTCCTTGCCCGTTCTCCATTCCCAGTTCAGGGATGATCAGCGGCTCGATTGGAGGTAAATCCAACTCGGGAATACCTGGGAAAGTTGTTCTTCTTATTTGTTTCACTTAAAAGTTGTTTCGATATAACGCCAGCTGAGTTTGGAGAATTCTTTTGACAAATACAGTTATCATTATTAGTCGCATCAATATGTTTCCGCGCGTCTCGTTTGAAACAATTTCGTACCGGGATTTACCAAAGAGCTGTTGGATTAATCTTTGTTTATTCGCAAGATTTATTCTATATAATAAATCTGTCTGTTTTCTCGGCGTTTCCGTCTCGTAGCGCGTAATTAAACATCGTTCGAAAGAACATATTAGAGGGCACCGCACGGTTAAGTGTAACAGAAACGCGCTCAGTTCGCATAAAGTCCCGAGGCAGAACGGAATAATTACACGCGCCGTGTAATTGCACGTCTTATGTAAACACTGAGTTCCACGGGGTCTTGATGTTTGAAAAAAAAAAAAAAATCGCGTTGCGCAAGCGTCCCTTATCGTAACAATTGAATATCGTCGTTTTCTAAAAAATCACAGATTCATTTCAACGTACGAGAACCATCGAGGACAGACAAACTCCTTTCCTTCGTTTCGTTCTGCGGCGGCTTACCTTTGCGCGGGCTTCGTTTCGAACACCTTCACGGTGAAACAAGATTTAATTGTCATCGCTGGATACTTGTACCGAGTTCGTTTTACTCACCCTTCAGCAAATACGGCTGCAGATGATTTAACGTGTTCTGGAAGCATGCTTCTATTTTTGGGTCTGACCTACTGCAGGGTAAAATGTACTCGGCTGCGGAAACAGAATATCGAAACGGAATATATTTGTGAATTCTCGACGCCGGTTACTTAATGGGACTCATTGTGTTTTCAGTGTGAACAAATTTGCACGATAATTCATTCGTTGGTTCACTTAGTACGAGCGTCTTCCTACTTCCTGTACCATTGTGCAACCACTCTCACTACCGATGCGGTACACGATAAATTAATTGAATTTTTCCCAATCGCTTTGTCCGTTCGTTCCATCCCCCGGCGCTGATCATTCGATCGCGACGAATACGCACGATTTCCGACGGAGCAATCATTTATGGACACGAGTATTATCACGAAATTGATATGCAAATAATATCGGTGTATATTAAAAGAGATTTGGAAACTCTTTTATTATTCACGCCGCTCTCAAGGTTGGCCACGGTGAACGTATTTTCACGTTTTGAAACGCAAAATACTGTTCGATTCGCAATCGATCGAACTTGGCACGCAAATCGATTCGACGCCCGAACACCTGTCCTTTGCTAAGCCTATTAAATATGTCGAGAATTCGTGCGTATCGTTGTGAAACATTCCACGCGGCGTACAATTCATCGCAGAACAATAAACTTTGAGCGAATGGAATCTCCTGTGTTCCAATTTTCTTCTCGCAAAATATCTAGCTAAGTTATTCGCTACAGTGCAATTCCGTCAGAGTCGTAGCAACGATTTGTCCGCCCGTTTCCCGAAAATTGCGTATCTCCGGTTGAATTAGTTGCACGTTTAATTGAGTAACGAGTCGCCGTGATCATTACATATCGGGCATTGCGTCATTGAGAATATTCCACGACGCTCAATTTTTCTCACTTTCCTTTCCACCTGGCCACGCGAACGATCGCTGAAAACGCCGATCACTTCGCGTTTATCCCGCGCCTTACCGTTTTCCTTTCTTTCCATTTTTCTTCGACCGGAGAGATTCGATTGCGTTACGCTCGACAGCGGGAGGCATTGACAAACCTCGCGGGCGATTTCAACGCGTGGCGTGTCACGAGTGCAACGTGCCACGCCATTAATTTCATCACACCCCGGGGGAAATGGCGCAATCCCGTGACTATCCTCAATTGATTAATAACAGTCCTTTCTTGTGACATTACGCAGAGGGACAGCCGCAATCGGAAACGGTGCGTTTCGACGCATTGGCTAAACGGCCAAACGGCCAAACGAATCGGATCGTTGACGAAACGTCAAATATACCTCGAGTCTCCTTCGTCCGCGGGACCAAGGTCCACGCCCGGCCAACAACGAGAACTCGTCGTCCTCCGTGCACCCGACAATTGTCGAAACGAAATTCATTGCCGTCCGGTCGACACGCGACGACGATTAACAAGCGCGCTCCGAAGCCCAATTGCCAAACACGCGTGTAAATCCGAGAGACGAAGATACGGTTTCGAGCGGAATATTAAAAATCGCCCGTCACGTACGGCCGCGGCGCCGACCGATTTTTGACGCAACACTCGCCCGTCGTAAATCCCCCCGGACTGTCCGGTTGCCCAACGCATAAATCGGACATTGAAACGATGAAACGATAAAGCAAGAATCGCCAAGGAGATGACGATGTTTCGCGTTTCGCTCGCGGAATCTGGACCGCATACCGTGCATCCTCCCGAGTTTCGCGTGTGCGTACGCGTGTACGTGCTTGCACTTTCACCCGGGTGTACCGCGGTACCGTACCACCGACGAAGACGATACTCCGCGCCGTCGCGGATAAAACGTCGCGGGACCGGCTCTAAACCTCGAACGTGCCCGCTACTTTCTCCGCCCGGTTGCCGTCGATCCTCGGCCCCCTTATGCAATCTCTGACATAACCTTCGCCGCGCCATCGAGCTATGTTACGCCATTTGCCTGCTACCATTATGCTGAACACCGCGAGGACCGACCGAGTTATAACATAATGGTTGGACGTCTTTGGTGTGCCTCTGTGTGTGTGTGTTTGTGTGTGTTCGGGTGGGTGCGTTGCGTCTCGGCCGAGCAAACCGGAACGTGTACGATAGCTGAATTCTGACCGTGCCCCTCGTCGAAACGATCGCGACGACGTTGCGATGTTCGTTCGCAAGGATCGCTCGGTCATTCGCGATGTTCGTTGCTCATTTTCGCGTGACACTGGGGTACGTTTTTTTTTTTTAACGATGCTGGGGTAGGTTCTTTAAGGAACGGGGGCACCGAGGGGACGCCGACGTCGTTCGACAACTCCTTGGAATTCACGTGGGACGTTGGATTGTTGACGAATTCTTTCATTGCGTTCGATGATTCGGTTAGGAATGGTCCGGGAACGGCTGAATTATTTGGGGCTGTTCGATATTCGTTTCAACAAATTTACTGGCAGTTGTAGGTGTGTCGAGTGTTATATTATTAGCGGACTGTTGAAATCGTGAATTGATAGGGCGTCGAAGTTGCGCAGCCAGTTCGATGTCGCTTGAAATTTGAAGAATTCTTCTTGCCCACTTTTTCCTTCGAGCTTCAGCGATTCGGTCGCAACATAACTGGGCGTTCTAGATCAGCCGCGCAATTATCCGCGGTGGGAACGATTTACGCGTGCTCCTCGGACAGGTATTTCGGCAACGGTCGATCGGCGGCCGCGGTAATCCGTGAATCTTAATTTACAAAAAGGGATCACGTATTTGAGCCAGCCTTGCGGACCTGTACCGGACGGCCGATCGTCGTTATCGCGAGCCAACGTTTGAAAGCCCGACCTTCGGCCAACGCGGCGAACGAAGCCAGAAAATACAGTGGCGTTCTCCGGGCAAGGCTGTACAGGCAGCAACGATTTCCTCGTGCTCGAGCCAGACGTAGAAAGAGAAAGTATTACGTCCACGAGGTATCTGGAAAAAGACTCTCCTTCGTATTTCATCCGTACCCGGCGTGCCAATTAATTTCTCTCCCACAAAAAAAACGAATCGCAGTAGCCCAATTCTTGAAGGTGCCGCGAGAACGACGATAAACGCGTTCCGAAGATTAGTTCCGTTCGAAACGCGATCGATTTCATCGATGGACAATCTGTCCAATGAACAGTACCATTCGAGGGGAGGTTCTCGATCGGAAGAGCGACCGGGGAACTGCGAACGATTCGGCCCGCGGAACGATTGCGCGGGGTGGTCAGAAAATCACCGGTAAAGCGGGGGAAACTTGTTTGATAACGAAGGAAAGCGGCCGCGGCACAATACGCTTCCGCGACATAATCATTTCCCACAATTGCTCCGCGCGTGGAAAGAGAAAGGCAGATACGCTCGACGATCGTGCAAAGGAAAACGCGCGGGGCAATCACTCGTATGTAACGCGATTCGGGATCATTGTTTCATCGATTACGCGCCGCTACGTTAAATAACATTATTCGCTGGCGGCATTCATCGTGCCGGGGTTGCACGATATTAAAATTTCCCGTCCGCTCCCGACCAGTGACGAAATCGCGGTTGAGAGAAGGATCGTTACCGCGGCACCACGGTTAAAATCTCGATTATCGAGAGACCAAGAAAGTGATTGCATAATTGTACCCGCGGTGTCCGTTTCAGACGTCTGATACAAATATCAACTTTCCACTGTTGATCGCTCGATCGCACGATCGGCCAAATTTGATCGTCCCTCGGGGACGATCGACGCCGGCGAATTGTATGAACGAACGAACGAAAGAACGAAAGTGTACAACAGCCCTGTTCACACTGTACGTGTAATTATTATTGGCAATAATTGGAGCATCGAATTGTTTGCAGACACATGCTCCCCGTGGATTATGGTGGAAATGGCACTGAGAATTCTTACGAATTTCGAAGTCGGGTTCGTCGAGTGCAACATCCGTTTGTTCCGTGGCACAGGACACTAATTCCCCGGACAACAGTCCAAAGAGTACGACACAGGCTATCCTTCGGCGCGTTAACATCCTGGAGAACTTCGACCTCGCTGGAGGTCCACTAGGTAGAGGAAGATTGATCTGCGAAACCGAAGAATCGTCGACCGGTCGTTCTTTTTATTCTTTTTTTCCCTTTTAATTATACCGAATTTCTTTTCTTCGGGTCGTTCAGCGTCCTTGGTTCTCGGTCCTTGGACGTTGAATTTAATTATTCCCGGTCGATGTACACTTTTACGTCGATTCTTTCGTTTCCTTCGATACACTTGTTCACCGTTCTCCCTTTCTCCGCAGGTCTTATGTTATCTTTGCCCCGCTCGATTCTTCCTTCGTGGAAGGAGTTGCCTTTTTGCACGGGATAATCAAGGTAGGTAGGAATGTTGGATCGAGGTGAATTAAGCCGTGGAATCAGGGTGGCAGCTAGGTGGATCGACTCTCGTAAACTGAACACGGGCTCTCTTCATATTCTGTCTTATATGCGAGCGTTCCCCTACCCAGGGAACTTCTGTTCGGCTTTAAACACCGCCACCGATTCGATTCTTTCTATTTCTCGCAGGTGGTGCCTATAGATCGCGATCGAAATTTCATAAATCGATTTATTTCTTTGTGTTTTTTTTTTTGATATATACAGATTGCATGTTCACAGGGCAAAGATAAATGACAAATGAGCAAGGGAGAATTGTTACCGGACGCTTGATTGAAAAATAATTTCTGAATATCGAATACGATATCGGAGAACCAATAGTTCCTTTACTATACCCTCGAAAGATTTCCATACTTGTTAATAATAAATCAATTCGGCAGAATTCACTGTATCGCAGCTTTTCTTTAAAAAAAAAACAGAGAGAGTTACTTAACACTGTACCGTTTATTATTTTTATTAAATATTTGTATTAAATAAAAAGAACACTAAAAACGTGTCGTTGAATTCATGAAATCCTCATCGTCATTTTATCCTGCACGCGTTACTCCCGGTATATTATTCTTTTCTCATCGATTCCCCGTCGCATCGGGCGTTTCGATCGATTGGATAACCCAGTCGACAGTTTCCGAGCATCTTCTGACGTTACGGAAACATCCTCGTCGTTTTGCAATCACGTTTACCCGGTGGCACCGACGCTTCAATTAGACCGGGGACTTCTATTGCATAATTCATGGCGAACTGGAGGAAGGATAATAGCTGGGACCAGAAAAATGTGCGCCCACCGCCAAATGAATAGCAGGTACACTTTTGCGTAATCGCGGTGCGCCAGATCATTGCGAGAGTTCCACATCATTTGCGCGAACCGTTACGAGCATTGTAATGACATTTATTCCACTAACACAGTTCTGGCCCACACGCGCATACCGGCGCAGAGAACGTTCACTGTGAAACAATGTTCGTTTTCGCCATTTCGCGCCGGACGAGATTCGTCCGCTTTATATCCAGCCGCTTCGCTCGCCCGTCGATTGTCTCGTCGATTTTTACTTCGACGCGAAATTCAATCTCCGGTGCTCGTTGCGAGTTCACGTGGTAATAAAATAGATAAATTGTAACGCCGGAGCAATTGTTACGTTCACGAAACGTTGCGCAATTCGAAGCGCGGCGCTTCGGAGGGAATATTTGATTGAGAAACGCTTGATTATTTTTATTCACGACGCCGGTGACCAATGAACTTTGGATCTTGGGCGAAATTCGCGGACGTTCGTTAAAATTTCATGGAATTCGTTATGCCCCCTGTGAAATTTTGTAACAGCTCTATAGAAAATTCTGCGCGTGTGTACTACGTTAAACGTAACGCTAGTGTTGCGTTCGTTATACTTTTGTCGATATCGTTGCAATTGTTATCCTTGGCCGTCTGCGGTGTTAATAGGAACAATGACTTGTCGAATAAAATTGACGCTCCCCAACCGTTTAATGTTTAATCGATGGTCCTGAATCTGTCGTTGGATTAATTCCATCGTTAAGGCAATCGGATTGGTGTCGAATTAAGGACGAAGTTCAGATTTAATGGTAAATTGGGTTATACGAAAGTTGCTAACATAGTTTATCTGATCGTCGAACGACAGTAATGTTTGATAATAGTAAGTCACGTTTCTTTCCGTTCGCTGCGAAGCCGGCCATGAATTTTTAATGCGGTATTGTCTTTTTGTATTTGTCCTTGATAAGGATCGTGCACGGCATAGATGATGTACCACGACAAAGCGCTAAAAATTGCGGTCATAGTCACCGATTTTTTTTCTCCAAACTCTGTATATCGATACGACCGAGCAACTAAATTCGTCAGAGACACGCCATTGAACATTGTTCCACACGATTTGGCAGTTCGACGAAAATATTTTCCTTATCCTTGCGTTGTTCACCGAAGAATCAATTATTTCAAGAAAAAGGTGCAATATCCAGGAAGCAAACGAAAAGGGAAACAAAATGTACTCGACGTCTTGTATCGACAATTTGAATAAATTTTCATCGTGTTCCATCGTTCGACAAGCTTATTGTCTTATAACTATAAATATAATTGTTTATGTGTTTCATGCCATGCAGTTGTTACTTTTTCGCGAGGGAATTGTCCACACCGGGGAAACGAAAACGTGGACGGTTCCTAAGTAAATGTTTCGCGTATTCATCTCGGTTTTAACGAACGTCTCGGCTGTTTGAACACCTTGAAACTTTCGTGCGTTTCACGAACATTCGAAGAAATTCCGGAAAAACGTGTGGTCGTTACCTAATTTGTAACTATACTGACACAATGTGTCGACATCGGCACTCTTTAACCTGCGTTTTATCACTTCGATATTTTTTTTTTACCAAGCAAGATGTTTTTCTATTTACAATAAAGCAATAAGGAAATCGAATAGATAAGAGTTAATGGAATAATGGACATAACACGAGATAATAGGAAGAAAATTGGAGTAATAGTAACATGGAAAGGAATAGCATACGCAACAGCTACATGAACAATGAATTAATTAATGAAAAATATTGAACAGAAGTGGGAAGAAAAATGCTGAATAGGTATTCGTTTTTAGAAAAATTAGAAATAGGATTTGTACGATATCCATTATGGTATATCAGCTGCCGTTCCTTTTAAAGACGTTTGCTTTCTAACATGTTTTATCTGTAATAATAAAGATCATTGCAGAAGAGTTAAACATGTATAAAAAAGGTATTAAAACCTTTGACCTATAATAACCTAATCATTTCTCATCTTATAAATCGTCTATTCATAGCACTGAATAGGAATATCCCTTTAAAGCATGGAAATTCTTTCATTAAAGTTTTCACGTGCTCGTGCACGTTTCACGTGCGAGTTATGTAAGATCCACTGTTTCAATAATTATACATTTTCGTTATGCTAGGAATCGGTTAATATAGATGCGCGTTTGATAAAACAGTAATACAATACTATTAGAGTGGTAGTTGAAAACTGCCTCATGAAACCTACTGATTTTTTAGACGAATGTCTTCAATTTGCTCCCGGAGATTTTAGCAAAGATTATTCTAGGAGCGCAATTGTACAGGATTACGTCTGTAATTTTAAAAATTAAATCCGCTAGGAATAAATTGTTGCTTCAGAATTTCAAGGTACTGTCATCATTTCTCGAATCGATAGCCAGGCCATCATAAAATCACTATATACTATATCTCAATACGAAACAAAAACAAACAAAATACACACGATACATAGCTTACTTTGTTTAAACCGTTAGGATCCACAGTCTCACGTCGGAGCCAAATGAATCGAGACCTTTAATTTAAGACGTCGTTGATTAAAATCGGCCCAGCAGAAGCCGAGATAATTGAATTTGTTTAAAGAAATTATAAACAAATGCGATTACTGCCACTTCCTGGCTATGTACCTCAATGACCAGAGGACATAAATTAAAGCTAGGAGTATCAGCTATCATGTCCAACAGGTGTGAACATGATTCCAAGTGCGGTTCATTTGTTATAAACAATTAAACAATTAAAATTGTTATTACGGCCAACTGCATATAGTTCCAGCAAGGAGGTATTTTTTATCGGGTAGCTTATTCGTGCCCCTTTCTTTTGAGACGTGGTTGATTCAAATCGGACCAGTGGAAGCCGAGATAATAATTTTTAAATATTTAGTCGGTAAGGATATGTCGATAATCGTGTATGTGGCGCCATCTCGCGTTTGCGGCCTTTTTCGCAGTTTTCCGCACCGCCCAAACCGAATTCCAGGATTACATCGTTAATTTAAACAAATTGGTTTTTCTCGGCTTCTACTGCATATTTCTTAACCGGACTTATCTTAAATGAAAGTTACGAACCATAGCTATCTTCTCCAGCAGTTGCAACAATATGGCATTTGTGGTTCGAATGTTATTAACAATTGTAGAATAGGCAAAAATGCATTCCGAGTCACTGCAATTATCTCGGCTTCTGGAGGCGCTAGATCAATGATCGAATGCTCAAAATGAAGGTAAAGGATGCTGCTACGCGACAATAAACGATTTACAAATGCTGCATGCGCTGTTTATTTTTTATATACAAATAAATAATTCATTTGAGTATTGCACCGAAACTATACACGAGGGTCGATCTAATCGTGAACAGATAGTTCCTTGAACCGAGGGCTTCAATTTGAGATATCGTTGATTAAAATCGGCCCAGTAGAACGCGAGATAATTGAATTTGTTTAAATAAATTATAAACAAATGCGATTACTGCCAATCCCTGACGAGATACAACAATGACCAGAGGACATAAATTAAAGCTAGGAGTATCGGCTATCATGTCCAACAGGTGTGAACATGATTCCAAGTGCGGTTCATTTGTTATAAACAATTAAACAATTAAAATTGTTATTACGGCCAACTGCATATAGTTCCAGCAAGGAGGTATTTTTTATCGGGTAGCTTATTCGTGCCCCTTTCTTTTGAGACGTGGTTGATTCAAATCGGCCCAGTAGAAGCCGCGATAATAATTTTTAAATATTTTGTCGGTAAGGATATGTCGATAATCGTGTATGTGGCGCCATCTCGCGTTTGCGGCCTTTTTCGCAGTTTTCCGCACCGCCCAAACCGAATTCCAGGATTACATCGTTAATTTAAACAATTGCGTTTTTCTCGGCTTCTACTGCGCATTTCTTAACCGGACATGTCTTAAATTAAAGCTACGGACCATAGCTATCTTCTCCAGCAGTTGCAACAATATGGCATTCGTGGTTCGAATGTTATTAACAATTGAAAAATCGGCGAAAATGCAGTCCGGGTCACTGCAATTATCTCGGCTTCTGGAGGCGCTAGATCAATGATCGAATGCTCAAAATGAAGGTAAAGGATGCTGCTACGCGACAATAAACGATTTACAAATGCTGCATGCGCTGTTTATTTTTTATATACAAATAGATAATTCATTTGAGTATTGCACCGAAACTATACACGAGGGTCGATCTAATCGTGAACAGATAGTTCCTTGAACCGAGGGCTTCAATTTGAGATATCGTTGATTATAATCGGCCCAGTAGAACGCGAGATAATTGAATTTGTTTAAATAAATTATAAACAAATGCGATTACTGCCAATCCCTGACGAGATACAACAATGACCAGAGGACATAAATTAAAGCTAGGAGTATCGGCTATCATGTCCAACAGGTGTGAACATGATTCCAAGTGCGGTTCATTTGTTATAAACAATTAAACAATTAAAATTGTTATTACGGCCAACTGCATATAGTTCCAGCAAGGAGGTATTTTTTATCGGGTAGCTTATTCGTGCCCCTTTCTTTTGAGACGTGGTTGATTCAAATCGGACCAGTGGAAGTCGAGATAATAATTTTTAAATATTTAGTCGGTAAGGATATGTCGATAATCGTGTATGTGGCGCCATCTCGCGTTTGCGGCCTTTTTCGCAGTTTTCCGCACCGCCCAAACCGAATTCCAGGATTACATCGTTAATTTAAACAAATTGGTTTTTCTCGGCTTCTACTGCATATTTCTTAACCGGACTTATCTTAAATGAAAGTTACGAACCATAGCTATCTTCTCCAGCAGTTGCAACAATATGGCATTTGTGGTTCGAATGTTATTAACAATTGTAGAATAGGCAAAAATGCATTCCGAGTCACTGCAATTATCTCGGCTTCTGGAGGCGCTAGATCAATGATCGAATGCTCAAAATGAAGGTAAAGGATGCTGCTACGCGACAATAAACGATTTACAAATGCTGCATGCGCTGTTTATTTTTTATATACAAATAAATAATTCATTTGAGTATTGCACCGAAACTATACACGAGGGTCGATCTAATCGTGAACAGATAGTTCCTTGAACCGAGGGCTTCAATTTGAGATATCGTTGATTAAAATCGGCCCAGTAGAACGCGAGATAATTGAATTTGTTTAAATAAATTATAAACAAATGCGATTACTGCCAATCCCTGACGAGATACAACAATGACCAGAGGACATAAATTAAAGCTAGGAGTATCGGCTATCATGTCCAACAGGTGTGAACATGATTCCAAGTGCGGTTCATTTGTTATAAACAATTAAACAATTAAAATTGTTATTACGTCCAACTGCATACAGTTACAGCAACGGGGTATTTTTTGTCCTGTAGCTTATTCGTTTCCCTTTCTTTTGAGATGTCGTTGATTAAAATCGGCCCAGCAGAAGCCGAGATAATAATTTTTAAAAATTTTGTCGGTAACGATATGTCGATAACGGTACAAGTGGCGCCATCTCGCGTTTGCGGCCTTTTTCGCAGTTTTCCGCACCGCCCAAACCGAATTCCAGGATTACATCGTTAATTTAAACAATTGCGTTTTTCTCGGCTTCTACTGCGCATTTCTTAACCGGACATGTCTTAAATTAAAGCTACGGACCATAGCTATCTTCTCCAGCAGTTGCAACAATATGGCATTCGTGGTTCGAATGTTATTAACAATTGAAAAATCGGCGAAAATGCAGTCCGGGTCACTGCAATTATCTCGGCTTCTGGAGGCGCTAGATCAATGATCGAATGCTCAAAATGAAGGTAAAGGATGCTGCTACGCGACAATAAACGATTTACAAATGCTGCATGCGCTGTTTATTTTTTATATACAAATAGATAATTCATTTGAGTATTGCACCGAAACTATACACGAGGGTCGATCTAATCGTGAACAGATAGTTCCTTGAACCGAGGGCTTCAATTTGAGATATCGTTGATTATAATCGGCCCAGTAGAACGCGAGATAATTGAATTTGTTTAAATAAATTATAAACAAATGCGATTACTGCCAATCCCTGACGAGATACAACAATGACCAGAGGACATAAATTAAAGCTAGGAGTATCGGCTATCATGTCCAACAGGTGTGAACATGATTCCAAGTGCGGTTCATTTGTTATAAACAATTAAACAATTAAAATTGTTATTACGGCCAACTGCATATAGTTCCAGCAAGGAGGTATTTTTTATCGGGTAGCTTATTCGTGCCCCTTTCTTTTGAGACGTGGTTGATTCAAATCGGCCCAGTAGAAGCCGCGATAATAATTTTTAAAAATTTTGTCGGTAACGATATGTCGATAACGGTACAAGTGGCGCCATCTCGCGTTTGCGGCCTTTTTCGCAGTTTTCCGCACCGCCAAAACTGAATTCCTGGATTACATCGTTAATTTAAACAATTCCATTTTTCTCGGCTTCCAGTGCGTATTTTTGAGCCGGACTTGTCTTAAATTAAAGCTATGGACCATAGCTATCTCCTCCAACAGTTGCAACAATATGGCATCTGTGGTTTAAAAGTTATTAACAATTGAAATATTGGCAAAAATGCACTTCGGGACACTGCAATTATCTCGGCTTCTGGAGGCGCTACATTAATGATCAGGTGCTTAAAATAAAGGTAATGGATGCCGCTACACGGCAATAAACGATTTATAAATGCTGGATCGGCCGTTTGTTTTGTATAAACAATTTAACAATTCGATTGAGAATTGCACCGAAACTATACACGAGGGCCGATTTCGTGGTGAATCAGATTGTTCCTTGAACCAAGAGCTTCAATTTGAGAAGTCGTTGATTAGAATCGGCCCTGTAGAACGCGATATAATTGAGTTTGTTTAAAGAAATTATAAACAAATGCTATTATATCGACTTGCAGTCTAGCTACATCAATGACCAGAGGACATAAATTAAAGCTAGGAGTATCAGCTAACATCTGCAACAGGTGTGAACATGATTGCACGCGCGGTACATTTGTTATAAACAATTAAACAATTAAAATTGTTATTACGGCCAACTGCATATAGTTACAGCAACGGGGTATTTTTTATCGTGTAGTTTATTCGTTTCTCCTTCTTTCGAGACTTCGTTGATTAAACCCGGCCCAGTAGAACGCGAGATAATTGTATTCGTTTAAAGAAGTTATAAACAAATGCCATTATTTCGACTTGCAGGCCAGCTACATCAATGACCAGAGGACATAAATTAAAGCTAGGGGTATCAGCTAACATCTCCAACAGGTGTGAACATGATTGCACGCTCGGTTCATTTGTTATAAACAATTAAACAATTAAAATTGTTATTACGGCCAACTGCATATAGTTACAGCAACGGGGTATTTTTTATCGTGTAGTTTATTCGTTTCTCCTTCTTTCGAGACTTCGTTGATTAAATCCGGCCCAGTAGAACGCGAGATAATTGTATTTGTTTAAAGAAATTATAAACAAATGCCATTATTTCGACTTGCAGGCCAGCTACATCAATGACCAGAGGACATAAATTAAAGCTAGGGGTATCAGCTAACATCTCCAACAGGTGTGAACATGATTGCACGCTCGGTTCATTTGTTATAAACAATTAAACAATTAAAATTGCTATTACGCCCAACTGCATATAGTTACAGCAAGGAGGTATTTTTTATCGGGTAGCTTATTCGTGCCCCTTTCTTTTGAGAGGTGGTTGATTGAAATCGGCCCAGTAGAAGCCGAGATAATAATTTTTAAATATTTTGTCGGTAACGATATGTCGGTAATCGTGTATGTGGCGCCATCTCGCGTTTGCGGCCTTTTTCGCAGTTTGCCGCGGCTTCAAAACCGAATTCCTGGATTACATCGTTAATTTAAACAATTGCGTCTCTCTCGGCTTCTACTGCGCCTTTCTTAACCGGACTTGTCTTAAATGAAAGCTATGAACCTTAGCTATCTGCTCAAGAAGTTGCAACAATATGTCATTCGTGGTTCGAATGTTATTAACAATTGAAAAATCGGCGAAAATGCAGTCCGGGTCACTGCAATTATCTCGGCTGCTGGAGCCGCTAGATTAATGATCGAGTGCTCAAAATGAAGGTAAAGGATGCTGCTACACGACAATAAACGATTTACAAATGCTGCATACACTGTTTATTTTTTATAAAGAAATAAATAATTCGTTTGAGTATTGCACCGAAACTATACACGAGGGTCGATCTAATCGTGAATCAGATTGTCCCTTGAACCAAGAGCTTCCATTTGAGAGGTCGTTGATTAAAAGCGGCCCTGTAGAACGCGAGATAATTGAATTTGTTTAAAGAAATTATAAACAAATGCGATTATATCGACTTGCAGGCCAGCTACATCTTGTGTTTTCTGACGCTTTAGAGATAATTCTTTAGTACGATAATTCATATATGTTTCGCCTTTAGAATTTTCTTATTTTCTTATTCCTGTCACATTTGTTGTCACATTTATTCCAGCTTGTATTTAATCGCCCCTTGATCTGATGCTTCTGGTTTAAAGATCCCGTCATCCCTTTCCTCTAAAATTGCTTCATAACTCTTCTCCCTCCTCTTACATACTTACTAATATATTTTTTGTGTGTGCAGGTTTTGCAGGCAAAGAGTAAGGAGCACTGACCGGTACTTCTCATCGCACATACAAGCAAGGAAGGAGAAAGAAGAAATCATGCCACATACTTTAGTTATAGTAAATTGGTGTATAAGGATAGTTTGTAACTATTAGCAAATAAGATTAATTTAGGACAATTCTGTAATTAACTGTTATGTATGTATACTTATTATATACTTTATTTTATATTCAGTTTATACAGTAGATCTTATATAAACATTAATATTACTTTTACTACAAGTTCTACTGAATCTGTTAAATATAAAATGAAAGATATAATAAATACTTCATGTGTGCACAAGTTACACAATTGCTGTAGTTTGAAATATGCTTCAGCATATAAAGTACGTAAATTTTAGTATAAGTTTTATTTGTAAGATATATTGTACATTAACTTTATAGAATAGTTTATAACTATTAAATTATTTATGTTTATAGAATCTTTTACATTACATAAATGGTACTTTAGAATTGATACAAGATTTAGTTGTACAATGTATTGTAAATAGATTTGAAAGAATAGTTCATAAGTATTAGCTTGTAAATTTGAATTAAAACATTTTTGCAACTTGTATCTTCATTGATTAGTTTAAATAAATGTTCAATGAAAAGAATTCCACTGCTCTTTTTATTTACACACCTTAACAATCCCTGAAAAGACCTAATTCCAACTCCTTAAACAAGTACTACCGTGCAGGAACTTTAAATGCAAAGTTCACAAGCGGAAAACTTGTAAAAATAGGCCTGATCGTTACTAAATTTACCTCTAATTATCCATGAATCAATACAACGTATTGATGGGAGCCTCGGAATTAAGTGCTTGGAAATTCTTGGAAAGTGACGTCATTTCCAAGAATTTCTGAGAACGAATACCTCCTCGCACATCATATTCTCCTAATACAAATCCACGATTTTCAGTGAGATATTTTTGCCAGAAACTCAGAAATTTTGCGCTCGGAAATTCCTGGAATGTGACGTCATTTCTGAGAACGAATACCTCCTCGCACATCATATTCTCCTAATACAAATCCACGATTTTCAACGCGATATTTTTGCCAGAAACTCAGAAATTTTGCGCTCGGAAATTCCTGGAATGTGACGTCATTTCTGAGAACGAATACCTCCTTGCATATCATATTCTCCTGATACAAATCCACGATTTTCAAACGTGATATTTTGCCAGAGACTGAGAAATTTTGCGCTAGGAAATTCCTGGAACGTGACGTCATTTCCAAGAACTGCCGATGTCGGATACCTCCTCGCATATCATATTCTCCTGATACAAAACCACGATTTTCAACGTGATATTTTTGCCAGAAACTCAGAAATTTTAGATGTCGAAAATCGTGGATTTGTATCAGGAGAATATGATATGCGAGGAGGTATGCGAGCCCAGCAATTCTTGGAAATGACGTCACGTTCCAGGAATTTCCGAGCGTTTCAATTTCTAGATTCTCCCAACCAATTTTGCAAGAAGTGAAGACTTAGAATTTGCTGCTTCCAAATTTAATAACGTATAGGGCCATTTTTACAAGTTTCACGCTTTAGGACTTTGCATTTAAAGTCCGTCCACGTTACTTCTTGTTTAAGGAAGTGGAATTAGGTTCTTTCAAGGATTTTTAAGGTGTGAAAATGAAAAAAGCAGTAGAATTCTTTTCATTGGAGATTTATTTAAATTAATTAATGAAGATACAAGTTACAAACATGTTGCAATTAAAACTTACAAGCTAATACTTATAAACTATTCTCTTATATCTATTTGCAATACATCGTACAACTAAATCTTGTATCAATTCTAAACTAACATTTATGTAATATAAAAATACTATAAACATAAATAATCTAATACCTATATACTGTTCTTTGAAGTTAATTTACAAGATATCTTACACATAAAACTTTACGTACTTTATATGCTGAAGCTTATTTTAAATTACAGCAATTGTGTACCTTGTGCATATGTAAATTATTTATAATATCTTTAATTTTATATTTAGCACATTCGGTAGATCTTCTAGTAAAGGTAATAGTAAAGTATACATAAGATCTACAGAATAAACTGAATATAAAATAATATGTATACTAAATACACATAACAGTTAATTACACAATTGTTCTAATTTAAATACATGCACTAATTGATACAAACTATTTTTATAGACCAATTTACTATAACTAAAGTATTTCTTCTTTCTTCTTTCTTCTTTCTTGCTTGTATGTGGGACGAGAAGTACCGGTCAGTGTTCCTTACTCTTTGCCTGCAAAACCTGCACACACAAGAAATATATTAGTAAGTATGTAACAGGAGAGAGAAAGATTGTTAAGGGATATATACAGGAAAAAGAAAGAAGGGAGGATTAATTAAACAAGAATGGAAGAAGTCAAACAAGACTAAAGACAAAACGGAAGGAAACGAAATGATGGAAAGCCTTAAAAGGAGGTACCAAGAAATACAGCACCAGGAGCAGACCATGAAAATAGAAGGAGCTAGATATAATAAAAGGTTTAAATAAATTTGAACATCAACACTACCACAGTACCAATGTAAAGGGGAAACAGGAAAGTTTCAGCAATTAATAGTGCGGGTAAGATCCACAAACACTCAAAAGTCAAATACATATTGGCAGAAAGGTGAGAATAAAAGATGTGACCTGTGTGGAGACAAATTTATAAATGCCAAGATAGTAATCTAAAGTGAGGATATATGTACAGTAATTGTAAGCCGAAATTTGAGGCCGAGAGGCCGAAATAAAGAAGAATACTATTGTTAGTAGGTAATTATTGCACACACGAAAATTAATTCAAAGAAAAAAAATATACCTTTCTTAAGACGCTTGATGTAGCTAGCCTACAAGTCGATATAATCGCATTTGTTTATAATTTCTTTAAACAAACTCAATTATCTCGCGTTCTACAGGGCCGATTCTAATCAACGACCTCTCAAATTGAAGCTCTTGGTTCAAGGAACAATCTGATTTACGATTAGATCGACCCTCGTGTATAGTTTCGGTGCAATACTCAAACGAATTATTTATTTCTTTATAAAAAATAAACAGTGTATGCAGCATTTGTAAATCGTTTATTGTCGTGTAGCAGCATCCTTTACCTTCATTTTGAGCACTCGATCATTGATCTAGATCCTCCAGAAGCCGAGATAATTGCAGTGACCTGGAGTGCGTTTTTGCCTATTCTTCAATTGTTAATAACTTTTAAACCGCAAATGCCATATTGTTGCAACTCCTGGAGAAGATAGCTATGGTCCGTAGCTTTAATTTAAGACAAGCCGGGTTTAAATCGACGCACTAGAAGCCGAGAAAAACGCAATTGTTTAAATTAACGATGTAATCCTTGAATTCGGTTTGGGCGGTGCGGAAAACTGCGAAAAAGGCCGCAAACGCGAGATGGCGCCACATACACGATTATCGACATATCCTTACCGACAAAATATTTAAAAATTATTATCTCGGCTTCTACTGGGCCGATTTGAATCAACCACGTCTCAAAAGAAAGGGGCACGAATAAGCTACCCGATAAAAAATACCTCCGTGCTGGAACTATATGCAGTTGGCCGTAATAACAATTTTAATTGTTTAATTGTTTATAACAAATGAACCGCACTTGGAATCATGTTCACACCTGTTGGACATGATAGCCGATACTCCTAGCTTTAATTTATGTCCTCTGGTCATTGTTGTATCTCGTCAGGGATTGGCAGTAATCGCAATTGTTTATAATTTCCTTAAACAAATTCAATTATCTCGCGTTCTACTGGGCCGATTTTAATCAGCGATATCTCAAATTGAAGCTCTCGGTTCAAGGAACAATCTGATTCACGATTAGATCGGCCCTCGTGTATAGTTTTGGTGCAATACTCAAATGAATTATTTATTTGTATATAAAAAATAAACAGCGCATGCAGCATATGTAAATCGTTTAGTGTCGTGTAGCAGCATCCTTTACCTTCATTTTGAGCATTCGATCATTCATCTAGCGCCTCCAGAAGCCGAGATAATTGCAGTGACCCGGAGTGCATTTTTGCCGATTATTCAATTGTTAATAACATTCGAACCACAAATGCCATATTGTTGCAACTGCTGGAGAAGATAGCTATGGTTCGTAACTTTCATTTAAGACATGTCCGGTTAAGAAATACGCAGTAGAAGCCGAGAAAAACGCAATTGTTTAAATTAACGATGTAATCCTTGAATTCGGTTTGGGCGGTGCGGAAAACTGCGAAAAAGGCCGCAAACGCGAGATGGCGCCACATACACGATTATCGACATATCCTTACCGACAAAATATTTAAAAATTATTATCTCGGCTTCTACTGGGCCGATTTGAATCAACCACGTCTCAAAAGAAAGGGGCACGAATAAGCTACCGGGAAAAAAATACCCCTCTGCTGTAACTGTATGCAGTTGGCCGTAATAACAATTTTAATTGTTTAATTGTTTATAACAAATGAACCGCACTTTGAATCATCTTCACACCTGTTGGAGATGTGAGCTGCTACTCCTAGCTTTAATTTATGTCCTATGGTCATTGTTGTATCGCGTCAGGGATTGGCAGTAATCGCATTTGTTTATAAATTATTTACACAAAATTAATTATCTCGCGTTCTACTGGGCCGATTTTAATCAACCACGTCTCAAATGAAAGGGGAACGAATTAGCTACCCGATAAAAAATACCTCCTTGCTGGAACTATACGCAGTTGGCCGTAATAACCATTTTAATTGTTTAATTGTTTATAAGAAATGAACCGCACTTGGAATCATGTTCACACCTGTTGGACATGATAGCCGATACTCCTAGCTTTAATTTATGTCCTCTGGTCATTGTTGTATCTCGTCAGGGATTGGCAGTAATCGCATTTGTTTATAATTTGTTTAAACAGAATTAATTATCTCGCGTTCTACTGGGCCGATTTGCATCAACCACGTCTCAAAAGAAAGGGGCACGAATAAGCTACCCGATAAAAAATACCTCCTTGTTGTAACTATATGCAGTTGGCCGTAATAACAATTTTAATTGTTTAATTATTTATAACAAATGAACTGCACATGCAATAATGTTCCCAGCTATTGGAGATGGTAGCTGATGCTGCTGGCTTTAATTTATGTCCTCTGATCATTGCTGTCACTCGCTTACGAGCCGAAATAATAGTATTTGTTTATAATTTCGTTAAACAAATTCAATTATCTCGCCTTCTACTGGGCTGATTTTAATCAACGATATCTCAATTTGAAGCTCTCGGTTCAAGGAACAATCTGATTCACGATTAGATCGGCCCTCGTGTATAGTTTCGGTGCAATACTCAAATGAATTATTTATTTCTATATAAAAAATAAACAGCGCATGCAGCATTTCGTTTTAGTAGTTTAGTTTCGTAAATCGTTTAGTGTCGCGTAGCAGCATCCTTTACCTTCATTTTGAGCATTCGATCATTGATCTAGCGCCTCCAGAAGCCGAGATAATTGCAGTGACCCGGAGTGCATTTTTGCCTATTTTTCAATTGTTAATAACATTCGAACCACAAATGCCATATTGTTGCAACTGCTGGAGAAGATAGCTATGGTTCGTAACTTTAATTTAAGACATGTCCGGTTAAGAAATACGCAGTAGAAGCCGAGAAAAACGCAATTGTTTAAATTAACGATGTAATCCTTGAATTCGGTTTGGGCGGTGCGGAAAACTGCGAAAAAGGCCGCAAACGCGAGATGGCGCCACATACACGATTATCGACATATCCTTACCGACAAATATTTAAAAATTATTATCTCGGCTTCTACTGGGCCGATTTTAATCCACCACGTCTCAAAAGAAAGGGGCACGAATAAGCTACCCGATAAAAATACCTCCTTGCTGTAACTATATGCAGTTGGCCGTAATAACAATTTCAATTGTTTAATTGTTTATAACAAATGAACCTCACTTGGAATCATGTTGACACCTATTGGAGATGTTAGCTGATACTCCTAGCTTTAATTTATGTCTCCTGGTCATTGTTGTATCTCGTCAGGGATTGGCAGTAATCGCAATTGTTTATAATTTCCTTAAACAAATTCAATTATCTCGGCTGCTGCTGGGCCGATTTTAATCAACGCCCTCTCAAATTGAAGCTCTCGGTTCGAGGAACAATCTGATTCACTTTTGGAAAGGTCTTGGTATATAACTTCGGTGCAATTCTCAAACGAATTGTTTAATTGTTGATAAAAAATAAACGGCGCGTGCAGCATTTGTAAATCCAGTATTGCCGTGTAGCGGCATCCTTGACCTTCATTTTAAGCATCCGACCATTAATCTAGCGCCTCCAGAAGCCGAGATAATTGCAGTGACCCAGAGAGCATTTTTGCTGATTTTTCAATTGTTAATAACTTTTAAACAACAACTGCCATATTGTTGAAACTCTTGGAGGAGATAGCTATGGTTCGTAGCTTTATGTTAAGACCAGGTCGTTTACGAAATACGCACTAGAAGCCGAGAAAAACGCAATTGTTTAAATTATCGATGTAATCCAGGAATTCGGTTTGGGCGGTGTGGAAAACTGCGAAAAAGGCCGCAAACGCGAGATTGCGCCACATGTCCGGTTATCGACATATTGTTATCGACTAAATTTAAAAAATTATTATCCGGCTCCTGGTACTTATTTTTTAATAAATGTGGTCTCAAATGAAAGGGAAACAAATAAGCTATTCACCTGTAATAGTCTTGTTGCTGTAACTTTATTCATTTGCGTGTAATAATTATTTAAATCGTTCGTTTATTTGTAACACTTTAACCGCGCTTGGAATATTGTTAGCAGACTTTCTGGAACTCTTATAACTTGAGCTTGCATAAATGCCTTGCGGTTATATATGTGCAGGGGCTGGCAGTATATAATATAATTCTTAATCTTTATTAATTTATGTAAAATCTCAATTTGAAATGTAAGAAGAGTATTCTAAATTATAATAGAATTAGGAAAGTAACATAAAATAAGAAACAAAAACATAACATAGAAAAAACAAATGCAAACATAAATCTTTTACAAAATTATTCAACCTTTTTTATATTTTATTTCTGTTACTTCATATGTTTAAGTACATTTTAGTACGAACATGTTACTTTAATCTGGTAGTAACATCTTAACTGGATAGGTGTTGAAGGGCCGATTTAATATTTTTGTAGCCTCCTTAGATGCGACCCTTTCGAACTCCGATTTAATTTCTGGTTCCAATTGTTTCCAATTTTGATTGAGAAAAAGATTTGTCGCATTTGTCATAACTTCATCGTCATTGAACAATTTATCCAACTTCACGGATCCTTGAGCAATTTGGACATTCAAGACCGTCTCAGTCACATTAAAATGAATATCTCCTGTTTCTGTATTTGTATAGAGGTCTAGATTTTCCCTTTTGTCTACTTTTACGTTCATGAATTCAATCTGTCCTATGCCAGATCCATTGATAGGTAGCGACAAAATTCTTCCGACCACATGACAATTGGCTTTCAGCGTCAAATGTGGAAAATGAAGTTTCGTATGCATCTTGTATTTAACGGTGTCGAAGCTATAGTGCAAAATTGATTTGTACGTTAACGTTCATGCATTGCAGAATTTCTTTCTTTCACTAAATTAATTATGATATATTCATTTGAGTTTGTTAGTAGGAATTGCTTCAATCTATCTTTGTGTGTATATAAATAAAATATTATTTGATAATTGTTTTGCATAGTTCTACATACTATCATACTTTGTAGTAATAATTATTTCAAATACTGTTCGAATTGCTATAAATAATTGTAAAACGAAGCTGTCGATTAAATTGGGTGGACATACTTGAATTGATTTACTACGAAATTACTCATTCCGTATATGGTCACGTTCGTGTACTTCACATCGAAATTCATTGAATCTGAATGGTGACTAGAATTTATTTCGTCGACCCGAAACGGTTCAAATGGCGGAAGTCGAAGACCTGGTATTCCATCTTTCAAGTACGGCGTCAGACTTTTCATGCTTTCTTTAATACACCTGTCCAAATTTGTATCACTTCGGTGGCATATTTTCACGTAGGATGCTACAAATTGAAACAAGAAATAATTTCTAAACACTCTGCAATTTATAAATCTCATTTACGTGTTACCACAATAATTAGTTATCTCGAGTTGTTGTATTAGTAATGAATTATCATCCGGCTTTAGCTTTATAAAAGAACAGAAAGGTAGTTTTATATTTTCAACGACTTGTACCCAGTCCATGATTAAAATTAGACCTAAATTCTTTCTACGTAACTAGCGTAATTTTCTGCACGACTCATCGTGTATTAAACACGTGCTCCAGATGCAACGTCAATTCTCATATACCGGGTATCGTAGAAGAACGCGAACCGGATTAACTGTTCGCTCGAAATTCATAACAAAATTGTGAATTTCAATTTCGAGTAGAATACAATGAAATATGAATTCACGAAATATACAATACTCACGTATTCCCGAGGCATCGTCAGCAACGGACAAGCTACTTGCCGCCAGAACTATTATCAGGGGTTCGTAGAAACCCATTGCTGCTACGTCGGCGAAGTTCGATCCCCAAATAATTCGAAGGTGCATCTTACCGAATGTTATAAACGTGCCGCTAATCGGCAATGCGCTGATAATGCAATTTCTTACATGCTTCTACTTCCTTATTATAGATTACGAAATTGAATATTTCAACGTTCGCTGTTAAAACTCTTTTACCTTTATCGCAATTCTTTTTCGGATGAAAATGTAAAACGAATCGAGGCCCTCAATAACGTGCTAGCATTTCGTTTTTATTGTACTGCATAATTATTTTTATACCACAGCATTTCTTATATTGAATCTTTCGTTTATTTCTTATTATATATTCCTTTTCATTGTCCTTGCTTGTGGCGAAACACAGAATCCTCGAAGTTGATGAAAATTGGAACCATTTCGCATTCCCTCGCGAGCACTCTGCTCGAATAATTAATCGGCAATTCACACGCTGGAAACTGAAACATGTACCGTGGCTCGTCGAATTTATGATTGCGACGAACTTTTCATTGAAACGAATAGCGGAATTAGAATATGCTGCTCGCGCGAATAAAACGATCAGTGAAAGGATTGCGCGATTCGTAAGCCTGTACGCACGTGTCCAAGGATCCATCGAAAGGGTTGAAATGAACGTCGACCATATCCCCCGGCCAGAAACCACCCCCGAAACGTCATCGCCACGAAATCGTCCCAACGATCACGTCGCACAAAAGTGCGATACAACTGTGCTCCCCATTAGACGCGAAATCCCAGGTACATGACACCTGCTGCGATGTACATTTAAGAACGGGCAATTGCGCAACGGCTCCGGTGGCGCACTATTTGCGGCTCTGGATCCACCGTCATGGCTCTCCACTTAAGGTCCTGGAGGGACCTTGCCCTCTATACGGAACGGGGGCGAAACGCAGGGGGACGCTGATAAAATGCGTGTAGAATGAAAGAAAAAAGAAGAAGAAAAAAAAGCGCACAAATGCCTAGAAAGATCACCTAGTTAACGCGCGTCACAAGAATCGCTGGTCCATGGCCCAGATCCGGTGCCCTTCCACGCAGCTGTATAAAACCGTCGTGCGGACGCATCATCCACTCGCGTTCGTCACTTTTCTACGAGCACACACGCCCAGTAACGGACGGCGGAGAAATAAATCTGCTTGTGGGTGATATAGAGAGGAATCGTGGAATAGGAATAATCGGGGCGATCGTTCGTTCGAGGTATCGGAGTGTCTCGAATCGAGAAGGGACGACCCTCGGTTAAAAAAGGGTAGGAAGGATAATTTTTGAGACAAAGGAACTGT
Organism: Nomada lathburiana; assembly: GCA_963667235.1. Classification (NCBI taxonomy): domain Eukaryota; kingdom Metazoa; phylum Arthropoda; class Insecta; order Hymenoptera; family Apidae; genus Nomada; species Nomada lathburiana. The sequence continues at coordinate 7,454,860 of OY763909.1, forward strand.
TTTTCGTTGAACAGTTGAAAGTGTTGTATCTGGGATGTTCTTCCGGTGTTCATTTTGAACATTTTGACAGCTATTTATGTACTCTGTTTCGCCAGAATATTTGTTGCGCATTTTTCTCTTGCGCGTGTGCAGGAGTTAGAATTTCAAGCTGGGCGATATTTTTAATTAAATAATTGTTTCATTGGAAAGCGAAAATGTCTGACTCGAACGAATAGAGATAAAATTAATCTAAACAGCTTAGGCTTTATTTGCGTTCGATGACAGTCTATTGCATTCGTATTAACACTTGCTCTGTTACTAAATTGTACGCTTACCAAGTGGTCCATCTCTTCGCAGGAACGATCGCGGGGCCTCGTTGATCGGAAACATCCTGGAACATCAGCGAATCGTACGTCCAGGAGTCCGAGTGTTGATGTGCGCCGCCCTCATCTGCTTTCTCTTCACATTCGTCGTGGTTTCCATCGTTCTTCTGCTGCTAATCAAACCGATCTACGTTTGGGAAATAAAAGCACAAGAGCCGTAAATCAGCGGTTCGTCGATATCGAAATAGCATTGGAACCAGAACATCCTTGGTAAAACGCGGCATTCGCCGATAAACATACGGACAGGCAAAGGAAGGATCGCGGCAACGAATAAACGCAATGGCTAGAACGGTCGTCGCCGTGTTTCTACTTCTGGGTTTCTTGAACCTGGCAAACTCTCAGGGATCTCTGTTGGAGATGTCGCAGCAGCTCTGGACGAAACTTTTAACCGGAGGTTTCTCCAAAACGGGCAGACTGGACCCGCTGAGAGTTCCGGTCATCAAAGTGGACCAATCCGAGGGTGACACGAGCTACAGACTAATTCTTCGTAACGTCGAGATCGCAGGACTGAACGAGTCGACCCTGGAGAGCATCCACATAGCCCGGGGCCGATTGAAATCGAACCTGAGCGAACTGGAGGCGGGCTACGTGAGCTACAGCGATCTGAGGGACTTGGACTCGATCAGATACAGATTCCACACCCTGGTCAAGGAGCCGAGGGGCAGAAACGAGAGTTTCGAGGCGGTGGTCAGTGCCACGAACCAGGATAACAAATTCGCGGTCAGCTCCAAGGAGGAGGACGCGCGTTTCGAGAGATTGAGACAGTACGATCCGTTCCTGCTGAAGATACAGTCGCAGAAAATGACGGGGAACCCGGGTGAACGCGGCGCCGCCGATGAAACAGGACAGAGACAGTCCAGTTTCGGCTCGTTCAATATGGAGGGTGCCAGGGTCCTCTCTAAAGGCGAGACCAGTCGAATCATGGAGAACCTGAGGTATCCGTCCGACGTTCAATTAATCTACGCCATGAGCGCGATGAATTCTGGATTGAACTCGAGGGGCGACGAGCAGAAGGACAGCCGCGACCGGTCGAAGTTCGATTCTTACGTTGGACAGAGCAGGGAAAATGCAAGGCAGGGTCATAGGCTGGAGAATCACGGCGGCAGAAGGGCCGAGGAACGTTACGAGGACGTCCAGACCTCGGCGTCCGAGAACGTGGAGAGCAGAGCGACGAATCGAAAGTTCGCACCTGCGGCCATTAGCAGGGGGCAGGTGTATCGCGGTGAATCGAAACATTCGGAGAAGCAGCCCGGTTACATCGATATACTGTACGCGGATGGGAACCAAAGCGGCGGTGTCAAACGGTTTGGAAATGGACGGATCGAATCCAAGGAAGACGCCAGGGTGTTCGGGGTGAAGGACGCTTCCAAGGTACGAAGTGATACGACTGCTCTGCGTTGTCGTGTAGAAGACGAAATAAAATAATGTAGATGCATGATTTTTTCTTAAATATAAGCGCTTGAGAAATCTCTTGACAAATTCTGGAACCGTTCGGGAACCTGAAGAAAGCTTTGAAAATGCCTTAAAACGTACTCAGGAATATCGTGGGAAATTTTACAAATGTCCCGTAACAAGTTCGTTTGATGGAGTCTGAGGTCGTTTTATTTCTCACTATTTTTTACCCACAGAATTTTACCTCCATGCTGTCCTGCGTTGATATTACGCTACGGCCGCAATAATATTGTTCACTTATGCAAACAGGATATCCTCGAGAACAAACGTATCATTAGTGGCAACTGTACTGAGGGAGAGTCTCTAACGAAGAGAAACGACGAAGTTAAGGCCGCCATAGAGGCGAAAAGGCTGGATGGTTTGAGCAGATACGCCAGGGATTATCAGGAGAAGCAAGGATACTTCGAGGAGGGAATGCAATTGGTTTATCATTACGGCGCAATGGATGGAAAGAAGCCTGGGGAAAATAAACTCGTCCAGGCAAGCAGGCACAAACGTGCTCACAGGGAGAATGAAACCGACGTGAGTACTCAATGAATTTTCTTCCCGATTACTACTGGCGTTTCCTTCACTTTTTATCTAACAATCGTCTCGTTTGCTGATTTCAAGGACGACGTTATGCACGTTATTATGAAAATAAGGGTGCCACTTCTTCGCGTGAAGTCCGATTATCAATTAATGGGAAAGGTTGGCGAGGAACTGGTACGGGGGAATGGGAGATTCAATGGCAACTTCAGTAAGTATATTCTTCGTTTTGTTAAACGTTTCAATGAAACGAAGCCACGCTGAGCATGTCAAAGACGATACTACTGGTATTGGTATAATAAATATTATTGGTGTTATTGGTATTCGCGATAACAACGAAACAAATTGAAGTAAAACATCTTCATTGAAAATAGTAACGGTCTAATTGTTCTTGTTCTTTATTTTTTTCTCGTACATGTTTCACTTATACAAAATTCTGCATGTTCTGATTCACAGCTGACCTAATAGGAGACTTCACAGTCGAATTGAAGAAAGTCAAAAGTCAGAACATGCTAATCGTTCGTGCAGCCAGGAGCAAGTTAAATGCCAAAAAGCAGAATGTCTCTCTTCAGGGAATGGACGAGCAAGGTCCAGTGAAGTCGATTCTGGGTCACGGTGAGCATACGCGTTCCGAAAACTGCATCTTCCTCGGCTCTCTTAAATCTTTCACCGTAAACCCAAAAAGCGTTGACCTTTTATTAACATTACACAATCCTTGAACGCGTGGAATTTGCCCGCATGCGTCTTCAGACCCCCTTAAAAAACAAAGGATACATTAAAGTGAGAAATTTGACAAATACTAGTTACCGTGCGCAATTCACGTTTGATTAACCAGATAAAATATTATCGGTATTTTAGTTGTCTGTTGCCGATTTGACCGCATTTTCAAATCCATCGCTGAACCCCGATCTGCCGGGAAATCACTAATTCGAATGACATAATGAGCGCAGGCGGAAATATTTCTGAAAATCGTTACTGAATCGCAGCCTCGTCCCAGTGGCGAACGTTGACAACAAAAGCCGGTTCGAGTTATTACGTAAAAGTTGTTCCGTCTGTTCTCGTTGCGTCACACGGCCGGTGTTCTTCCGTAATTAGCGAGCACCCAGGGAAATGCTGGATGAAAGAAAATGAGAATTCGCGCAGGAAAGGTATCTCAATCGATCAGGGAAATCTGACTGGTTGCAATCGGGTGGATATTCCATGTCTAGATCGTGGAACGTCGTGGTCAGGCACGCGTGCATTTTTGCGATTACATAAAAGATGTTTAGGAACAAACGGTCACTTGAGTCTTTGAATATTGGGATTCGTTCAATCGCAAATTGAAACATTCGCGGGGAAAATAATTCAGTCGTTAACGATTAGAAACGTTCCCGTTGTATATGACAAATTGAAGAATTGAAAATTTAACCGTACTGTCCAAGACAATTCTTATAAATATCCCATATATAACTTTCATGATCCGTACCATATATATATATATATATCTTTTTTTAAGATAGAGCTAGGAATTATTTTCTTCTTTTTCTTAACCCAATCGAAATCTTTCTTCAGTTCCATTAATCTGTCAATCCGTAAAACAGTCGATTTAAACGTTTCTAAATTTCATTCTTCCACTTGCTAAACAATCACTACTATATACATATACATATACATATATATTTAAAGTAAATCTAATATTCTATGATATCCGACGATAATTACACGAATTGCAACGAATGCTTCTTCCCTCTCTACTCATTTGGAGAGAAAAAAAAAGCATTCAATCCAGTGGAACAATGGTGAAAAGTAAAAGTGGCCAAGGTGTATTGACATTAATCGAAGCGAAGTAAAAGTGTCTCCACTTTCAATGAACGTCTTAATGCACGTTACAACCATCCACGTTGCACATCATATTAACCCGTTTAATGGTACATGCACGATTAACTTTCGTTTGCAGGCTTGATGGCCGCGGAGGCGGTTGCCGCGATGCTCGCTGACGACCTGGCTACCAAGGCCCTTAATGAAAAAACGGCGGACGCGATGATTTATAGGATGTACAAAAATCTTCCGGTCAATTAGGCCCGCGATGGAGGCAATCGAACGTTCAATCGGACTTTTCTAACTGTGACAGACATTCGTTTGATTAATTTTGGATCGTTTCTGCACGGCGCATAATGCTCAGAATAATCCTTTCGCGAGGAGAAAGGCTGGAAGGGTTGAAACGATTTACGCAAGGGGAAGGCAACAAATATTTTCTGACTTGTACAGAAACAGGATTTCGAGAGTTTCGTATTTTCTAAGGAAAATTTACTGCACGGAGAGAAGTGGATCTTTTTTGTTTGTTTTTTTTTTTTTTTTTTGGAACGGGTCGTTCATCGATGGTGAAAGTGCAAGTTGTTTGCAGGCGAGTTCACGGTTACTTTGAGCATTATGTGAAAGTTTTGGCGATTATGCTGCACCTTATTTTACACTAACCGATATTATTGTTTTATACTAATTATCGGGGAACTCTTACCTCGAATTTTAATCGCTGGGTTGCGACAAAGAGGCGAGATTTTTTTGTTATTATCGTCGACGAGACGTTTCGAGTTATTAATGAGCCTTTATCAGACAATTGAACGGGTGATGATTTCGTATATTTAATCGTCAACTGGTAATTGCACGCGGCTATTTATTTATCATTGTATTCACCGACTATAAGACTACGCAACGTTGTATGGCGTTTAACCGATTAACTTATTATTAGTACTGTAAAGAATATGCATTTGTATAGCGTAAGGTAACATTATCAACGTAGAATTTCATACACATATTTATTTACACACATGTTTCACGTTATATTTGCGCGCACAACTTTTATATTGCTTCACGTTTGCCAAGATTACTAGCTTAAGTTGTAGAAAATTCGTATACATTAAAAATCTGGACAACTCCTCAATAATCTCTACCTTCGAACACATCTCGCAGAGCAGTCGTCGACAAAAAGGGACTTTCAGTTCGACCGGAAATATTCTCTTGACAGAAAAATTCCAACAGGGTAGAGCTTTTCGTTCTCGACGTTCCAACGGGTGGGTTGAAATTTTCGCAGAGCTTCGCAATTGTCCGGTTCACGTGCAACCGCGTGACCGAGGGTCGAAAACCTAGATTATCATAGAGACAAACTCGTTCACGAAGCTCGATACGCTCCCAAGTTGTGTCAGAGCGTGGTTGCGTTACACGTACCGATTTGCAAACGGGTTTTCGAACGTTACGTACCGTTTACACAGTTTACACCATTCACGGCGCCATACCGGAACCAGTTGGGATTCGCCAGATTTTATATAATCGTATTTGGGAAAACAGGCGAGCCGCGGGGACAGTAACGATCAAAGTCCGATCGATTTCCGTGGAATTGGGAGGCTCTGGATCATTTGTCCCCATCGAGAGATTCGTATTTGCGATGGCGATTGACAGACACCGATGGGATTAATGTCTGCGGAATACCGATAGGAACCAATATTCGAGCGTTTCGGTAATCGTTACAATTCGCGAGACGATTTCTAATGGTTAGTACCATGGTACGCAAAGTTCGTACCGCAGAATTAGAATTGTGTTAGAAAATTGCATACCACTCTGTTACATATTACGCATTTTATGTAATACCGTATGTTATAAGAGGTATGGGCGTTTCAATGGTACTATGACATAAGAGAATATTGAATATAACAGATTGTATGCAATACATGTAAGGATAATTAGGATGCTAGTATTACACGTGATTATTCGGGTGGTAAGGACGTTTTGGTGTATTAAAAATTTTCGACGTGGAAATAAAAAGATTGATCTATGTTTCGATGTGGCTTTAATCATTGCTAAGATCTGCCCAATATAAAATATTCATAGAGTGCGTGCGTGTCTATTATTTTTCAACGGTGTTGCTACCAGCCACGCTATAGATTTCAGTTCGTTCGAGCAACAAAATTATTCACTGTCCGCAAATAGAAATAGAAATGTGCAATTATTTCAGTGTTTGTTGCAGAACACGAAAAACCAATTAGCAACCTTAGTATTGTTAAATCTTAATGAAACTTTCCACAAATAAGCAAGCGAGCATGATTCACCGTGGTGTGAAGCAAATATGGCAAGCGAACGATTACAAAATTGTAACGAGCCTTGCAACTAAGACATTCAAACGGCCCACGGCCAACGATGAGATTCGTCTGAACAGATGTTCGCAGAAGGTATTATTTTTCTTCGTCGTGCCCTTTCGAAATCCTCGAATACTGACAGGAAATATTAGGCGGTATTTGCCAGATGGACGCAGTGTCCATTAAATCGACGACGTATAATTGCGACAAGAGTGATTGTAAAAAAATCTTGGCCAACGACGAGAGTAATTACGATGCGCTGATATTATTAAGAAAGCTGTAATTGACGGGAAAAATTACTTCGCAACAAAAACTAAACAAGCATGCTCGAGAGAATTGATGGAATTCTATTGTCATAAAGATTTCTCTTCGACTGTTGGGCTCGCTTTTACAAATTATTCTTCTTATTGTCGATTTTGAACGATCGATTTTTTATTACGTTAGAATGGTTGACGCAACTTGCCTCGATTTATTCGCCCAGCTGTGTTCGTTCCATAATATTATGTAAATGTGAATTCGATCGGCCGAGAATTTATGGTTCAAAGATGACACGTTTTTTTTTTCTAAACCAGCAACGCTTCGTACTTTCCAATGGGACTGCATGGGGAGCTTGTGATAATTGTGTAACACGTTTAAATTATATAATACGAACGGGACTTCGAATCGATCGAAAGACAAAATCTGTAAACGAGAATTCGCAACTAACAAAAATATACGTTTCGCGCGAATTTTCTAACAGTTTCTGCCATAGAAATGTTCAAAAACATCATCCGGAACCAAAGGTTAAAGAAAAATCGTGTCGTCTAATCGGAGTCTCCTAAGGAGGAAACTTTTGAACACCTCTCACCGACATGTGACTGTCCGAATTTTGAGTTGTCGAACTTTTACTTCCTGGGGGCGTCTCTGACATAATAGGCAATTTTCAATGGAAATGTTCGCAACTTGAATGGAACATATTAATAAGATGTACGTTATGTAATTGCAGATAAATAATATATTCCTGTAGAGATGCACTGTTAAATGTCAACAGCTGCGTCCCCTTTTCTATTTGCCATAAACAACACTAGTAAACTGAAGAATTGAATTTAATACAACAAAAGTCTCTCAGCTACCTAGTAATTAAAAATTGAAACAACCCCCACGACTAAAAGATATCAGAACCTCGACGAAACATTGATCGTTCCATTCTGAACAATGATAAACAGTTTCCCTAATGAACCAAGGAACAACAACAGATTACCAGTGTCTGTAAAAATATGAATAGCAACGAGATGTAATAAATAAGAAGAAAGTCAAATGAACCAATCACAACCGACTACCAAACAAGAAAAAAATAAGTAGTATAAGTAGTAGTATCAATACAAACATGAACTATAGCTCTATCAAGGAACCATCTGAGAATTCTTTCCAATAAATGAAACTATGAAAAATATCACACCCGGAGTCAATACCCGTACCCACATCGTACCCAGAGCCTTCAGAGAAGAAAGTGTATTACTCAATCAGCAAAGATATACTGGCGTTGCACGGGGCGGGGTTAATTATTCTTCAGGATTAGAGGAATCCTGACCTATCGGTCAACGATTCCACACGAGGCACCACGATTTTTATCATGCGTGTAAGTGTCCGACGTGTCTCGGTCTGGCTACGGCCCTGACTGAGTTAAAAGGACGCATTCTACCGTGATAAATTCACCATAGCCCAGAGTGGGGCGGCGTACACGCGGAGAAAGTGCTGTTAGTTTATATATACCCATGGAACGTGGCAGCTCGTACACATTTTCAATATCTCTCTCGCTAATTGCGTTCTGCGGATAGATTCACGTTCGCGGGGGTTCTGACCGAAGCCAGTGACAGGATGATGTTGCTGATTGGATTGTTCCTGATTGGATGCTGGACCGATGGGATCCTTGCCGAACTGCGTGAGTACCTGACTGTTTCTCCTTAAATTTTTCGCACGATTTTCCCGCGCACCCCGTCGGATCTCCATTGACAGTGACGTGGAGGGGTGGTTTCAGGAAAGAATTGAGTAACTGCAGTTGGAAGTGAAGTTAATTAAGGGCGAGGTGGTATGCTATAAAAGGAATACTCTTGATTTCATTGGGAGAAGGATCGGGCATAAGCTTCGTTCACTTTCGAACGATACCCCCTTCTCCCTCGATTGAAAATTCCGACGAAGCAATTAATCGAGACTAAAATTATGTAAAATCGTAGTCGTTTGTCAATTACATAAACACACGATCGTCAATCCCAGATGTCCCCATAGAATAATCAAGTATATTGCTCGAACACGAAGTGAATTTCCTGCGCGTCCTGCTTGAGAAATCGCGTTAATGTCGACAAGTCGAATACCCCATTACACGAATGCCCATTTATATACGCGCGATCCGAGCATAGAGACTGTGCAGGCATTGCAAGGACGACATTAATAAAAATTAAATTCATAACAACGTAATCGCGGTAATTTAACTTCATCCACGTTGCGACGTAATCGGTGCGTTTCATTTCGAAAAGCTCGGAAAGTCTACCTCGCAAATATACTTAACAATCGCCTGCGATATATAAACGATAAAGGAAATCCAATGAATTGACGTGAATCAAACATTAGAATACTATTGCAACATTCAATATTCATTCGATCAGTACAAAGGACACAACGTAATGTGGAATGGAATTGTGGTAGATATTGTCTTGCGATTCTTATAAAATAAAGTGCATTATCACGCGGCAAACAATAGATTCTGCGAAACGAATCGATTATACTGAATAAAGATCTTTTTTTTTTTGTTTTTGTGAATGTTGTAGTATGCTCGATTGCGGACAAAAAGAGCCGCACTATCGAAGTATATATGAAGGGATGTTTAAAAACCTGCTCGATCCAAACAGGACTTTGATGTTTGAATAGGCTCACCTGACTTCGGTCTTTAACACCTGCTAACGGAGTGTTGACTGAAACATGACGCGACGAAATTGTCGAACATTTCTGAGGATGGGTTTCGGTGAAAATATAATTGTTTACAGGAGAAAGAGGTTCGAACGAAATCTCCTTCGCTCGAATACGTTTCGTAACTACGTTTTTACCTGGAAAACATTGAAATTACGAAATCTGTAGAAAACCGTAAATAAATCCCATACAAACACATTCCCAGCGTTCGAGTAAAACACGAGTCTACAAATTTTCACGCGATATGTATATTGAAAGAATTATAAATTTCATTAGCCTGCAAAGACATTAGGAAAAACGGACCTGTATTATTATTTCCACTGTCCCCCACTCATTCATCTTTTTCTACTCGTAGTTATTATCGGTGTTCTTTCACATATACGCTATTATTATTCTCGGTATCGTAGTCGCAATTATAATTTACTCTTTACCTATTGCAACTTATCGAACGCTAGGTACAAAAAAAAAAGAGGAAAAAGGAGAATCATTTCCTTTTATACCGTCCCCACCCTCGGTCCACCAGATACATGATCCAGCAGTCATACAAAAAAGTATGGCCTGTCCCTGTCCAACTATCGACGATCTATCAATCAAGCAGCGCCGCGAGCACGGTCAACGATCGACCAATCCATCGATCCTTTCCCGAAGACACGCGTTTTCTTCTTCGCTGTTCCTCCACACCGCGACAATTCACCTTTACGGTAGCACAGAAAAACCGCACTCGCGTAATTTCACTTTCTACCCGAACGTATACACACTTTCGATTTTAGACCTGGCATCGAGAATCCCCGACAAAAAAAAAAAAAACAGCGCACCTTGAATTCTTGGCCATCAACGATACGCCAGGCGTTCGTTAAACCATCGTTTCTGCGAGTTACGTTGACGATTTATCGCTGAGCAAATTGAATCCGAGGAAAGTTTCATTTGGCGAGCGATTAGTTTGTCATGCGCTTCTCGTCGGGTCAGTTGAAAAATAATTATTCCACCTCTGTTGCGAGAAAACACTCTTGCTCTGCGCGTAATTTTTGTGTACCACGATCGACGTTGCACAATTATCATTACTATTTTTTGTTAACATATATAGGATTGCATGGAAGAAATATTCTGAATTAAAATGTCTTGCGATAATATTGGATTTCGTATCGACAGTTTTGTACCTGATAGGTTTTCTTAAATTCGCGTTTAATTTGTTCGCAAACGTTTCGAGAACGATTCTCGTTTCGACACAATTAAGATACTCTTGGTCATCGTTTACCAATGGTCATCGAAACGCAACAGCGCGGCGTTGATGCACGGAGGCAAGCAATTTGAATTGATTAAACAGCAAGCAGCTAAAACGATGATAGGTTTTAGAAACACGCGTGTAGTTGGTTTTCACCGATCGGAATGTCGGGACCCCTTTCGCAACGTAAGAGGAAGTTTTCCTACCTCGTGCATGTTGCACACATTCTTCTGCACGTGTTGCCACATTACACCTGTATAAACTATGCATCGAACGATCTACGTGATATGCAAATGTTATTCAAATTAACACCTTTTATTATTTCCAGTGTGCACAAAACGTACACAGAACAATTTAATTGATCTTTAATCCGTGCATAGAAATAAACGCGTACGCAAATGTAACGCTTCGTCGAAAGAACGATATCGGGAAATTTAAAGCACAGTACTTGGGCATTGTTTTGTATAATTTTGTAATGTGCAATTTATCGAACGATTCAATTTTGAAAGTACACGAAAACCAATATGTTCGAATATATAGAATTATATAGAATTATATAGAAATATATAGAATTAAAAGACAACTTAAAAATTTATTAAATTGAGAGGGAGACATTGCCTTTGAAAAAAAATTTGTCCCATTCTCGTTATACTCGAAATTCTACTATTGTTCTTTCTTCTTAGCACCTGGCGTTGAGGCTTGCCCGCGAACAAACGACCTGGCACAATACAACAGATGCGTTCTGCAGCAATTGGACGCAATTACGCCATACTTGGCCAAGGGAATTCCATCTTTGAAGTTACCAGCTTTGGACCCGTTGTTCCTGCCATCGTTGACAGTCGACAGAAATCTGGAGGCATTAAAAATTAAGGCGAACATGAGCCAAATTCGAGTGCACGGCGCAACAAATTTCCTCATCGACGAGTTGAAAGCTAATCCAAATGATCTGACGGTCAGCCTGAAGGTTCAGCTGCCCTATGTTCACGTGAACGGTGACTATGATGTCCAAGGAAGATTGCTGCTGCTTCCGTTGAACGGTGCTGGTAGCTTTAAGGGAAATTTCAGTAAGCAATTCAATTAATATATACGTATTTCTCTAATAATTGCCTTGTTTCTTTTGCTAAATTTTGTCGTCCCTGGTAATTGAATTTCACTTCGACTTTTCCCCCCACAGCTAACACCCAAGCGCAAGTAAGTGCCCAAGGAAAAGAGGTGACCGATAAGAACGGTGTGCAAAGGATCGAGGTCGACAAACTCGTGACGAAAATTCGCGTTGGAGATGGAAACATCAAACTGAAAGTACCACCTAGTCACACCTTAGCTGGTAATTAATTTTCACTTACCTTTCTGCAACCGAACTGCATCTACTTTAAAACGATCCTCGACATTCCGAAACATTTGAACTTGTTGTTCTACGTTGCTAAATCAATTCGCAGTATTTGAACCATCTCATTGCAAATATTCTTATTATCTAAAATTGCTTTTAAAAATCTCTCGAACTCTTGGCAGAATTTATGGATCGATGAATTAATCGTTATTAAATTATCATCGTCTCTCTTTATACTCTTGCACAAATAAGTTCAGGTGCACAAATTTTTCTATAAATTCCTCTCGAATTTCTCACGCCACGAAACATATGCAACCCCTTTCGAAACCCCTCTTTTATCGCCGTTCCTTTCTTGACCCCACAACCCTAAATCTTTCAAAGCATACTGCGTCCGGATAGCTTTTGTCAAACTCTTTCCTTCTCTAACGAAATCGTTCCCATTTATTTCCCGGCCTTTATTCCCCTCTCTCTATGTGTTTGTCTTGCCTTTTCATGCTATTCCTTCGTTTCAGCTGATGCAGCTGCAACATTCTTCAATTCGAATCCGCGCTTGGTTCTGGACATCGCGAGTCCAATAATCGAGGACACGGCAGCGACTGTTAGCAGAGCACTGGCGGCAAGAGCTTTGAAAGCTCTGAAAAAGGAAGAAATTCTTCCCTAGGCCACGATCACTGTGCTAGGTGATTCGCGAATAAATATTAAGTCGTCCCATAAATTCGTCTCGATACTCGTAATTAATATATGTTGCGTATATCATATATTGAGTACCCCATTGAATTCGATGGGAAAAAGATAATGGTGTCTCCTCTACGTTACTTTTTCTAGATAAATCTTTTTTTTTCGATGTTCTTTTCGCAACGAAAATATGTTGTAGAAAACGTGCCGTATGTAAACGTATCGCAGCACGAAACGATGGGAAGACTTAACATTTAACGGCGCGCGTTTCACGTGAAGAGGTGGGCGTTTTTGTTGATCGTTGAATGTACCATGTGTTAGGCGGAGCGTAATGTGATTAATGATAGTATTAGCGTAATGAACGGTAATTTGTGGTCATTAGTGACTTTGGTTGAGAAATGATAGTTACCTTTCCATTTCTCTTTTTTGTTGGAGAATGTTCTCCAATAATTCGACATTTTATTGTTGTATGAATTGTTGGAACAATTTGCGTTTTATTGTGATTGGTGAATTGGAGCAATATTATAGATATTTGTTTTGTTATCCAGCATTTTTAACAGATGGATTACATTCATCGTTTGATTTTTAGCCGCGCGAAAGATTTGTTATTATTCTCGTTTTCTTTGTTTTTTCTTATTTTTGTGGTGGAGTTAATTAACGTTACGATACATCAGTGCAGAGATATACAAATAATGTATGGATCATTACAGAAATTGATACTTTTAAACGGATCATCGATCGCGAAGCCAATATTGCTTTTAATTAAACCGTATAATTATTCCAAGGAACAGTTCTAGAACTACGAATACCTTTCTTTAAATGTAGAATTAAAAAACGAACGAAGGTGATTGATTGACTAACAGTAATTATTTTTGTACAGAAAGTTGTTCGACAAATGGGAATGCAATTATACAAATGTGTGACTTTGTGATTGAGCAATTATTTATAGTCGCTGTTCTTATTATTTGTTAACAGTAATTTTCGTTGTCTTTAACCGATTGCTCCTCCTCTATCATTCATTACATAAAATATATGTAACACGCTGAATAAATTTATTTTCAGTGAACGATGCGTCTCAACTTATTTCTGTTGCAATGTACCATAAAATTATTTTAAAAACTATATAAATTTTATTATTGTACATACAAGCTACAAGGAATACTGTAGTCGCACCTTATATTTAATATCCAACCCTGTCTCTCCGTTTATACTAAAATCTCCTATAAATCTTTTAAAAATACATATACAAAAATTCCCTCTTCTATGCAGTTTGAATTAATCCTTTCTTATGAAAGATAATTCTCCACTGGATAATGTGTTCTGCCGATTAATTATTAAATTAATTTATTAAAATTCCTCACAAAATTGTCTACCGTTCTTTGTTCGTTCTTTTTCTTCTGAAAAATTCAACGAAATCGATGCACGACCAATAACATTAATCTACGAATATTCGTTTAGTCAGCAGGGAACAATTCTTTATACGTGAAAGACTTTGTTATCTTATTGGCAACGTCTGTGAAAAGTTCTGCCAGCGATGTTTCCAACACAGGTGTTATTTCGTCCAACAGTAGCCCGTTGTTGTTGTTTAATAATTCGTGACTGGCGGCAGCTGATTAAAAAAAAAAAAGGAAAATTAAATAACACGCGCACCTTTGCAAAACAGCTCGTCAAGCTCTTACGCTTCTCGAGTAGATATTTCTAATGATAACCAAATGAATAAAAATCTGTCAAATAAAAGAAAAAAGAAATTGGCTCACCAAGTACAGTATCGCCGCCAAATAAATTACTGAAATGTAGATTCGCCTTGCCAATTTTAATGTTCACTTTCATCTTCTCGAAGTTCAAATAAACATCGTTATCTCGGAACACCTTGCGAGCCCTGAGCACCACGTCCGAATCGTAGTCCACTTGAAAATGACAGTGAATGGAATAAACGGAAATTCATTGACGTTTCAATACCGTGAAACGTTTCTTGGAACATTAATTATCGTCTTACTGAAAGTTCCAGTGAGATCTCCCTGCCCCGCCAAGTGAAGTAAAAGCACTCTGGCGTCGATCTGATATTTCCCCTGGAAACCTAATTTGTCGAAGCTGACTTTAAAAGTGAAGACAACATTCTCGACGTCCGCTTCCAAGTCGCGAACTTTGAACGTGGACGGACCGGACACCTGTTCTCAATCAAACGAAAACACATACTGCAACCTTTACGGTATTATTTGCAATTGATAATTATTACGAGCACATCTTTCGGTTTGATTAAAAGATAGAACACAAAAAGATTCATCGAACTTACCCTCAAGTCGGTAAGATTAACGTCAAGCCTGGCACCAATCGGTCCACGTGATAAACGAATTTGCTTGAGAGTGAGAGGTTCGATGCCGGGTGCTTCCAGTTCCGGTATCCCAACTGATAACTTGTCGCGAAGCTGATCGATTGATCTGGTAATGCATTTATTGATATCCGGATCGGTCTTCTTGCACGGCTTGATATAGGGCGCTGTGAAGTCGAACAATTGCAGAAATTCAATGAACCGATGATTCTCGTTGAAATCGCTATAATATATGTAGTAATAATAAATATGAGAATATCGCAGAACACCATAGTAGGTCCGAAAATGTTTTACATTCGCCCAATGCCGATTGTTAATTATGATGGATCATTCATTTTCGCAAAGGTGTGTACGTCGCGAATCAAAATTATTTGTACCTCATTTCTCTGGAGAATCTTTTCAACCGCTCGTCGAGCTGTAATTTAATGACGATCGTTCGTGAATTGAAAATTCGCGCGAAAGCTGTCTGGGTCGTTAAATTGATCCGCAATTCGGATAAAAATGAGTTGCAGTGCACCAGATCGGCGATCTTGGTTCCACCGCGAAGGAGTTCAAGATCGCGGCTGCGTTCGCAATTTAAAAAATCGAAAACGTCTCGACTGATGTCGCAACGATTCGTTGAAATGCGCGCGACACGGTTCCATTTTCCATGGGACGTCATGAGTGTACCGAAATTTCGTAATCGGCCTGTAATGTCGACGTTTTCGCGAAAGGAGACTCCGATGGAATTCGAGGAAGAAAAAAAAAAAGTCTAAAATCAGCAAACGATGAATATGGAAGTGGGCTATAAAAAATTATAAAAATCTCATATTCTCGATGCTCGAGCGAAATCAATTGGTTGAATGCTACATCATCGTGAATGCACGAGGACGAAGAAATTTTTTTATAATGTGCACCGGTGTATTTTTTCGCAAAACACGTATTTCAACTCGAGAAAAACAATTACAAATTTGCTAAAAGAAGATACTCACGTAATATGGCGAAGGCCGTGGTAAACAAACTCGCCGTCAGGCTGAAAAAAATGTGAAACGAAAATGAATTGTTAACAAATTTAATTGCTTAATTAGATAAATAATTATTGATCTCATTTATTGATTTGTCCGGTAAGAAATGAAGGATACCTTGATAATTTACGTGTCCCAAATCTAATGCAAAGACTTGGTTGATTGAATCTGATAGTTAAAAAAATAACGAAAGATCGAGTTGGATTGAATAGTCAAAGTGATGTTTCAATTAAGCATTATTCGATTAAGCTTGTACGTTAAGAAAATGACGAATTGTATCATTTAAAATATTATGCCACAGTTGTGCATTGGCACATGCTGCTCAGCGGATATTCGCGCATATATAATATATGTGCAAGTATGTTTGTAAAACTCCTCCAACGAATAGTGCCAAGGCTGGCATTAAAGAACGAACGCAGTCAGGACACTCTATTGAGATGTCTGCGCATAATTCAGAAGTCTACGATTAGTATGATTGGGAGATATTTCATTTGAAAATGAAACCAATTCTCCTCCCAATAATTCGAAATTGTTAAAACGCTTCGTCCATTCTACATTGACACACCAAAATGAGACTATATTAAATTATCAATTGGGATATGAGGATACAACCGTGACCAAAGTCGATACGAGTACAGCGTCGAATTAGTTTTCTATTTTCTAACCACAACGCGTTCTACTCGTGGTTTATGAAACGTTGCGTCTTCCGTGTATTACCCACAATATTATTCAACGGTCGCCATTTATTCCCTTTCCCTTTGCCATGCACCGTTTCGTTAATGAAATTTATTTAAATATACGCGGAGCATTTCGTCGCGTGTCAAAAATCGTCCACCGATTCCCAATTAGAGTCTCCACGTGAAGACAGAAAATACACTTCACCCCGCAGCACGGAAGTCCGGAATATCAATCGTCCCGTGCAAACTGCGATCAAACTTTTTCCACCCTCTGCATACCGAACGCAGGCACGATTAATTTCCACCGAATTTCCGTATGAACATACCGGAACAAAATAATTGACAAACATTTCAAGGTGCCATCCGTAACAAACGTTACCAACAATCCACTGTCAATAGAATCAACGAACTAAAACGGAGCAAACATGAAATAACACCACGAAACGCGCACAAAATTTCCACGTCTCTTCAGCCTCGTCCATCACCAGACAAAACCTTTCCCAAATGAATAGATAAAAAGAACGATCAATCGGCGTCGGCATCCCTGTTCGGTAAATATTCCACTGAATCACGGTTTCGAGAGAATACAGCGAAAAGAAAGCGATCCCAGCACTGCCGTACAATTATACGGCCCGCGACAACCAGGTGGATCGAGATTAATTGAAAGAACTCGTACCAAAGGCGAACAAGAAGGCCGTACATCGCGGCCGGTCAGCAGATTGTCGGCGACTAGCTGGTGGAAAGACGGGGATGATATGTAAAGCCACGATCCCCGGGCGAACAGCAGGGATTGCTTTATCGCATTAGGCATGTTGATTGCCTCGTGCCACTTGTTGGCCATTGGTCCAGCCCCGTGGCCGGCGATGTTGACGACTGGAGAACGTTGCTGCACGCCGTCGAGTCGCCTTTTGCCTCGTTCCATCCGCCTTTCTTCGCGAATTTCGCAGGCCGCGGAGCGGCCTCAGGATGCCCGGGATAGAATGAGTAGGGAGAAATCGGAGAATACACGAATGTTTCGATTCGCTGGCCATCAACCCTTCTGGCCGAGGGTCGTCCGCGTCCGAGAGGGATTACGAGCTTCGTGGACGTGGATGCCTTGTGTCTCGGTAAAGTTGTTATGGCCTGCGTTTCCGTATATATTGCACAGAATGCGCATGTTAAATTGTTGTATTCAACCCTCGCAGACCCAAGTGCACTTGCAGGCAATTGTACGACGGAGAGTCCAGAATTATTTAGGGTTGCTGTACAAATTATTTTCACGTCGATTGATTAATTAAATTTGTTGGTGACGCTATATGCTGTATGAATATTTCTCTTTATTTAAAGATTTGTGGATTTAACGATGAATAGATTGAAATAGGGACCGAAATATATTAGGTGTAATAAAAAGGGGTTAACGGTGACGGTGTTGGAAGAGTGATGTCTTCCGACGACAGAATACAGAATACGGAATACAGAAATATTTCGAATAGATTGGAGTGCCGATTAAGGATGCGAGTGTTGGCAATTGGAAACGAAAGGGAAAAACATGGATCACGTAACGTGAAATATTTTTTAACGAGAACGACCGGTGTACGCGCGGTCCGCAACCCCTTCCTCCACAGTATTCCGCGCAAGGCTGCGGCCGAAAAAGGAGGAGAAAAAGAACGCCAGCGAGTGAATTGAAATTAATCGTACAAGTACGGTTGTTGCGAAAACGGCAAACGTTGGCGAGTGAAACGGACGAGCATAGGCGCATACACGTGGACGGCAATAAATCGCAATTGATGTTACGAAACCGATTAATTTAAGTTGCCAGCGTGTGCAGTTCCCTTTTTTTTTTTGCGGCTAAGCAAATCGTCGAGAATTGTAACAGGTTCTTTAATGGCGGGCGCAGTGAATTAATAATGAACACGGAAAGAAAACCTGTCAGAGGTAGAGAAAAACCACGAAAGAAAACATCGCAGATTCAACATGTTTCACTTTATTCGTCGATTATTTCGTTGGCTTCTCGTGGGGGGGGGGGGGGGGTGTTATTCGGTACTCGAAATTCGTTGGCGTGTAAAAAAGAATCATCGATGCACGCCGCTGAGGATCGTTAAAAAATGCCAAACATTGCAGACATTGCAGAGAAACATAGATAATGTCGATTGACGATGACTCATGTTTCTCGTTCAACGATTACTCGTTCCCGAAGCCACGTGGAAATCGAAAGTATTCTCCGGTGCAAGCAACATCCGGTCGCGTTTGCGACGCGAATCAAAGATTACAGATCGATATCGATGCATTCGCATAGCCGTAATTGCCACTTGATCGATATTAAACCGTATCGGCTCGGTTGCAACAAACGATCGCAGCTTGGAACAACTCCGATCGTGCGTGTGAAAATTATCACGCGTCGATGTGTTCATATTTCACGCGCAACGGCTCTGAAACGGGAATAATTGAACCGGGCAAGATTTACTTCAACTCGTCGTGCCAGAGTTCCGAATTACATTTCCATGTAATAAAAAAATCGCTCCCGTATATTCGACAGCGCCATCCGCAATATTTACGCCCGGTGCGCAGTCCGTCAGAAGTCCCCGAGCGTTCGACGAACGTTCTCTAAATGTAACGTAAGACCAAGGAAATCCATGAGATACGTCGGAACGGTGCACCGTTATCCGCGTTTTCTTTTCTCCACTTCCAGCCTCCGTTCGATTTCATTTACCGGGACCACTTACGTTCCACAGCGCGCCTGCGTCCGTGCAATTATCTGTCGGCTGTCGGCGTTCGAATAATAAACGCGGGCACGGAAACGCGCGGCCGGCCGGCAAATAAACCCCGCAAAACAATGACCACCGTTGCCGAGCGACGGTCGTTAAATCGTTGGCCGCACGATAATCGATCGTGGCCCGCGTAAAAAAGCGGCGATCGCGACAAGAATGATCCGCATTCGATCGGCGTTCTTCCGCCCGCCGTATCGTGGATCGGCTTGAACGGCGGCGAAGAGGTACGGAAGGGAACGAAGGTGCAAAAACGAAGGAAGGGAAAAACTCGTTGGCGCTGATATCGGCAAATTTTTGCGAAGCCCGTTAAAGAGACGGCGAAAGTTGCGAGCGCAAGCAAGGACTGGCCCGAAATCCTACGATCCGTGACAAACTATGCAAACCGGCCTGGTCCCTCGCCTCGATTACACCGATAGGTTAATAATCGTCGTGCTGGATAATTCGCGGGTCGATGGTGCAACTCGGTCGTTGGATCTACTAATTTGTCGGTTTTTTGTTTCCTTCCTTTTTTTTCCGATACGCGCGAAACCAGTTTCACTTCCTGATATGATATTGTATTTGGCGTTTGATCGTGCTCCACGCGATTGATCTTGACGAGCGATCATGGTAATGGTGTAACATTGTCGGACAGTGTCGGCGATATCGAGAAAACGGAATTTTTCGTTTGCAGACGCGCGCGCCAGCGCGGTTGTATGAATTTTGTTACGCTCACGGGCAATTGATGCGGTGGGGGTAATAAAATATAATTTAGTTGATGAAATTGTAGCACGAATTGCCCAGCGTTTTGTGTAAAATGTAATGGACCGGAAAGTTCGATACTGTTTGGTCGCTTGAACGGTACTCAATGATACCTGACAAAATTCGAATACGAATTTTAAACAAAACGATCGGCCGGCTGATAAGCGAAATTTTATTTCTACCGAATATAATGTATTCCGTTGCACTTTGCATAACGGACTCCTAAGTGATTCCTAGTAGCAGACTTGTTTTCTCTTCGCCACAATTAGCTTTCAATCTCGCAAGAGCGACGAAAAAGTTTTCTTAATTGTTACTTAGAACATCGACGACAAAGACAAGAACTAACGAAGAAACGGCAAGAAATTGCAACAGTTTCGCTTGTTACAGCTTGCTGCCGGTCCGCGATTGAAAACAAAAACCGAACGTAACTCTTCTTCTACGAGCGGTACAATGTCTGACAACGCACGGTACACTTTCCCTGCGATTCTATGTGGTACATCTTTCACGCGAAGAAATCGCATCGCGCGACTTAATCGCACGTTTTGCATTATTCGCCGCCAGCGTGTACGTTCGCCGCTTGATAATTCATTAGAGACACGAAGCGGTCTCGATCCTGCCGAACCGAAATAATTTGACTCATGTACGAAACAAGGAAGCTCAATTGGCGCGCATAAGCGACGAGGAAAAATTTCCGTGTACCGAAAATAATATGTCCTTCCCGTGTATCTTGTAATGACGTGCGTATACATATGTTTAGTTGACGACGCAAATAAAACGGGCAAGAGATACCTCGTCAGAATGTCGTTATATTTCAAGTAAAAAAGAAAATTGAAGAAATCGATCGAGTTTATTATCGGATTTCTGCAGACCACTGCACAAAGTCGAATTATTCCGTTACAAACAAATAGAACATGCCCGTGAAAGAAAGTATCTGTTACCACATTACTGCTTCCAATGAAAAGACAAATTTTTTCCAAAATGCTGATACAAAAGTTCAATTACGACTAGCACTAAAAGGAGAAAGGAAATTATTGCAGAAATTGGAAGCGAGCGCGTCAGCGAACGCGGTCTGGAAAATTTGCCGAACGTTTGCACGAAGCAAATAAGTCTGATTAATGCAATATTTAAGAATCCATGCTCACCATAAGATACCACAACTTATTCAGCCGTACTTCATCGCACTACTCTGCACGCCTGCGTATGCAAAGTTTCGGGAGAACCATTCCCTTATACGGATCACGAAGTCCATAAGGAAAACGAGCGGCTTATTGTTATTCTGTTGAATCTGAAACGAAAAATTACAATAACAAGACGAAGAAAGAGCAGGCGAAACGAAACGAAACTGTGTTTGTTCGATTTCCGTGGAACATCGCCGACGACGAGGAAATCCTGGTGGGGAACACATTGCGGACGATGAAACGCCGCGCATCCTGCGACCGTGGGCACTGGACTCAGGTGGCACAGTGCTGCTTTCAACGCGACATACTCTTAAGCCAAAGCTATATATATGAGCATGGATGATGAGCGAGAATCAGTACTGATCTGTACAGAATCAAGAGGATCGGTGATTAGTGATCGTATCGACGTAACTCGTCCATCAAGAGATCGATAGCAGAGGAATGATGTACTCTAAACAATTTTTCGTTCTCGCGGCCATTATTGGCGTCGCAGCAGCCACAGTTCGTGAGTATTGTTACGCGAAGATCCATTTTCACAATTTTTGTTGTAGATGGGTGGGCTTCGTTGTTTTCACAGAACTACGAATACGCGTCGAAACTGAACACGAGCATTGCGAATATTATTGAATTGACCGTTGTTCAAGTAGGCGCGAAGCTGCGATGAATTTATGTTTAAAGAAACATCACGGTGCTGTTGTTATTATTGTTATTGGTGATTCGATTGTTCCTGTTTCGTACTACGATTGTCTTACTTTTCTTTCCGTTTTATTGGGGCAATTACGTTACGACGTAATTATAGATATCGGCAGAATGATTGCTAAATGTAATCGTTTTCTTGTAAAGAAAATAAGTGTCGGTATGTTGCAAAATGAAGTTGTAACCGTATCGAGGGGAGAAAGCGATTTTATTAGACAAGACGATTCTCCGTGAAATGTTTACTGTAATAATTGTAATTCACAGCTCGATATCGTTCGATTCGAGACACGAATTTCTTTTTGTCGGGAATATTCATAACAGAAAGGCCGGCCCGCAGTGTGAATGAAGAATGGCACATTATTACGATTCGAATGAAAAATTAATCGCATCACATTCAGATATTTCTGCAGTACACTCGTAACAACACGCGCAGAGAAAAAGAATATGGTAAAACTGAGATAAACAAGATTCCATTCACAATTACCAATGCAACTTATGCTGCAAGGCAATTGATTACTTAATGTGTCGATTGGTTTCATTGACGAAGAAGCATCGAAAATCGCGATTAACAAGACAGCAGAACACGGAAGAAAATGTTTCATGCGATTCAAGGCGAACAAATCCATCGACGGGATCGAAAAGCCGGAAATCCATATCGTTCTGTAATCGTACAGTGCATAAAAACGAATCACAAATGCCAATGTATCGATAGCATAGCTTGGAAATGAATCCCTTGTCTATCAATATTCATCGATTAACATCTTATAAATGGTTATGCGGAAACTTTAGCGTAACAATAACGGGGACGAATATATGCGAGTGGAAAAAGACGCCAAGGGTGTTTCAATTCATTTCGCGCAAACTAAATTCAGCTTTCGAACGAAATCCGCAGATTTGTCGATA
This sequence comes from Nomada lathburiana, assembly GCA_963667235.1. Taxonomy (NCBI): domain Eukaryota; kingdom Metazoa; phylum Arthropoda; class Insecta; order Hymenoptera; family Apidae; genus Nomada; species Nomada lathburiana. The sequence continues at coordinate 7,477,744 of OY763909.1, forward strand.
AAAAATTTCCATTTGTTGCGTTCGTACGCTTCGCACAGCGAATCGGATAACGGTCTCATTGAAATGAATTATCGTGATCGTAATGCGTGAATTATCCTGATCGCGATAAACTATTACTTAGCCTGACAAATATTATAAATAAACCGAGGACACGAATAAATAATTTACATGAATGTATATGTACGTATATGCTTTGCTCCTTGTTGGTCATAAAAAAAAAAAAGGGTACTTCACGTTCTGTTCCTCGGAAAAACGCTACACTGCCGGCTGATACTATCTTAATTGAAGTTGCAGAGTACCCTCGGGTAACAGAAAGAGAACGTTTAACAAATTACATCATCGATCACACTACGTTATGCAATACCGATAGACTTACTAATCTCTCTCTCTCTCTCTGTGTTCGTAGTGTTTTAGCAAAACGTACCGTCCCGTTGAAAAAAAAGTAAACGTTAATGTTCCAAGAAACGCGTATCTTTTTTCTTATTTCTCGTAACTTCTTTTTGGCGCCACGCAGTAAAAGATATTTGCCGCGAACGAAGTGTACGCGAATTATCGCGTTAGAATAATCGCGGCGTGCCACCGAAAATGGACATTAAAGTAGATAATTCGCTGGATGGCGACGATCAGTTAAATTGCATATTAGAAAATGTAACGAACGTGGAAATAAAAATGCACGTGTACATTCGTAAATAAAAAGTCGGACACAATCGACAAATAATGGGAATAACGTTCCACCGTACGTTTCAGCGTCTTACATACATGTCTGCGGCGCCAGGAATCCAAAGCTCGAGGAGTGCGTGATCAAAAGCGTGAGTTCCCTAACGGACAAGCTACGGAAAGGAATACCCGAATTGGACATCCCACCGAGCGATCCATTTTCCCTGGATCACATTGTGATCGCCGACATGCCGAATTTCAAGGCTGACGCGTCTGACATCAAAATCAGCGGTATCACCGCATATAAGACAAACTCGCTCCATGTGGATCTTCAGGGCCGGCAAATAGATATCGACCTCACGTTCGACGAGACCAGATTGGACGCCATTGGCACCGTGGACGCGAAAATTTTGGTGCCCATCGCCGGGAAGGGGCCGATCGCAATGTTGGCAAGTAGGTCGAAACACAAATTGTATAAAAAAAACATATATCGAATGCAAAAGCGCGGGCGCGATCGTGTGAAAATTTTCGCACGGCGAAGTACCATCAGGAATCACCCCGTAATTACACGGTAATGACAATTCTGCATTCCAGAGAACGTGAACGCGAAAGTTCGATTGAACTACAATCTGATCGATCGTAACGGCAAAAAGTACCTATTCTTCACGTCGATGACGACGCAGCTGGCATTGAACGAGTACAAGCTCGACTTCAAGGCGGACAATTTCGACAAGACCCTCCAGGAAGCGGTCAGCAACGCTCTGGGCGACAGTCACACCGAGGTATTGCAGGCGACTAAACCGAACATAGAGAAAGCCATATCCGAGTGGTGTCTCAAAACGGCCAACAAGATCTGCAAGCATTTCACTTACGACGAGCTGTTCCCCGATCGAGAATAAACAGGATAAACCGACTGGATCAATCGTCGCGAATAAAAAACGAACGGGGAAGAAGCGACGACAGCATTCGAATATTACGCGGCCGATAAATAAAGCTATTTTACACACAGACATCAATCGTTTGGTTTATTAAGCGACTTTTGTAAAGCGGATATTTATTCGTCGATTGAACGGAGTATTCGCGAGCGTCGAGGACGGATTAATGGCGACGAGAAATTATTTCCAATCACGTTTCAGTTTCGAGACGTAGCTTGTAATCGATATTTTATTGTTAATACTATTATGCAATGGAATGTAATGAAATTCGTCCTTACAAAGATATTAATGCACGATGTTCTTTCATTATTTTCCCTTTTATTCTAAGAATGCGGTATCTTTTCTCTCGTACGTTACATTAAACACCATCTCGTGCGATCAAACAAGCGTATGAAATCGGGAAGGTAATTGAAGCGCACAAGAGTATTCGTACAATAATGTTCGATCGTATTCTAGCGCAAAATTGATCGTCTCAATCATCAGCAATCGACGTTTCAAACAACGCAAAATTATCGTTCACTCATTGGAATGAAACGTTTCGTCTCTATTACTTCGCACCCTTCATTGACGCACATTTGAGGGAAATAGAAATGTCCCTGCAGCACAGCTGAACGACGGAGCCCGTCCAAACAGCATATCGACGAACTCGCGACCAACGGCCAGTTCGGAACCACCGTCGCCCGGTCGAATTCGTCTCCGTAATCTCTACGACTCCGGGAAGAGCACCTCGTAGGTGAACTGCGACAAAATGCTGTTTCCAATCTTGACGAACGTGTTGGATATGGCGCTCTCGAGGTACGGCTGAAGTTCCTGGAGGAACGCGTCGAAATTGCTGTTAATCACGTCGTTGATTGCATCGCCGAGCGCCGAATCGCCCCCGAACAAATTCGTCAATCTCAGTCTGCCGTTGCCGGCTGCCGCCTTCACTTTAATCTCGACCACCCTTACGCTGGTCGTGCCGTCTTTCTCCGCCCGTTTCGCCGCTTGCACCTTCACGCGGCCTTTGACGTCGGTGAAGTTCCCGGATATGTCGCCGTTACCGCTGATCCTCAGAAGAAGTATCTTCCCGTCTGCGTCGTATTTGCCTTCCAGTGCGAGGGTCGGTATGTACAGATCGCCGATGAAAGTTAAGGTGTCGATGTTGGCTCTGTCGGAAACGACAAGGAAGTGATCAGCTTACAGTCGAACGAGCCTTTCCGCTCTGTGTTGAATTTAATATTATTGATCGAGATATTTCTGAGCTACTGATATCCGCCGAGACACTCTTCTCGGCCGATCGATCGTATTCCGTTCCGAGGAGGCGAAGATTTCGTTCGACGCCCCGTTGATCCCGGTGCGGCGTGAACACCGGGATAACGAACAATTGGCAATTGTTCCCGTTAATGATTCAAACGGCATTGATGTTCGTCGTTTCCGTTCGAACGTTCCGTGTTCTCGATGGGCTCCCGGCCGTATTGCGTTACGCGTGTTACATTCGTCATACAAATTAATCTCGATTAATACCACAAGGAGTTCGTGCCACGGCCATTACTCGTCGCGCACGCGGAATACAAAGGAGGAAAGCTCTTCATTTGCCACCGGGCATTATTTATTTGCGACTCGGACAGGTGAATCCAGCGCCGCGACTTCTGCAGATAGTTCCGTTCCGTTTCCGGATTTGCAGCGTTCGAAAGCGAAACGAAGGGAGGAAAGGAGCCGCGCGACCGACAGTTCGACGGGACGAACGTTAAATCGAAGATCGACGACAAGATTCGGGGTTCGACGCTCGACGGGGACAATTGACGCGATTCTTGAAACAATGTTGACAAGATCGACAGAAGGGGCGCAGAAAAATGGAAAGATGGTGAAATTGCTGATTTCGTTCGCCTTTCCCCGTTGCGGGACGACGCGCGTTGATTGAACGATTTGAATGCTGAAGTAATGGCAAAGCAAACGAAAATGAGTGACACTTGATGGGCAATTATTTGTCGAGGCTGAGTCTATTGTGTTTTAAGGGTTTCGTATCCACTTCTCTGAGTATCCTTGAAGGCAGTACGTTTTCATTTCCGGCTGTCGCTTCAAGGCGGGCCATTCATCGCAGCGCCGCAGCGCGCTGGTATGTTAGTGTCGTTATCCGTTTAATTCGATAGAACGATGGACACGGCTCCGTTTTAGAACAGGCCGCGATCAAAACGTATTAAGAAGAAGCATACGACGTACGCGAATTTTTCTCCGGTGTACTTTCCAACACCCGAGTCCGCGAAACGTTAAATCCAATTTTTATTCCTCTCTTTAATAAATAATAACGTCGATTCTTAATATCCACCCATAACAAAGAAATACTATTACAACGTTCAGTGTTCAATGAGCCATAAAATATTTAAAATATCGACTAAATAAAAACTTTTGCCCGGATGTAAAGAAAAGTATAATAAACGAATCTCTCACCAGTGCAGCAAAGTAAATGTTCATTCACGAAAATTCAATTAACAATTAACACGTGTTATCATGGCATTCTGAATTTACAGAGCGACATTTTTTTCCATTATCTCGTTTCGAATGACAATTAGGATAGTCACGTAATAGTTATTCACAAGCGCGGCGATCCTTCAGGCGGACTGATATTTTTATTTTTTATTACGAATACTTAATGACCGGGTTCTGTCATCGATAACAACCAGCTGTCTCTCTTGCATAATTCATAATGAATTTCCTAATAAGAAATTAGTGCTGCCCATGACAATTGGACAATTACCATTTCTCCTACGACCTACGATCGATCAAATTGTTTGCGTGTCATTTAAGTAAAGGCAAAGTTATTTAAGTTAAGAATCGACTAACTTTTAGGGGTGGTTAACTTTAAATACAGAGATTCCGTGGCAGTAAATCTACGTTCGACGAAACGAATGAACCATTGTGTTCGATTAATTCTGTTCTCAGTTTTACAACTTACTGGAATTCCTTCAGCGAGAAATTACTGGCGCCGTAGACGACAACGTCCTGCAGGCTCATTTTGATGTTACCTCCCAGGGTGGCGGTCATTTCGTCCAGAACCAGTGGCTCCAAAGAGGGTATGCCGTACTCTGGCACTCCGGTTTTCAAATACGGTCTAAAGTTTTCTATACTCTCCTTTATGCATTTGCTTATATTTGGATCCGTCCGTTTGCAAACGTGAATAAACTCCGCTGCGAATCGTTTGAAAAAAAAGAAGAAACGTTGCTTCATTAATTCATTGAGGAATCGAATTGTTCGGTGCTTAGAGATTACATTCGTATTTTCCTTCGGCAGCAAGAGTGGCAGATTTTAATATCCCCTTGCTATATCGCACCACAGTTCATGCGCAATTTGTTTTTTTTTCATTCTAAAATGATCGATGAAAATATTTAATGCCGCGTTGCATCCACCAGAGATTGAAGTTCATGCAACTCTTCGGGATTTATTGTTGCAGCGATCATTACGGTCGTAAAAAGGTAACAGGGCAACGGAACGGGTGTAAAATTGCGCAACTGTTTGAAAATTTTACTAATCTTCGCGCCCATTAATATCAAACGAGAAAAAGTAAAGAAAACACTTGTCGCGCAATTGGTAAAATATTGCTTGCGGTTCGTTAAAAGCTAACCAATTATTCTTATGCAATCAGATTCAACCAGTCGACTTAACGCCTCGCTTTTTCATAATTACTACATGGAGGACTTATTGATCCTTAATCACATACTCCGCATCCGCTGAACTTGGCGTTAATGAGACTTTCAGGAAAAATATATCAGAAACGTGTCAGCCTAAACCATCCGAGATTCCATTTAGTGAAACAATATTTCCATACAATTCGCTACCCCGATAATAATAACAAATAATACAAATATTCGCGAGTACAAAAGAACTTGACAAGCACGAAATGGAAATCACACTGGAACAATAGAAATTACAATGGAACGGCGGAAATCAAATTTACTTACGCAATTCGCGCGCTAAGGTTACGCCAAAAATCGCCACGATCATTTGAACCAGTACGATCCTCTTCATCTTTTCACTTCGAAGTTTCACCTTGTTCGCCGAACGATTGATCTCTGCGAAGAAATCGTCGAATATCAGAGAGGAGCAAAAGGAGCGACGCGATCACGAAACGAAGAGATCAGGGTTGTTTCGGGTCCACAAAGCGAATAGTGCGGTCAGCCCCATGTCCTTATAGTTCTACCTTCGTCCCCACTCTTTTCTGCCATCTTTCGTTGCTGCTCGTGGAGGATACCTCCTCTAAGAACACTCAGATCAACGTGATGAAGTGCGCGATGAATTCTAAACGTGCGATTGTGTCATGACGCGTATCGAGATACTTTTTCGCTGAATACATTGCATTTCTGTGTTCTTCTCGTTAACCCGCGTGCAATTGTATGTGACCGCCGTCGTTAACACCCCGCGGGTTTCCTTGAAGGGGGAAATTATCGAATGGGACGAGATGGAGAGAGAATGCAAATAGTTTATATTATTTCAGACGAGGCGAACAGCGGACGATAACGTGGTTTCGTTTCGAAGTTTCAGTAGGGGTGGTTTTTATAGTTCGGAACGGTATTTCACGCGGATGTTTCGCATCGGTTTCATCGATCACTTTATAAGGGTTTCATCGAAGAATGAATTGAACAATTTTTCGCAATCGTTGATTTTCGTAACGATTCGCGAATAACGTGTGTAAAATAAACACCTCTTTGCATTCCTCCTGTTCGCCGTTCGCAAACAGCTCCTTAAATTACGAACAACATACATAATTCCGCTTAATAAACTACTCTGTTAGCCGTGACAATTTGTCCCGCAGCAAACAATTCTGTCATGGAGCTCTGCATTATGCATGCTACAATATTTCACCGGGTAACTTGAAAAAAGGCATGAACAATTACGTGACTCGTTCCCCGTGTGCGCCGCCGGAAACAAGGGAAATAAAGAGGCACGAAAATGTCTTTAACTGATTACAATCGAGGAAAACAGCGGGCAAGTGCATTCAAAGTAAGTGTTTAATTACTGTTCCGATTCAGGAAACATTTGGCAACATTAACAAGCTATATGTAATATTTGCACAACATTAATTGCTTCTTTCTGTTCTACTTTACATAATAACGACGAGTTTCCCCGAAAGGTTTCCTCGAAAATGAGGGCATAAACTTCAGAAGAAGAAGAAGGGAAATATTAATTTTTCTTTTTAATTAATAGTACAATTATTTCTTTTGTCAGCCGCGTGTTTCGCGAAACGATGATTAACCGTCAATCTAATTGTTAATAAGAAATCGCAAGAACGTGACCGATGGCGATAACACTTGTATCTTGACCCTGTCCTTCGACGACGCAGTCGAATATTGCGAATCGTGCGGCAGCTTTTCGTTTGAAAACGGGCACAAAAGAGTGCACAAACAGCGAAGAACTTTGATTTAGAGGAAATTGTAAATACGTTTTGCAAAGGGAATTTTTGGTTTAACATTCGTTTAGTGCGCGATATTTGTTCCATAATTCGTATTCATACGTTCGTCGGGGGAATCGAACTTTCAACAAGTTCTTTAGAATTGAAATGAAACGCTGCTTTTTGCGAGACACGAATTAATTGTACTTGCCTCAAGGATTGAATCGCAATATCCCGATATAATGTTCTCAGATTGCTTCGATATTCAAAAGGTTTGACGCGAGACAAAAATTATACGACAATCGTTAAAGACAAATGGATGAATGTGAAGCGTAGAGAATCGAAGCTGAGATGACAAAATGTCATCAAAGTTCACCATTCGTTCGAAAAGATCATGGAATCTTTGAGACTTCTTGAAGACTTGTGAATCATAACTGATTAGAAACTTTCAGTATAATATTTCATTATTCGTGTACTTTAAGCTAGAATTTTTATACAGCGGATGTTATATCGTAAAGTGATAGTTAATAGAGACAACTTTATTTGAAGCATAAATTATTTTAGAAAATAACCGGAAGATATGAAAGAACAATTATTTGTTGATAAATATTAGTGAAAAGTCCCTTAAAATGTTATGGTTTTCATAACAGTATTACTTTTCGAGTGATTTGCTAAATACATACTAATACCAAATCAATGGTACAGTGAGACAAAAAAACAAATGTTAACATTATTGGCAGAATATTCGTTAGTTACTATATAAATAAAATTAAAATGTTTTCTGCAAAAGAGCGCCAGATATTATGCAACAGTGAGATTTGGAATTCAACCACTTTTTGTCGTTCCTCTAGAAAAAGAAAATCTAAATTTCCCTGCTTAATGAATGAAAGAGTACAAAAAAAATTAATTGACTTTGCACGCAAAGCGTTGATCGAATTGAACCACAAGTAACGAGGGAATTCAAGAAATGCCAGTATCCCTAACTGCAAGTCACGAAATATGAATTGTTAATTACGTTTTTATAAAGATTAACTGCAATATTATTTAGATAATGTTGCTTTAATAATACATAAATCGTAAATTGACATTGAGACAGTTTATATTTCAGGGAAAAAACGCAGTTGGACGTCGACTCGTGTTTGTCCTATCAAAGTTAAGTCAGCTGTCAATGATTCTGTGAGTGGAACAATATTGGTATGCATCAATTTTTTCACAAAACAAAATTTCCACGGTTTACATTATTATTTAATGGTTTTAACCAGCGATACTATTCATTTCCAATTCCAACTTCAAAGTCCAATTCTCGTTTCAAGAGTGCGAACAGACATTTATACGCGCCTAATTAAAAATCAAGACACGTTAAACCGTTTCCCATGTTCATTCGTGAACTTTATGAACTCGTGCAATTTATATCTTTACTTTTCACTTCGGGGAAGCATGGTGTATGAATGAAAATAATTACGAAGCATACGCTTACTTGAACCTATATATATCTGACGTACTATTAATTAGATTATATTTTACCCTGGCATGCTATTGTGTCCGTAACAATCATCTTCACGAAAACCTCCGGAAACACGAACGTTTCAAACGTCGACATGATTAACTAAATTTCCCTCGTCCCTTCCATTTCGTGTGTATTCCTCGAGCTCCAAACTAAAAGTGTCACGATTATTCTACGAAATTGATGAACCGCTGGTCGACAGGAGAATTCTTATTAAAAAGGTAAAGTATACGTGTCGTGAATTGTGTGCAAAGAAATTATCGAAGTTCCTGTCTTCGAGAACGTCATTATAATTTACTTTTACGAATCATGCGATCGAACCTGAATTACTTATGAGAATGAATTGCACGAATAATATACCGCAATCCATGTTAATTATCTGCTGATACGATTTTCCTGTTTTCCACTTTTAAACGAGACGAATCACGAAGAAGGTAAACGTTCCCCGGAATTCTTTTATCCGTCGTACTTAACGATACGAGTAAAGGATTATTGAGTTTCGAATAACGTCGTGCCCGATCGTATCCTGTAATTCTATTGAAATACAACGATTCCCGGATAGCTATCTAATAATTATTATTTTCCCACTTTTCTTCAGATACTTTCAAGTTGAACTTTTCTTTTCCATAGTGCGCTCAACATTTTTAGCCTCATATTGCGTTCCATTGCAATATCCTTGCCAGCTTTCGGAAAGTATAGCGCAAGCTGAATCAGGTTCTATTAATTTTTTATTCTAGTACATCTATGATTAACGGTAGAATAAATATTCGTTATTTATGGTAATTGCATGAAAAAGTATACAACGTTCGATACATTACATAAGCGAAGTACAAAAATCATACGCGGTATAAATTGAAAACTAAAAATTCGGAGAGCCCCCGCCGCGAAGAACACAACCATTTAAAATACTACAAATATTGAACGGGCAACGGCCTCCCCTATTTCCGTATTTCAATCAGTCACAGGTAATACAATCGAAGAAATTGATGATTACATAACTTAACATGAATAGTACAGTCCAACAATATTAATAGATATATCGCAAGCCATTCAAACTGCACACGTGCACACACAGAAAATGTCTACGTAACATTTTACATCCGCGACATAGAAATGAACAAATGATTTATATAAATAGCGTGCAAACAATTTCGGAACATAGTTCGAAAAATTGAATATAGTAATATAAATAACTTTTTATGTCAGATGGAAAAAAAAATCACTTTCCTCCACTACATATTTCTCTTTGACAATGTACCCAAGAATAAGATGGCAAAGTGTATATCGTACTTAACAAAAGTTAAATAACTTTGCCATCTCATTCCTCCTACTCGACTATTTATATTTTCATTAACGAAAGTTAAATATTTGGTCTTCTTTTCCCTCGTGAATCAACGTTCTGTATTTGAACGTTCGTTTCGTTTAATTTAATCCATGATCCAAGCATCGTATGGCACTTGGGCAAAGATCCTTTCCACGAAGGTCGTCATCACTTGAACCAACTTCCTCCTTAAATCTGGCTTCATTTCCTTAAGTAATTCCTGGCTGTTAGTGTTTATGAACAGATTCAGCGCCGCCACTGAAATTGTTTTTAAACAAGCTGTCATTAATTTCTTTCGAGAAACGTTAAACGTAACGTCGTACGACGATCTCCTTCTTACGTAAGCTTTAATATCGGAAATGATTTCCTAGAAAATCTTTTCCTACTTTTTTCAGGAACTGCTTAACATGTTCACCATGAAATGATCAACCTTGAATTATACATTTCTATTTTCTTTATACATAAAATAGAACACGTGTAATCGCACCTTACTGCAATATATTACAGCACAACATAACATACTACAGAATGTTCGATAGAAACAAATTGTTCTTACTTTCGCAAGATTCGTTCAACTCGTTTGTTCGTTTGATTCAATTTATTAAAATTACTTACGGATTATGGCGTTGCTTTCACGGACATTCTCGACGCCCATCCGTATGTTCTGCACGCTGAAGTCCATCTTAAGTTGCTGCAACCTCAGGTAACGACGCCCTTGAATCGAGAATGGCTTTGCCCTGATGAACACCTTAGCTTTTACACCCTCTGCAAGCATTGAGAATACATTAGGAAAGAATGATATGGTGCTTCTTTTCGATACATTCTCGAAAGTTATACGTTCTCCTCGCTGATAAAAAAAATTACTACTAAAGACGAATGTTGCGTAGAAAACATTTGCTTCATTAGTGAATTTATTTATTTTCCTTCTCCTCTCTGCGGACGATGAAACCTTTCCGCCTGCAGCTATTTCTTATTGGTAATACCATATTACTCATATTACTACTATGATGATATGTAATGGACGCGTAAATCAGGTATAGAATCACTGAACTGGTTGCATACTGCAAGGCGCATGCAGCGAAGATCGATGGTACCGTTCAGGTGAAAACAGGTAGGTACACGTGTGCACAGTATATCTCACAGTGGCCTAAACACCGTTATAAACATTCTATACAACAAATTTAATTGTTCGTCCGGAGTGAAAAAATCGTAATATCTCGTCAAAATGAATTAACAGATATCTAACATTTTACCAGCGTACCTTTCACCATACAAATACAATCATCGATAAAGAATTGAAATATGAAAAAATGTTTCCCCTTTAACTGAAGCGTACTTATTCGATGAGTTTCACGAAGCCCAGACGTTCGTGCGAACAACAGAAATCACTTGAAAATAAATTTGCATCGCTTAGACGGTGAAAGTTGACAACTCTCTTGACTTTTACCTTTTCACTGAGCCCGCGATACTCTATCACGTTGTTCAATTATCTCTGAAAATTGTAACGTCCTATCGTTATCCACACTCTGCGCAGTGGCTTTCGACTAATTAACGTTTCACCGTAATCATTTATGCGCCTTTCGATCCAATTTCAAGCTTCCATTAGCGAAAAATGATGCAGCGTTATTTGCGCTATATTAAAATACAAAAGAACGTACGATATTCGCTGCGAAAAAAATATAACTAGTTCGTGAAATGTCGAAATCGAAGCTCGGTCAGTTTGACGGACAAGATTATAAGATTGGCCGAAATTAATTCAATTGATTTCGGCGTGAACAATTGAATCGTGCACAAAATATATCTCGGCTCACCGTATTCTCCCCAATAATCGCCGGCACCGCTGGCTTTCACCAAAATCAAAGTGCCGCTGGACCTGTACTTCGCTGCCGCTCTGATCTTTGGAATGCTGAGAGCCAATTGCAGCTGCACCTCGTCGTCTGATATCCTAGATCTCAGACCAGTCACTCTCAGCGAGGAGACACCTCGCGCGGTGACATTTTTAAATTGCGCTCTGTAGCCATCGGGCCCTCCGCCGAGAGCAATATGAAGTTCGTCCAGAATGATGGGCTCCACTTCCGGATAGCCCAATTGCGGTAAACCTGAAATGAAATTTTGAAAATGGAAATTCTTGCTTGCTACTGTTTATGTGTCGTTTACCTTCCTGTAAAAATTCACTGGGAAAATTCCTTTTGAACGGGACTGTGATAATTATTAAGATGTAAATTTCCATTGAAATAACGAAGTCGAAGTTAATTTACTCATTTGGTCTTGTTTAATCAAGTTCGCCAACTCTCGATCTGAGGTACTCGTGGTGCTTTTGAAAAGTTTTACTTCGGGGAATACGTTGCAGAGAGAAATTATTTCCAATCGCGTTACAGCGAACATGCAATGCAAATGTAATGTGCAGCTAATGTATTCGATAGAAATTGTTTAAAGTTGTACATTCAGATAGAAATCGGATTGAAAGTAATGGTTTTTGTGGTAACGTTAAATATTTTCAAAGTTTGTACACACGAAACGAACGATTCAGGAAAAGAAACAGATTCACTCGTTGATTTATGATTAAATATTAAACATTTTGCTAAAAATCGATAATCGACAAGCGACGATCAAACAAATCCTTCGGGAAAATTAGTAATATCAATTCGTGGGAATGTTTTATTCAATGTGCACGAGTGAACCGAACCTATCCCATTCAGTCTGGCCGTGTATAGTGTGCGAGGAATGTAGGACACTGGGTGATCATTCGAATACACCGTTATAACCTGCTTCTTTGCCACCTGAGTTTTTTTTTTTGTATTCCCCTTTTCAACGTCACCACGTGCTCCGGCGATCTGTGATTCTCGACTTTCGACTTCCGTATTTTATTTTCTCCCGTCGACGCGCGAATTCTAATTCATAGGGAGAAAAATTAGGTCCGACGCCTTCGATCAAAGTGTACGTGTATGCGCAAGTAGGCCACCGCAATGTATCGTGTGTCTCGTTGCAACGAATTACAGAACAGTTTGACAGACGGACGCTGGAAAGGTAAATTCGTTTCGTGCAAGAACTCTGTATGCATCAATTTCGAAACATCAATTTTCCTCAAGTTCGATGTTGTTTCAAGCATTATGCAGAATTCGATTTATTTATCAATTGAAATGTCACCTGTCCGATGAATAATTATCTCCTTGCGCTTTTTTATTTACCGTGCTTATTTATTACGGTCGAATTTTCTTCGAATAACACAATTGCGTCGCAACAACTGAACAGATATCAGACCTATCGGTATAATATCGTACGAACGTGAAATAATTCCGACACGGAAATTCAATTGACCATCCATCGAAGCATCAAAGTAAAATCGAGACTGGCCGGAATAAATTTCCCGAGCGAAACAAGCCCTTTCGCGTCCACCAATTACAAAAATGAGACTTATCCAAAACGTTCCGCGACTCAAACATTCTATACTAACCCGAACCGAACGATCAGTAATTCTGGCCAAAGTGCTGCGCCCGTAAATTAATAAACCAAGCCCGTGAAACGCAATCTCTTACCATGACGGAAGTGTTCGGTGAGTGCATTGGCCGATCTGGCAAGGCAGCTCTCGACATTGCGATCCCTCAACGAGCAAGGATCCAAAAATTCCAATCCCCTGTACCGTCCGATCCCCTGAACGCCGATCGCCAGCGTACACGCGCACACCAACAAGATACCCTTCATCGTTCACTTCTTGGCCACCTTCGGTCCCTGACTCTTTTCTCTGTCGACGAACCTCCAGCCGTGTACACCTTTCGTCCCGATCGAATTTCTCCGCGTGGAATGACCGGTCTTCGGGGATGCGCCAGGCCTTATAGCACCTTGACATTGCCCCCGCTATACCTGCGTGGCTTCCACGCGAACGACCGAACAGAATCCAGTAGTGTATCGTGGGACTCCTCGCACGAAGACTTTCCTCGTAGCCGCAATTACTTTCGGAGCGGGTTTCGTTGTACAATTGTCGCGGGCCGTTGTTCGTCCCGTTGTATCTTCGACGCGTCGTTCGGCCGGGACGTTGCGCGAAACGAGAATAAGAAAGATGTTCGAGCAGCAAACGACGGAGGCGACGCACGGACGACACGGTGGATAGATAAAAGGATTCAACGTTCGGCAGGTTCGAGCGTTGTTCGAGGTGAACGACCTGTGATTTGGAATATTCCTGATGCGCGCAAGAAAGAAATTCGGTAATTCCTTTCTCGTGGTTCTGTTGCGGAAGCTGTTAATTCGACGTAGAAATGCTTTGTGACGTGGAGCATCGTTATTCTCCGGCTGTGACTAATCACTGGGTAGTACGGAATTCATTTTTAAACAAATTAATCAAATATATCGAATCTGCTGATTGTCCAATGGTGGTCGCGATTCATATCGCTGTGGTATCTCACTGGCAATCACTATCGAGAAGTCAGTATCGGGAACAATATGATGAATTAAAGCGAGACGTTATTCACGCAGTCTCTGTCAAACGAATAGAAAAACCGTTCGACCGACTGAACTCTCCTTCGCGTTCGACTTCTCGGTGAATTAACAAAATTTTACTCAGAACCGCTATGTATTATGGAGGTCAACGGTCACCACGATTCTCGCAGTTTCGTTAGAAAGCGTGTGGTGACCAGTGGCATTGTCGAGACCGCTCGCATAAACTCTTTCGTTCTTCTTCTTTCGTTTGCTTTTTCTCCGCGTTTAAACGTGTTACATCAAGACGGTCGATACAGTGCCGCGGTACGTGTTAATTACTCGAACCGGCTGACTTTCTCACGATCGCGGCCTCCTCGCCCGCAACTTTCTTCGCGTGGAAAACCATTACGGCGAACTGGTTCGCGAAAAATGGTATCATCAACTATGCTCGGCCGGATTCCTAGAGATTTCTCGCATTAACGTGCAGAGCCCTGCAACCGGACCGTTGAAAAAAATTGGCGAACGAAACGCCTGCAACGTGGAATCCATTAGAGCATTAATTGGCTTTCCTTGAGAAAGTTATCCAATCTGCTGAACGGATGACAATTCGCGATTGAAGAGTGAAACGTATATATTTTACTTTGCAGCCCAATTTGTGCTGAACCTTGGACATTTATTGTACCGCGGCGTCATTTCCAACGTTCTCCTGTCGTGCGTAGATATTTTCCAGCGAAGGTGAGTTGCCGCGAAATTTATTCGCCCAGATTGTTGAAAGAAATGTGTGTAACGTGTTTCAATTAATATTCCTTTCTTTCTTTCAGAACGATTCCGGTCTGAGGTAACTATTTACATTCGACGATACATCAATTTGCGACGCTCAGTGACAATAATTAATTTTAAAGAATTCTACGGGACGAATAAATTTTTCATCCAGTGTCAGTCCGCCTAAAGAAAATGGGACATAGATTCGAAGTACGTTCAAACTGCGAATTGTGCGGTCGTTCTTAACTAAATTGAAATGATTACTAATACGCGTCGATCGCAGCGAAGTTCTATTTAATATTTGACACTGGTCGATACGAATTCGAACCGTGGTCAACGAAAGTAAGCGGATGTGAATGATGAACGTCAGAAAAGAATCGATGTGCATTGGGGAATGTAAAGCACCGTTAATAAGCACCGTAATTCATGACCACGATTAGGATCGATCACGATTCGACGTTACGGCATGAATTGAAACGTAATGCTTTCGTTTTACAAGGTGTCATACGTAAAATGCACGAGTGCAGAATAGGGAAAATTGTAATTACAATAGACCTCATTCTATTCCTGTAAGAGGTGCCATTATGTTTCATTTTTAAATCAGAAAAGATCCTTCAAGTAGCTGCCCGAAATAATAATTTGACAATTAACTTTAACTTGGAAAACAATTTCTACGTCGTCTGTGATTCATTTGATTTCCATGGAACGTTCGTATATTTAATTATTTCTGCGCCCATTTTTATATAAGCGTAGAGAATTCATTGTCATTTTATTACTACCACTATTCCAAACTATGTATATACATGTGCGCATAGTACTTTCAAGAAAACAATACCAAAGATATATTATATATTCCACTTGGTGCAATCAATATAACTCTCATCACCTATAAAAAATAGAAAAGAAAATGTCTAATAAAATATTAAGGAGATAGTAATAACATCTAACTAAAATCCATCTGTACAACAATTTACCTAAATAAAGGTCTGCAGAAGCAACGAAATAATTGCATCGAATTACAGAACCGTTCAATCTTGATCCGTAAACGCTGTACACCGTTCGATGTTCCACTTGGTCTTCCTCGCAATGGAACAATGGCGTTTCGTTGATTTACGATGCATTTGCCAAACTGATATATACGTACCCCCTTCAAAGTAAATTCGACAGTGCACGATAGTAGTCGACGTGTCCAAGAGAATGCGGGGTCAGAGACCGTCGCGTCAGCTTCTCAAGGCGAACAGCTATCCTGACAGTGAAAGAAGAAGAAGAAGAAGAAGAAGAAGAAGAAAGTCCTGTGTCTACTGGGTTATGATCCTCGTTTGCAATGGACAGAAGGGAAGATCGCGACTTCCAAGAAGTTCTTGAATAATTCTTCGGCTTAATTTACCCGAGGTTAGGCGCAACTCTATATTCTTGCCGGCGAGCACATTGTCGAATGCATTCTCGTGATATCTCGCGGATCAAAACGGAGATCTGCGAGAATGTATACGGCGTTGTACGTGTGTACATGGAAAAAATTTTCCTTACGTCGGGACTTGAATTAAAATGAACGAATAGTCATGGAACGGATAAAAGGCTCGACAGAAATGTATCGTTTCGTTTGCAGAGCAAGGATAACGAATGCAAATATTTGATTGAGTGAATAATTTCGTGAATTTTAAGGCAAACGAAATCTTAATGATGCAAGCGTTGTTTAATCATTTGCAATGAATGATTTATGATTACTATTGTTATTATTATTATTATTATTGTTAAACGGGATGACGCCCTTTTGTATAAATGTGCGCAGGTAATCGGTCGCGCAATACAAAATAATAGTACGAATTATTGCTTCGATATTTTTATAAAAAGATGCAATGTATAAAAAGGATACTATGATACGGTTAGAACTAATTACAATAATAATGTTATTTGAATATGCAATAACTCATTGCGAAGCTGTTCTTCGAAAATATTGCGACGATTGCATATTGCATTGCAAACGCGACGATCATTTAAATGAAAAAAATAGGTTTCCTCACAAGACACATCTACCAACTCTAAATAAAGTACAATTCCATTTAATTGGACTGTCTTCCTAAACGAAATCATAAGACATATCTCATCCTGACAGTGCGTATAAAATTGCAATAATATTTCCCTTCCATTTTCTTCGAATTTCTTCGATCCACCCAGTCAATCTCTCATTTATACTACACATACGTATGTACTAAACATAAATGCAAAATCCTACATTCTAAATTCTGGCGAAGTGTCATCGAATCGTCCAAGCAGGCAATTATCTCGCCGTTAATAATTCGTTTCCAATTTATGTCTCTCCAAAGCAAGCAAAGGTTCCTTTAATACGCGTCGGGCTTCGGTTTCACGATTTTCTCGAAGGGGAAATTACGGAAAGCATTTCCGAAAATTTCTGTGAACGCAGTGGAGACAAGATCGTTGATTATACGACGGGTCACCACGAATCCCGGCTGCCAAGCGCCATTTATTATCTTGTCAAGTGCGTTCTCGAGAATTTGTCGACCGAATAACAAATTCGTGATGTGAAGTTTCATGTCCCTGATTGTCTGCACATCAACGTTAACCTCCACCTTGTGCCCCGGTCTCCTTCCGATGGTGCTCGTTTGTATGAGATCGTCTGGATAGTAACGAAAAAATTTACAATGCGCAAAAATGTTACAAACACGCAGACAATTTACAATTGTCTATTATTATATCGTTGCATTTGATTCATTTGTGTTACTTACACAGGGCTAACGTGAATTTTCCTCTGTTGCTCATACTGGATCCGAACATCGCCCCTTTGAACTCGTACGAGCCGGACAAGAATTTCGCTGGGAAACTTTGCGTGTACACCACCTAAAAAACCAACGATGGATTATAAAAAATGATTCCTCGCTGAACACGTAACATTTCCATGCGAAATATGATAAATTCATATTTTCTACCTTGTAGTTTGACAAATCGCTGACGAATTTCGTCACTTTGCTGGCGGACCAACCGCTCTCAGTGACGTTCCTCAGCGTCAAAGTGAAGCCGAAATTCGGCATTCCGCGGGACACAGAAATTTCACGAGCGAAAAACGGATCGAATGGAAGGACATTATATTTGGGGAGGCCCGTCTTGAAGTACGGTCGAATCGCGTTCAACGCCTCCCTTATACACGCGTCGAATCCGGGCACATTTGGATGGCAATCCTTGAAATGATCCTCTGAGAAAAGAAATATATCGTTCATTGATGGAAGAAACGTTGTCGAAGTTTTACGAATTTGGATTTGAATCGACATAGTCACAGCGGAAAGGTAGAACAGAGTCATGCACAGTATGAGATCGCGTTACCATTTAAGGCATGCAATGGTCTGCTACGCAATAGTTGTCCGTGATACGGTTGTGAAAAATACTAAAAGGGTTATCCAATTACCGTGCGAGGAGTTTTCGTGCAATACTGTAATTTGTAATAGAATTGTCCACAATTTTAGAGAGGAGCAATTTGGAATTTACAAGAGGGGAATATCAAATTGTGCGAAAGGAATGTAGAAACTAATTGCATTAATTGTTCAATCTTTTTCAAAGCAAGAAAATAACGATACTTCTATGTTGATTTTTTTAATAAAACTTTTAATTCCCGCAATTCTTGTTGTAACTAATCAAAATCAAAAGTATTTCGCCAGCAACTTCTGGTCGGTATAACGAAATCAACCTGAACTCGTGGAGAATTTGCTATCCCTCTGGGAATGTTATTGAAGCAGGAAAGTGCATTAGGAAAGCCTGCGTGCACCGCAAAGGAATGTTCATTTACATTGAATACCATCTCCGTACATTCGCGACGCGCAATTACTTCACCCTTCTGTTCCATTGCGATCGCCTTCTCCCTCCACGAGAGTCTTTCGCCTGCCTAATTTACACTCTGTTACACATTTTTCCACGATTATTTTTCATCTATCGATTACACGTTTGGTGTAATGGGTTAATGAATACTGATCAATGAAACACGATGCCGGTAAATGTACATACATTAACGTAAATTAGAGTCAGATACGGTGAAAGTGAAGTTATCCAATATCGTGGTAATATTTTGACGGCCATCTGTAGAAACTTTCTTTCGCGTAATACCGCTTGATATAACGTGAAGGATGGTACGACGAGGTACATCAAGAACAGATAACAATGAGGAATTGCGTAAATAGCGTGTACGACACGAAGATTCGATCAGCGTTTCGTTTGCGAACGACAATCGAGTAAGGGAGCTCAGAAAATAAAGAATTTTAGATTACAATGATTCATCTTCAAAATTATTCAGACACAGATATACACGTGTCACCCATGAAGTTATACATTTGTTAATATTGTACGACAGCAACCACGATTAACATCTAGCGTCGTGATGAACGGGTAAAGGATACATGGACAAGTAATCTTTTCTTAGAAAGGGGAATTATCTCGGCAATGTGGTCAGAATAGAATCGTAACCTTGGCATACAATTTTCCAAGGAACAGTAAATTATTGGCGATTTATTAAATTAGTCTTTTTATTCGTTTTCTAATTACGCGCACTAATGCAACAAATCATGCAACGTTTTATTGATTAACATATATTGATCCCACGAAATTTTACATTGACTTTAGAAAAATCTGCCCATTAAGCAAGCAACGTTCTATTCCCACGATGTATAATCTACCGTCTCCCATAGGCGTGTAACATTATTCCAAGTGAGGTTCATTCGTTATAAAGAATTCAAATTATTATTACGGACAGCTGGATATAGCTACAGCAACAGGATATTTTATTCTGTACAGCTTACTCTCTTCCCTTCAATTTGACACCTTATTCATCGAAAAATAACCAGCCGAAGACGAGATATAAAGTTCGTGACGGAAATTCGGCAAAAGTCTATCGGTCTCGTCGAAAATTGCCTCATGGACGCCGAGAAATCGACAACCGCCAAGTGAAAGCCTATTATCCATATCTATTACCCTCGATCAATTTCAATTGTGCACGATCGTTATAATTTTCCAAACACTTCAATCGTTCGTAACCACGTAACAACACTCTGCTCTCACGTTTCACGCGAATCACCAACAGCATCCCGACAAAGAGCACCGCTAACGAAGGAAACCGAAACACCAACGATATCGTACGACTTCCCCAAGATCATTCTCTTACCGAATTCCTCGGCCCGCGAGGCTGCACACAGTAGCAATACTATCGCAGCAGAGGCGCCGAACGATGGTGGCATCTCGAAGATCGATTATCGCCGGGTCGGAGGCGCGAACACGTTCAGAAGCACGGAGCGACGGAATTGCAAGTAGCGAACTGTACACGCGGGCGATGCTTACGCTTTCATTCTCGATCGTACATCTGAGAGAAGGGTTCACCGTGTTGCGTTTCTGTGCCAGGTTTTTTGGCCGAGCTTACATAATTGAACGTTGAATCCGGGGGGATATCACCTTCCCCACGCGCCGGATGAAACACGTCCGTGGGAAATCAAACGGCCCGGCATGGACGAAAATTTTCCACGTGCTTTTTATTCCCCGTTTCCTTGTCACCTTTTCGTGACACGGTGTTTCGTGCGCGGAGTTTCGCTGCGGGCAATACAATGGCGAGAGAAGGTTGCCTCGAAGCGTTCTCCGGTAGACTATTGAACGCGAACGTAAACGGAGGGACGCGAAATCGGTGAATCATTGCTCTGGATATGGTGGAATTGATGGCGAATCGCGCGTTCAATTGTCGGGCAAAGTTTTTCGTGTGCGTCGAGATTTCTCAGAGATGGCCGAAAGGGAAAGTGAAAGTGGCATTCGGCTTTTCGTTACGAGGCAGAGGAAAGATTTGTGAAAAAATGAGTTTGTGATAAGCCTGTGATAAGGAAATGATGTCGTGGTTTTCTCTTGCCGCCGGACAGACTACTGCGGGGTGATGGAATTTTCTGAGCGTTCGATTTTGATCGAACTTTTTAAAATGAAAATGAAAGCGAAAGAATGTGTACAGGTCTTTGGTCAAGTACCCAGATTTCTCTTCCTCAAGGATCCATTCGGTGTAAAATTGTAAAAGGTTTTGAAATGTAATGTATTTCTATCACTGTGCGCAATTTTCGTCGAGTGTGTTCTTGCTTCGTCTGCGAAGTATTTGTTAATATTATTTGCCGTGCTGCTGCGTCTAGTTTAGAAAATATGTGACGCTTAATATTTGTATGATTTACGTGAAAAGATATATCTTACTTTGTAGCGTTACGAACAGCATTGCTTAATGGATATTAATTTGCAATTATTATTATGGGAACGGCGACAGGAAGCGTAGCATCCGCGAATCAGGAGAAATCTGGTAATTACGTAAAAAAGGAGCACTTAAAACAAACGGATAAAGTCATCAGACTTTTTATTAATAAATATTATTCATGTAGACATTGTATTTATTACAATGAGTAACATTTACATATTAATACTATTTCATATCACATGACAGGCACACGAATTGGGAAATACGTGTGACCTTTGTTACATTCCTGTAATATTCTGTGCATAAGTAGAAAGTGATAACAAATGTAAACACGTGTCTAACAATGTCCCTTAGTTTTTTACTTGCTACTTCATTAAAGACAATATGGATAACACCGTCGACATATCTACTGAAGGAATCGCCTATTATTAAAATTTAATTGCAACTCTTCTTATACCACGTGTGAGCAAACACGTCGTAACACTTTAGGTAGCGAAAGTTTCTTACATAACTCTATGTCTGCATGATACAGCACTGCATTTTGGTAATTGTTTGGTCGAGATAGGCGCTGGCAAATAATCTTACTAATAAAATACACTCACCAACAAAAACAACATATATGTATGGCAACAAGTTAAAGAACATATATCTTGTTGTTCTAACTCAGGAAGCCAATTGTTCCTTGCATCAAGAGCTTTGATTTAAGATGTCGTTGAATAAAATCAGTCCAGCAGAAGCCGAGATAATTGAATTTGTTTAAATAAATTATAAACAAATGCGATTACTGCCACTTCCTGACGGGATACATCAATGACCAGAGGACACAAATTAAAGCTAGAAGTATAAGCTACCATCTCCAATGGGTGTGATCATCATTCCATATGCAGATCATTTGTTATAAACAATTAAACAATTCAAATTGTTATTACGGTCACCTGCATACAGTTATAGAAGGGGGGTATTTTTTATCGTGTAGCTTATTCGTTTTCCTTTCATTTGACAACCAATTTATTAAAAAACAACAACCAGGAGCCGAGATAATAATTTTTTTAAATTTTGTCGGTAAGGATATGTCGATAACCGTGTATGTGGCGCCATCTCGCGTTTGCGGCCTTTTTCGCAGTTTTCCGCACCGCCCAAACCGAATTCTTGGATTACATCGTTAATTTAAACAATTGCGTTTTTCTCGGCTCCTAGAGCGTATTTTTTAACCGGACTTGTCTTAAATTAAAGCTACGGACCATAGCTATCACCTCCGGCAGTTGCAACAATATGGCATTTGTGGTTCAAATGTTATTAACAATTGAAAAATCGGCAAAAATGCACTCCGGGTCACTGCAATTATCTCGGCTTCTGGAGGCGCTAGATCAATGATCGAATGCTCAAAATGAAGGTAAAGGATGCTGCTACGCGACAATAAACGATTTACAAATGCTGCATGCGCTGTTTATTTTTTATATACAAATAAATAATTCATTTGAGTATTGCACCAAAACTATACACGAGGGCCGATCTAATCGTGAATCAGATTGCTCCTTGAACCGAGAGCTTCAATTTAAGATATCGCTGATTAAAATCGGCCCAGTAGAACGCGAGATAATTGAATTTGTTTAAATAAATTATTAACAAATGCGATTACTGCCAATCCCTGACGAGATACAACAATGACCAGAGGACATAAATTAAAGCTAGGAGTATCAGCTAACATCTCCAATAGGTGTGAACATGATTCCAATTGCGGTTCATTTGTCATAAACAATTAAACAATTAAAATTGTTATTACTGCCAACAGCATATAGTTCCAGCAAGGAGGTATTTTTTATCGGGTGGCTAATGCGTTTCCCTTTCATTTGAGACGTGGGTGATTAAAATCGGCCCAGTAGAACGCGAGATAATTAATTTTGTTCAAATAAATTATAAACAAATGTGATTACTGCCAATCCCTGACGAGATACAACAATGACCTGAGGACATAAATTAAAGCTAGGAGCATCAGCTATCATGTCCAACAGGTGGGAACATGATTCCAAGTGCGGTTCATTTGTTATAAACAATTAAACAATTAAAATTGTTATTACGGCCAACTGCATATAGTTCCAGCAAGGAGGTATTTTTTATCGGGTAGCTTATTCGTGCCCCTTTCTTTTGAGATGTGGTTGATTCAAATCGGCCCAGTAGAAGCCGAGATAATAATTTTTAAATATTTTGTCGGTAAGGATATGTCGATAATCGTGTATGTGGCGCCATCTCGCGTTTGCGGCCTTTTTCGCAGTTTTCCGCACCGCCCAAACCGAATTCAAGGATTACATCGTTAATTTAAACAATTGCGTTTTTCTCGGCTTCTACTGCGTATTTCTTAACCGGACTTGTCTTAAATGAAAGTTACGAACCATAGCTACCTTCTCCAAAAGTTTCAACAACATTGCATTTGTGGTTTAAAAGTTATTATCAATTGAAAAATTGGCAAAAATGCACTCCGGGTCACTGCAATTATCTCGGCTACTTGTGGTTCTTTTTCAATAAATGGGGTGTCAAATGAAAAGGAAACGAATAAGCTACACGATAAAAAATACTCCGTTGCTGTAGCTAGTTGCAGTTGGCCGTAATAACAATTTTAATTGTTTATTTGTTTATAACAAATGAACGTGACATGGAATGATGATCACAACTGTTGGTGATTGTAGCTTATACCACCAGCTTTAATTTATGTCGTTTGGTAATTGATGTATCTCGTCAGGCAGTGGCAGTAATCGCATTTGTTTATAATTTCTTTAAACAAATTCAATTATCTCGGCTTCTGCTGGACCGATTTTAATCAACGACCTCTCAAATTGAAGCTCTTGGTACAAGGAATAATCTGATTCACCACGAAATCGGCCCTCGTGTATAGTTTCGGTGCAATTCTCAATCGAATTGTTAAATTGTTTATACAAAATAAACGGCGCATCTAGCATTTATAAATCGTTTATTACCATGTAGCGGAATCCTTTACCTTCATTTTAAGCACCCGATCTTTATTCTAATGCCTTCAGAAGCCGAGATAATTGCAGTGACCCGAAGTGCATTTTTGCCAATATTTCAATTGTTAATAACTTTTGAACCACAAAGACCATATTGTTGCAACTGCTCGAGGAGAGAGCTATGGTACATAGCTTTAATTTAAGACAAGTCCGGTTAAAAAATACGCACTAGAAGCCGAGAAAAACGGAATTGTTTAAATTAACGATGTAATCCAGGATTTTGGTTTTGGCGGATCGCAAAACTGCGAAAAAGGCCGCAAACGCGAGATGGCGCCACTTGTACCGTTTTCGACATATCGTTACCGAGAAAATTTAAAAAAATTATTATCTCGGCTCCTGGAGGTTGTTTTTTAATAAATGAGATGTCAAATGAAAGGGAAACGAATAAGCTACACGATAAAAAATACTCCGTTGCTGTACCTATATGCAGTTGGCCGTAATAACAATTTTAATTGTTTAATTGTTTATAACAAATGAACGTAACATGGTATGATGATCACACCTATTGGACATTGTAGCTTATACCACAAGCTTTAATTTATGTCGTTTGGTCATTGATGTATCCCGTCAGGAAGTGGCAGTAATCGCATTTGTTTATAATTTCTTTAAACAAATTCAATTATCTCGGCTTCTGCTGGACCGATTTTAATCAACGACCTCTCAAATTGAAGCTCTCGGTTCAAGGAACAATCTGATTCACCACGAAATCGGCCCTCGTGTATAGTTTCGGTGCAATTCTCAATCGAATTGTTAAATTGTGTATACAAAATAAACGGCGCATCTAGCATTTACAAATCGTTTGTTGCCGTGTAGCGGCATCCTTTACCTTTATTTTAAGCACCTGATCATTAATGTAGCGCCTCCAGAAGCCGAGATAATTGCAGTGACCCGAAGTGCATTTTTGCCAATATTTCAATTGTTAATAACTTTTGAACCACAACGGCCATATTGTTGCAACTGCTCGAGGAGAGAGCTATGGTGCATAGCTTTAATTTAAGACAAGTCCGGTTAAAAAATACGCACTAGAAGCCGAGAAAAACGGAATTGTTTAAATTAACGATGTAATCCAGGATTTTGGTTTTGGCGGATCGCAAAACTGCGAAAAAGGCCGCAAACGCGAGATGGCGCCACTTGTACCGTTTTCGACATATCGTTACCGAGAAAATTAAAAAAAATTATTATCTCGGCTCCTGGAGGTTCTTTTTCAATAAATGGGGTGTCAAATGAAAGGGAAACGAATAAGCTACACGATAAAAAATACTCCGTTGCTGTACCTATATGCAGTTGGCCGTAATAATAATTTTAATTGTTTAATTGTTTATAACAAATGAACGTAACATGGTATGATGATCACACCTATTGGACATTGTAGCTTATACCACAAGCTTTAATTTATGTCGTTTGGTCATTGATGTATCCCGTCAGGAAGTGGCAGTAATCGCATTTGTTTATAATTTCTTTAAACAAATTCAATTATCTCGGCTTCTGCTGGACCGATTTTAATCAACGACCTCTCAAATTGAAGCTCTCGGTTCAAGGAACAATCTGATTCACCACGAAATCGGCCCTCGTGTATAGTTTCGGTGCAATTCTCAATCGAATTGTTAAATTGTGTATACAAAATAAACGGCGCATCTAGCATTTACAAATCGTTTGTTGCCGTGTAGCGGCATCCTTTACCTTTATTTTAAGCACCTGATCATTAATGTAGCGCCTCCAGAAGCCGAGATAATTGCAGTGACCCGAAGTGCATTTTTGCCAATATTTCAATTGTTAATAACTTTTGAACCACAACGGCCATATTGTTGCAACTGCTCGAGGAGAGAGCTATGGTGCATAGCTTTAATTTAAGACAAGTCCGGTTAAAAAATACGCACTAGAAGCCGAGAAAAACGGAATTGTTTAAATTAACGATGTAATCCAGGATTTTGGTTTTGGCGGATCGCAAAACTGCGAAAAAGGCCGCAAACGCGAGATGGCGCCACTTGTACCGTTTTCGACATATCGTTACCGAGAAAATTAAAAAAAATTATTATCTCGGCTCCTGGAGGTTCTTTTTCAATAAATGGGGTGTCAAATGAAAGGGAAACGAATAAGCTACACGATAAAAAATACTCCGTTGCTGTACCTATATGCAGTTGGCCGTAATAATAATTTTAATTGTTTAATTGTTTATAACAAATAAACTACACATGCAATAATAATCACACCTATTGAAGATGGTAGCTTATACCGCTAGCTTTAATTTATGTCCTCTGGTCTTTGATGTATCTCGTCAGGAAGTGGCAGTAATCGCATTTGTTTATAATTTCTTTAAACAAATTCTATGATCTCGGCTTGTACTGGTCCGATTTTAATCAACGACATGTCAAATTGAAGCTCTCGTTTCAAGGAACAATCTGATTCTCCACTAAATCGGCCCTCGTGTATAGTTACGGTGGAATTCACAAACGAATATTTAAATTGTTTATAAAAACTAATCGACGCATGCAGCACTTGTAAATCATTTTTAGTCGTGTAGTAGCATCCTTTACCTCCATTTTAGGCACCCGATCATTAATCTAGCGCTTCCAAAAGTCGAGACAAGTGATACGACCCGAGGTGCATTTTGGCCGATTCTTTAATTGTTTACAACTTTTAAACCACAAATGCCATATTCTTAGGACTGTTGGAGGAGATACATATGGTTCCTAGCTTTAATTTGAGACCAGTCCGGTCAAAAAGTATGCATCAAAAGCCGAGAAAAAGCTGTATTCTTAAACGCAAGTGAAATTCCGTATGAACATACTTTATGCCTGTGGCATCTTCGTAACTTCGATACTTTCTTGAATTCATACCTCGTGTTCAGTCTACCGACAATTCAGTTGTATGATGTTGCAACGATAATTATAAGCTAATACAAATTGCCTAATAGTATTACCAAAAGTGTCTTATCATAGCAATTACAACTCGAATTTCCCTCATTTCTATACCCCTTGCTTTCATCGCGTATTCAACTCAACAATTTCCATTTCCACAGTGCTGGCAAGATGTCGAAAAATTCTGTGAACAATATACAAACATTATTTTACATCGCTCTATTCCCATTTATCCATAAATAAAAATACCCCTCAACACGCTGAACCGCGAGCAGAGCACAGCAATGTTTCTCAACAATTGAAACAATTGAAAACGTATGAACCGCAAGCATTACCAAAACCAAAGCATCCCTCGTAACAGCATCGTGTCGCTACAAAAGGCGTCTCACAGTGATAAAAAGTATTCCCAAAGCGGCCCTCCCTTACACAAATTTACATTTACCTTACATAAATAGCTGCACATAAAACAAAGTCAACAAACGCCGTGACAACAACGGCAAAAATTGCGACGTGGTCCGCGATGCGGGCGGAAAGAAAATTTCACATTGATTCCAGAGCAGTTGCGTGCAACAGGATTGGAAACGATCGAGGTGTATGTAGGGTACACTTTCGACCGGGTCTAGCGTGGCCTAGCTGAGACTCGTCTGTCGTCTCAGACGAAGAAGGCGCAGGTGCACGTTGCAGCAGTGAAAGTAACCGAGTGCAGTTACGATCTAGCATCTGTCAATGCCCTCTTGCATAGTCAGTCTAAGTCTAACGTTGCCGTTTAGTCGGGATCCGAGGATTTGCAGCTCGCTCGTCGAAAGTGTCGGTGTCTTCAAACGGGTCTAGCACCTGGTGAAAAAGATCCGTCCGATAGAACCGACGTCAGGTTCACCCCAGGACCCTCGCACGACTCGAACGAATTGATCGAATATCTCCCTTGCCCGTCGTTACCTCGACGTCGATACCCGAATTGTGGAGTCAACACGATGATCGAAATAATCTTGTGTCTTCTGCTGGCCGTGACAGGCGCCACCGCCATTTCCATCGATTCCAATCGTGAGTAATTACGATATTTTCGTACGCTTGGACCCGTGCGGCCAGTACGCCCGCTTCCTATCGTGCGAGAGCGAACTTTCAGAGTCAAGTTTGTATCGTGGAAAAGCAAGTGAAAGTCCGATAAGTTGCAATGCATCGCGCATAAGCGACAGGAGAGGAAGTTTTCATCCACCGGGCCGACGCGATGCTCCTAATTGATTTCCCGATCATTCGGCAGGTGGTTTCACGTGGCGCAGATGACGGTGGATCTCGTATTTTCGGGGGAAGTTTTTAAGGGGCGGCGACGTAGAGAAACGAGAAACGAGTGGACCCCTGTTGGATATCGCTGATACACGGCCGGACGAACTATTGCCTAAATGTGTGGCACGCTAGGCAAAGAGGTCAATCGCGGGAATATCCCTCAGAAATTTCATTCGAATTTCACAATGCGCCTCTAAACAGTGACAACCTGTCTGGCAACTAACTTATTCGCGCGACCGGCACTCCGTTTCCGCTTGCCTCACTCGCATCTCTGTTCGCGTTTTTCTTCGCATTTCTATTTCGAGGTCTTTCGCGAACAATTTGTAAAATGTACAGTCGCCTCGGAAAGTGAGTTAACGATTGGCACATTTGTGCGAATGAGAACGATGTATGTATTTTCATTTACTTACACTATAAGGAATAGATTGAAGCGTATAAACATGTAACATTGGCTCGACTGTGCGCAATATACTTCATTATTTTGCTGCTATTTCAGTGAAGCCACGAATCACTTTGCTATCCGCAGTATTTACTTTACGACAAATGGTGATTTAAACAAACATGTCAAAAGGATGTGTTGCTTTGCCTTAATTGTTATATCTCAAGCAATGCATCCGGCGGTGCGGAAAAGATATTGATTACCCATAATTGCTACGTATCGCTACCAAATTGATACTTAGTAACGTGTTGCGTATACCTTCTATAATTACAGCCGAGTACGTGAAACAGTGTTCAAGGAGCGATCCGAAGCTAAAAACCTGTCTGATCGATGCCCTGCACCATTTGAGACCATACTTGAGTGTCGGGATACCGGAAATAGAGCTGCCTTCCGTCGAACCGTTTCGCGTAAGCTCTTTATAGACCAGAACTTCATTCTTCCTGTCTCTCTAGCGGAGTTATGTATTCACCCTTTTCATCTCTATATATAAATTTTATTGGCGAAAGATTTGATTCCAATCAAATTTACCTCCCCCAGTATAACTATGTGAATTAGTATCGGTACATGTATATTTTATAATTGTGTAGATTTATTTGCAACGCTGAAGAACAATATTTTTAATTTCCTCGATATTATTATCATCGGTATTTACATATTTTTATTGCCAGTTTTATTATTATTATTATTGTTATTGAAAAACACCACGTCAGAAATATTCATTAAAATAATTAATTTATAATACAGGAATATTTACGAGAAAAAAAATTGGTTGCAAAGTCTCGCGAAGAATGTTCAATGCTATAATTAACCAGCGACTGTACGAAAATTATTGCAACTAAGAAGTGGCAAAAAATTTGCAAACTTTCAATCCCAAGACGTTGCCCATTTATTACTTCGTGTATCTGCAAGGATTCCGTTTGTTCTGGCAGATGGACGAGCTGACTCTCTCCCTGACAGGTGGTGCAAACGGTTACAAGGTTCAACTGCGCGAACTGTTTGTAAGGGGGGCGAGCAACTATACCGTCGAAGACATTAAACTGGGCTCACCCTTCGAAGCTATTGTACGAATGCCAGCCCTCATCTTGGACGCCCATTATTCCAGGTCCGCTTCGCGATTCACAAAACATCTCTGCTCTGTTTATTGTGCTCCTTAACGGACTGCCTTATTAACTTCTATGTAGATTCTAATGCATGCATGCGTCTGTACGCGTCCCAATTGAACAGTGTGCAAGGATTGATCAAAGAGACTCGAATAACTCTCGATAATAATTTTGTTGTTAATTTCGATTTGATATGTCAGTTCAGGGATATTGATTATTCTGCCGGCCAGTGGCAATGGAACGTTCCATGCACAGTTCGACGATCTCAGAGCTCTGGTGAAGGGCACTGTCTCGACGAAAGTCAGGGATGGAAAGACTTACCTCAACGTGGAAAATCTTGACGTTGCCCTCGACGTGAAGAACGTGAACATGAGGGTTCGAAAGATCTTTAATAACAATCGGATCCTTAGTAAGTATCCATGGGAAGCAACGATGAATGAATCGAATAAATCTTTCAAAAATAATCGACAATTTTGCTGGACGAAATAATCGACGACTTTAAGAAACTATTCAGAACGATATTTTTATTCCATTCGACAGTAATAATTTTTCAACTCATTTGCGATATCATAAATGAAGAAACGTAACTGGCCAGAAGAATGTTAAATTTTAATACTTAAATGAAGAAGTAATAGTAAATTTGTTGGAACGAATTGAGCCAAACGATTCTACTGATCTTAATGATCATTATTATATTGATGCAACCATTAAGGGTGTGATTTTCACGGTATCCGTTGCATCTATTCCAGCCGAAGCGACAAACCTATTCCTCCGAGAAAACGGTCAGGAGGTATTGAAGGTGATGGAGCCGCAGCTGAAACGGAAGCTGTCCGTGCTTTTCGCCGGCATAGTTAATCAATTGTTACGCAACGTGCCCGTTGAAGTATTTTTGCTGCCTTGAGTTCTTTACCTTTTTCCCCTGCACATCGTATAGATCCATCGATGTACACCGAGTAGAAAGAACGGGCAGAAAGGCAAGCGTTTCGAATGTAGTACGTTCTGCGTTGTGCATAGAGTTACGACACAGTAATGAATCATATCTTGGGTTATATCAGGAGAATAGACAAAGGACAGTATCATTATGTGAATTAGTATCAGTACAATTACATGTAATAGTTGGAAGTTATCATAGAAACGAAAAATATATGTACATATATATTTTATAATTGTCCAGATTTATTCGGAACACCGACGAAGAATAATTTTTACTGCGAGTTTCATTATTATTGTTAATGTTGTTATTGAAAAACACCACGTCAGAAATATTCAGTAAAACAATTAATTGATGAAACAGAAATATTTTCATCGGATTGGGCAATATTGTTTACGATTGTCGAGAAATAGACAGGTATACTGCAACAAATTCATTTTTGGCATTGGTTCGACGTTTATTTACATTGTTGATGCTTACGTCCAAATAACAGAAACAATTAACAATAAGCTCTGCTTTAACAGGCAGATGCGACTTCGTGTATATAAAAAGAAAAAAAAACAAAAGGATGAAAATACTCAGAGATCGGACACGATTTGTGGGTCATAGTACAAATTTTACATAGTGCCTCTAAAATTGTCATTACACATTACACTACGTTATTTCAGCACCGTCCTCTCATCTTCCCAGCAATCCACTTTGCTCGAACCACCTCCGACGAGGTACGTCGACAATCCCTTCACTTTTTCCTTGACTTATTTTTTTTTTTTCCTTATTTTCCATTATGTTATCGCTGTAATCTCGACGCAGCTCAAGGGAACACCGTCGAGAACGGGACCTTGGAGAAGAACCGATTGGTCATCTCAGTCAGGGATACGTCCCACATTTCCATCAATTTCGGCAACATTCCGCGATAGACAATTGGCCAGTATTCGTTGACGAAGAGCAAAGCAGCACGATCTGAAAGTGGACATTCGTATAAAAATATAATCGTTGAAAATGTTACGCCGATTAATGCATCAACATGGTACTTCGTCGTTTTCCCTTAATTGAGCTCATTTTTTCAATAAACATGTATCGGTGGAAAGGAAAAGCGCGTGCCAGTCGTCGAACGGACATTAATACAAAATGAAACAGTCGTGTCACACCGCGGATCAAGAAATTGAATGAAAGACGTTGTCGCGAATAACGCTGCGAGGGTGAGCCGCAAATAACAGCAGATTGTAGCGATTACACGCTAATTAAGTGGCAAACTATTCTCTCGAAATTCTAGTCCCTGTGTCCGCGGCAAGTTTGCGTTATGCAACGGTGGGACGTTGGAACGGCATCATTCGACTAATGAAAGTTCCTGCCGATTCGAAGTAGTTACCTTAAGTAAACAGTGAATTACTCCAGGTTGCGCACTCGTATTGTGTCACGATTTTTGTTACAGTAAACGCGTAACGATTGTGTCATCGGCTACAGCACCCTGGATTGTTCTTACGCGATACAAGAATCCAGGGTTTTCGCAATGCTTAAGGGGAACGACGATTATTTTATGGTGAACAGTATGTACTGTGCATGGTACGTACTCAGATCTTCGTTTCCATTGAAGAGATCGCTAAACCAAATCCTCATATTCCCGACCGTGGGCGACAATTTGAAATGTTCGACGACCCATCTGTCGTTGGCTACGTGTCCTGTGATATCCCAGCTGCATCTTATGTCGTCCATGCTGACGTTGAACATTCCTGTTGAATAGAGACGATGAAGATATATTGTATATTGTCCTTTTTATTCCATGGTCAAAGAAGGATTTCCTCCTATGGGATTGTAGTAGTTGTTTGACAGAATTGCAGGTGAAATTTTCAAGTAAGAAGAGATTAAGATTCGGGGAATCGCCAATCTCAATTTCTTTTCATCTTAATTTTGTACTGTATTTTATTTACTAAGAAATTTTGTTTCTATTTATTCTATTCAAAAATTCTATTTATCGTAGTAGATGCAAATGCTATACAATACCTTTTCCACCCACTTTAAAACTGCCCAAATTGCCATCAGCTATATAATTGCCTTCGAGCAAAACCTTTGGTATTTCCACGTCGATATCCAGTCGGAAGAAGTCGTCGTTCATTTCCGGTTTCACAGACAAGAAGTTTGCTTTGGCAAGACCGTACGTTCGTACGTCTATTGCTGTCATTTCTCCACGAAGCTGCCCACTTTCGTATATAGCGGTGTGGTTTTTGAAGACGAACGGATCCAAAGGTGGCATGTCCAATTCTGGCACACCTGTTTGCGAAGTGGCGGAAAAAGTTAATCGAAATTCTAAAATATACACTTAATAATTCTATTCGCTATTTACAAAAGTTTTAACGGATTTTTGTCAAGAAGAAGAAAATATTGCATTCGTTTGGAGTACATTCGTATTATTTGAATTCAAAGAACATTGTACAATAAAAGAATGACAAATTTAATCCCCAATCAGAAGTAAAAATAGTCATTCATGTGTACGCGTTAATTGGAAGCTTAAATGTTGGAATCGCGTGAAAAAAAATCTGTCGCTATTGGCGCGTCGTGTTAAACAAGTTTTCGAAAAGGGTCGTGCGTCTCGATATTCGCGAAAAGAAAACATTCGTAAAGCGAATGGGAAGCAATTGACTGTCTAAAATTATTCAGGGACAATTATTAACGAAATTCTGCATCATCGAGGTCCACGATTGATCGCTGAACTGCATATCTTACATTATTCAACGACAAATTATTTTCCCCTTGATAAATATTCTAGCGTGATCTTTTCTATTATGCAGAATTATGTAATACCTTTTGCCTTTTAGTACCGCTCAAGGGAAAAATAGAAAAATCGCCGTGGCAAGGACAAATTGGAAACAAGTTTTGTACGAAAAGAAAGGATGGTGCTTATTGGGTTGTGACGCGAATGAAATTAAACCTCGTTGCATAAATGCGATATTAATTAAACTGTTTTCCGTCAACGAGCGTTCGTTGCCGGGCAGAGATTTATGACAATGATATACCTAAAATGAACGTCGGCCATGCTTCTTGAAGGGCGAGCCTCAAGCAGGACGAAAAATCATCGGAATCCTTCTTGCAGGTCTTCACAGTCGGAGCTGATGGAAAAGTAAGCAGACACAAATTATTTTGGGAGCAAAACTGATGTTGCGTCGCAATGAATTATTGTTTGCGTTGCGGCTGCAGTAGTGTGAAACAAGTTTACATCGAATCGTGATTCATAAGGGAAAACGAAAACGCACGGTGAGCGGTGGTTTCCAGATTTCGCTGAAACTCAACTCGCTATCACAATCAAGCGAGCCACGTTAACTTTCTAACTCACTGGTTCAGCCGAACCAATAACAGAAACTTTTGCCGCTGATCGACGGTAAAAATGAGACCACTCGTTCGTGCGCCAATTAAACATTCCGAATTTATACGCAATTAAATTCTGCACACATCGTATTAGTCGTTCTTGTTTGAAACGCAATGATGTAACAGCAAGGATAAGTCTCAGTTGTCCTAACTTTAATATTTTTTATATTAGCACGAGAATAATAAAACCCTGCATCTTAATAATATTTCACCGAAAATCGTCGCTAATTTAACAAAAGTTTAACCCATTCTCCTGATCAAAAATAAAATACTACCCAATTAAATCACTGAGTCCCAAAGAAATTCGAAGAAACATATTCCGAATCACCAACCCCTGCATTCCACTCACCGTCCGCATAGAAACCTCGAGTATATCTTCACGACGAAACATACAAAATTCAAACAGAGTCTCAAGACAATAACTGAACATCATCATCGTCTAAACCACCCCTCTTCACTGCCCCGTGAACCGCCGGTCGCAGCCCCATGGCCACCAAACATGTCCGCGACAAAAAGCATAAAGAAGCAACAAGCCGACAATCTGAAAGCCTCCGAACAGTCCCGAATACGTGTCTGTATGAACTTACGAAGCTGATAATCCTCGGCGACGATGGCGACGACGCATAGCAAAACGACGATAGGACTCGCGGTCTGGAACGACATGGTGCGCTCGGTTAAAAATCTTCCAGCTAGCCTAGCCAATTATAAGCAGTCCGTTTATATAGTTTCCAGCGCCAAGGACTCCCGAGGCAGAGAGCTACGTTGCAAAATTGCATGTCATTAAAACGCGCCAACACGTGAGAGGCGAGAAGTGGCCCGCTGCACCGAGCTATGCACCTGACCCAAGGAACCCAAGGAACCCATGGAATAGATCGCCGCGAATGCGTCGCCGACTCTGGTGAACGCTTAAACGCATTCTTCTTTTGTTCGAATAGCAACACGATTAGCGCTGATTGCCGATCGAAGGAGGCCGCGATCTGGCTTCGACTTTTCTGTCACTGCATCGGCATCTCGGGCTGGCTCGCTTTCCTCTCGCGTTGGACGCTTTTGTATAGGCGTTCTTGGAACCGCTATCGGAATAATTTCCACGCTTGTTTACCTTCTATCGCCGCTGCTCGGTTACTTTACGGTCGTGCTGCAGTTGAACCGTCCGGGTGGCGATGCAATTTCGTCGGTGGTAAAGAGTTTGGGGGCGACGGGGATGGACTAATCGGCAGGACCACGCGGAGATGATTGGTATGTAGGTTTGCGCGGATTCGAGCTTACGGAATTCTTCGCTGTGAAACGAATACGAGATTGGACAGAATGTCTTTGGTTCGAACCGGCCACGAAAACGTCCTTTCTTCCTCCACGTGCGAGGGTAATTACATTGCGATTCGCGTTATTAGTATTCAGGAATTGCAGAGACGCAATTCGTACGATCCCCGCGATATAATTATAAATCAGCCTGTTATGTTCTGGACCAGTTATGTGCATGATTGTCAATGGAAATTAGAAGTTGATGCAACCATAGTCTAATCGTGCGAGCAGGCCAAGTATAATTAATGTTGAAACATTGAGATCCGTTCGAAACGAGAAATAAGAGTCAAGTATTACAAAGTGTTCGCCTATTCATACGTCTTAGTGAAACAGTGTGTTTTTTAGATAGCTAATTCTAGGATTCGCTTCCGCATCGGCCAATATTTAGCATCTTTTGGCAGTGATTGCTGTTTCGGTGCTTGTTACGTGTGACGTGCGATTTTTTTAATATCACGTCCGTCGTGTTCGGTGATGCCTAATTATCCTTTGACAACGCCAGGTACGAAATCGCACCGGAATATCAGAACGAAATCCACAGTTTTATCGTGACCCCGTACAGAACTGCAACAATTGCGAAAAAGATTCTTTAAAAAATATAATCCCAGACAAAATCGCATTTTTTCTTTCACAAACTTTCAACCAAAGTGCAGCAACCCTTTATGGAAACCGCCTTTCACGCAAAACATCTCACCTCCCATCCGAAAAACCTGCGACACG
This sequence comes from Nomada lathburiana, assembly GCA_963667235.1. Taxonomy (NCBI): domain Eukaryota; kingdom Metazoa; phylum Arthropoda; class Insecta; order Hymenoptera; family Apidae; genus Nomada; species Nomada lathburiana. The sequence continues at coordinate 7,513,914 of OY763909.1, forward strand.
TTATTCTCCGTACAATCCTTCTTTCCTTCGGTAAATGAAAACGTCTTTTAAAAAAAATGGTACCAAGGTGGCGAACGATAAATGCGTAACCCCTGGTACCGCGCTCTCGCGTGGTTCACGTGCGAGTAAAAGCAAGCATCCATGACCTTGCGAACTTGCAAGTATCTACCTGTGAGGAGCGGTGGCTGATTGAAAACGATACTGTAAACATATGACGACAAGATGCCCCTATGGAACTGCTACGGTACAGTCTACGCAGTTTTATGTAACCAGGATTACGGGGCGCTCGAACTGGACGCCCTTGGATCACATCGCATCGATATGTGAAACTAGTTTTCATACGGGGAGACGACTGACAAAGAAAAACGGCCAACGAAACTGTACCGCATACATGCATGATCGGTCCCTATGACTGTCACTCGTCTGCTCGATCAAATGGATCGACACAATTAATCTATGAAGCAGTCGGACGATCAATGACGATCTTCGACGAAGAGTTGGGAGAGAAAAAATTCAAGATTATACAAACTGTTTAATTGTCCGGATTGAAGAACAGTATGTAACCAGCAATGCCAGCAATTATTAACCGGAAACTATACGGATTAATCTCTAAGTTTTTCATACTTATCCTCATTAATCGTCATGTTGCATGTAAAGTGCAAGAGGATGTTGGAAGATGTTGACTTGTTAATGGAATAAATAAATGACGATCAATGATTTGAACCAACAAGTGTTTTTTCGTTCACCACGAGATTTTTCTTAGAGATTGTATTAAACGTACATACTAGGTATAATTTACAGCGTTTTAATTGCCTTATTAGTCGTTCGAATCGCTCATTATTCGAATCCTTCGCAAGAGCTGCACGCAAATGTCCTCATTTTTATTAGAAAGAACATCTGAGTAAACCAAAATGGTAATACAATGCAGCGATCGAAAATTGTAATTTAATATTCAAAGGAGAACATAAGGGAGATCTATAAAAAAGAAAGTGGCTATTGATTCTCGTATTTGTTCAGAGGAGAAATATGTAGGTCTGTTAGCATTCTTGTACTGCTTGTACGGGCCACCGCTTACAGTGAACGGTGATTGCTGCTATGATAACTAATGATAACTAATACTCGTAAATGAGACAAGTCGAAATCTGCAATTAATCGCGCGTTAATCAGCTACCTATAAAATTAATTACGTTGAGTTTAAACCAATTTGATTCCTTTATTATTATATTTCGGCAAAATTTATCGGATTTAATTGTGAAGTGAATTAATTGCTATAAGATATACTATAATACTTCCGAAGAATAAATGTCTACAAATAATAAAAATATTATATAAAAATAGTAGGCAATACGCATTAAGGGAAGAAATTCTAAAATTGAATGTGCCAGCAAAAATCGAATTAAATTTACATTTAATTAATTGCCGTATTAATGTCGGCAAATAGTTTAAATTAATTTTGGCAACTTTTTTTGTTCATGTTTAAAAATAAGAGACATTTACCGACCCTACTATGTCGGTAAACAAGATCGTAAGCACCCTTTTACGTAACGCCATCTACGTAGTATAAGGCACATACATTTGCAACCAGACCGGCCATTGATTAAACCTGTCAGAGAATCAGCTGATCGGTTATTCGCGTAAGAACGTGAGATCAGCTGTGCGCAATCATGGACGCGTTGAGTGAAGAGGATTTTGCGATACCGCCTGTTCAATACGAATGTAAGTACCTAAATAGCCATCGTGGCCGCAATGAAACATTAAATTCGTAAAACAGAGTGTCCGGGGTTGTTAGAAGAATATAACCGTCGCCTGGCGCACCATAGTACCGGTATCCATTTTGCCACATGTGAGATAACCGTAGTCGAAATTCAGAATGTTATTTTACGCATAATTGCAGAGAAAACTGACTGAAGACACGTATGGTTGTTTTGTTTTCCAGATTTGGATCACACGGCGGATGTCCAGTAAGTATTTAATACGTGTATCTCTCAGAACTTATTAGAGCAATATTGTTTAGAGGTTATTGCGTTGCTAACCTAAAACGAAACACGACGCGTCGTATTGTCCCGATGCGTCGTCCTCTACAAATGGACACCATCGAATTTTTCTGCCGATATCGTACGATAGAATATAGTCTACGGTTCAATATCTGTGGTAATATTATAGATTGCACGCATGGGGCGATACAATAGAAGAGGCCTTCGAACAATGTGCGGTAGCCATGTTTGGATACATGACGGATTTAGAGCGGGTTCAAATGACACAGGTACACTACATAGAAGCGGAAGGACACGATATGGAAAGTCTTCTTTTCCATTTTCTCGACGAATTATTGTTCATGTTTTGTGCTGAGCCGTTCCTCGCTGCGAAGGTATACTCCACAATCGAGAATCTATTGTTAAACTTAAATTCGCCATCTAATTGCAATAACCCTTTAGCTAACGCATTTTCAATGTTTATAACTCACAGTTCGTCATATTATTCCACAATACATGCATTTACCACAATAAAGCGTATTTCTCAACGCACAAATCGTTGTCATCGATTCATTCGTCAGAAGTTCGTGTCGTTTTTTGTGTTGGTAGAAAGTGAAGATCACTAAATTCGATTGCGAAAACTTCAACATCACCGCGATGGCATTAGGAGAAGAGTTCACGATCGGCAAGCACTCGCAGAATGCCGAGGTGAAAGCGATTACTTACTCAGCTATGCAGATCATCGATCTTCCGAATCGTCCGGAGGTTTTCGTGATCGTAGATATATAACCGTTCCAGGCCCGGTCTGCGTCCTGTTCGATTTCTTGGCGCGTCTTTGGAGCTTGGCTTGGGTTTATGCTTGAGACACGAAAGTGGGGATGACCGCATGGATATAGAAGCAAGAAGGGAGGTATATAAGTACCTCCCTTACGTCCTACATAGGGTACGATCCTTTTGTAGTTGCGTAGGGTTCAAATAAATACGTTACGAAGAAAACACCGGGCTCCCTTCTTGGCTACCCACCTCAGGTACGTAGCAACGAATTGGAGAACCCAGCGACCCGCCGAGAATACCGCTCAAGAACAACATCATTCCGCCAACGTATAGACGTGTCAAATGTATTTGAAATAATGTAAACATTTTCGTTTCTAACTACATTTTTTTACGTATACCTATTATGTACTTTCAGCCGTTGACAAAAGTTAGCAAGGACGATAAGCTTTTAAATCTTATAGGCGTATGAAACTTAATTATACCATAAAGTGTTTGTATATTTTGATAAGTGTACAATAAAGATGATTCTTATTTTATGTTTCCGTTGATGAGAAAGTGCGATGTAACGTAACAAAAGAATGAATGTTTCTACTGGTAAAATGGAAGTATATTAGAGAAGATTGATAGAAATATAAATGCCAATGTAAATCAGTGGTAGAGGTTGACAATTTTCGTACCATGCGTTGAATTGAGAACGAAAATTGGACCAATATTAGCACGTGTAAAGCGTACGGTCCTGGCGTCCAACACCCCTCCATCGTGAAGGAAGCGACGACCGCCCGCTTAGTTTCGGGCAAGAAACGACAGGCAGTGGGATCCTCCCAATCTTCGGAAGTGTGTGTACTCGAGGAAAGAGAATCGAAACGTTTGGAGAATTATATAATACAAGAGTGTGTTTATTATTCGTTTTATTCTCGTCCCCTTTCCATCGTGATAAGGCCCACATTAAAGGGACTCACTGCCAACATCAAGCGTGGACGTCTGTCCCGAAAGCGCACACCCCTGACCATGGCGGACTGACACGGTAATAATCTCTAAAGGCAATATATTGTGGTGTTTCGAAATGTCAAAAATGAATAACTGAGGCATCAAGCAGGAACGTGTATCGAAAAAATTGTGGCATAGGGATTTTTCACCTACGTGCCGGAGCTTGCGTGGCAGTTTCGTGGAAAACGAGAGGGACAGTTTTGGCGCGTGTGCTTGTTATTTGCAGGAAAACATCGTGTGACTTATGGGTTCGTGTTTTTTACAATTCTCTTTGCGTTCCAACGATCGCGCGTCGTGGATTATTGGAAAAGTACGACGTTGTTCGACCATCGTGAAACATCTAACCGCAAGCGATATAAACAAACGTTTACGTGCATATGCGCTAAGCCATTGCTCCACCGATATGTTTTAAAAACGAGGAAAAACAGTGGGTGTACGGAAAATCGTGGATAATTGAGAAAAAGGTGACACGATCTAGGAACTTTTTTGGATATCTGCGATAGCTGGCGGCGCGGTGGTTTTACGGAGAAAAGCGAAATGACGGTTTTGGCGCGCGTACTCGACTCCTATGTGCGACCGGCAGATGGCCGGTGCGCCGGTACGTTATAGGCGCGCATCCACGAACGCACGGACACATGACAGGCGCCTAAGCACATACTACCACCGTTACAGAGACTCGTTCAAGAACGTATCGAAACCGTGGTAGAAGGCCACTACCACAGTGATACTGCATGCTGTGAAAGCGCAGTTGAGCGCACGGACACGCGGTTCGGTGTTACTACTACCGGTACAGGCGGGTCTATCTGCCTCGTAGCCCGAGCCAGTTGCCAGCGCGCCAGCCAGCCCCGTCCATCCAATCGCCCAGCTCACGAGCCGGCCTCGTGTGCGCGCGCGACACCCCGACAGAAAAGGTTCGTTTTCCTTGCCGGTGGCTCGACCGATCATGTCGAGGCGGGGCTTATCGTGAACTTTAGAGCCTGTACATTCTTTGGAAGCTGAAAACACGGCGAACGAACGAACAGCTTGGCCCTAATCGCACGATTATTTCGGGTCCCCAGAGTCTGTTTCCTGCTGCTGCTGCTGCTACTGCTGCTGGTTGCTTGGCTGTCGTTCCTATTGCTGAGATCGGCCCCGCAGAAAATGGACACCGCACTAGTGCGGTAGAGAGACAGACCGAAACAGATATATAGAAAAACGAGTGTGAAAGAGAGAAATAAAGGTAGCGAGGGAAAGGGACGGAGAGAGAAATAAAGGCCACGCAACTACTACGACTACGACGAGGACGACGACAACGGTCATAAGCTGGGAAAAGAAGGACAGAGATAGGGAGAGAGAGAGAGAGAGAGAGAGAAAAGAGCGAGGGCGAGGGAATAGTAAATCGTATGTACGAAGTGCGTGTATGATATTCCGGAGCGAAAAGCAAGAGAAACATATTCGTGCACGGATTAGCCTCGGGAGACCGGGGTTATAGAAGGCTCCTCGTTGTCTCCCGAGTGCACGTTTTATCTGCCCTGTCATCGACAGGTGATCAGTGAAAATTGCATCTAGAAATATCGGCAACGCGACAACAACGACCACGACCACGGCGGCGACGTATTTGCCATCGAGGAGGCACGGATATGCCTCGCTCGTCGGTCCTGTGACACGCGCCGCGCCGTGTGCTGGCTGAACCTCCCGGAAGAGAGCGTGGGCCTCCCGTCTCAAAATACTGTGCGGTTTTCTACCGCACGCTCGAGAGCCAAGTAAGTGGAATAAACACGCGTAAATCGTTTCTTAATATTCGCTTGTTCCGACCTATGAAAGAAATTAAAAAGATCACCGGACAGCGGTTATAATAGTAACAGTTGTTTCGAAACAACACGATACAGGGTCCCCGTTTTCTAATTCAAAGTGTATCGCTCGTTTCAGTAAGCGTGCGTAATTCATTCTCTCGCAATCATACGAAAAGATATGCTTACTGGAGCGCATAAACAGAAACGAAAGCAAAAAAAGAGTGGCCCGTTATTTCGAGCGCAACCGATTTGGTGCGTCGAAAGTCGTTGGCATCACTCGCGATCAATCGCGAAAGCATGCACTGGTTCTAGGTTTCCTCATGACCGTGCCGGTAGCACACCTAACTAGGGATACTCTAGTCCCGGCTTGGCTCTTTAAACGGCTCTACGTATTGCGTGCGAATCGTGTCGTCTCCATGTGTACGTAACTGCGAGGAGTGGTTGTGCGTGTGTGTGCGCGCGCTGGCATAATCGCGCTCCCTCGTTGTGTCCGCCCGCTCGCTCTCGCATGCATGGCCGCATCAGTGCGTGGCGTGCGGATTATTTGCGAATACGCATTGCCGCCTTCTATACGATAGCAATTCGTTTGTTGTTTGGTCGTGGTCGAACGTTCACGCGATATCAAGGAGCAGGAATGAAAGAAAAAGAGGAAACAAAAAAAACAACCTATAAACCTTCGTTCAACGTTAACAGCTGATCGCAGTTGCTCTCTATGTGCGGTGTGATACAGGTCACCGATGCACGCACGTTTTTTACTTCGCAATGATAAGAGAAAGAGGACGATTATTCGAGTCTCGTTGATAGACCTTACGACCTGTACGGTTTCCACGAGCGGGAGAACGGGAAAAAAGGGGGACAGTAAGGTTCGTCGCTAACATCTGGGGCCTGAAGCCTCGTGTGCACGAGGCATGCCCGTTGATTTGGACGAAATCCACTCGACGCTTTTGCCCTGTATGCTCTCTGTACTCCGGACATTTTTCAGATTTCTCATTACAACATGCTCGATGAACTAGAAAAAGACATGAAAGAAAAAGAAAAATGAAAAGCTACTGCATCGTATGCGAGCATTAATATTGCATATCTCCTTAAAGGTCGTTCGCGTGTAACGACAGTAAGCGGCCGGTGTATTTCGTGATTTAAATCACATGGTTCTACCAATCGATGGGCTAGGCTAGTTCTACATCCAATGCCGTCGTCGCAAGTTATACTAGTCGGGTTTTATCTTCGAGATAACATCCTACCAATCAATGCCTCCGCATCGTGCATTGCTCCCAACCTTCGAATGCGCTTTACCGTGCTATTGGCCTCCCGATCTCGTCGTGCGCGTTGCGGCACGGTGTGTACTCGGCCAAACAAGCGAAAACGAGACAACCACCACGCAGTTCGACCGGGAGTTTGCTTCTAAAACTGCTTACAACGCAAGGCTGCTTTAACACGACAATTCTGCGGCGTGCCTCTTTAAACCACACCCGGAACGCTGCGTCGTGTTCTCGAGACGCTTGCTCTTTTTTTCGAAAATTCTCATACGCGTCCTCACCGTTGGTCTCTCCTACGTTCAGGCGCGCAACCAGTCTTTTGAAAACGGAGACTTTAGGATGGATGATTTTTTTTAACTCTTTGACGCGGCTATTTTGTCTTAATGATCTTTGGTTCTAAATGAGAAACATCGCCCACACGGTCGGAACAAACAGATAATAAAGGAAAATTGACTCTAGGGAATTTTTTTTATTCAACTTTTAGCAGATTAGTGGGGAGTTCTAATCAGCTTTCAAATGTGCGTCAAGTTAATAATGGTATATTGCACAGTTTAAAAAATTATAATTTGAATTGCAGAATACACGTTTACGATTTATAGATGAATAAAATTTTTTTCATACGTATGTTGAATTAATTACATATTATATGAAATATTTCAATTTTATTTTGCATCGTTGAAAACTGTAAGAAGCAATTGTTATTACGATTTTAAATAATCAAATACAAAGGTCCTATGACTGACGATGCTTGCTTTAATATCTTTTTGTTTTTAATTCTGTCTTCCTGCACGTTTGCAGCTGTTGTACACTCGCAATAAGGTACAATGCAAAAATTGATCTACAGTTTCCACCAGATGTTCGGTACTTGCGGAATTGTCACATTGCCGTTTGGTCGACCACTTCCGTTTTGTTATTTCACGAAACGATATTTTTTTCACGATTATATTTTTCCTTATTATATTATACTTATAAAATGTTCTTTATTTCTTCCAAGGTAATAACGTTTAGGTACACTTTAAGTACGATAAATTTTAATTTATGAAATAACAAATCTTGTTCGTACAATGTAAAAATCTAATAGATCACTGACAAATTCACTTGTAAAACATTTCAATCGCGTGACTGTAGGATCAACTTTTGTTTATTACTCACCGTGCATATATTTCTTGACCTATTTTTTTATTTTATCGTAGAAATTAGTCATTTTTTCCACGAAGACAAATGTGAAGTTCTTTTCAATACTTGTTTTATTATTAGAATCTATCAATGTTGCTTGATTCGTGAACAAAAAGCTTCTCTCCCCTATGCTGCCTGTTCTTTGATATGCATCTAAAAAGTCGCTTCTCCTTAAATGTGTTACCGCGGCCGAATAAAATACACTCACAAATGGGTGGCACTGACAAAAACTCGACAATGATGGGACGACGATCGATAGGAATTTTATTTAGATCTGTACACCTCGCTGTCAATAATTTTTACTTACGAATGGTATATTTTTGATAAAGCATATACTGCCAGCAAGGTTAACAAGGTACTAATAACACGTTAAAATGTACCATTTCAATTCAAAACGATTCCTTTCTAGTGTTTTGCGTTCGAAATTTCATTAAATCTACATAGAATATGAACATCGAGATAATAAACTATTATTTCTTTTTATGAATTATATGAAATGAAAAATACGTGTCAGCCAAAATAGCATACGCTTATTAACCTTCATGTGACGGTACTGGAGTGTATGACACGTTTTCTAAAAGACACCACATTTCAATTTCACTAATCGAAAGTAGATAAAATATTGATAAACATTGTTAATGCAGTTAACATTAATTTCACGACTGATCAATTATTTACATTATTTAATAATATTGCAAAATTATAATATTAATGATTAGTATAATTCATTATTTAAATAGAGTATGGAAGCTGTTATTCATTAGATATTTCGGAATAATTTATTGATATTTTGTATTTCTTAACAAATTTATTTAGTGCCTTAGATGTTTTGCCAGGCAATTTCTGCAACATTCCTCTTATATTTCTTTTTTCCATTGAATTCTTATGCATATATTTATCTTTTTTAATATGTATTTGTATTGTATTTTAATATTTCTTTTTATAGTTATCAAATGACTAAAATTGTACATTTCAATTGCTGTTTCTGATCTTGAATTCCCATGCGGAGTAAATAATTTCAATGTTAAGTCACAATATTGTGTTTACTATTTTTTATTGTCCAAAATATTAATTTTTTGAAAACGTATCTGCAATAATATACAATAACTTATCATATTGTAGCACAATGTCTATATCTGTTTCTCTTTCTATCGTACAGAAATGTTTATATTATTATTCAATATTCTTGACTGAAAATGTTTGCAGAAATTGTCAACTTATCCATATCAGATTTTATCTTTGCCGATACCTATATACATTGAGCCTTGCATCACGATGCTGCTTTCTAACAACTTTGTAATGTTATATATTATGTTACGACTGTTTTAGATCCTAATAAACAATAAGAATGCCTCGAGTAAGGAGACAAGTGGTCTTAGAAGATCCTGCCAGGCCTGTCACACCAGATATGGTGGAGACTAAATTGCGTATGTATTAATGTATAAAATCATTCGATTAATTTTCTTTCAAACTGACGAAATATTTATATGTACATGTAAATTATTTACAGTGAAAACAGAGTTTTTGGACGATGGCTCTTTGGATGAAGTACAAGCGCAAAAAATAGCTGAAGAAACGCCAAGTCCTCATCTTCAAGACCACCAATATGGACAAACACCTTGTTATCAAGTAACAAGAAAACCTACACAACCACCACCAAGAACTGAAGTAAGCAATGCTCTGTTGACATTCAAATAATTTTCAAATTGAAGCAGCGTTCCATAATAAATAAATAATATAAAGTTACAATGACCCTCAAACAATATTACATGATATCCCTAAAGAATTATAAAGACATTTGTCGGCATTTAAGAATAGATTGTCTAAATGTAATGGTGTATAATTATTTCACAGTGAAACTTACGTTGCAGGGCATTAATACTGTTTTGCTTCTTAATTTTTATTTGTAGCAAATATCAGTTCAGGCGGTGAAACGAAGACTGAATTTGGAAATGGGAACTACGGGTCCCAGCCAATCTGCCTTTAAGGCTCCTAGAGGTAAACGTAGGAGATCTGGGTCAAGTTCACTAACAGGCCACACACCTACAAAAAGTAAATTTCACTTTTCTCTCTGAAAATACTATCTCTCCCGAATCGTCGAAGGAAAAACAGAAAGAGAAAAAAAAGAAAAATGTTATCTTCGTTTGCAGGTAAAACGGTAGAGAGAACGCGGTACGATACATCACTGAGCTTACTTACGAAAAAGTTCATACACTTAGTTGAAAGCAGTCAAGACGGTGTTGTAGATTTAAACGTAGCGTCAGAAAAGTTAGAAGTACAGAAACGTCGTATATACGACATTACGAACGTGTTGGAGGGCATAGGTATTTTGGAGAAGAAAAGTAAAAACAATATACAATGGAAGTACGTCATTAATTTATTCAACAGTTCACCAAGAATTAAAACATCAAATGCCGAACGATCCAAATAGTAAATGAATAATTATATTTTTCTTTTTGCAGGGGCGGTCAGTTACCAAACGAGAGGAACGATATCGCTGATCTCAGAAGGGAAGTGGCGGACTTAGAAGCTAAGGAAAACACTTTGGATCGATTGATCCACGGTGCAGACAAAAATCTTAGGGAACTCTGTGCAGACAGACAATACGCTTATGTAACGTATCACGATTTACGTTCTGTCCCGATGTACAAAGATCAGGCTATAATGGCAGTGAAAGCCCCGCCAGAAGCCACTCTACATGTTCCACAACCTATCAATAATCTTGGTCAACAAAAGGTAACTATTATAAATCCCAGTGAGAATAACGTTTCAACTCTTTCTATCTTTTATTTATTCATTCATATTATTCGCACTATGCTTTCAGCTTCAAATGCATATGAGGTCGTCCCATGGAGAAATAGAAGTATTTCTGTGTCCTGATGATCCTGCAGTTAAGTCACCCAATCCGGGTTACACGACGACGCAACCTGTGCCTTCGTCAAAAGAATCCAAAATACCCTGTCTGCCTCCTGAACTGCTGGCCAATGGAGAAAGTGGGGTTCGGGTTGAACCAGTACATTCTGTCGAGAATTCGTTGAATACTCGTTTGTGTACACCGGTTATATCTACAGTTACCAGTTTAGCGGGCATGAGGGACGCGCTTTTGTGTGAATCCGATGATTATGGACCAATGGGTGGTGGCAAATTCCAACTCCAAACGGAGGATCAAATTAGCACTACAGGTAAGCTCGCGTGTATCTTCTGAACCAAAATATTTGTTAATGCTTTCGTTTATTCTTCTCTGTTTTCTTTTTTTAATCGAAACTTGCAAACGCTTCCGAGAGGGCAGAGATTTAATAATCGAGGAAACATGTTAACGCCGCTCGTATGCAGTATTAATTTTGCACACGTTTTATTACGTTAATTATGCTTATTTATTTTTTCTTCTTTTTTTCCTGCTGCTCCTGTTTGCATGTACGCTTTTAAACTTATCGCTTGACGTTTTATCACGAATTCTGGGCAGAAAATGCATACGATTGCATTAAGGTGGATTCAATTTCAAGTAGTGTAAATACGCAAATGAATGATTGTTGCTGGATATATTAAAAATATTACGAGGTTGTTTTCACCTCGCTGTATTATTTTTCTGTTGATTCTTTAATTTTGTTATTCATATGTAAACCATGTTAACCGAGTGCAAGAGTTTATTTAAATCCATAATGCACTTGAATTCGTTAATGCATCTCGTACTTCTTTAACTACAGTGTCTTTTCTTTCTTTTTTACTACATTTATATATTTTCTTTCTTCTTATTTTCTGTTAACACTGCTGTATTGTTATTTGGTTTTCTTCCTCTTTAAATAAATACTTTTGACGCTGTAATTTTTTATCTCCACGCTTCTGAGATATTTTAAAATAGACACACGTTTCTTTCTCGCAGAAATCAGGCCATGATATACCCAATTCTCGTATCACGATTTTCTTCGACACTTGAAAGAAACGTTATACACACTCCGTAACATCTCTCGCAAAAAAAAAATCTCTTTGAGTTGATTATCTCGAAATCCTCTCACTCTCTAACTAACCCGAGCTATCTCTTTTCCTTGGTCCTCAAACCTTTTCAACAATGGGGGATAACCGTACCCTGATGGAGCTCTGGCTGTGACTTGTGTGTTAACAAAATTAAAATCACATCACAGACAGAGTTCTAGTTAGGTAACGGTTTCAAACAGCAAAGCTCGTGTCGCGCGAAGGTATGTTTTATGGACAAAATCATTGGCTATTTTATGTTTCTATGTAATTCTGTGTGTTTGTTTTTTATTCTGTGTGGCGTTCGTATAATTTATCGTAAAATCAGGTTGCTTCCAACTCCTCTACTCTATGGCTTGACTCATGTTTTCCAAAGCTAGAGACAAAGGCAAGAAATTTCTCCAGAAACAATTAGTAGTTTTATAGAAACTATAAATAAACAGTAGCATGCTTTATCTTCTAACAACTTGATCAAACACAATTAAGAATTAAATCATAAAGTAATTAACTGTGTCAATTATACATATCCAATCATTTGCAAGGAAAACTCGTAATTAATAAGTAATGACTATTCTAGTTTAATATCCCAAGCCTGTTCCAATTAACCATTAATTAAATTAAATTGTACATTCTCTCGCTTGATAATTATCACCCAAAGGAAGTAAATCGTCGGCTGTCCTTGTATTAAAGGAAACAGTCCATCTGTGGTCCAGTTAAATGTTTTTCAAAAGCTATGAGTAAAAAACGAATACAAATATAATAATAATAATAACAATGAAAGGACTGTGAAAGCGGGGAAATTCGAATAGACAGGACAAGCCCAGCAAATTCTCTCTCTTTTGTTGCAGATCTAAGTATTCTCGATTTCGGAGAGCACCTGCTGTCCCTGGAACCACCTCTTTCCGAAAACGACTATTCGTTCTCGTTAGGCACAGAGGAGGGACTTTCGGATCTCTTTGATTTCAAATTCTAATGGAAATCGTCCTAATCGTCGTCGTCGTGTCACACAATACACACACACACACACACACACACATACACAAAACCCCTGTCTATTTGGACAACCACTCTGAGTTCGCCTCCCTAATATTCGAACAAATATAGAACGCTTGGTTAATCCAATAAATACAGCCGATTTCGTGTCATCACCGGTCGGCAATTTTCATCACATCACTTTCGGAAAATAATAGAACAGGGACAGATATCGAATATGGAAAAAGGGACGAATCGATAGTTCTCTTGCAATTGCGTACGACGCAAAAATCGAATCGTACGCGGCCGATTTTTGTTTCTTTTCATCTTAGTTTCATTGGTTCGTCGAATGTGGAGTTCGTGTCGTTCTAGTGATGCACAGTATTTCGTTTCAAGGGATGTCCTCTTTTTTTTTTTCTTTTTCTCTTTTTAAACAACGCTTCGCCGAATCGATCGGGACGCGGTGAGAACAATCACGATCGGTCCGCTTTCCGAAATCGACCTCTTCGTGGATGAATGAACGGTTAAAGAGAGAGGGAAAAGAAATTTAAGCAAAGGAAAAACACGGGGGAAAAACATATCACGCCTACGATAAACGAGCGCGGTGAGTACTTCCGGATTGATACGGTCGCGACCGATTAAGTATTCCCAGATGAAGTGAATTTTTTTTTTAATGCTGCCCCGGCGGAATTGATGCGCCGTTTTCTTGTGCAATGTTTAAATAATATTGTAAATGAAGTGAACGTTACGAAAGCTTGAATCGTTGAGGGGATCAGGCGAGGAAGAAGGATATTTGGAATTACGAAGAGAAGAGAGACTGTACACGTGTCGACGAATAACTTACGATGCTTTTCATTTCATATAATTCTCCGTTTTCTTCGATTTCCCGTGGTCAACAAATCGAATTGTATAAAGACCATTAATGGGAGAACGGGTAGTGTACGCGAGAGAAGAAAGAAAAAAGTAATTTGAAGAAAAGACGTCCCTCCTAGCGTAATGTTTCTATCGACGTGATAATATAATATTATAATTCAGGAGAAACAGAATAGAGATGCGGTTTCCGGACGGTTGCCTTCTCTTGTCACTCGGACTGACTGTTCTTTTTCTTTCTTTCTTTTTTTTGTTTACCCTTAAATCGTGTTGTGCTTAAGCCGAGAGACCGCCGTCCGGGAAGGGTCTTATTGTAATTATTAACGATTCATCGAGATGATCGATGCGTGGTAGGCTTTGTCGACGAAAATAATCGTTTGTAAAAAAAAAAGTGAGAATGAGAAGAGAGAGAGAGATATAGAGAAAGGAAGAAGTAATGCGAGTGGCAGGAAGGCATAGTTTTTATTCTATATACTTTTGTAAGCGGTGGAATTTTCCGAAGTAGAAGGCGAAAAAATTTGTACAGTTCGATGCACGAAAAAAGGAAGGGGTATAATATAATAATTAACTTTATCTGTCGGTGCGGATGAGGAACATTCTACGGCATGCAAAACAACACACCTAGACATACACACGTATACACTTTGTTATTCTAAATATTATCAGTCCGGCTATAGAACAACATCATCATCATCATCATTATCATCATTATCATCGTGTTGGATTAGCTTTTTCAACGTGTCGAGCGAACACGGAGACGAACTCGATCGTACGATGAAATAAGAAAAAGAAAGAAAGAGGGGAAAATAAGGAAAGCAGAAGATCTTCGGACGTACCGTTGCTTGTGTGCACACGCATATTCAATTCGGGTCGTTAACGACCAGATGTCTAGTGAAAGATATCTCCTTTCGGGATACAATACTGTCCTGCACCTGATTTAAAAGATAAAAAAGGAAGAGGAGAAGAGAAGGTGGTTTTTCGTAGACAATTTTACGCCAGTGTTCCTCGACTACCACCACGTGGAGAAAGTGGTGAATCTTAAGGTGAACGTTGTTAGTAACGTTTCGTTAAGAGACAAAATAAATAAATCAATGAACGGTGAGTGTATTGTTCCTGAAGAAGTCGAGGACGCACTGAACAACGATTGTCTCAGCTGGAGTCTCTTAAGGATGTACCCTAAACGTACAACTTAGTGTACGTCCAAAGCCATAGTGCCTACACAGTAATGAACACACCCTTCTGCAAAACTGTAAATAGTTTACATACTATACAAAAATATATATACATACTACACACAGAGACAGGCAAAATGATAAGGACCGTGACGACACCCCGATGGACTAAAAATGAAAAAGAGAAAAAAATGAAATAGAACAAAAAACCGGATGCTACGGACACCTCATTGCGATTGTCACGAAATATCGATTAGTTAGCTTTTAATTACGATTAATAATTAATTACTGAAGCATTACACGAGGAAAAATGTTAGTTCATAAATTCGCTTATTATATATACGTATGTATATGTAATAAGTACGTATGTTTTATAGTCAAGCGAATTTCGTGCAGAATAAGAAGAAGGTCTTCGTTTCTTTCTTTCTTTTTTTTCTTTTATATGGAAAGCGTAGTGTCGTGATAATTGAAACGGAGATGGATAAAGTGTTTTAGCCTCGCTAACGTGTATTTATTTCAACGAATACCATCTCCTTCTAGAGGGGGGAGGAGAAGAATAATTTAAGGAAAAGAATTTATTCCGAAACAAGTGTTTGTTGTTTCACGTTGTACCATTCACGATTAATAAAATTCACGATACAATTATTCTGCACAATATTCGTTGAACGCAATACCTATCTGTAATAGGAAGAATTGTACTAGTTTTGTTTTTCGTTCTTTTTTTTTCTTTTTTTCTCGATTAAACTGGTGGCATCGCGCTTTTTTCATACGCATCGTGCAACGAGAGGGGAAGCAAGAGGAAAATGAAAAGAAAGAGAATTCGAGAATGCGTGACATATGTATGAATGTGTGTGATGATCGAATGATGATAATAATTAATTGATACGAATGTTCGATGGTCGACGGTTCGATTTCGAATCCCGACACACCAGTGAGAAGTTACGATATTTTCTACCTGAATGTTTGCGGGGATCTCGGCGAAGTCTGAGCGCGCATGGAATTTTAATAATGATTCACTGATATTGTATATTTTATTCTGCTCGATGAGTACGTTATAAGAAAGGCAGAACAATTAAAAGGCAAAAAGAGAATAGATGCGAATGTTGTTCCTCCGTTCTCAGACTTTTCGGGATCTTTTTATAATAACTTATCGCGAGGATGGCAGTCCATCAGTTTTCATTTTTAAACCCGATTATTCGTGAAAACTTCTGGCCCGCTTCTGGCAGTCTGTCGAATAAGACGCTTCACGTATTTTAGAACGGACGACAGAGCTTATCCTTTTTTTTCCGTTTCGTTTAGCGGGACTTTTATGATCTTTACTTAAGGCGATCATGCTGTACCTAAGCATCGATAATAAATTATTATTATTTCTCCGGCGAGCAACAACGACGATCCGATTATTTAAATTAAAGAAAAGAAAAAAACGAAACGATGATAGATAAAAAAAAAACGCGTTGTTTTATACAGATCCATCGAGTTTCATTGATATTCAGCTCTTATTAATTAACTCGAATTAGCCGATGGTCTTTTTGAATAACACTGTTTCGCGTACGCATGCATGCGTATATACATTACATTCACACACAGATACACTTTTCTACGAATGTATTTGAGAGACTGTTCAGAAATAATGATTAAAAGAAGGAAAAAAATGAAAAATAAAAAGAAACAAGAGGTAATTAATTCTGATCGATTGTCTTAGAGAAGTGAAGAAATTTTCAGCGATGTATGTACCAATACGACGAACGAGAATTTTGTCACATTTTACGGGCACTACCCGCCGAAAGACACAGTGAAAAAAGAAGAGAAAAAAGATGAAGGGGAAAGTTACAAAATATAATCTTGTGTAACGTCATAGAGAGATGTGATGTTTTTAATTTTCCATAACCTTCGTGTTCGCTTAGTATTCGTAAGAGAAAAAAATACTTTTTCGTTTACTTTGTTATAAAAGTAAGAGGATGTATTCTGCCATTTCTGTTCGACGTTGAATGTTCGTTATTCGACTCGATTTTAAATTTAAGTTAGTCGCATGAATTTCGCCCCGAAAATTCCTTTAACGTTCACGATATTTGCGGATAAGTTCTATATCAAAATAACGAATAATGTACCAGAAGAACATATTTTTTATGTACGTTTAATACGTATAGCGGTATGAGAAAATAAACCTTCAAAACTTAAACATTATAAGTATCTATGATTGATCTTTAATTTTATCGTATAATGTTATACTTATTATGTTTTATTTCAGATTATAATTTTATGAAAAAAAGGAACAAAATGAAATTAAATATATATATAGATATATACATATTGAAATATTAATTAGAACGTTATTCAATTATGAAACTTTATTTCGAACGATGTACGCACGCGCAATCTATGTTCCACCATTTATTTTCGCGCTACCACTGGCGCTATGCCATTCACGCGTCAGCAGCGGAAGGGAACGTATCGTTCTGGTGTACTACATATACGATAGGTTTCTTTTTGTATAATCAACAATATATTAAAAAGATAAAGTCTAAATGTATTGTATATACATATATACGTAACACACTTGGTTATTTTCATACTTTATATTAATACATTGTAGTTTAAAATAAATAATAGATAAGCGCCACACAGTTCATAAATTGTACATTTTGCTTAAAAATATATATATATAACTGTTATTATGTTATTAATTTACAATTAATATAAAACACTTGTATTATCAAGACAAAAAATATAGTTCCTATCATCTTTTTATATTAAAAATTTTTTATTTAAATTTAAATGAAATTCTACGTCCTCTTCGTGCAAGCCCGATAATTGGACAGTTCAAAAAGTCCCTAGTGTCGAAGTTAGGTTACCAGTTCGGTCCGTTCCTTTGCGGACGAGGCTTTACATATAAACATGTAAGACAAAGCTAAAAGACGCTACTTTCAAAGTTCTGTTGCTTTAAATTGATCGGTGGAAATCAATTGTTTTCAGTTGGCGCGAATTGCAGGACGATCTCCTAAATTTAGCCCATACTTCATCCTGACGACGCCAAAAACGACAGCCAAAATAAGCAATTTAAAGGACGCAAGTATGCCACCGAAGTGTAAATTTCAAGAAGGTACAATTTTTCATTCAACTAAATGGAAAGCATGATTGTGTATTTAATAATTGTTCATAACTCGTTGATAAATGCCTCTATCATTTGCGATCGATTTTTCATTCTTATTTTCAAAGAATACGTAACAATTTGTAGGGGAGAAGGTCTTATGCTTTCATGGGCCATTAATTTATGAAGCAAAATGTCTAAAGTCGTCCGTTACTAAAGAAAAGCAGATCAAATATTTTATTCATTACGCCGGCTGGAACAAGAAGTACGTACTTGTTTTCTCATCTTACTTTTAATAGCGAGCCTAAAATTATAAATATAAATGTAACGTTCACAGTTGGGACGAGTGGGTTCCCGAAAGCAGAGTTCTTAAATACAACGAGGCAAATGTGCAGAGACAGAGAGAGGTGCAAAGAGCCCATTCGAACCAGCAGTCCGCGCAGAAGAATAAAAAAGGCAATACCTCCACAAAGACTCAGGGACGTCGGAGCGAAGGTGTACGGGAAAAAGATACAGATAGTAGAGCCAGTACTCCTGTTGCAACAGTTGAAAAACCCATTAGTCGGTTCAGCAAAGGCACTACTGGTATTGTTACCCCATCTTCGTCCCACGAACCTGTTACAGAACCGCCACGTAAAAAACGCAGGTTTGGCCTAAATTGCTTTCTTTGTTTTCAATTTCAAGGAAAATTCATTTCAGTGAAAGAAAAATGCATTAAAGAAGGAAATTTATTGCAGTCGACTAGAGCCATCTGGAGAAACAGAAGAGTATCTTACCAAAGTGGAAGTTAAGATTAAGATACCGGAAGAACTGAAGTTTGTTCTCATAGATGAGTCAGAAGTTATACTGAAGCACCATAAGTTGCCTGCTTTGCCTGTTAAAAATACAGTTGACAAAATTCTGGATGACTATGTGGAATCAAAGTCATTGGGGAAAAATGATTCTGTCAGGTATTTGTCTTAGCAATTATGATTTAAGATATCAAACACTGAAGTCCAGAAATGAATGATTTTAATCTTTTTTTCCTTTCATTGTAATTGCTTTCAGAGAAAGTACTTTAGAAATAACTAAAGGTATACGTGAATACTTCAATATTTCTTTAGGTTTGCAATTATTATATAAATGGGAACGTCCACAATTTATTCAAATAATGAATGACAATCCTGAAACGCTACCCAGCCAGTTGTACGGTGCATTCCATTTATTAAGGCTATTTGGTATTATTTTCGTTTATGTCTCTTAATAATACGTTTTTAATATGATCGGAAACGTAAACGTTTTATCAAATTATTTTTACAGTGAGACTTGGAGGAATGTTATCGTATACTACATTGGATGAAAGAAGCATACAATTGTTTTTATCACATTTTCACGATTTCCTGCAATATCTGCAGAGAAATAACACGGAACTTTTCAATCTACAGCAAGACTATGCGGATTCTCCACCTGATTATCACCGAAAATATGCCTAAGTTAGTATGGACGATTGGATACTTTTTAATTAAACCAAGCAATATAATTATATTTTTTCGAGAATGTAAGCACGGCAGCTGCAATATTTGTTCATAATATATGTTCATTAACGCAATGTTCGAAATAACTCGTCGTACACAATAGGATATTGTAAAAAATTAAAAACTGCAAAATGTGTGTCAAATATTGCTTGAAATATTTCCAAACTATGAGCTTAGTTGTTTTAGTTTACTAAGTGTACAGAAAAGAAATACAACACATACTATAACACATACTTTAAGATAGACAAATTTGCCCTTTATTTATTGTACATACGATGTATTACAATATCACTGCCCAATTACAATTTTATATATATTTCGGAAACTTCTACTCAACAAGTATAGCAGATAATATAATATTTTTATTCGTTTTCTAAAATTTCAGAACAATTTCAAGACATAATACTCAAAATAATCGTTATCGTTATAATTAGAAACCACTTACAACTAAGTAAATGTGTATATACTTGGTATTTATTTAACAACGTATAAATACATGATTTTATCGTACAATAAGCGGGACTATTAATCAACCGATTGGTCTTTTAAATTACATAGTGATTTACAAATTTAACGGTATGATTCATCTCATACAATATGTATGCAAATATTTTTTGCATACAGGCATTTATTTGCATAAAAAATAACAGAAATTGTGCATTATGTAAGGCGTATTATTGCTGGAGTAGACAGCAAACAGAGAAAAAAGGTACATTAAAACTGTGAACGATTGTATTATCTCAAAAATAACATTTAATGTATTATTATCACCGACGAGATATAGGATTAGATAAATTACCTTATGGACACAATATTCAAAAACACCCGCCTTAAAGAAAGAACCCCACCACCCACCCAGCTACCAGCCAATTAGCGCATTCCATTTCAAAATTCTGCCTCTTTCGCCCAACGGATCTCGTAGTGATTAGACGTGTTCAGAGTGTCCGTCGAATAAAGGTATGTCACATAGTCTAACATATTCATAAAGGCAAAATATTATATCAATTGATTTCATTTCCCGTCTCCTGTGAGTTCTGTCGTGTTTTTTGTTAATATTGAGCCATATTTTAGTAGAAATTTGGAAAACATTGCGTAGTAAGTGGAATCGCCCTACGTGCATTTTTTTTGTATCTAACACTACTTCTACGTATAGATATACATATTTCAGCCCCAAATTCCATTATCTTGCAATATATTCTGCAGTTTCCAGCAATACTATTATAATATTGGTTATTCTTAATACATTCATTTCAAATTTCAGTTGGATTCTGTTCCGTGGCGTCTCTTTCGCTTGCTTTGGATCAGAAATGGCGCGAACGCGCCAGTTTCGAACGGGAATGCGCAGGAGCAGAGCGACGCGGCGCCATATTGTTAAATCAACTTCTCGCTGACAGGTAACCGTTCTTCAAATTTCTTATTGAAATAAGTAGAATTCTAGCAATATATCTCTATTAAATTATAATTCATACCACGTATAATACTTGTATGATATACACTCGTGTTGTAGACAAGTAGTAACATAATACAAGCAATTATTTGCGACTATTTCTTTATTGTTTCTGCCTGTGCTCAGGAAGCTTGTTTTT
The DNA here is from genome assembly GCA_963667235.1 of Nomada lathburiana. Taxonomy (NCBI): domain Eukaryota; kingdom Metazoa; phylum Arthropoda; class Insecta; order Hymenoptera; family Apidae; genus Nomada; species Nomada lathburiana. The sequence continues at coordinate 7,535,023 of OY763909.1, forward strand.
TCTCGAAAATCTCGTTAATTTATCACGAAACATAAAGATATACTTATCAAGTAATGTATGCGCTAAAATATTTGGCTGCGATTTTTTAAATTTCACCGTCGAGATATAGGAATAGACCAATCGTACAATGTATTCTTTCGGCTCGAATTTCCGAGGTATTGGGTACTCCTTATCATTCCCATGTCCCGTGGAATAATTGTCTACGAAGGGGATCGTTAACATCGTTTTCTATAATTTGTTGGTAGCGTTGCGAGTGACACGGAAATGGTACGGGTACCTGAAGTGCCGAGGAATTCGGGCCGAAAGATACATTGCGTGATTTGTCTAATATCTCGTCGATGCTTTTGTTCTTTGCCGCGATGAAGCCGATTTGTCCATTCCTACATCTCGGCTGAGGTATTTGTGTACCTAGAACCGGCAGTCGGTAACGGGGCGCATGTACATGAAAATTGACGTTGCCTATATATAGTTACATATCACCTAGCCTACAAACATCGGGTCAGTCAGTCAGTGGCAAGAAAAAATGGCGGATGTGGAGTTGAACGTCGACAACCTGATACAAAGATTGTTGGAAGGTACGTGATAATAAAAGGGAGCCTCTGTGAAAAGAAAGTGCGAAGTTGTTCTCGGTAATTTGATCTTTGTTTGGTGTACAGTTTGGCGAAAGTTTCTCTACCGTAATTACCCAGTGAAATTCGCTCGATGCGAAGTCGCGCCGCGTACATCGTGTATATATACATTTCTTTCCAGCCAAAGGAAAATTAAATCATGCGCGATATATTTTATGACATACGATAATTGTGCATTACGTTGTCTCTGACGACTGGTTTTCGACGAGTTTCCACGTTTATCGAAAATTCCTTATTTACTACGCGATACCGTAAATAGTATTGAGAGATAGTAAAGGAAAAAAAAAAGAAAACAAGAGAAGAAAAAAAGATATCGATATTCCAATGTTGCAGTCGTAATTCTTTATACATGATGCCAGACGTCCACGACCTTTTATTTCGTATTTCCCTTTATTTTCTCAGAAGCGAAAACTATTTCCTTTTGTTTGTTCTCTTTTCTCATGCTACATGTCGGAACTCTTTGCGGTAAAGTATACCACACGCAGAAAGACCAGGTTCAGAAGAAAGCCAAGCTAAAAGATATTTTCTCGTCGGATTTTGTCGGTACGCAATAAGGAAACCACCCCATGTAGTTCGTTTTTTCCGTTTTTTTCAATTTTTTTTTTAGTTGCGTCCTTACCTGCCTCGACGTGTCGTACGTGAAACGCTCCTCGCCATCGTTTGCTTATGATTTACAATGCAAAATGATGTAGAAGCTAGATATAGATATTGTGGCACCTGCAGAATCGAAGTTCTCCCAAGATATCATCTTCGTTCTCAGACAACACTATCTCTGTATCGATAATGTTCCATTAGTTTTTTTTTTTGCTATTAATGTATGTATACATACGTGAACTTATTAATCAATTACGATTTTCGCCTAACAAAGTCATGAATGGTGTAATATGCAAATTGTATTTAAAGCTTTTGGGACTACGTCTATATGCGGATAACATTGAACTTTTTCTTCGAATAACAGATCATATTTACACGAAGGATGCAGTCTGTAAAGATCCAATTTGCACGCAAGGTATTGCTTGAATGCAGACTAGTTCACACGCATGTTTGATATGATATTTATCTTTGTTGTTTCACAAACAGGCTTCAACAATAGCATTAAGTGCGCACCTGCTTTTCATCTCTTACAAATTAGCGTATCTGTTGTCTTTCATAAGAACAGTGTCCTGTTCTACTTTTAAAGGCACCGTTCGATGTATCTTATGTTCCCTGTGTTGTTAGCATATATGTTTGTAATATTCCAGCGTACGTGTCTTTCAATGTTCAGCCAATAAATGTACATTGCAATGCAAGGCTTTAACAAGCCTATTTGTTATGAGTGTTTCTGTTCGACGTACAGGCATTATAAATAAAAATGTAGTCCTTGTTATCTGCGAGAAGATTAATGTATTCAACTCGTACGCATTATTATTTGATAAGACCTTCAGTTATGTTTTGAAAGTTGCGAAAGGCGAAATCTGGTACAATATCGAATGGAAATATTAACGCTTGGTGAGGAATAATAAGTGCTATTTTAATCTCATTTGCGCGTACTCACGATTAATGTCGCGTATTTCATCGCAGAAATAGATAAAGCTGATGGAAATAAATCGTACCGCATCACGGCTAAAGGAGCAGTCCAAACGATTGCGTCTGATCAAATATAACGATGACGATGACTGTGGATTTTTTTCTTTTTTTATCGTTCGCCCCATTTCCCCAAATAACCGCCTATATTAATAGACTTTATTTCCCGAGATTTTGTCGGTTTCCGAATTTTCTGTTATCTTTTCACGCTGTATAGAAATCACCTTCTTTTTTCTGGTTTTCCATCCCCCTCCGCCGTTAATCATGGTGCTTAGGTACTCGTTGATGTGACCTTGCTGATATGCAGTTTTCCAATAACCACCATCGGCCCAGTTTAACTATACCGTGAATTCCTTTATAGCTATAAATAATCCAGTGACACTGATACAAGGTTCCGAAGAGTAATCTGTGAACGAAAATTTTCGTTTCTTCACCTATTTGCAATCGATCCCCAAGTATTCGTTGTTTTCTGTCATCTCTGTATATATATTCATATTCATATTTATATATCACAATCAGCGATGATTACACGTGACCAAAAGCCGGCTTTGAGCTTCTGTTTTGAACTGTTCCGCAAGTTTATGCTCATACGGTGCATTATTTGAACAAATACAGCCACTTAATCCCGTCGAAGCATTAGAACTACGGTGTACGAGAACCACCCGATTATTGCATCAGAAGAAAACCTGCGTCCATAGTATTGCTTGATGTTTTTTTTGTCATGGAACCCTCGGTGTCTAATTCATACGGCTTAAAACAAAAAAAAAGGAAAAAGAAACCCCGAAAATAAAATCGAATCACTAATACTCTAATTGTGACAAATAATTAAACCACCGTTAAATGCGATGTATGAATAGCAAAACAGATTGGAACCCTATGTACGGTCCGATATCTTTATAATCGAACTTCCGGTGTATAGATGTTCCATCTTCGCCGAATAAATTACAACAATAACGATTGAAAAGTCGTTCCCACCTTCCCGCGATTATTTTTATTTCAAAAGGGATAAGAAGGTATTTCAATATACAGTTTCTATATTAAAATTCATTCAACACGAAATGCGACGCACGAATAATCAACCAGAAGGAACTCTGTCTTTTCCATTGAAACTCGGGGTGTCTCTTCCAATAAGCAATATCAAATAACGCCAAATACGCGATACACGAACAGCAGCATTTGTCATTCGAGTTCTATACGAAATTTGTACCCCAGTTATAGTCGCATCAGAGGCAACGCGAGAGTATACTCAAACGATAGGACGATCCGTGGAATCCGTGTAATCGTAATACCCCTTGCTACCACCCTTGTTTGAAAATCGGTTGTCGACGACCCCACCCCCCCTGCTCCAGCGTAGATTTATGCTCGATGTACCTGTGACAAAAACGACTCGCCGATTCCACCCTGACCCCGCGATGCGTCTTCTATATACCTGCCACGAAATCGAATGAATTAAACGTGCGACTTTTTCGGCACAGTACGAGGATGCCGGCCAGGAAAGACCGTTTTAATGTCGGAGCTCGAGGTGCGGGGCCTCTGTTTGAAGTCGCGGGAGATTTTTCTACAGCAGCCGATTCTGCTGGAGCTGGAGGCGCCCCTTAAGATCTGCGGCGACATCCACGGCCAATACACCGACCTTTTACGGCTGTTCGAGTACGGCGGTTTCCCGCCAGAAGCGAATTATCTGTTCCTCGGCGACTACGTGGACAGGGGCAAACAATCGTTGGAGACGATTTGTTTGCTGCTCGCCTACAAGATCAAGTACCCGGAGAATTTCTTCCTGCTGCGCGGCAATCACGAGTGCGCGAGCATAAACAGGATATACGGGTTTTACGACGAGTGCAAGCGACGGTACAACATCAAATTGTGGAAGACGTTTACGGATTGCTTCAATTGTTTACCGATCGCGGCGATCATCGACGAGAAGATATTCTGCTGTCACGGTGGGCTCAGTCCGGACTTACAGGTGATTGAACATGAATTCTTCGAGTTGTATTATTACTTTGTGATACGTTCGCCGTGCATTGGTGGCGGAGATTACGACGGTATGGCACGTGTATTCAACCCTTTAGCTGCGGAGGGCGTGTATATACGTCCACGGGTAATCGTCGAGTGTTCGCTAAATGTTTATATAAATGTTATCTGCCATAATTATAAATCATTGTTACAATTCGTCGTGTAAATTGTACCCTGAGTAATTAAGCAGTATCCACTGTGTTTGTACTGTTTTGTTCATCGAGAACATTTATATGTTTATGGTACCGGGGCGAAAGGGTTGAATACAAAGATAAATACATAGCTGTAAATAGTTATTTAAAGTTTTAAGGAATAAAGAAAGGTCAGAGATGACGAAGGATATATTTATTGGCGTACATTTTGAACTTTCGATTGAAGGGGGTGTAAAAATTTTCTGAAAGGGGAAGTCGTTTCTGTAACGTTGCGTGCGGAAGTATCGCGTTAAAATCGATGCGACCTTAAAGAGCGACTCGTAACGAGCTAAATAACATTTACGAATATATCAAGTGTGTGCATTACTTATAGGAAGTTATTTTTTAAGCTTCTCGAAAATATAACTCGTATACAATTTACATTTATCTGTATAATATAATATCGAAATTTAATTGCAACGTCTCGTCGAGTGTTTCCCCGTGAAAGAAAATATGAAAAATAACTTATCGCTGAAAATATTGATTTTCTATTTATGCTCGCGATAAAAAGAAATCCAAAGATTCACAGGCGTTAAGGCGTGGGAAGATTAAGTCCTCTATAAATTAGTAATTAAAAGAAGAATCAAGCTTGGAACAAATTTTCCTACGTTCTCGTGACAGTGAATAATATTTCGAATTTTTTCGGTAAATGTGATGATACTTTTTAATTTCCGATGAATTAGACAAATTTATCTAATGATATTCGTTGATCAACAGAACATGGAACAAATCAAAAGAATAATGCGTCCGACAGATGTACCTGACACTGGTCTGCTCTGCGATCTGTTATGGTCTGATCCAGACAAGGAGGTCCAGGTATGAGAAAATGTCATCGAACAATTTTATATCTGTTACAAAACATTTCTCCATAATGCAAATATATTATTATTCTCTGTGTTTCTTGTTTCAGGGATGGGGTGAAAATGACAGAGGTGTATCATTCACATTCGGCCCAGACGTGGTGTCGAAATTCTTGAATCGCCATGACATGGACTTGATATGTAGAGCACATCAAGTGGTCGAAGACGGCTACGAATTTTTCGCGAAACGCCAATTAGTTACCCTGTTCTCCGCGCCAAATTATTGCGGAGAATTTGATAACGCCGGCGGGATGATGAGCGTCGATGAAACTTTGATGTGTAGCTTTCAGGTATTTTTTTTTTTTGAAACGTGCAGAGCAGCGATTTTCAACCAGTTTTCTTTTTATATCCCATGTCGCAATAGACACCAAAGATTCCCGATCCTCGTTGAGAATCGTTTGAAAATCGCTGTCACAGAGAATAGTTTGTCGCGTTTGAAGTTTTCGCGAATTGAAAACGAAAGGAACAGAGGCTAAATTATTTACGATGTGTTTGTAGATTCTGAAACCCTCGGAGAAGAAGGCTAAATACCAGTACGTAAGTTTAAACACGGGACAAGCCACGAGACCATCCACGCCTCAAAGGAATCCAGCCAAAAAGAAATGACAGCCTTGTACTCGGCTTTTCCTTCAGTTAAGGAAGCTCGTCGACAAGGCGGCAAAGTTTCTATTAAGGCGCGAGCATTAAGAGCGTAAACATTGTGTACGATATGTTCTATCACTAACTAGCGATTACGCCAAAACAGATGAATAGCAAACAAAACAAAAAAGAAAAAAAATAAGAACGGGTGAGACACGTAGTGGATTTGTTTTAATCGTCAGGAATTATTTGTGATCGTTAAAGACTATGGGAAAAAAAAAGAAACAGGCAGTTTTAATTTTTCTTCTTCTTCATCTTCTTCTTCTTCGCGTATGATTTAAATCTAGCACTTTAAGTAATTATTATTATTATTATTCTTATGTTGACTGATTAGTAGTTAAAATGGTAATCGTGTATTGATAGAAACTTACTCGTGTGTGCTTGTTAACGAAACGTTTAAAAACGGACAGAAGCGTAAAAAGGAAGAAAATTAATTAATTCTGACTTCGCTAATGCTTTTTTCGTGAGTATTGATTTTCATGTTTCAGCGTAAGGACGGCGTGAGAAGTGTGTGTTAGATTTGCATCTTCCTCGGTCGCATCGTGATAAGATAAGTAATATGATTATTAAAAGTCGACCCATTTTCAAATCGGTTCGAATTGAGGATTGTTTTCGTGTTCTCCGTGAAATAATTTACACGTATCCACTCGATACGAACAGTTCTTCTATATTACTATTAGCGTTTAAAAGGATATTCAACATTCTCATTTTGACTATTTATTGCTTCCATGTTGAATGTTGTGTGTAATTGTTAAACATTGCCGATTATTCCTAACGTTTCTCATTATAAAATGCCATTATTGCTTTGCAGCTGATTTAATTATTATTACTACTGTTACTACTAGTTTTATCACTATTCTTATTACTATTATTATTATTATTATTAATTCAGTTTAACATAACACGCTGCATCATGTACATAGATATTTTTTCATTTCGCTCCATACTTTTGTTTCTTACACAGGTTTAAATGCTTTACTTTTCAGTATTTAAAAATATCGCCAGCACGTTCCAAGGTACATTCATAGAAATGATTAGACCGTTTGTTCTGTAGGAACGAAAAATCGGAGAAAAAGAAAACAGAGAATCAGTATTTTTAAGACGATTATTCTATGCAGACTAATTATTACCGCCTTTATTCGAAGGACACATATGCTCGAGAAAGCGAGAGAAAGGAGAACAGAAAATTAATTAAATTAGAAGGGAAAAAAAGAACAAATTGGTTTCAGACGCAGAGTATACATACTTATTAAGAGGTTTATATATATGTATATGTAAGGAGAATCTCAGTCGCTGTGAGAGATTTTAATCTTGCGATAAAAATAGGTGGAATGTAAATGCATATTAAACCGATCTACAGGATACCAAATCGTTGAAATGCAATTACTCTTTTTATTGGATAAAAAGGGATACTCGGATGATTTTCGTTTCTGAGGATACATGCCTATTTCACTTTCAGATATGTTTCTCCCATTATTTCATCAAGTGTAACTTGAATACTTAATTACGATTAACATTTGTTTAATCATTCTCTCTCAAACGGATATTAACTGTTGATTTCGTTTTCCTTTATATTGTGCTACACAATGATACCGTAAAGTAAACGATTCGAACACCGGCGTGCGTAGGAGATAAGTATTTAACGAAGATTTATGAAGGATAAATGAAAAAAAAACAAAACAAAATACTATTCGAGATTAAGAACTAAAAAGAAAGTAACCGGAAAAAATGAGTACATTGGATCCGCACTATATCGTCATAATAACTTAATAAAATAGTTCCGAAGGCGAGAAAACGCGAGACGTTGAACGTATTATCTGAAAGTGAAATAAAAATCATACTTCGATGCATCGTTGGGCGATATAATTATAAAAATGGTCTAGCGAGTTTGTTTATATGAAATATGAATATTTGTAATTTATGTTTGTTAAAATTGTTATTTATGCAGCGAGGATGAATCATTGTGAACTTTCTTTTTGCTATATTTACGAGACTTTTGATTGTCTATTATCATTAATATTATTATTACTATTATTATAATATTGTTAAATAGGAAAAGAATGAACTACGAAGGATACTTGAACAAGGTAATGACGGTGTATCGTTTGAAGTATTTACTCCTTTAGCATTTAGGTGATGTCTACGAAAAAAAAGTTAGATGATTCAATCGAGCCGCCTTAAAAAAACCGGCTGTTTTTTTCTCCCCTTCACAGCCTCTTTGCCATTGTCCCCCCTTACATTTTCCAATAGTTTATCCTCCATTTCCCGCCCTTGGGTATTAGTTTTATTGTGAAAGAAGCGGTTGTGATCCGTCGACATGCGTTTCTTCCGAGACTCGATAAATTCTATACACAGATATTATATTTGTAAACGGCTGATCGGTCGTGATTCGATGACGCTCCATTCGAATCGGGGAGAAAGGTGCGATAAAAAGAAAAGATAAAAGAGGGTGTATTGTCTCGTTGATTACATCGATCGAATCTCGGCAGGACACGCCAAATGCAATGACATCCTAAAGATGTAAAACTTTCAGATAATAAACATGCATATTGTTATACAAACCTGTTCCACTTCGTGCTGTCAGACATTTTGGTTCCAATATTTAGGCGATCTTCGAAAAGCATTGTACGCAATTAGAGTTACGACTATGTACAGAGAGTTTATGGTTTATGTTACAGAGGAGGAGTGTGCTGTTTCCGCGCGAGAAAAGATTTGTAATAAAATTTGGGCAGTGTTTTATTTTATTCGTAACACAACACGAATGAATAGTACAATAAATCATGGTGGCGAGAAACGTTTAATAAATAAAACTCCGTGGACTGGATACGCACTGTGTGAGAAGGAAAAAAAAAGTAATCTGTCTAAAGGTATCGAATTGTCTCTTTTTTTTCAAACACCATGTAATTAATCTTTCGCATCTTTCTTTTTCCTATCGTTTTTCGTGACTTTATTCGGCAAATTTTTCGTCGCATTTTTTTCGTATCACGCGTTCCATTCGGGACGACACAGTCATCAGTAGGCGTGTGCTGTAAAAGAAGATCCATCGATCGATCAGTCAGCAATAGGAGCGTGGTGAATATTTCGTTTCGAGAGTTCCAATTCGTTTTTACTGTACATATATATATTTATCAATGAATTTCTGCACATAAATTTGGCACGAAAAATGTACGATTCATTACATTCAGAAGTCTCGAAACGTGGTAATGGGATAGACGATAGGTGCACGATGAGAATTAGAACATTTCTTAACAGTAGTAGGTTTGGGTGTATCTTGATACATTGATAAGAAAAAGAGTAGTGGGTCGACACGGATCGTACTTCCGGTGTCTGTCGATATCTCGTTACATCTAAAGCTATTGTGTTAAATTCGTAACATCGTTTTGCAAACACAAACCACGGGCAACTTTATCGAACAGGTAGCTCTTGTATGTATAAATGGTAACAAGGACTTTCCTCTTATACAATTAAAAAAAAAGAGAAATAAAATACCCCAAGCACATATTTGCAGGGTCTCAAAAACGTTCTTCCATTGATATGCGCACAATGTACATGTAATGCATATTAGTGAAACGGAACGTACATGGAGTGTACCAAATAAAAAAAGGACCTATTAGAAAAGGGTAGAAGGGTGGAGGGTGGTTTCGAAATCCAGGCACGTAAGTCACGTAGACAAATACAGACAATTCGCGTGGCGCTGTTTGGTAATAGCACTTTCCTCTTTTTTTTTCAATCGAACGATTATTTCGAATTTGTAACAAATGATTTATTATCTTGTGATGGACACTGTTAAGGTTGATAACGCAATGCCACTTTCGTCAAACAGCTCAGATAATACGAGCTATTGTACGTAATGTATTTCGTTCTTGTTCTTTCGTTCGATTCTTTCTGGTATGCTTAGTTCTTAGAAATCTTGAAACAACTTCTCGTTCGTGTCGTATTAATGACTTGTTACGTTTAGCATAGTGTTAATTGATAAATACACCGTGTCTCAGGCCAGAAATATTTACAGCGGTATGGCACAATTGTTGCCCCCTCCCCTCCCCGATTATCTGTTTATAGAATTAACGAGCAAGGGTGACAGGGTACAAAACACTTTGCCACATTTTTGTAATCTTGTCGCTCACGTTTTGTCTTAATATGTGGTACGTTTATTGTACCACGGGCGGGTAAAGTGAAATCGTGGAACTGGCTGCGAATAATAGTAGTATAACGATCCTGAAATACAACAGAGATATTCTAGTCGCATATCACTTCCGGTCACTGGGCGGGTAATCGCGTCTCCTCCCCGAGTTTAGTCGAACCGTTCTTTTTCTTTTCTCTTTCACGCCTTCAATTGAAATGGTCTTTGTGCCTTGTTCACTATTCTTTGTTTCTCGATAAATTGCACTCGTTCACGCACAAATAACGATCGATCGAGCATCACGCGCAAGAGCGATATACGTACACGTATCGCTGAGAAAATAATCTAGCAAATGGATGGCTTCGTATCAAGGTGAAGCCTGTACGGAACACAATATTGCGAAATCAGCGACATCGCAGACATAGTATTGGAGTTAGGGACCGGAACGTGTAAATGTTGCACGGTGGTTCTTTTTTAAAGACGTTTACCTGAGTCGTTCGTATAGTTGCATTGAATTTACTTGTGCTCATGTTCCATTTGTTAGAGAGCAAGTAGGATTCTGATTTAAATTTATCAATAATGTTCTTCGTTAACACTTTAATATTTTTAACACGCTAATACTTCAAGTGGTAGCGAGGAAAAACTTATATATATATTTAGACACATTTTGATCATGTAATTGACAGATTGGAACACGAGCGGAAAAAAAAAATTCTTTGGCGATGGTATTATTACCGTGGCATTTGAGTCACCTGGACAACCGGATGTGTGGGTATTGTAATAAAAACTGGCCGCGCTATCGACCAAAGCTTTTCGCGATTTAATTGCTCGTGTAAACCTCTTCTTTATAAATGTTCCTTGCATCGAACGTTCAACTTTTAATCGTCCATTGAAGTACCCCAATCCGTACTATCGCCACTAAATATTCGTCGATATTTCAACCACGCACAACAAGTGTCCCAATAATAAATCTGCCACGTAATATTAATTGCCCAATTCGTAGAGGCAGTCGTAGCATTGAATAATATACTGTTATAATAATACGCTCTTACGTGACGACGTAATCGTTAATTAATCGAGTGCACGGTGCCAAAAGGAAGAAATACTTGGCTCGAAATAGGAAGTCGTGCCTGGCACGAGTTGCCGCAAATTATGCGAATCGTTCGAGGAAACAACAACAATACTTGCGCTCGCGCCAAACAATAAATAAATTAGATAACGCCAGTTGTAAGTTCATTTTTTGCTCTTGCGCAACTGCGTGCTCGATCGAACGTCATGGAAATATATAATTCGTTTCGGAACAATCATGAAACATTGCAGTGTAACGAGCAAATAATTGACAACTATGGTGCACATTCTTCTTTTTTCTTTATGCAGAGTTATATTAGCGAACTGTGATTCGCAAAAATATTTCGAGGGATCCATTGTTCCGTTCGTGTGTAGTATTTTGGTTTCAAGGTGGGTCTAATTTTACGAATATTTCAAGGCAACGTTGACGTAGAGAAATACGGCTGTTTAGAAATTTTTTCAACACCGTCGGGAATTCATATCTCAGCGTTTCCCCTTGATCTTGCGATAAATCAAAGTTTGCACAATTTTCGGGCCGTATATAATTGATCGAATTTTCTTATCGAATTTTTCTACACAGACGAACGTAAAAGTGAAAACCTCTAAAGGGTCGAAAGAGAATCTAGAATTGCTATTTATATTTTCTCGCTCTTTATCCGAGAGAGTTGTTCCACGCGAAATAAATCACGTAGTGAAGCTGAACCAAGCGCAATGTGCTGAGATTGCGATCAGAAATTGAGAAATAAAAATTTACTAATTTTCCATTTATTGGAAAAGATGCCAATGCCAACTGCACTTTATTCAAATTCTATCGATCGTGTACATTTCAGGTTCAGAGACGCCGCTTTCTCAGATAAGGAGCAATCTTTTGTTCGTCAAAGTATCGGTAACAAGTAGATAATGGTTTACGTACCGAAAGGCCTGATTGGATGTCGGCTCCACAGGTAGCTACGCTTAATAGGACTGAGGTAGCTGTCCCTCAGAAAGAACGGGGTGCTTCTCTGAGCATAGCTCGGAATATAAGGAGCATAGCTAGGATACCACCATGGGTCTCTGGTGAAAGCACTGATCGGCGCCATTGGTGATGGCTCGAGAAGACCGAACAACGGCTTCTTGCGAAGCAACGAGGAGAACGGTGGCAAAAAGTCGAAATCGTTTAACAAGTTACCTGGAAATAAAAGTCATTTCTGTTGCAGGCACCTGTGTATCAACGCCCTGTAAACTTGTAAGTCGCGTACTGATTTATCTGCATTTTTAATAAATATTTCGAATTAAAACTAGTGAACTATTAAAATTCAAGAATAAAAAAATTCAAGATCAAATTCGTCTGGTTGAACACTAATCTTGACACAAAGTGTCCAACGATCTATCACAGAGACGATAATTTAATTCAACAAAGATTTCTCGTTTCCCTTCACAATCTTCATCACTGTAACTCACACTATCTATCAATTCATGAACACACCTCGGTTAACTTTCAACAGTCGAATCTTAATCACCGATTCTCTCAATTAAGGTCGACCGCCAGAATTTCAACGTTCATAGCCGAAGACCGGAAACGTAATGCAAGATGTGAACAGTACTCACCGTGGATATCGAACAATCGTTTCGTACTGAGAGGAGGGCTTATATGCCGAGACAGCAAAGGCGTTTTGCTCGGATACATCTTGTCGATGTCTGCCAAACGGTTCAGATGATCGGTCCAAGCTTTCTCAGGGTCGAACGGTTTCGCTGTATCGTGATATTTATGGCAATGAAACAAAAATTCATTCGTGGCAATGTGATACATACACTCCTGACGGTTTCGCGCCCGAGAACCCGTTGATCGTCGGGCTCGAAATAATTAGACGAGTATTACTTGAGCGACTATGTTTGTCAGCCACCGGTCGGATACTTGAGAAGCGTTGTTTAATTTATTATTAGGTTTCAGGTATCGCATAGATCACATAGGCGATCGCTGCTACGTTTATTGTTTCGTAATGGGCACAAACTTTTGCCGCTAGCAATTATTCATTCTCGAGGGGGAAAATTCTTTAATAATAATAATTGATTGATTAGCTATGATCGATTAATGGAACATAATTTTGTGCTTCGGGGGAAATTGTCGCGCGAGAAATCGTGACGTAAATTGTAATAATTCTCGTGCTATTTATTTTGAGCCCCCCTGTACTTTGCCATTATTTGCTATGCAGCGTTTTAGCCATTTTTTTTTTTTTAATTTCATCTGTGTTCCACCGTTGGAACTTTGACTGACTGTTCTTTTTCTTTTTCAGGTTCGCTGCAACGAGTTGACCAGAGTTCGACCCGCACAGGAATGCAATCGATACACTTGTGCAATGCCGAGAATTCAAGAGATCGTCATACGGATTACCGCGGCTATGACTTTCAGCGTGAGTTTCTTTGCGTTGCACGTGTAAGAAAAATTGTACAACGACCGCAGGAGCAACATTCTCTTTTTCTTCGATTTCTCGATAATTAGTGATGATGCTCCCGCGAAGTCAGCATACAAAAAACGAATGAAAAATCGAGTCGCATAAAGACGTAATCAGAGCTCGATTTTTTCTCACTGGCATACGGACGTTTTTAAGAAAAAAATGAACATTATACAGACACTGAAAATAATAATACAATTTGTCTGCAATGAAAGAACATAACGTTAAATTATTTTTTTGCACGGTAATTACTATTCTTCGAGCTGGGCGAGAATAATAATACATATGTAATATTTATAAATCATAGAAGATAAAATGGATAACTGTAGCACTTTTAACGTGCGAAATTCATAGTATGTAGTATTCAATTAACCGCTGACAATGTTCTTTCCCTTTTTAGGTTCCGTATGCCAAGCGGAAGTGCCGACGATATTCTACGGAAAAGAAAACGAGGAAATAACAAAGTCCACATAAACAACATGTCACTAAACTATAAAGAGGATCGAGGCTCATCTCCTCCAATTGTCTTCGATGAATCGATCTATGTACGTATATCATTTTTGCTACAATCTACGAATGATCACGACACCTAATTCGAGAGCCGTGCGTACCATCGGTTTGATTTACACCGCGAATCTGGCCCCAAAGTGTGCCGTATTATTATTCGTTCGCGTTTCATTTTCACCGGTTTAGTATTTCAGCTTCAAGCGTCTACTGTACAAAGAGAGACAAGAAAGTAAAAAAAAAAAAAGAAAAGAAAAGGTATTCTCTATGTTAGCACAGTAGCTTGTGATTGCATGCAACGTTCGTGAATAACTTTAACAGAAGATACGAGGTGTTTCGCGAAGGATGCGAACAAATTTGGCAAATTTCTCGGAACGCCGCTGTCAGCGCAATACGTCACAGGCATATATGAAATTAATACAAGAATTAATAATTACAGAGGTATTAGCTCGTTCAAACATAGAACTCAAATTCACGTGACACTTATTATCCGAGAAAAGTGGCTTCGACGATAATTCACGAAAAATCTGTCTTCAGGAAACACTCAACCAACAATTACAAAAATAAAATAAAACAGAAGAAAACACAATAACAAGCAGTTAATGCACCGTGTTTCCTTCCAATCAATTGTCCGGTTTTCGAAACAATTCATATCTGCGCAAAGTACATGTTAAGGGTGCAAGGGTTCTGTCCCTCGTTTGCCAGTGTTTCTTTTCTCTGCTTTCTTTTTTATACATAAGCCATAGGTTTTCTCGTTTCCGTAGCAAGCCTTGCAAGTGATAGAAAGCATTTCGAAGCACGATTCTTTCCTTCTAGAAGAGAAATACGGAACAGTCGAGTCGCTCTCACAAAAAAAGAAAGAAGTACAACACGACGCCACGTAACGTGTAAAAAAAAGCATACTATACCTGGTGGGGGTAAAAAAAACCGCCTCAAACAAAAATCGCATCGCCCTCCCCGCCAATCGGAGAGGAGAGGAATACCACGTAACTTGGAAATAATTCCAAAAATATATTACACTGTTCTTCGTTCGTTCACGAGCCACGATAATATTCATAAACTCGCCACCGAACGTTCCAAATCGTTGATCGTGGGCAATTAGCTCGCGGCTGTAATCGAATAAAACACTGATCTGGTCTTACGACATTTCTATTCCTACGGTTTCGTGTCCAGCACGGTTACTCTGATTCGGTTAATCGATTATTAAACAGGTTCTATCGAAGGAAAGAATTACAATCGTATTAGGGTAAGCTGGTAGAGGGTCGACGGTACGGGGTAAAAAGAAAGGGGGGAGGTGGCGTGGCTCGAGATATAGAGAAAAAAAGAAAATAGGATAGCACATGCCATTACCTGAAAAAGATAGAAATTCGTTGTACCGGTTTCAATTAATTCTCGCTTGTTAGTCGGAGTAGAAGTGAACAAACGGGAAGAAGAATAATACTTGTATACGCGTGCGCGGTAAAGCGTGTAATTAATTGGAGTGATTGTGTCAATTGTAGCACATCGTCCTTGTATCTCCTACAAATTGTTCTCCCTAGTTTCGTCCTATTTTATCGTCGCGTCGTTCATTCGAACGGAACGCCCTAATAAAAGGAGATAAACGACGAGAAAATTTCCAGCTTTTTCAAGTTTGGCGGCCAATGTTTGCATTTCTTTTTACTCTTTATCGAACACTCTGTTTCATACGCTCTATCTTTTTTCTCCTCTTTATTTCATCCGATAGTTGATGGCCGAAGCCGTCTAACGGGCTATCCTGCGCATCGAAAATTATAATCTGCCCGATCGTGTTCCCACGTTTCGGTTTTTTTCTTCTTTCTATGTTTCTTGCGACCACCAATCCGAATTGTTTGTCTGAACGTGTTTCTCTATCGTTCTGCTCGATCCACCGTATCGAGGACGCCTTTTGCGCGATATCAAACTGCGACCTCCACCTCAGCTGCAAGAGTTAACGTCTCCTAAATATTCTCGTTCGTCGTTTGCGAGGAAAGAAAAATCACGGGAAAAATAATTTCCCACCTTCCTTCGCGCCACGACGTTGTCGAACGAAAGGTAAATGCGTGGCGCGAAGCAAACGTTTCACCCGCGAAACGCCACGAAAAATATCGCTGCATTACGGAATGAATGCTCGCTTGGCAAAAATCAAAAGCATCGCAAAATTTGTATGAAAAATCGCGGCGGTTCAAAAAAGAAACGGTAGAGCTTTCAAGAGCGATTGTATAGTACTCTTGGGGAAAAAAAACGAGCACCGAAAGAATTGAAAAATCATTGGCAAGAATGTTCGTTCGTTGTGTCACTTGATTTTATTGGAAATTTCATATATGTATTATATACAGTGTACAGCAGCTTTCTCGCGCTTATCGCAAGCAATTCGTAATCAAATCCGCCGCGTCGGCCACTGTTCTATGATGGCTTCGATCGTGTCCTCTTTTTCCCGGCTATCGTTGGAAAATCGTGGTGAATCGTGACATTCACGTCGATGGAGTGAAATCGGTCACGCGGAAGCTCCGTCTGCGTGTGTAATCGTTTCTTTCGTTTGTCTATGAAAGGAATTGGTTAACCGTATGACCGGTGTACAATTTTAGAATGTCAGGTATGCTGTGCACGTCTCGGGCCAATCTCTGTTTCACGCGAATCTATCTGGCTCAATCAAATGGAAAATTAAGTCTTCGATGTTTCGTAATTTTTGGATGCTCGACCTGGCACAGTGTATTCTAAAAGGAGGTGTACTAGAATTCGGTGAATCACGTTACTAAGCAGTAATGAAAATAACGAAATGATTTGAGTCACGCTAAAAAGAAAAATTAATGTACTATGTCGCTGTTACGGTTTCAAGCGCGGGGCGCTAATTGTCAATCACAGTTATTAGCCGTTCGTCAGGTTGATTAATTAAACAAGGGATAGATTAGCAATGCTTAGAATGTCAGTATCCTTTCTTCGTATGCAATGACGAAGTCGCACTTTGGCGCTAAGCTTGTTTCGCTGTTCAGTTTCTCTAGTCTGCCAGTGTCGTATAATTTGTTGTCGCCTAAGGTCGCTCAAATCGACAACCCGATTCAGTAAAAGCCACTTGTCGGGTCTAGCGCCTGGAAAAAAATTAGAATCAGAGCTCGCATGCGATTTCGCGTTTTTTTAACGACGGTACGTTGGACGTATTTCTTTTTTTTTTTTTTCTCATCCGGGCAACGACGAGCAACGTGGACGGCGATGATGATGATGGCCGAAGAACAAAACGTAATGAGCTAGCGTGTGATCCATGAACGATGATCGATGATCCATAATGCCTCGCTGTACTTTCTGTCTGTCGTCCGGTCGTAGATCGTCGCCAATTCCATCCATCGACACTTCCATGTTGACGACGTCGAACAACGTAAGACACATCCACCGATGTTTAACGATGATGTTTATTAATCATATTAATCACACTAGTCTACTTGTTAATTCACTGTTGAATGCTGCTGCTTGTCCTATCGCTTACGATTAGCACATATGGATGTACATATGCGTGTAGACACTTGCTATGATTTAGTTTTGTTTAAATGTTTATATTATTCGTTTAGATTCTTAGAGTTTTTAATTTCAGAGATGGGCTTTTTCGCGCGAGCGTTGTGTGAATTTTATTATTATTATTATTATTATCAGTATTTATGGGCCAAGTACAGTCTGTTCAAAATTCGTTAATAATGTAATGCAAATTTTGTCACATTCATTGCTATTACAGAAAATGCATAGACATTAACGTCGAAGAGTTCAAATGTTTCGCCTTCGACAGGTGAATAATTTTTAACAGACTGCGGCGTATCGATTGCTCATTTTTATTTAGTGCACGCGATACTGCTTCGCCGTGGACGAAAAATTCCGATGAAACTATGTTACTCCGGAGTGCGGTTATTCACAATTAACTAGTAATGACGTGTTGCGGCGCGGTTGCAATCGCGATTAAACGAACACAGGGATCACCGTGAAAAATACCGTCTGTACTAAGAATAATTTCGAATCTAATAAACATCCATTAACCAGCGCGATCGTGTTAATCGTTAATCGGTTACTGAATTCACGATTCGCCCATCTCTGGCGCGCAATTAATGCTCGATTGATTAATTCATTAATTAATGAAACACCAGCGAACACTATAAGTGCAGCATTGATCATCAGTGGATGTCGGACTGCTACTGTCTCACTTGCCGATGAATATTTCCAATAAAATAAACAAACCAAAATAGAGAGATAGAACAAAATGGTATAGAGAAATGGATCGTCCAGTTCTGGTGGATTAAAAAAAAGTCGCGAGGCAATGTCTTGTGGCACAATTTAAATATAATATGTATATATATATATATATATTATTTATACGTATGTATAGATGCATGTTCTCATATAGCGACATTATAAGTATAATAACTTAGATACAAAGTGTACGGAGTAGAGTAAATTAGTATTACACATATCATGGCGTGGTTGGTTCTGCGTGCGTGAAGAGAAAAAGGATCATCGAAGTAAGATATGAGCTCGTGGTGAAATTAACACTGGCCGAATTAAGAACAGAAAAAAAGAAAACACGTATACGCGTCCGAGAGTGCATACACTGTTTCACACGTCGGATGGGGATGACACGTAACAATAGAAAGTTTCTTGGATCTTTTTTCGGATTGAAGAGCGGAGCTTTCCCGTACATTTTTGAGTCGTTTCGTTATTTTTTTTTTGTTTTTTCGTTGCTTTTCTTTTTCTCCTTCTTTTTTTTCTATATATATGTTTATATATATACTTTTTTTTTAATCACGATTGAGTGCAGGCAAAGGTGGAGGGCTTTATTTTTCAAGGATACGAGACGGATCCTCCAAGACGGCGTTTCTGGCTTCTGAGAAAGGCCTTGGAGGGAAAATTCGCGTACGCGGAACAATTACACCTCCGACAGAAGCGTCCGTTTCAGCCTCTCTTTCACCGTTCAATTCTTATCAGAACACGTCCGAATGTGTACCCTTCAATTTGTTCTTGTCCGTTTAGCAGAAGCCAAAAGCACCCGGTTACAAATTAATGATAAGAACTTAAAATTATTAACTAGGAAAAACCCCGAGAACGAGCGGTTATTGATTATAATTAATTGGATTCAACGCTACAAGTGACACGATGATGCTTTCGTTCCACATTCTCATGCTTTTTCGTTCATTCTCTGTTTCGTTTTCGCTCAGGTCTTTTTTGCTTTCATTCTACCTTTTTTTTTATTTCTTTTTTGTTTGTTTTTTGCTCTTTTATAAGTTACCCTCTGTCTCGTTCGTGGACTTTCGATACGCGTGCGTACAACGTTCTAAGCTTTTCAGGAAAACTTTTTTCGTTTCGTTTCGCGCTTGCATTTCTAGTTTTTGTTGTTATTTTTTTGTTTTTTTTTTTTGTTTCGTTTTTGTCATATTCGATTCTTTCTCTCGCTTTTTATTTTCGGTTTTTAACGACGTCGTTCACTTTCTTTGGACTTTTGCTCAGAGTTCATTAGTACATACCGGGGGTGAAGCGTTCTATAGGTTTGTATTGATGGGGGTAGATCTGCCTTGGTGAATAACCGTAGATCTCACGGTGGACGGGCAGGTACCTGCAGTAAACAATATTTCTTGTGTAATAAATGCAATGAACGTCAATGCAACATAATCAACCAGTAAATTAAATGAAAATTCGTTTATATCGTTGCATTAATTGTATAAATCTTCGCGCTTGATATTTGCAATTTCGATAGCTACTGTTGCATTTCAATTTCTCAATTAAATTCAATACTTTACATAGTCGAAATGTCGTCGTGCGTACATCAAGTGTCTTAGCACAATGTTTAAATTTTGTTCAATGAATTTCTGTATTGCTATTTGGTATTGTACAAGTATACATATGTATAATATAATTTTACCTGTATCCAGGAACGTTGATGCGATCACCTGCATGAATGGGGTTCTCAAAGATAGACTTTCCGAATGGCCACGAGGTGGAATGCTGCAGCTCAGGGTAGTCTGAACGGAAAATACTGCGGGGTCTGTGCGTGTGCTCGGGTGCTCTGATGTCATCAGTGCCTGTGATTATTTCAAATTTCAATTAATCGTCGATCGCCTCATTAAGAATTCATTGTTACGCATGCCATCAGTGTGCGTCGACGTCGCGGAAACTACAAGGTATAATATAGCAAAGCATACTACGATATAATCGTTATTAAATGTATTGCAATCATATCACAGTTGGAAACTTAATGAATATTCGTAGCCACATGATATCTTTCTTTCAGCGCAGACATATTTCTGCAGGTTGGTAAATTTAATTGAAACAGAAATCACTTTGCATCGAGCTGAATTATTGTGGCTCACCTTTTAAGGCTCGAACATAACTCTGCCAGAATTTGGCCTTCTTTGTGATGGGCTCGTTGCGCCCGATCATATCGAGGTTGCTTCTGAAACGCGCGTCCATTTTGCCACACTACTGAACTGCTAACCACACTCGTTCGCTGAAACAATAACAAATTGCACTGAGTATTTTTAATTTTTTCTTTTTTCTCTCTCTTTTTCGCGATTTCCAACGATGGGGGATTTTTTTTTATATCAACGCGTGAAACAGTATCGCGGATTCTTTTCTCCGCGTTGAAGAGGGAGGACCAGTTGCACGGTTCAACTCAGGATCGATGTAAGAATTTGCTCTTCCTTGCATTGGTGTTAATTGATAAAACTCACGTGTCAATAAATTATTCAGAAGCTGTTAAGTAATGTAGCGATAGGTAAATGAGTGAATATAAAAGAGATGCGCAGATTTATGTAGCTGTGTGTTGAATCACGAATGCAATATATTTCAAAACGTGTTCATTTAAATATCGGAGATTTGCATAGAAATGAAAAATTGGTCGCAAGCTCGTAATTGATCATTGTAAATGTTCCGAATTTAAATCAGCACACTCGAGAAGGAGAATAGAGTTTGGTAGAGAAATAATAATTCGTCAAAGACGCATTCTTGGACCAAATTTAAAAATAGGACGGTACGAAACCGATTGCATAAGCACCGTCCAAATATAACGAGCTACGTATCTCCAGTGAATGTGTTTTTTCAACCTTGCTACCTTAAACCGCATCCCACTTCCGCGATCCATTATCGTGCGAATTTCGTTCTGACGTTCCATTGTCTGTCGGCTTTGTAAACGAATCTTGTGCTAACATCAATTCCCCGAAAATCATCCGCGCGGAAATTTTTGATTATTTAGTGAACTTCATGGTCGATATCTCGTTCTTGTTGGAGAACGTTATTCGCATTTGACGGAACATATTCTTCGTTTCAATAAGGGAACGAATAGCCCAGAGAGAATTGAATTAAACATTTTCCTTCTTCTTTAAATTAATCGTTTCGAATGAGTTTTATTCATCCAACAGTTTAATACAAGGTGTATCAAAACTCGAGCATACCGGTATCGTAATAAATTTACCTATTTTAGGTTTTGTAACGCTAGCCGATCTAATGGTGCTAAAAATACGAAATTTATCGGCGATAATTCGTAAAGACGTTTCTTGGCATCGCTTTGTTTTCTAAATATAACACCCCCTTTAAAAAAAAAAAATACCACGTTTCATCGTCGCTCGCGTTAAACACAATTTCGCAAGTGTATGTACATTTTTGGAAATGTATTCCACGCAACGGAAGCGAATTTCGAACGATTCATTTGATTTCGTTATAGGGATACTGCGAATTAACCCTTCCTTTTGCCTTTTCGCGAGACTTCTTTCTAGCTCTGTTCGTAGGGTTCATCTAACGATATCCGACTCCGTCGCAAATCTATTTTTTTCGCTATACTTTGCGCACAATAAGAATACAAAATTGCATAGTTCTATTAAAAAAAAAATTAACTTCACTTCGATACCTCTCCAACCATTGCACCTATCAAAAATATTATTTCCATCGCCTGATGATCCCCATTCTAACCGAAGAACTATTGCACGAACATTTTTTTAATATCTCCCATGTCCCGCGAGATAGCCCCCATAAGATGAATCGAAAATGGAAATGAGAAATCGATATTCGTATTCAAAAATTGCCGTCCCGCTTTCGCGTGGCGAACGGGATTACGCGTATTACGATTGGTTGTGGCATTTCTCGGTTCGGCCAATCGAGTACTGCGACACAAACAGGAGCATCGCCTTTTCTTTTTAGTTGACGCAACAGCAGCCTCGCTAATTTTAGCAAAGCCGCGCACTTCATACTCGGCCTGGATCATCCGAACGCTTTCGTGCGTATTCCTGTTTCATTCTCGGCAAGAGCGATCGAAGGTCATCGGAAATAAATTCGGAATACGTGATCTAAATCGACCGCCGTCCATTAATGCTTATTCCTGGCGGGCGAGTTAATTTCCTCGTAATTACGTTTAGCCGCTGCACCTGTTCAGGTATTTCTATCATTCAAGAGTATATGCAGAATAGACGGAATACAAACCGCGTTAGAACGCGGTAACCCCGGCGGGGTGGTAAGTTGCGATGCTGTTTTGAATTTACGACTTCAACGGCGTGCGATCAATTTGAAAAATATTTTTACCGGCCAACCCCTTTTTTCCGCACAAATAAGTAAATGTACCACGATTTCCTATACATTCGTGGATAAAGTACAAATTTTGTGACTAGAAGAAATTAATATATATGTATATATATGTATATTAGTATGAATCAAATTTAATTCGAACGACGAGAAAAAGTATGTCGTACCGCAAAAAAAGACTAACATACTTTTTCTTATGAGATACATTTGTTATCACGACTTTTCGGATTGCATTCTATTTGGTATCGATTACTATATTTTGTATAATCAATTATTTCGTGACGCTTAATAATGAAGTATATTTACCACAGAGAATTCTTATTTTATTCGATCTAATGTGTACCCCATTTTTGAATTCGCACGGTAAAACGGAACAACGGCGTTTAATCTTCGAAATATTCTAACAGGTGTCTCTGGATGTACGTACCAATGAAGCAGGTATTCAAGTTCACATAATCGTCAGGGGAAAAAGCAGTATGTATTTCGATCAAACTTCAATTAAAAGGTGTTCTACCTGTTAATAGTTACAAGCGGTGGCTACCATCTATATTGTTCTGGATTTTTCGCGATTCTACAGGCACGGTGAGTAACGCAAAAGTACTGTTACAATTTTCATTTACGATGCCATTGTTATCATACATCGAATTTAGATATCAATTATTACTTAATAACGAGCAGAACAATCAGTACATCGTAATCGTGATGTCGATAATTTTTACTCAACTTGTCGATATTATTTCTATGTAACATGAAATGAATATTTAAATTAATATTCAACTGTTTCCCTTACCTGGAAAATGTTCGTGAACTCGAGCCATAAATCGATATTAATTTTCTCGACCGAAGAACAATTTTAATTACATTCCCCATACATTTCTAAATATTTCCAACCCTGTTCGCAAAGTATTAGCGGCATTTTTACTCGAACTATTCCAAAAAATATGGATTACTCGACACATTTGAAATACTCTTAACAACAGATAGAATATATTTGCAAAATAGCAATATATTCATTTTTAAGCTATTAGAAATATTTCAAACAATTCCCCAACAAAATGAAACTCTGAAACTGCCCCTTTTCAATACAAAATTCGTGCCACCGAAACAACCCCCCAATTGATTACCAGAAAAATTCACCGTCCGTGTTGCGGCCAACTAACAAAAGGGAAAAATACGCAATCAAACCGGCCGTCAATCGTTTGCTCTCGCGTAAACTCGAACACGTAGCTCGAGGAAAATGGAAAAATAAGAAAATGCTTCTCGGTGGTCGTGATCGCAGAACGATACGTCGCCCAGTGACGTAAGAGTCCTGGATTCGCGGTCGCTATATTTAGGCTGCCCGGGCCCCGGTCCGTTTTTAGTCGGAAACAGGTGGACATCCAAGCTGTACGAAGGCAACATAGCCGACGAGTCTTCGTCTGACTTTGACCGATTTTCACGAACCCCCATTGGAACGGGCTCATTTATGCCCGCGACGACGATAATGACCCATTAAGTGGCCACGAGGTTGCACTTGAATCCATGGGATTTCGTGCGAGGACTTCGACGCGATCTTTCCTATTCCAACAATATATTTGATGCTTCGTCCAGCATTTTTATGGATCGAATCGATGGTCGGGATCCGAAGAATTCGATTGCGCGATAGGGCGATCCAGGGGCGGTGGACAATTTTGTTTCTCGAAAAGGTAGACGGCTAGAAGAATGCCATATTTTGCGAGGCATTGTAGTATCGTGACGGGCGACGAGAAAAATTGTATTCTTTTGTCTCAAGATGTAGATTCAATTCTGCAGCGCGGGGTCTAATCTGGACGGTAGCTAAAAATACGCGGTCAAGCAAATCATTCGGGGCGTGGGTCCAAAAATTGGGTATACGAAACGACCTGCGGTGGATTTTTCGTTGCTCGTTACACGTTTGCGCAAGAAGTTCTCGCCAAAGCGCGTTCAATTTGCGTGCGTCACCGCGTACGCGAAATGCCAGTCGAAAGAATTGAATAATCGAGACATTGGCCAGACCACCGGTAAACACGTGGACATTAAACTCGATGACAATTGATGGAGTCAGGTGCTTTGCCACCTGTCGTTCTTCCGTTGCTCCCTGCCAGGCTGACGCGTCGAATTGCATCGCGGTTAATAATGTTCAAGGCTCGTTGGTACACGTCGGATCGTTCGCGATTTTCAATGTCTTCGATGTCGGTGCGTTTGATTGCGAAGTTAGACTAGCGTGGGAGGTATCAACGATGGGTAGTCGTTTTTGTTTTCATTCTGATTGGCTCAGATTGGATAGTCAAGAGTATTAATATTTATCGAATATTGAACATCGTAAGAATGTATTCCCAGTGTTGGACGATAGAAGGTTTTTCAAATCCCAATTCTACCAATCGTTCTGATATCGAAAAAAAGTCTGACTAGGAAAGATATTGTGAAAATTATATTTCACGCGAAGAGATCTGTAAATTCCAACGACCCGGTATCTCGAAAATGTTTTCACCGACACATTAAACGCAAAACAGCCCGACTTCGACACCGAGATACTTAATGGTAGCAATAATGTCAGAGGAGAGCGTCGTTCACGATAGAAACTTGGCAGAGAGCGAACAAATTTTCGAAGTATTCTTCTTTGAGCCTGATTTCGCGTGACTCGTTAAAGGGTTCACGAGACCGTGTCAGAGTCGAAGGAAAACTTCCTCGCATCGGCCTTCAGTGTTGAAACTTTAACCGTCAGCCGAAGACAGTCGGCCAGACACGTTGCGGTGAAACGCGAGAAGCGATGCGACCCAGAAAATATCGAACGCCTGGTTGTACCGAAAGTTCTCCGTGGATCTGCCCGAGTGGATGTACAGGGAAGCTCTTCGGTGATTAATAACACCGGCCCGGTTGAAACGATCGACCTCGTCCCGTTCGCGTATCAATTCCAATCTCAACAGAATTGTCGCGACTTCGGCGTAACGAATAATCTACCAGCTGTACGAATCGTACGGGATTTTACTTCGAGACAAAAGTCTAGTCGACACGAGACGAGCTATAGTTGTTTTGATTCCGGATCAAAGGTTTGCCGCGGCTAGAAAGTAGCCTTTTTGCGACGATATATTTAGCTGGATAGCGGCCGAAAGTAGTGACGCCTTAATTCGGTCAGACGCGCAGTTTAACTTGTCAAGCGGCGCGAGGCGCCTCTTGGCACTTGTGACGTATTCTACGATATTAAGAGAATGAGCAATCTGGACCGTGTCGTTTTATCGCCTCGTAATTTTATACTCATTTTGCTCGCTATATAAAACGATCGGCAACTTAGTTACTTAGCATTGAACGTGCACGTAGCGGGAACAAATTGTTACGTCCAATACGGATCTTCAATTCTCCCGGTAACGACTTAAATGATTTGCAATGGAACACCAGTGGTGACATAAGAAAAAAAATCTATCGGCGAACGTTTCTCCTATACCCCGTATCGATGATAAGATAACACAGAAGAGATCCCCGTTAGAAATATAATATAAAAAATACAATAACTCAAACTGATACTCCTTATTAGTTTCTTGCTACGTGAACGATCCAATTGTCAAAACTATGTACCTTGCGACCGTAACACATACGTATTGCGGTATCTCTATATATTTATACAATCGAATTATCGTTAGATACTGCTTTCACGCGTTACAATATATTCAACAAAACGGACTTTCATTTCGCATCCCCGCATTCTTTACCGCGTAACTAGATAACAGGCGTCAAAGTGTATCAACCAAGATGGCGTTTAATGCCCAACGACAAAAAGTGTTTCGCGTTTTAACAGTAGAAAGGGAGCGGCTATAACAGACACACGGTCGGACTTGGCGGCATCCCGGGGATATTTTTATCCGTACAGGCATGCCGCGTCGCGTTACATAACTTCCAAACAAATCGCTGCCAATTATTATAAACAATCCATCCGGCTGTGATTGGCACATAGACACCTATACCGAATCGTGTGCACGCCTATGAGCGTGTCGAGCATGTGTTACCATTTCGGAAGCAACGCGGCAGCAACGATCGGTCTGCCTCGAATTGGTATGCGATAGCCAGCGAAACCGAGACGCGAGTCGCGCCAACTATTGCAAACGCGCTTCCACGAAATTAGAACTTCGATTCGGGACGACGGTGGCACGAACGCGTCACGTATATCGATCGATGGATCGTTAAATACACACTGGATCCACTGTACCCGACTTTCTTAACAATCGTCGTTTCGGAGTTGTGTATTGAATTTTTGTTTCTTACGCAAGACGTAATCGCGTTCGTAACGATGCGCGCGCGCGCTGTTTGAATTGAAATTGTTCGTCAAATTCGACGATACGCGATGGAAGCAGTAGCGAGTCATTGTACGTTTGATAATGATGCATCAGTTGCGAGATCGAACGTATGCCTTTAATTGTTCACGGTTCTTTTATTAATTTACCCCTTTTCTCGGTGCACGTCTTAACGTTCGTATCGTGGTACATTTTTTTGCGTATTGCATATCGCGTTCAATATTGTCACACGTAAAGCGTGCAGCGTTATATTTCAGCGCAATCGTATGATAGTTATCAATGGTAAGTCGGTCACACTGTCGTGCGTGCATTACCGTGATACAATCTGAATAAAAGTGGGGTGTAATAAATGTGGGTGAAAGGTTAGACGGGCAAGGGGGATGTGGAAGATTGAAACGATCTGTCCAGGTTGTTAAATAAAATCATCCAATTGTTAACTTAATCGATTTTATATAATATCGTCGAGAAGTACACTCGATCGTTTCAAGCTTGCGGGATTGTTGTAAAGATCAGGCGGATCGTAGCGCAATTAGTTTATTATTCTCTCAGCGGGTAGTTAGTAACATCAGTTCGAAGCGTATTCCAAAAATGTTTAGTAAGTACAAGAGAGACGGAGCAGTCTGTCTGGGTTAATGGAAGAGCAAATTCCTACTAAATATACGGCAGAGGACGAGCTCAGCTGACCCACGTCCAGTCAGGCCTTTATTTTGTCCTCCCTCTTGTTCACTGGCGGTGCACACGGAGAACAGAATAGTGTTTTCTCGAACGTGACGAGGATCCTCGATCTTCCCTCTTGATATTGTCCTCGGTGATCGTTTCGGTCCCGAATTTTCAGCACTCGCGATTTCGTCTACTATGTTACCTCTTTTTTTTCTCTCTCTCTCTCCGTCCCTCAATCCCACCCTTTGCGTGGAAATTCTACCTCCCCCGGACAAAACTTTTCGTTCCCGACAAAACGGTACAGAAGCGACAGAATGAGTTGAAGCGAAGAAAAAAAATCGATAATTGGCAAGTCAATTGGAAATCTCGACCGGTCTATGTGCCGCGGTGCGATTGGAAATTAACCCTTTTACCTAAGTAATTCGGACGACCGTTCGGTTCGGGGATTGGACCTTAGACTGGATGACTGCCGCCAAAAATGTGGACTAGTATACCGGACGTTGGTTCAGTGGCGCCGACCTGTTGGTGAGTTTTCGTGACTTGCCACGCGACATTTATGGCACAACCCCCGCCAAAGCTCAGCGATTGGTCGATCAGCTTCTTCCTCTTCTTCTTCCTCTTCTTCTTCTTCTTCTTCTTCTTCTTCGTCTTCTTCCTCTTCTTCTTCGTGCTCTTCGTCTTCCTTGTCTGACTGCCGTGCCTTTCGTCCGCTTGCGCCCTCACGGTCGTTCGACACCCACGTCGTTTTGTCTTTTTTCTTTTTAGATACTTGCTTGGGAATTGATCGGCATGTATATATTGGTCAAGGGTGTCATTTTTTTTAAAACGGGATTAATTTTTTTTGTTATTTTTCTTCATTCCTTTGGTATGCTGTATTTTGTGCGTTTTTTAAGGGGGGCGGGGTGGCCTGTTACGAATGCCGAATCTTGTGCGTGTATTACAAGGTTTTATGAATATAATTTATGGAGGCCGTTCGAGCCCTTTCTGTACGAGGATTAGGTATTTAGCAATACGCTGAGAATCGTTAGATGTTGATAAAATAAATACCGTTTTGTACGTCGAGAACATTTTTGATGTTAATGATACCACTGCGAAAGGGTTGATATGGTACTTAGTACTTAAGCAATTGAAATCTACCGAATTTTGGTATAGATGGCAATAGAATAACGTCGTAGCTACGCCGATTGTTTTCCCAGCAACGTATAATTATGAATATTTATCAAATAATTTCGTTTGGTCGATATTCATAGAGGGATTGATCGATGTTCTGTAGACTATCCGCGAAGCGTTTTGTCATCGCGGATGATTGACAGGAATTGATGAGAAAGCTTTAAACGTAATTCGCGCACAATTGGCGCGAATAGATATTGACGGTTCGAGAGGGTATTTTCTTTCAGGAAGCAGTTTGTTCTTGTCATTTCTTTGCGCGGTGGTTTTCGGCTGGATTAACTGAAATGTTTCGAGATTAATAGTTTCGACAGCAAGGAAAGGGAATAAGGAAACGCACGTGGACGTCGACGTTGGCTATTAATATTCGTTGACGCTGCTGTACTTGATTCGTGATAATTTAAAATAAATTTCAACGCACGACTTCCCCGAAGGCTGCATAATACCGCTTCAAAATTATAATCCTCGTTTTATTGTGGTGCTCGGCCGTATTACTTGCGTTACATGTTCGTAGACACTTCTTTTTCAATTTCAAATAAATTACATCAAGCAAGAAAATTGTTCCCCTTATTGTTCGTTAACAGTGGCGAATTTATAGTTACAGTTTTAGAGGAATGATATCGATATAGTGCAATTTTAATGAAACAATATATAGTTTATTTATTAAGTATTTTCAGCTACGATATATAATCAATGTTCCTATGGTAAACAAAATAGCATCACGTCTAGACTTGCCAATCGCGAGATACTAATTCGATGGTAATTAATCATCAGACCATTTGATCATGTATCACCGTCTAATTAAACTTATCCATTTTTGTTCCAATCAATGCGTGCACACGAAAATGGCAGCAGCAATCTAAGTCCATTAACAATCCGTACATGCTGTTCATACTCTTCTCGATAGAATCACACGCGCTATAAATACAGTTTAATAAAAGAAAAGTGCAACTAATAATATCATTTGATGGTGTCCATTAATTAAAACGATTTTCAATGCTGCCCTCGAAATATTGGTAGCAAAAAAAGTATCATCAAAGAAGAATGTAATGAACAACGTATCGTTGATATCTCGGCAGAAATCTCCGAATCGATTGATTTGGCCGCGCTCGTTCCATTCTCGCGTCTCGATGATTTTCGTATTTCGGGAACTGGCGAACGTTTGGTTGTTTCTCTTTTTCTAACACTCGAGGCGTTTAAACATGTACATTAAGCGTGCAGTAATATCCAAATGTTGACAAGCATCGAGCCAAAATGACATTTGCAATATCCGATGTTTCCGTCCTTGAGTGGAGGCCTTCTCCAAGGCTGCACGCATGTATGATACATTAGTCATGAAAATGTCATTGCACGCGCGTGGCCACAGGACATATATCGTACATTTTCTTATTAAAGCGCGATTCGGTGGGCTAGTAATATTTAATAACTTCGATCAAATTATTTATTCTTTCTTAATTTATTGGATTACTCAATTCATACACCAGTGACAAAAGCACAGATTTCTTTTTAAATTTTAGCGACGCGGGTGACTTCAATTCAGCAATTTCTATTTCCGCGAGAATGGTTCTTCGACGTATTGTATTTACAGTTGATTAACTTTTTTTCTTCAAGGATTTATGCATTTTTTTCTAGATCAATTTTGACCGTCCCGTGTCATTCCCACTTGTCCTTCGTTTCCTCTCCGTTGGTTACATGTGAAAATGAAATTTCAAAACGGTTTCGTGTTCCTTTCTATTCTTACTCGTCACGTGGACGTTTAAATCCTCGTGATTTATTAGAAAAATACTCCACCTCCATTACCTTGGACAAAAATGACAGTAACCTGCCCGTGACCCGTTTTCCTCAGTTTCCTGGTTTCCCTGTTCCCGTTTTCTTTTTTATAGTTCGTTTTGCGTAACTACGAGTTCGGCAACGATGCTTTGTATCGGTCTTTTTGTTGTTGCCGATAATTCGAAACATCCTTCGGTCAGAAAAAGATGTTATTTGGGAAATTTTATAACGAGCTGAGAAGTGAACGATAAATTTGAGTTATTCGATTCCTTTCAACCGCTTTGCCTTTTCTCATTTTCTTGGAAACGTTTATCGCGGATCAGTTCTTCCATCGAATTTACATTATCTTTTCGCGTCTCTCTCGCGAATCGTTCTCGGACTCAGGACGCTTGTTTGTACTGCTCAAGAGACGGCACAAGAAGCCTGTTGTTAAGTTGGACAATGGTTTATTTAGCAATGGTTTGTTCGAATTCAACGTTCTCTTAAGCGACGAGTCTGTGGATTCCTCTCGACGAGGGCTTGAAGCCTCAATTGCAAGGAAACAGTGGTTGACAAAAATTGCAATAAATTTTTCTTCCCGAAAAAATTCGTGACGATAGTCCCTCAGTCTGTATTAAAATTTGCTCATAACAAGTAAGCAACAATTTCTTATTTTACCATTACTCTCGCTTTCCATCTCTCGCTGAGAAATCGCTCGGAACCTATCGAAAATTAATGGTCCGGCATTATTAAGGATTTATCGGATCGAAACGTGGCATGAGACATGACTAATGGATCTATCCTCGACACCGCCGGTTGCAGATACATCTGTTTAAATACACACCCCGATGACGTCAGGTGATCTTTAAATTCGCACGTCACCGGACGCGAAAATACGGGAATGTGTTAAATGCGATGACGCCACTGGACAAGTGAAAATGTTTTCGCGGGATGAAAATAGGAGACAAGTAACGAAATCTTTCTACGTAGTCGTTGTAACTGTTCTTGCAACTCGTTTCGATATATCATGAATTTCCTTGCGGAAAGGAATTATAATACAGAGGAGGCAGTAGTAGACTTCTCTCTTTTCCGGAAATTTGATTTGACAAGTCGAACGTTACAAGATGAAAAACCGATGGAGAAATATATTACGGGCAAACTATGGGGAAAAGCGATCATTGTTTCTGTCAATAGTTGAGGCAGTTGAAAAAGAAATTGTAGCATCGAGAGTTCTTATTTAATTCCATGGACTTGACGTGATTTCAATTAAAGTACAAAAGTTATTTACTATCGTCCGAGTCCACGGTTATCATGAATACGCTCGTCGATAATTTAAAAAGCCTAGAAAATATTAAAAATACATTGCACGGATGCTGACTCGTTAGAAGAACTGAAGAAAGGCGATCTTTCAGATTTGGCACTCTTCGGTCATTCGCTGCGACCTCCTAGCACATATATACCGGGTGCTCTAAATGCAACTCTATTTTAGTGGCCTGTATGGTACGACCCAGCGATACAGATCGGGATGAGGTGTATTTATTTTCAATTCGGCCACGGCCAGAGTAGCCTCCTCGATGTTGATAGACCCCCATGACGCGTTTCTATCGTCACGGGTCACCCAACAAAATTCTCATCGAATTTCCCTTAATGGTTCTGTAGAAAAGAGTTATTGCGATAAAGCTCGAGATGCCGTGCTGATCTCGTCGAGAAGTAAACTGCAGTAGGTATTCTAGGTTGCACAATGGATGCAGTTTCCTGTTGGCACGCTTGTAATATACGGTGGTCACTGGTACACGGCAGCATAAGAAGGACGATTACGAAAGTTACGTTTTAAAAAAACAGTAACAATACAGTTTGTGCATAAGCGTGTTATATAGTAAGTGATGTAAAACCTTGAATTTAAAAGAATATCCTATACAAAGACAAAATGCAATTGTATTAAAAGGTAAAATAATTGCTCAGGTATTCTTAATGGTTGCAGATCTATTATTCATTTCTATATTTCTCGAACGTAATATCATATTCATCTCTTCGCCCGGAGAAATATTTTTGACCAATGAGAACGTAATGATCAAAGGGCGATTGAATTTATGGAAAATATTAGATTTTATAATTCTCCCTTTTAATATTGAAGAGAAGAGAATATTCAAAACCCGCTGTTTTGAAGATGCTTCAAATCTTCTACCGGGTAATTGGAATCTTTCAATTCACGCACCAGCGATAAATCACAGACACGCGAACCCATAAACGTTACAACAGTCTAATTCCCAGTGCTTGGCCTAATTCTCAGCTCCCGTTTCAAATTTAGACCGCTACGTTTCGCGGCACCCACATCCTTGCCATTAGACACAGGGTGGAATGTTTTATTTAACACTTTCGTGTCGCGAAATTTCATTACCGATTAATTGCCACAATTGGCGGAGAAATAAATTAGAAATTAACCGCACTTTAAAACGATCTGTGGCATCGTCGCATTATCACAGTATTAGGCAAATGTAAATTCTCAAGTAATTCACATAAAACTCTAAGCTCCTAATTTCTTCGTCGTGCTCCTTCAATGGAAGTGGCGGAGAGATAAACTTTGTTCGATCTATTTAAAGATCCATTTCAAAGTGATCAGCGCCACACCTTTTCGTTACAAAAAAAAAAAAACTACTCTGTGGAGCTGTATAACATATTCCATGTTAACAAAAGAAAGCAAAGAAAATGAAGTTCCATGATCTATATAAAGGTAGAGTCATGCAGCACTCGAAGGTTGTCCAATCGTATCCCAAGCTCAATCTGTATCGAACTTACATTACACGTGTCACTGAAGAGTCCGCCGCGGGAAGCCTGCAATTGAGCTTCAACATTTTCGTTTTTCGGAAAGTGCTGCGGTATCGGAATTCTTCATTCAACGACGTCAGAGGGCATACGCAAAGAAACGGAAACGGGAGCTCTTCGAGTTCCATTTAGGCGGGATCACCTTGTCGAAGATCAAGGCGCGGCAATAAAAGTTAAAAATCGCTTCTAAGCATCTGACGCGTGGGCGTCGCGACGCGTCGCGTCGTCGAGTTTCGAAACGCGATGAATGAGACGGTTAGTTAAAATTGTACCCGTGACGAAGAAGTTCGCATCGCGGATCACGGAATCGTTGCTCGTGCACTGCAATTAAACAAACAGCGGTGCACAGTGACCGTGCCGTGTACTCAGCATCGCGTCCAATTATACGTCTACCTCGATCCTCGAATCAATCCCACCTGCAGGAAATACCTGAACCGCGTCGTGCAACAAATCCACGATAGTTGCGCCATTCAAATGTTGTAAGAAATCTGTACGCGACGGGGGGCGGAAAGGGTTGCTCGAAGCTCCACCAAATTTTGTCAGTAGCTTGTTCCGTGAATAGAAATATCTATCGAATTGAAAATTGGCATGAGTGCTTTCCATTCGGGCATTGAGTGAACAATGTGTTTCATGCGATGGGAAAAACTGAAACTCTGTATGTAGACCTGTAAAAAGTGGAAATCTTCAGAACTTTAAAAGTTTCGAGGTAGGGGGTCCGAGCAAAAAATCGTCGTTTTATTCTTGTACAGTGTGCTCGGACAAGGACGGACGGGGATTGCAAAAGCGAAATAAAAAACGAACGAGGCAAAGCGCACAGAATTCTTTTTATTCCACACGATAACAAAAAAATTATCCATGTATAATTTATGTATAACATTACGCTTCACCGTTCTCCATTCGTCAAACAATAGATACATTTCCTCCCCCAAAATGCTTTATATTAAACATACCACTGTACACACTCCAGTTCCGTTTTTAAACCATCTGCCATTGCAAATCCTCGTTCTCTCAGTCGCTTCCTCGTCCATTCCAATAAGAAGTTCGCGTTACTCTTCCGCGCCCAGCGAAATACTTCACGGACATTAGAACGACCGTTCGTCGTCCCTGTTCTCCAACCGTGATACATGTTCGTTCTCCAAAAGGCAGACACGTTCCCAGGACGGTCGAAACGCGCGAAAATCAATATAAGGCACGCCGTTTAGCTCGTAAAGCTCGTCGGAGGACGCTGATCCCCGGGTAAATTGAAACTTATGAGTTTTCCGAGCGGCGAACCTCCGGGATTCCTCTTCTCGCCTTTCGTCCGCCATTCTTCTTCGCCGTTAAGGAGACCTCGTCTCCTTGGTAACTGATACGCCTTATTAGCTGTTCTCCTCACCTTACGAGCCTCGGGAGGATCATGCGCCCACCGGTCTCTGCTCACCGGTCCTGAGCTCCTCGCGCAGCAACCCACCACGTCTCTTCGACCCTGTGCCCTCCACGAAACCCTCCTCCGTCGTCAACTTTTACACCGCGATCCTCGATTAAACGTCGCTAGGTAGTTCGTTAATTTCGTTCGGGCCGAACTGGAATCGTTCTTCAGATGAAGCAACACCTGCAGGTGCTTGGAACTGCGAATTGTTCAATTTTATATTTCGTCTCGCTTCGATCGCGATGTCTCCCCCTTTTTTCCGCACGATTTCTTGCATCGCGTCGTTCCACGGCGTTTAGTGGCCGGCGCCGATTTTCCGGAAAATCGTTGACCTTGCAGAGCTGGACATTCAAAGATATTTAAGCGATTTGGGTGGGCCACCGGCCGGGTCCCGGGCCGTTCATTCATGAAATATTCGTAGCCGCAGGCCATTCTAAGGCACCGTTGGACACCCCGTGACACAATGGACGATCCACGAAAAATACAAATATTTTGGGTAGACATGATTTCACGCGGCAACGCCTCCCTTCACGAACGTCGCGGTGTGTTCTCCTTCGGACACGTTTCCACTTTCCTGCCCCTGCTGGCCACCGCAGCTGAAAAAATTCGCTCGTCCAAACAAGACTCGTGCTTCCTCTCTGTTCGCGTTAACGGCGGCGTTACACCCGTCGATACTTCCTTCGATCCGCGACAACGAAAGCGAATTGGCTTTTACGCGCGACGAAGGGAACGGGTATTAGAAGGTAGGTCCGTTCGTGTTCTTGCTTTCGAAAGATGTTATTTCACCTCGATCCGAACAGATATCGGGTTCGTTTCTGAAAGAAGTTGCAGGGCAGGTATTTTAAGTCAACGAATCTTTTTATTTCGTTTTTCATTTAGTTTATTTCGAGGAAATAAATGTTATCTGCGCCCCTTTTCGAAAATTGAATTGCCCGCGCATATTCAAGTTTTCGATGCTTAAACTCAGTGCAAATTTGCAATCGCATTACAAATTTTTTAACTCCCTCGACCGTCGCTCTCGCCCAAGCAAATCGTTGCCGAGGAACGCCTCGATTCTTGAGGCAAATGTGAAATTTGTCGCCGCCACAATCAATGATAAAAGATGTCTTCGACAATGCCAAGTTCGTCCCAAAGTGGAGCACACGATCCTGGACCAGCTGGCCGTCATGGCTTGCCTGCCATAAACCAGAATTTGTCAGCGCTCCCTAGGTCGCGATCCTTTCCAAAAGTGTCGTCGACTTCGGGCGCAACAAAGATTTCCGAAATTTCACGCCCATTACCATTGTCAATAGGCAGATGCCGCGTGACAATAGGGCGCGAGTCACTCGCACCTTTCCACGCATTTATCTAAACCGACCTTAATATGTCTGATACTCGGAAGGAAGGTGTTTCCACCGCTGCCTATTATCCAGAAGTCGATGCATCTCGAAGAACATTTTGCGGCGGGCAATTCAGTATTTTTCTTAATGGCGCGGACGTCGGGACGTCCGGGGATAATTTATTACACCGCTGCGCGAAGTGGTGTATTCCGATACTCGAAGTCGTTCTTATGTTGCAGTTTTAATAACGCGGGCGCTCTGTGAACAATTCTTTGGAGATCTTTAAAGATTTTCGTTTCATTATTTTTAATAGACAATATTTTCGACACCTTATAGCACGCCTTTCTTCAATCTATATTAACCCATTGATTGACTCGTGCATTCTGATCCAGTTTGCCGAACGATTTCGAAGCAATTCAATTTTTATTATACAAAAACAGAAATAATCGTCCTGCATTATTCTATCAACCGAAATCGATATCACAAATAGATACATCGATACGTTTGCCAGATTCTTCAACTTCGATAATGCTTCCCGAATTATTCGAATCGGTTAAGCGACAAGTAGCGATCCACCGTTGGTCGGCTTAAAAAAGTGCCTCGTTAGGCAGCCATTGTCCCCTTTCACCCTGACGCGTACCATTTTCATCGGGCGTTTAATTAAACGTCATCAATCTTTATTAGGCCGAGTCGAGGTTTCTCATATCGACAGCGGCGTGATTCCGTGACGTTAACCAGAACCCCGTGGAGCCCTTTGCCCCATCGTACGCCGGCCATGAATAAGTTTATGGGGCCGATAGAGGGTGAACCCCTATTAAGCGTTCGAAACTCGCTAAGACAATATCCGTTCTCCTCCTCGTTCCGGTTGTACCGACGTGTCTCCCGAGGATTATCTTGTCTGCCGTCGTTGTCTGAACTATTTGATGACATTATTCCAGCCTTGGATAAAGACGATAACGACACCCCTCGCCCTCCATGCATTTAAATCTCTGACGAGACTTTTAACTCTGCTCGATAACTGCGTACATACTTGGATAATTGTGTGCGTTCTTTTTTCTTTTTTTTTAGGTAAAGAGTTTGTTTCTTTTTATTGATCCGTAGAGCGATAGATTTGCCACGTGTATCGCTATCGTTTCGCTGGCTTTATTGATGGTTCTTGTAAACAGGCTCTAACTGTCAACGATATATTTGGCTTAATACCCTTTCAACCCTCTTTTCGTGTCTCGTTTATGGCTTCCCTTAATTTTCCTATCGTCGACGTTTCGTATTATTTCAGATGACTGTGTACATCTCTCTTAATCGATGCCTACGACCTATAGCCCGCGGCTGCACGTTTAATCCTCTCGCTTTTCTATCAACGACCAGCTGCGCATCGGTTAAATAGCTTCTAACTAACTAGATTTCATTGGTACATTTCACTACGCGCGTAACTTATCTCGCGGATTTCAACGGACTTAAATCAGCGTACATATATTTTGCACGATAATTTCCCAAGGTAAAATCTCTTCAATTTATCCACCTGCTTTAGGCCTCCCTGTCGATGCATCCCGTTAAATGTTGCACTCATTGCAGGCTCCGTTCCGTCAAATAACGAATTTACAAAACAGCTGGAATATACTTCAGAACCCTTTGTCCCGTGCGCTAGGTGCTCGAAAATTGTACGAAACCGCAGCAAACACAGCATCTTCCAAAGCAAATGTTGGTCATGGTGTTAATCCTGTGTTAACCAATAAAGTTTCAACCCCGTCGCGTACAAATACGTTTGTGCGCGTTAGCCGCACGCCACGTATTCTCGTATTCATATGTTAATGGGGATCGTCCGACAGCGTCGCGTCGAGTCTAATATCGACTAAGGTAATCCGGGCTCAAGGCTTATAAGCCCCGGCCTATACACGTTTCCTCTCTCCCTTTATCTTTGTTTCGCCCTTTTGGCCGACGGCGGAGCTCGCCTCTATGACAAGTATATTACACGGTGCGTTTATATCAATTAGGTAGTGACGTTTCGGGGGTGTGCTCGCTAAAAGGGTGGCCGAACCGACCGCGAAGGAGAGCACACCTATTCTCGCCACGGTGCGTCGAACGTCCGAAAAATTCTGTCGTCTCCCCGTCCTGTTCCGTGATTATAATTTTGCGCAAAATATTAACCGTACCACTTTTCGTTGAGCCTCCCGTATTGGTATAATTTAATTTTGTCGATTAAGACTAGGTTTGCATAAATACGCGTAAAAATATCGCACAAATATCGTGCCAGACTTTTAAACTTGACGTTCCAAATAATGTATCTTATAATTATATTACGATTCGTCAGGTTAACATTCTAAATAATTATAAAGGTCTATCGAACCTCGGTCTGAATGATCCAAAAATCGATGAAATTTCAGATACATCGAACTGACCCCGTCTTTTACTCGTTCTTCGGTCCTTGGAGGCGAACACGGGTCGCAAGTGACCACAGTTGCGCGGCATCAGACAAATTTCTTGAATGGCCCTCGGGCCATCGATCTCCCTATTCGAAAGGTAGGGAGAAAAGAATCGCAGGGACCGGGGGGGGAGAAACACAGGGATGGAGAGCACACGAGGATACGGCAGAGGTGACGGAAGCACGGGACACGCCTCGTCAGAGTACACGAGTCGCCCTTTTTTCTCTCGTCGAGTCGTAGAAATCGGTGCCCCTGCCAAGGACCATCCCCTTTTTACCCCTCGGTCGGTTTCACCATTACGACACCCTTAAATGGATTTAAACGACCGCGGCGACGACAATACCGACGACACGCAACCGGCCTCGCAACACTCACCCAGCTGGCCAGAAATTTTTGATTTATCGCCCGTCCGACTTTCGCCTCCCCCTTTTTGATTCGAAACGTTTCGAGAGATGAAGGCCCGGCGGGGGGAAAATCGGCGGAATCTTGTCCTAAGTACACAGTATCCTTGTCGAGAGGTATGCTCGAGATTTTCATAGAAGTTGCGACACAGGAAGCGATGCGGGGATGCAGAATCGATTAGAGATTGTAATGGACGAACGT
This sequence comes from Nomada lathburiana, assembly GCA_963667235.1. NCBI lineage: Eukaryota > Metazoa > Arthropoda > Insecta > Hymenoptera > Apidae > Nomada > Nomada lathburiana. Next base: position 7,574,009 of record OY763909.1, read on the forward strand.
CATGGAAAAGTCAGAAATTGTATTAGGGGTTGGCTTCAGGGGAGCATTACTACTTGAAAGCTTTCGAAACTGGTTATATATATATACTTATCGTTTCTATTTGCCGAATTTATTTGGTTGAAAGTGCGATTCTTTCATTTCTCGCTGGCATTGGTAATGAAGCGAGGCAAATATTCCACGCTGATCGCTGTAGGATTAAAATAGTTAGAGAGAATGGATATTTTCATATGACTCACCGTAGGAAAATGTTAATACGGTATATTCTAGATATTTGGACCTCCGGGTATATCGCAGTCTTTATCGCGGTAATCGAAATGCTTCTTCGTTTAAACCGTTCCTTACGATTTTCCCCCGAGATCGTCTCCGTTTTACTCCAAGGGGAAATATCAATAAAGTCCAATGCGACTTCGGGGTTGATAGCGAGGGGTTGCACTTTCCCAAATGAAAACATAAAACCGGTTGTTGTCGATTTGCCGCTCGGTTGGACGCGTGATTCTCCCGTAGCCGGGAAATTAAGATCGAATCGCACGGGAATCACGGTGAACCGCTATCAAAATCGTCCTTAAACTCGCACTGTAAAATCGTGTAATCGTTTCGCCGCGAGGGAATCGTGGCCTTCGGGGTGGCCACCCTGTTCTAACAAGCGTCATGAAGAATGATTCTCGTTTGGCCGACCGTGTGCAACGATCATTCGAATTTTTAACATTTTTTATCAATTCGTTTACTGTCCCCGGATTTTGCAACGATCGCCGTTATAGATTTCAAGATCCGTGACACTCGTTGCGAAAATTATATCGAATTACTTCAATTTGTGAAGAACAACCTCTTTAAATTCAAATTCGAGTCCTGCCCGACAACGAGAAATACATTTTCTACAGTCACGTCGAGTTACAGAATTTCATTTCTCTTCTCGAGAATCTTTCTCCGACTTCCACGTTCTTCTTCTTCGCCCATTTATCTATACCGGGCCCCATACTTTGAAGATACATCGTATTCTACTTAAGCGGAATTCGTACCATTGACGACGGTGTGTCAATCGACGCGCGTAACCGACAATGCAGAAATTTTCCGCGTTTAAATGGCATTTCCCTTCGGAATCGTCGCTTTTCACCGTGCCTCCGTTAAACCATGGACAATGCTGTATACGGCATACCGCCCGTAACAATGGGATACATCCGGCCAATTGTCGCGCCTACCGTGGACCATTTTCCCCAGCCGTGTAATTGTGGTCATGTTAGCCCTAGCCTCGTAGCCGTGTGCCAATGACGTGCACGCCTCTTCCATCGTGGAACGATGTCAAATTTTTACCTGACATTACCCGTAGGAAATGCCCGAGTCACGGTATGGAAAAAACGAGAATTTGGGAGAAACGAGCAAAGAGGGGTAGAATCTTGTGTTTTTCTTCGGAAAACGTATACTAGAGCGATACAAATTTGAGGTATTTCGAAGATGATCAGTGCTGCATTTTGTATCTGGTTCTTTGAGGAAGGAACCACGATGTGGAGCGAGACTGAAGAAGGATTGAAATGGTTTTGTTTTATTGAAGAGTGTGAATGTATTGTTGGTGGGGTGGGAATAATTCTTTTTTTAACTGCTTTGTGAGATAACAATTTAAAAATTGACCTTACATTGCTTTTGTATTTATTCTGTAAATTATAAAGTACAAATATTGCATGTTTGATGTTGGGTTTTCAACTTCATTTTATATTTTGCTTAATTGAATACGAACTATCGAGTGATTTGGAGAATCGAGTCCCATATATTTCAAATGTATTCGATTAATTCATAGAGCATGGAAGAAAAAAAAAGGTCGAAATTGCCTGAAGAGAGGAAATGATAGTTTGCACCACCTCCGTTAGCTTCGAGACAATAGATGGATATAGTACGAGCTTCCATGTCGGCTATTACGTAGCATCCGGTAACACAAACTAGCACTTTGCCGGCATAACGCTGACACAGTGTGTTTAGGTCGGAACTTTATGAAAGAACACACCCGCCCGGTATTCGGCCACGAGCGTTATAATTAGCTGGGCTAATAATTTACTGAATATCATATTTCGCTGTGTATCGAAGTATAGAAGGCACGGAAAAGAATTAGACCTCGAGTCAAAACCGAGGGCAGGTGAGTTATTGTTTAAAAAAAAATCGTGGTAGACAATAAGGCTTCCTATTTGCAGTTCTGCGTATCGCAAATACATGTATCGGTCATGAATCCATTGAATTTACAAAATAACTTCAATTCTCAATTTTATAAAACGACTTTTCAACCCTTGACGTTCCTCGATGCCACTGTATGCAATTTTGCCTGTTTTACGTTCATCGGAAGCTTTCACCGTCGGCACCTGAGCAAGATCTTAAACGATCTCACGCTCGATGAAAGCACCTCCTTAACGTCTAATTAGTTTACAACAGGAGCTCGCATTCATTCTCCGAGGTACGCCTGTTGCATTTCAGATGCTCACGACTCTGGGAAAACTCCGTGCTGATGATACTGTAGGTACACTGACGATTCTCAAAAAGGTTGCAAACATTTTAAGCAGCATTTCAGTAAAAAATGGACTATGTTTATTTACCTGAAAAGCTTTCTCACACCTGCTGCGTGTTATTGAATGAATATTTAAAAACGTTTCGATAGTTTTTTCGGGTGACTCTTCCGAACGGCCTTTCGCGTTTTCCACTTTCTATATTTTAACCGTTTCCAATCCGGCGTCCGACCAACCATTTTTTCCCTCTTTGTTCGCGCATTTTTTTCCACCTCGAAAATAGCTTCGAGCCGTGTGAAAATACCGATGTGAAAACTGGGACGGTCGAAATAAGGGTAACAGGCATGGTTACGAGAAAATCGGGCCGCGACAGCAAGGCTGTTAACGATATCGCGGTTGGATCGAAGCCAGCCGATGCGGCCATCATAAGTATATATCACCACGGGGTTTAGTTGGATTTCCTATCGTTCCGTCTCTTTATCGCGTTCACGGGCGCACGCCGTTTTCCTTCGTTTAAATCCTCCGCGCCGCGACGATTTCCTTTTGTTTTCGCCAATCGTCGCGATCGCGTTAAACTCTTGGCAGAAGTTGGCCAACGATATTCTGGTTACGCTCTACGGCTCGGTAACTTTATTTACGGCTTCGTTCTTTTTCCCTTTTCATACGGGATAATAGTTTTCCCCGTCGTCACGCGAATATATACCTCGAAACGATCGCGAAACTTGCTTCGCATTTAATTCGATCAATAACAATTCCGTTCAGTGACAGCTTTCAGTTGGTCCCGAATTGTTCTTCGCTGTCGAGCTTTCTCGCAAAAATCCCAGAAGAAGCCCTTGCCAGAGCGTCGATTACCGAGTCCTCGGGCTTTCACGTCGTTTTCTCCCACTTCGCTCTATCAATTCTTTCTTCTTTTTTTCTGGTGGAAGCTCGGAGGGGTGTGCTTGGTAGCTACGCTATCGACCACTGTCGCAAAGGCCACGCCTTTGCCCAGGTGAGCATTCAGGGGATGTTTCCACCCCTTCGCGGCACGAAAGCCGGCGTACACACACGCGTCGCCGGCGTGCGTGTGCACGTTGGTGGCGAAACGACGAACGAAGTTGAAACGCGATAAAATTGCGAAGAATCCGCGGAAGATCCCGCGAGGACGTTAAGGAAATCGGTTATCGTTTGTGGAATTTGTGTAATCTTGTTTGGTAATAAAACTGGAACATCGGGAATTGCTTGTGGAAGTTATAAGACGGACGATTTCGACTAGAATTATTTTAACACCTGACGAGTTTAATTCAACGTGTCGTCACGCAATAAAAAATATCCGATGATACATCACATGTCGTGATACATATTTATATTTAATATTCTTCGCAAGTTTTTGCTTCGCGAAGCGTAGTCGATCGTAATCGAAAAGACATTTTATTACAAATTTGATGTATCTGAATTAATTATCTTCTACTTGCATACGAGTCGCCAAATATCTTATCGCGTCCCTCCATGCTGATTAACGGTAAAATCATTATCAAGGCGTTAGTCGTGTATCGCGTACAGTGAAATGAAAGTAATTCTCAGATGGAATCGAATCACGTCCGCTGTTGCTTCTTTCGACTTCTAAATTCGTATTCGCGGCGTTGGGTCTACTATTTGACAATAAATTTAACATCACCGTCAATCGTATTTAGACCAAACATAATGTACAAGTAAATCTAAACAATTTACTAGATACATAACGATACTTCGATTATAATCGAACAATTTTGCAATCCAGTTAATCGCCACACGAAGAACTTGTTCCCTAATCATCGCAAAGAATTAGAGAAAATAACTCGGAACCTTCCTTAAGAATTTCGTCGATTTCCAAAAATCGGCCGCAATTTCGCCGACGATTTTCGTTTCTGCGGAGACCCTCGCGTTTATACACCGTGTGTCCGCGTTTAACAGGCTTATTCACGGAACACCGAGCTCCACATTGTGTCTCAATTCGAGTAAACGTCGGCTTACGACGGGGTTGGCGTTGTTGGATACCGCTGAAGAAATATTCGAGCGAAATTGAGCGGCAAATCAATGCACGCGCTGACGCCCCGCTTCAATGTCGTGTTTTCACGAATTTTCGGAAATCCCGTGGACCAAAATCCAACGGGATAATCTCGGTTACCCCTTGGTAAACTTCTTCCGGACCCTTTCAATATTTCACCGGGGAGAACCTTCAATGCTTTGCAGAGTGTTAGCCTGAACCGGGACAACGTTGCATTTTAATTGTTTATAAAGGCGGAGGGGGTAAAAGTTGAGTAATACTTGTTGAAAAATATGATCGACCATAGTCATCCATAAGTACAAAATGAAACAAAATGAAATGAACGGTTTAACGATAGAAATAACACAATTAAATACAATAATTGATCTGCAAAACTCTTATCTATACTTAAGAAAGATTCTACAAATTTGGAGTCTCGGTTTTCCGATTACTCCAAGCATCGCAGCAAACGGGAATGAGAAAAATGAGAAGCGCCGCTGAAAATTCGAGTTCATGTTTCCTTTAAACAATAAAGGGGACAGGAAGTTGATAAGATCGCGGGAAGCACCAGTGACAAAGTGACACCGTGTCGTCATCGCCGGTGATTCCCGTGTCCGTGTATCGGCGTAACCATCGGTTAATGGTTTCGACGCGTGTGTGTCCCATTGTCACGGGGCCAAATAACCCGAATGGGGCGTGGGAGGGTTGCAGGGCGCATCGCCGCGAAATTAGGGTGTTCCGACTGGTGGTCGATTTCTCGTATTGCTCGATACGGCCCTTTAATCGTGATTACTGTCTGGCCTTAAATCACACGCGATACTGATACGCCTATTAAGGACGATTTACAGGAGTGTTAATATTGTATGGAACAACACCGTGAGAAGAGACGTCTCTATTTCGTGTATTCGAAACTGCGAATGGCGGTAGAACCGAATAAATGTGTTGCAATCGTTTGATATTTATTGCAGATTGTCGGAAATCATTTGATAAATTGCCAACAGGGCTGTTGGGAATTTTTGTTGCATTTAATTCCTTCGCGTTGATAAGTAGAATGAAAGGGTTGATTTTAATCGACAACTTGTACATTGAATTTAATATAATAGCTGTATTATTCAATTTAATACAGGATGGAAAGGTTTGAAAGAACGTTTGAACATTACAATCAATCGGAGATATGTAAACGCTATTCCCGTAATGATATCTGGAAACGTGTTAGGATTCTTGAACGCCTCTAAAAGACGATCAACACCCTTGGAAAATGTAAACTCGCGTAAATCACTGCTACAGGGAAAGATAGAAAAGAAACGGGGGACAGGGAGAAAGAAGCGGAAAAAGTTGTAGCAGCTTCTTTCTGTCCCGTTTAAGCAGATTTAGCCGCGAAACCAGGAACCGTTTAAGAGGGTGAACACCCTTGCAAGGGAGCTCGGTGCAAAGTAGTCGAGATTAAAGGAGGAAAAAAAAGAACGGATCTCCTTCGACAGTGTCGATACAAGTTTTCCTCTCGATCCTTCGTTGAAAGGGGCACTATTGTGCCCTTTTGTATTGCGATTGTAGAAAAGGGAGGATCGATATATTTTTCTATCGGAACGATCTATTTTTCCTAGGGGCCCTGAGTTAACAAACTTATTCTGCAGATACTCTACCTTTCAAAGGTAGAATAATAATAATAATAATCTTTAATAGATTTTTTGTCCAAGATTAGTCGACTGTTTGTAATCAAAACTGAACATATTTTCTGTCACCAATATTCTATTATCATTTATTTCCGCTTCTCTTCTATAGATATTAAGAATAGAGCTTTCATTTACGGCCAACCATTAGTAAAACTGTACCGTTCCCTTTATGTCCGGAGGAATTTCAATTTTAACCCGAACGAAACATCACGATCCGGCAATAAAAATGTCTAATTGTTTGTCCCTACGGTTCGTTAACGTTCACGTGCGTGTCTCCTGAGAGCAATTCTCGTTTCTGTTACGATGTTTGTGATCGGGCGAACGCGCCTTCCTTTGGGAACGAAAAGTCGGGCCGGCTGTTTGCAGAAGACGCGTGCACGAAATGGTTAAACACGTGTTAAACAAACAGAAGCTCGTTTAAACGCCAGTTAGCACACCGTTAGTCACAGTTAAGTGACCAAACAGCGGCATCCAATATCTGCGATCAACCTCTCGATCATTATCGATAGGTGCGGAAAACGAGCAGCGACGTACGCTTCCAAAAATATCGAATCAATAAGTGTTTATCGCGATGAGAAAATCAACGCATAGGTAATTTAAAGAAAATAGTATCCCATAAAACATGAGAATTTTCCTCCAAGAAATTCATTTTCCAAATTGCAGCAAACTATATATCATGAAAGTTACATAGAATGACTGGAAAAAAAAAGGAAAATATTTATGTTAATTAAGTATTTTATTTACGCATCCGTATCGTTTCCACATCACAGTGTATCATACAAATAAAATCGCCATTCTTCCGTTAAATCTATTCTACTAATATACAAACATCGCGAATAGAGAATTGAAAAAATTGACCGCCGTTTCCGATGGCTGGTAACCATGCCGGGGTAAAGGATAATCCCGATGGGACCAGCGGCGAAAAACGAATTAGTTTTCCTTGCGGAGCTTTATTGATTAAGTAATCTTAATACATCGCTGGGCCGCAATGTACCATAAAGAGAACGGAACCGGAAACGATCCATTCTTAGCGGGGAATATGCTTTGTCGGTGGTCGCTCGCCGCTCGGAATTTCTACTTTGATTAATCTGCACCCCCGACCCCCTTCGCGACTTTTTCTACCCGCAAAGACTTATCATCTCGAGCGATGCACGCTCCCTGGCAACATTCCAGTACACTCTTGCGCTCAGCCTCGCCGTTCGAGGCTCGTCGATGCCATCTTATTGCACTCGGGCAAATCGTTATTCCAGGACTATCTTTCTTGTATCCTTTATGGATTTCTATCGTCGAATATATTTTGCCAAATGGTCATTTTCGTTTTCGTTCTGCATAGAATTTTCTTCCTCCAGTGTCGAACGTTTTTTTTATTCCCTGCATTTGCATTCCTCGCGACAGTTCACAGTTCGGTTTCTTTGGTTGAAAATGTGTTTATTTTCGAGACGAATATTTCGCTTTTCATACTAGCGCCTCTTGTAATATCCTTGTGTATCCGGAGCATTATTTCGGTAATGTTTTATTGACTTCAGGGTGGCATTGGGATTTTGTTTTTTCAAATTCTTCACAGATTATTGGATGAAAGTTGCAATGAATGCCTCGCGAAGATCCGAGCTTCGTGTAGGCGGGTAGGCCCCGTGAATCGTTCGACCGTTCAGCGTTCGTAGTCTCCTTTGAAACTTCTAATAGTACAGTGAACCGTTGGCCAGAAAAGTTCTCGGGATTGAAAAAGTTTCGGCGAATTTCTTTCTCCCCTACTGGCCGAACCAGGGCGGACATTCAGATTTCCGTCGGACGTACAGCCAGAATTCCGAACTCGAACGAAGAAATCGAACGGGCACTAAACGCGCCTTTGAGCCGATCCTCTACGAGCAAAAACTTCTTCTCTCCCTTGGCTGGGATTCTTTGATGCTTCGAAGCAAGCACGACAATTAGGTGAATTTATGAAATCAACAGGATAATCGATTGAGCATGCTGGGACATTTATCTGGAAGTCAGGAAAGTATAATCGACTGTACTCTTTATTTATTTTGTGGAAAGTATCTTTTATTTATTATTTCGAAATTGCTTAAGCAGCTCGTTCATTATTTTAATATTGGAACAGTTTTCAGTGGATTAGTGACTACTGGAAATATAGTAAGAGATGTATGTAATGTACATAGTAGCGTAGTAGCCTTGTATATTCACACGTAGCATGTTCTAATGGTAATTATGAAAGTTCGACAACGTTACACACACACACGTACCATAAGTATTATAAATCACGAGTGCAGTGCACGAAAATACATCGTGCTCCTAGAATTTCTGGCGTGTTTCATTACAATAGGCTTCTTCTTCGAAATGGTTTAATTGGATTACCGTTCTAATACCATTCGCTTTATCTTATAGAAATCTTCGTCATTAAGAAATTATTAATTACATTTGTTAATTTCTTTCCTCATGAAAGGTATACTATATTAAACTATATTAAAAACTGGTTCATCCCCAAAATAAATTCTACTTTACTGGCGATAAATGATATAATAAATAGCATAATGAATTGAATTGAAAATCACCAAGATAATACATTCGAAGGAAACATAAAAATATTGTTTCGCGCAGTAAAATGTAAACTACCTTTTATATTTCCATACCAGAATGGGCTGCGAATGGGCACATCGTCGAATCGATATCAATTAGGATGCTTCTTCCGGTCACGTGCCTTTGGCACCCCCGTGTATTGTTGGCACGTGTACCGATGCATTCTTAAAAAAAACGCTGGTAAGGAGGGAACGTCGTTTCCGGTTCCGACGCCAATCCACGAACAATAGTAGCTACTCTGCGTTTTAGCTAGATCACACGACCCCGAAGGGTTATCAAAATTGGAACGCTCCCGCAAAATTCTCTCAATTCTTTCCATGCGACATCTCAGTAAAACGACACAGGTGCCTCTTAAACTCTATATACTTACTGTTCATACAATTTTCTGAGTGGCCGAGTTTTCGTATTCAGTAATCTCAATTTTTCTAGAAAGATTCCTTTCTTGATCGCCAAATTCCATTTTACCCCGAGGGGTAGTAAAACAGGAATTTCCATTCGCAAAATGATTTCTCGCCAAACATATGCTTGTCCATTGCGAACAAATTGCGCATACTGCAGAACAGCAGATTCGTTTATCGTTGTTCAAATATTGTAAGATAATGTTTCATTTGTTAACCCTTTCGTTTCCCCGGATCGAAATTTCTTCAATTTTACCGCACACCAATATTATATTATTTTCCCTTGCAATATCTAAGTATCCCTAACAGCCCCACCAGTACAGAACCGTAAACGTTTCATTTTCTCCTTTCTTTATTCAAACGTGCGCCGTCCGACGTCCGTTCGCAATTCATTTAATACACTCTTGCAAGGGATGGCTCAAGCGAAAACACACACACATAGGACGGCTAACGTATGCACGGCTAGAGGGTTAAAAGAGTCCACGCAAACATCTCATACATTACACGGAATTTCCACCCCACGGAAACCAGCCAATAAAACACCCCCGGAACACGGGTGTCGTCCACTCACCCTCTCTATCCTGAACCATAACTGCATTGTCGAAGTTTTTTTCTTTTCTTTTTTTTTCCTTCCCTTCGCCTCAGTCCGTTCACCCCCTCGCCCGGTCCACTGTCGTTTTCTAGTTTTCCTTTTCCTTTTTTTTTTTTTTTTCCTTTCCTCAGTTCTCGAAGTACGTGTACACCCCCTCGATTACATTCGGAAATATTAGGGGACGACCCGTCGTTCGACAAACTATCAATTTATTTTCTTCTCTCATTGATTGGAGCCTCGTGACGTTACTGACCCCCGACGCTTCTTTCCTTCGTTTTCTCTCCGTTTTTTTTTTTTTTTTCTTCGTTTCATCTGTATTCCGCTCGATGCCGTTTTCCGTCCCGCTTACGAACACGCCTCGCCCCGCGAGCATGTCCGTCTCACTACCAACCGAATTCGTATCTCCTCGGAATTAACAGAGACACCTGGACATTCGTCAACGCCAATGGCAAACCGCGCTCGTAAAGTCGCTCGATCATTCCGAGGGCAGAAATTTCGTCGAAAATCTCTCGGCCCCGTTGATCGTCGACGTGCCCGTACCTCCGAGACGGAGCTCGATTACCAAACCGGAACGCGAACCACGGCCACCGCTTCCTTCGTCCCGCGTCGTGAGATCCAGAAGGGCTCGTAGCTGAAACTCCAACGGTGGACCGCGGCGAAATCCCTATAGATTACGACCGGTCATATAAATCATGACCCGGCTGAATGTTATCTCGCGCTTCCGGTTCGACGAGCCGACATTTCGCGCACACCGCCGCGGAATATTCCTCCGTGGGGTGGTTTCGTTTTGTACGAGGACCGGCACAAAGCATATGCTGCCCGCTGTCCACTCCATTTACTTCGCTACGTCATCTCTCTCGTTACTCGGCCGGGGTAGATAACCGTGGCAAGGGAAAGGGAGTCATCGGACAGGGACGAAGATACAGGGTTGGATTGCTGCGCGCAAAAAAAAAAAAGAGGAAATAAGAAAAGTGGAACATATTTTGTCCGATCATTGGACTCGAGGGTGGGGCGCGGAAATGTCGCGGGGAACGACAATCTCGTGAATTTTTGTGGGACGTTGTTTAAGTTCGTGTGGGGGATGAAATTGGCGTTTAAGATTTAGATTTTGTCGTAGTATTTTGTATTCCGTTGTTCGTGTTATGCTTGGTCCACGGAGAAACGTTTCATGGATAGGTCTGTGGCTTGTTTGGCTGTTGATTTATTGGAAGGGTTGATGGACGCAGTTGCGGGACGATTTTTCTTTAGAAGGGAAGTGGAAGTATTAATTTATAGAATGGAAAATTAACTGTATTAATTAAATGTATTTATAGTTGAGTGGAATTGGTGATTGGAAAAATGAATGTTTTCGTACATACTAATTTCTTCTGTGCAAGCTGCATCGTCTTTCCGAAGAATACACACTATTTCCTTTTTTAATAGGTGCTATATTTTCTGGTTCGTTGTACGTTGAAAGATATTGAAATATATTTTGGACAGAATCGACTTCCTTTTCGATGGTTGTTCAGAACGGTACATGATCATGTAATTCACAAGTAACTTCAAATCTGTGAATGTATTCGACAAGCTTCCAGTTTCTGCTCGAACTTACTCGATCGGTTCGTGCCTTTTTTTTTCTTCGCAAGATCGAATGTTTCACGAATGTACGATACACGGGGGCAAAATACGGCAGCGATCAATTCACACGAACGTCCTTATCAGAAACGTTCCTTTTCATTCGATCGAAATTATCAATTGGCAATCAGGGGCCGGCCAATCGGAACGCCGGGCATTTTTGTTCTTCACCGAAGTCGATAATCGAACGACGATCGCGTATCTGAATTATTTTTCGAATTATCTCAGCCGCTACCGTACGCTAGATTAATTGTATAAAATGACAAAGCCGATTTTTGTTCGCCAAGGTAGAATAAATCTTTGTCCGAGAACCGTGCGATTTCTTATCGATGAGAAAAATGCATATCGCGAACACTGTTCTATCCGGCGGAGCTTATCGAAATTGTCTCGAAAAAGTGCTCGAAAAATATTTCTATCGAAATGAATATGTTAATACATTCGAAACCACCGCCCGTCAATTTGTTGGACATTTAAAAGCGAACTTCTGTTGTCCGAGAATCTCATCCCTTTCAAAGTTCGATAATAGCTTCGTGAATTACAACATCGCCGAATGAAACTCAGATTCTACGCGAATGGTATAAATTCGAGTGCGGCATGGAGATATTGGCATTGTAATGGGAAACTGAAAAGTTTTCGACAGAGGCAGAAATGTACTCCCCCAATCGAAATTCGACAGGGCGCCCTCAGGAAATCTAAACCGGTAACAAGATGGCTGCTCGGAAACGGAAACCGGAAGCTTGTCACTCAGGCTACACCGGCTTCCGGCGTGCACCGAAAAAGGGAAGCGTTATGGAACGCTCGAGGAGAGAAATAAAAAGGAACGAAGGGTGAAAGAAGGGAGAAAGCTGTCTTGAGTGTATTGTTTTATCGCTGCTTTCGTCTAAATGTCACTTCTCTATGGGTGTCTGTCTGTGTGTATTTGTAAATTAATTTCTGTTAAGAATCATATAAGAAAAAAGGTACTTTTTGAAGAGTCCCAAAGATTATGGTGTTCTTGCTTCTGAAAGTTTTAGGAGAAAAATTTCCAGAAAGCGAAACAGTTCTCTGTATCGAATTTCCTCTGTTACGATCATTTTGATTCTTCGACAATCTGATTGTTCAATTGTTTCAAGTGTCGAGGACAATAGTTATTGGATATTTCAATTGTCCAATATAGTATCTGCTGTTTTAAGCCTTCTTTTCCAAGGTTAGCAGCTTCGGTAGCAAATTTAATTTACTATCGCGCTTGGCATGAAAATTTCTTCAGCGTTAAGAAAAAGTGCCGGCACTCGTACGTCTGCCTCTACGATTACAAATGTCGAGACGTATCAGTTATCGATTGAAGCGTATACATTGTAACAGGGAGCATAACGATAAGAGAAATCGCTTTTTACTTTATTACCACCCCCTTTCGCTCAAGGCGCCGCCGATGAAATACATTATCTTTCCATTCAGAATGTATTGTCGTTTTTAATTCTGGATAGAAATTTCGCGTCGCGGCGTGTATTATGTGGAACCACTTGAGAACAATTATGAATCGTTTATCGTACGATACCGGGTACACCATATCGTAGGAAAGGGTATACGATATCACTGATAAATCGCTCGCGATATCTGTTTAATTCGAGCAGTAATTAAGGTGTAGTCATGTTTGTACCGTCTGCGGTGCGCGCTGGTATCTTTTAGCATTCAGGATGTAATATCTCGTAGGAATATTTTGTTTAGTGTGAAAGAGGTGGGGAAAGAAAAGAGGAGACAAGTTCGTTCGTTTAAGATTCGATTTTATTAAATATGTATCTCATATATTAGACTACTATTTATTATACACAATGTACATATATACAACCTATCGACGTAATTACATGCTGCCTAATTAAAGGCGATAAACTGGGATCTCTGTAACGACTCTTCTATACAATTACGCTATAATACCTGCTTTCTTCCATTTCATGAAACGACCAACTTAAACGAAACAATCGAGAATCTTCCTAATACGGTAATAATAATAAGAAGAAGGGGAAAAAGGGAAATAAAGAAATATTGTATTGTACTTAAAACGTACAAAACTGGCCACGGTCCATTTTGCGATCAACATTTATGTGATACTTAGCTATTTAAAATAGGTCTCTGATCACGTTATTCCATTTTTCCCCACGGGTTTAGAATTTGTTTGTCGAGAAACGGGATTCGAGTTGTAGGAATACATTCGACATTGAACAGTGAAGGAAATTATTTTCCATCTGTCTTTATCTATCTCGCTATTGCGATTAAATTGATAGAAAGTGGATTGATCGTGTTACGTAAGCGATCAGGAATCTTTATGATCTCGCTGTCCGCTTATTTCTTTTTTTTTTTTTTTTTTTTTTATTACAGGAAAAATGGCAATCGTACTCCAGATGATAGTGTTTCGTATGTACGTCTTAATCGTAACGGGGTTTTTTTCACAATTGTTAAGTACGAATGCGAGAGACACTTTGCTCGGAACACACACACGTTACACGAACGAACGGCTCTTTGTACAAAATGAAGAAAGAAAACGAACAACACCGGAACAGTGAATCTATCTAACGATCGATTCTAACATATGCAATTTCCTTGAATTATTTATTCACTTGCGCTAGATTGGTTTTTTGTTTTTTAATAAAACGACGCGCTGAGTGATTCGCATAAAGTAGATATTAAAATTGGTCTTTCTATACAGAAATTTTGATATTTGGACTTGATCTTTCATTTCGATGTTTTCCATTTCTATCTCTATATTTTTTTTTTCGTATATTTCTCTATGAAATTTCTAGCATCGGAGAATTTGTGTACAATCGGAACAGGTAGCCACTGGATATTTCATTGAACTTTCCATCCGACTGCGATTGAAAATCAATTTCTAGAATATCAACTATTTTCTAAAAAAAAAAAACACCCCCGATGGATTGTTAAAGATTGATAACACTTTATACGTATCACCCCTATACACAGCGTGGAAAGAAATCGCAGGTACACATTTTACGAAGCGTCAATCGAATTCACCGCGACGAGGAAACAGAACCTTCGGAACAACCATATTTAGAAATGTTCAAGTTCCACCTCGTTCTGAAATTAAAATCATTCAAATTTAGTTGAAAAATTCCGACGTTATTTTCAATTTCGAACGTCACTCTTCCGTGATGCAAATATCTCCAGAACTACCATTAGACCTTTCCTTCCACCCCCGTGAATTTCATTGAACCCCAGAAATTTCTACCCACAATTTAATTTACACCCCGCACAATTACAAACCGTGTTCCTCGATCGCGCTCCGTCTTTGGCTTCTCCGATCTTCCACGAAAATCCGAACGGAATCGAAAGGACGCGACGCGGGTCGATCGGGACAATCGAGCGAAACTTTCGTCGCGAATAGTTTCAACGAATTAAACCCCCGTCGACATTCAACGCGTGCACTCGTACCTGGCCGCTTCTTGTTGATCGTCAATATCATTCAACAGCCTCTACTTCGTTCGCTCCGCCAAGTATCGTCGACTGGGTCGAACGGCTGCGGCTAACTCACGTCGTTTTACAGGCAACGCTATCTACGTAAGTAATATTCTTACCACGAACAGTAAGGGGAATTTATCTCTGCGCCATAATTCACGTCTGTACTGTGCCTACCGTTCCACAATTATTTATTCTTAATATTATACTCGAGGGACTCGTCGATTCGTTTCGTCCTGCAATTTTCGTTCAGGTGTCCCATCGACGAGATCAATTTCCATCTTCGATCTATTATTAATTATTTACCGTTCGATGATCCTCTTGCTGTCCTCTAAGAATTGGATTTTTAAGATCGGACGTTGTTGTTCGCGCGAATCCTTGCATCTAATCAACAGCACTCGGTCCTCGATTAGTTCTTAAACGAACCTTGCCGGTTCGTGCTTCTGTATAGTTCGAACTGGTCACTGGAGTCTTCGTTTTCTTCTTCATTTAACAACCATCGATCGTGCACAATGACGGTTGACAACGTTCTTCGCAAATCGCAATGTTCGATCGCTAGTGTCGTCGGCGTTGTTAAAAGAGTTCACAAATTTCCATGATCCGATCGTAACGTCTACGACACGCGATCCCACGATCTCCCCCTTGCAGATTATTCTCTGGAATTATTCCTTCGGCTAGATCCAACGAGAATAATCGATATTCGTTACGTTCGTCGGAGAGATCGCTTCGTCCGGGCAATGAATTTTCCCCAAAATTTTTCCGGATCTTTTCCCGTTTGCCCAGTTCGCGAGCAGCTCCCTTCTATTTTTCTTCGACGAGGTTGAACGTTCTCGCCGTTGAACGATGCACCGTTCGAAAGATATCAAATCTCTCGCTCTCCTTTATTCGTTTGAAAAATCCAACAATCTCCCCCCCCCCGAGCCACAGCGATGGACCAACAACTCGAGTCGCGAATTTCGAGCAATCCGTAGACACCGCGATCCACCGTATTCCACAACAATTATCTTCACCGGCCACAGTTTTATCCGTCGTTCGGTCCGCGAACGAGAAACATCCGGTCGTCGCGGGATCGGCGACCAGCAATTAGACTAGCATACCCTCGATGAAAATCCTCCGTCGGAATCCAAAAGGATTCAGCCCGATTCGCATCCCCCGTACCACTTTTTACCACCAATACGGTTTCTGCATGTAGGGCGGCATGGGTACCTGTCCGGCCGCTGGATACGCGCTCGCCTCCATCAACTTCGACTGGCATGGTTTCCCATCTTTGATCAACAACGGCACGGCCACTCTCCTCGGCGAGCATCCGCTTCCGCTGGCCTCCACCCTCTCAGTCGCCGCCCTCTTCGTCTTGTACCTGTGATTCTGGAACCAGATCTTCACCTGGGTGGGCGTCAGTCGTATGATCGACGCTAGATGCTCCCTTTCCGGCGCGCTCAGATATCTTTGCTGACGGAAACGTCTCTCCAGCTCGAACGTCTGCGCTTTGGAGAACAAAACGCGCCTCTTTCGCTTCTTGTGCTCGGTTTCGTGCGGTTGCGTCTCGTTCGACTGCTGCTCGTCCTCGAAGTCCGCCGATTCCTCCTCCTTGCACTCGTGGCTCGTTTCCTGTTTCGCCGGGAACGAGAGATCGGAGATCGTCGGGCTGGTTGAGTCCGGCTGCTGCAGCACTGTAATGTCGAGGACGCACGGTGTTATTCGGGGGTGGGTTCTCGACGTGATTTCTTGCGAATTTATGGTACGAAGCGTTACGGGGAATTGAGGGACGAGTGTATAATTACAGGAGGCGCTTGACGATTTATATCGCAATTTTTTTACTATTTATTCTGAGAGAAATGAAATTTTGAAAGTATTCCAATATATTGTGGTATGAACAGAGGTGGAGGTGTACAGATATTTTCGAATTTGCGGAGAAATCTTGATCAAGGGTGCGCGCACGGTTTATTAATTTAAACCCGGCCAAGCTCGTTTCGTTGGCCCCTCGAGAATCGATAAAGTCATTTAACAACGCAGGCATCGGGGTCATCGCGAAAGTAACTAAAGCAAGCTGCAGCTGGTAATTTTTACCACCGGTAGGCTTCCAACGCTGATTGAAGGCAGATGCGAGTCTGTATTGATTTCTTAAGTCCCTTTTAATGAACGCTTGCTCATCGTCCGGCGTGATATACCGCTCAAAGCAATTAGGCGAATGCAAGAATGAAAAAGTACCGTATCGCAATTCCGATAATTCGCTTTCTTCTAAATTAGAATCCAATTCGTAATGGGTGTCATAGATACGAATATTTTCAAGCGATTGTATTCTTAATTTACTTCGTACAATCAATCGCGTGGTAACAAGTGTCCATTAGTGAATATGTCGTGAAAAGTAAAGTACGGAGGATATAGAAAACAGGTGAAGAAAAAATGATGGAGTTTCGCTGTTTGATTAGAATGAACTACTGGAATAGAGCAGCCCACTGTGCCGTACGTGCGCTCGGTGTTTGCCGCGTTTAATCCAGCAATATTTTGATTAGTCTTCGGCCAAAGTGGCAAATACCACGGTGGCCGAGAGACACGCTAATTTAATGTACAACGACGAGGTCCCCGGCTTTGTGGAACATACAACACGCTTTTGTGAGAGCCCCGTAAGCCTGCTCGCGGAGGGTGTGAAGCAATATAGAGCCTGTCTGATACCCCTACTGCACCCCATGGGATCGACTGTATCATTTTCATGGGAGATTAGACGGTAGCCGTAGTCGCGTCGTGATTTCAATTAAACATTCCACGGCGTGGCGTTTTTAACGCATTTGGAACAAAACTTTCACGCCTTCGGTATTCGCGGAATAATTGATTCTTGTCATCCTTTTCTGCGAGCGGCTGCTTTAATTCTTCCAATGAACAGAAAAATACGATGCGCCATGGAAATATTTTCACGCAAACTGAGAGGATGTGCTTGATAACAATTATTCTGCTATTAGCAGACGCTAATTGTCTGCAATTTTTAATCAACACTTTTCACGATTCTAAATTGCTTCCCGTTCCTCGAGGTTTCACGCAACAAATATTTCACTGCAAACCGGTGCCTCTGGCGACGTTTAATATTCGACCAAATTTTCTACCTGCGAGATAGAACCGCGATTCGAGACAGCCCTTTCATAATTGAAGGGGTGAAATCGTTTCATCCCTGATTTCTCGGTTCCGCGATGCGCCACTGAATGTACGATTTAAAAAAAAAAAAAAAGAAGAAGAAGAAGAAGAAAGAATGGAACGCAAAAGGATAGAGTATAACGAAAAGGCGATAAGAAGAGGTGAAAGGAAACGATAGGCTACCGGTAGATTTTTTGGGCGTGACAATTTCGATTCATCGAGGGCCTACAGAGCTACATGCATCTGTCCTCGAAGGGACATCTGTTCCCTTGTGAGGGCCAATCGGTGCGCAGGACCCACAAGGACCTTTTATAGGACCATTAGATCCTGCTTAGCCCACGCGGGCCAATTGTAGGGTGCTAAATAAATAAGGGTTTCGATGCGAGCCCCCTCTCTGTTCGTTCATATCTGTGCACGGGTCTTGCGGATCGCGTGTTCGTAGCGAATTAAGAGAGATTTTTCAACGAAACGAGATACGCACTCTCGTGTGAATGCGGAAGGATGCCGGACCGTTTTCACATACGTATTTCTCAACGGAGACGCGAACCTTTAGTAATCCGCTGGATTGGCGGAATTCGATGGAAAGTCTACAATTTATTTCCAACTGCGTGACAAGTATATCTGTCTCGAGTAGCAATTATAATATTCGTCAAATACGATTCGAAACTAATTCAATAACCAAACGTATGTATCAATATTTTGCCGTGATTGTCGGTTCTGTGAAATTCTACTTATCATATTACTTACGTGCTCGCGCGAAAAGTAAAATTATCCCCGAAATATTCCCCGACGAAAATCGGGGTTCGTTCTTTTATATCTGTTACTCGACAACGAATCAATCCAAATGTATCAAGGAATTCTTCATCGACCCCATTCAATCCCCGCGTGAATAAATTGTGACGCGTTTCTTCACTTACCGTTCACCTCCTCCAAAGGCTGGGGCAACGTGGTTTGTAACGTCGGGCCGGTCGGCCATCCCAATAATCCAGGTGGTGGCGGCGGTAGGGTACCTCTGTTCAGGTTCGCGTATATCGCGGGTTGCAACATGGCCGTCGTGTGTTCGAAGAACTGCTGGTAAGCCGACGGAACATCGTTCGTGGTCGGTAGCACCGTGGTACTACCTGCAACAACAGAATGCAAAATCCGGCCTATTAACACCGATTCGAGCGGTTTACGAATATCTTCGATAAATCGAAGTCTGAGCGAAATGATCTCTGGATATTGTCGGAAAAATGGTGCAGCAAAATTGCATTTATTCCAGGGACTATAGCGAAATGAAAAGTACGGCTGCCGACGATCAGAAAAATCATGACCCCCTTACCTTGGACTTCAGTTTCCTCCTGAGCCGGCTTAGAGTCGAGCTGCAGGATGTCATGGATGTGAAAGCTTGTCCTGGGCATCTTGATGCTCTCCAATATTCTGCAACAATCAACCAAACGAAACCGAACGTTAACACAAAAACATCGACAAACCCATTTCGTCGTCTACTGCAATAAACGCTATAATCTATAATCGAGCATCTACGTGCTAGCAACGCGTTTGTCGTCCGTTCACGTGCAGACAACGGAATCAACGTCAAACAGCAACATCTCAAAAAACCAATATCCAACGCAACGAGAACGCGGTTTAAACGCAAGACAGAAGAAAGCATGGAAGGAAGAATACGGATGATAATCGATTCGCAAGTGAAACGGAGCGCGCGGTTCGCCATCGACAATCGTGGGAGAAGCTTCGGGGGAAAAGGATTTTCGCGAGTCGAGAAGTCGGGCACAAAGGTGCGGTTCGCAGCGGAATCAATCCAATTTCCGTGAGTTTTCCCAGCAGCGAGGCGAGCGTCAAGAAGCCAACGGGACGCTTAAGACCAGATTAGACACGTCTGGCACCGTGAAAGGGCCGGCTACCTGCCGGTTCCGCTGCCAAACAACCTGTACCTGGGCATAGAGGCGAATTTCTGGCTTCCCAGTTTAAGCCAAACGACCTATTATCGCGGCACGTTCGGCCACGTTCCTTCGTGAAAGCACCGCCGCTGGAAAGTTTCCCTAATAGACGGCTGGTGACCGCACTGTTTCTTAATATTGAAGGTCAGGTGGCGGGGATTCCGGCTGGTGTCCACCGGGGTTTGCCTGTATTATGGGGCGCGCGAGGGTTAAGTGGTTTGCATGGTGGACGGTAAGGATTGGACGGGATTAATTAGCGTTCTTTAATTGACGTGCTATTGTTATTGCGCTGGGTTCTCGCGTGTTCAACGATCAGGTACGACTGAAGGGTCTCGTGTTCGCGTTAGGCCGGACAGGTCAAGTGGTTTATTGTGTTGTTTAAAGAACGACTGGTTGTTTGGTGCGATTTTACGAGAGCCAATTCTACGGACGGTTTTGTTTATGCGCGGTCGATTGGGGTTGCGCTTGTTAGTTGGGAACGCGGCGTTAGGGCTGAAGATTGTCTATAGATTGCACTGTACGGGACGTTTTATTGGGACTTTGTAACGGTTTGGGCTTGGAAGTATATTTTGTGATTTGTATTGTATCGCCCCTTGTTTTATGATATATTCTATCGGCGGATTGTACGCGCGAGTGAAGAGAGCAATAGCGGTGTGAAGCAATTTTCCAAGGATCGTTTCGTGCGCGAAGGAAAGATGGTTGGGGTGCAAATATTTTTCGCAAATTCACGGTGATTCAATGCGAATTGATTTTTAATTCATTGCGCGATAGAACTACTTTCTATATTACGATTCGAAGTTTCTTACGGATTTTAATTCAACGGTTAATTCACGCTCTTTCCCGTGGCAGAAAAGTAAGGAAGTTAAACCATCGTAAGAAAATCGTCTTTCCCTCTAAGCAACGAAACTTCCGTCAACTTTGCACGAACACTATATATAACGATGAAATCGCGGAGGTAACATAAAAGAAGTTCACGAAAATCTATTAAAAAAACAAGAAACCTCGTTGGTACAAGATTATCGACGAAAGTTCGCGAAGATTTCATTAACGCGACGCAACGTTTTCGCGCGTAACGAGATTCAAATGGATCCGTCGGCGATTAATTACAAAGTTACAGCATCGAAATCACCAGAGATTCCAACGTCTAATTAAAATCACTCCGTCGTTCGATTCGATGAAGATTCACTTCTCGCCGGCGTTCTTTTTTCTTTTCTTTTCTCGCTATGCTTCATTGTTCGACTAGCATGCAAAGTTCAATCGACGGAACGCGTTCCGAATTTCACTCAAGGATATCGATAATCGGGCGAACGCTCGCTCCGATAAGTCTAGATACATTTCAGTGAAGCCACGTGCAAGAATTCGAGGGCCATCAAGATCACGGCGCGATTACGAGATAGCAATATTCCCGATAATATTATCTGCGGACCTTTTCACTTAAATCCAGCACCCCAACGAGCTTTATCATTTAGTTTCCCCCTCTAATTCGAGGCATGTCTCGAGACCCCCTATACTTGGCAAAATTATCAGACGGTCCGGCCGAGATTTTCACTAACTCATCTTGCGGCGCGGTGTGCTTCTCGTTCGAGCTGCGCTGAATTTTCATGCGGGAAGAAAGAAATGATGGATACATTATGCGCATTACAATACGAACGAACGAATCTACGTCTACTTATTGTTAGAACATGGAGAGAATTGCATCCTTCGTCATCGATGCACGTAAGCTCTGAATGGAAAACCAAACCGATCCCCCAATTGACGTTTCGACAAATATAGGTAGAAAAATGTGCCATGAAATTAAGCGTTTATTAAACGTGACCACTATATATCTCCACTGTAAGAAAATCTATATAACTAAAACACGCAGTTAGGAGAATTCTACTGAAGGGGTTGGGGGTGGTTTTGACACGACAGAAAAGCTTCGTACACGTGGTATTCGCTGGGTTGTTTTTCTTTTTTTTTGTAGTTCGTTTACCTATTATTGAAAGCGAGCTGGCTGTACCAGACGTGATTCAAGAGACTGGTCGGATAGGATAGCAGCGACCAGGGCAGAATCTTATTCTTGTCCGCCATTTTGAAAGGGTCTCGAGGAGATGTTAGTAGTGGCGTCAGTACATGTTAATGTCCTGGTGGTTCACGCACTCTCGTTGCCGCAACGAACCCTCTCTTATTTTCGCTCGTCCGTTTTTATAAAACTTTGTCTTTTCCTTATTCTTTTCGTTTCGTTAAATTCTCCTCTTTATATATCTCTCTCTCTCTCTCTCGTACCTTCTGCTTACTATCACTCCGTCCACTTTTCGTCCCCCTTTCTCTACTCCTTCTCTATCACTTCCCGAAAAACACGTCACTGCGTTTGATCCGTTCGACGTTCACTGGCACACCCGATCATACCACTTCGCGGAATGCTCACAGTCCCTTCAGGCGCATCGCCGGCTCTCGAACACTCGCGAGTGAATTATTCTGCACGGAAATCGGTCCGCGACGACACGTTGAACGATAATTCGTCAACTGAACGGACGACGGACACGGTGTTGACGGCGACGGTGAGAAATGTCGCGGCTCGGTCCTGGTGCACGGATGTCGCGTCGATGCGAACAGAAACGAGGCGCAAACGCGACTATGTTGCCTCTGGCTACGCTGAAGGGCTCTCCTTGTACTTTTTGAGTGTCCTCGACGAGCACTTGACGGCTAGTGTTCCCTACCTCCGAGCCCGTTTCGCCCGTCAAGCACCCTCGAAGCCGAGGGCGGATCTTCGCCAGGGGCGGAGATTCGGAGCTCACCCCACGGTCGAACCGTACGACAGTCCACCCTCCTCTGTATCCGTGGAGAATTGGCTCGCCGGATTATCAGCAGCCGGAGATATTCTATGCCGTACTTTCGAGCGATCTGGATGGAAATCAATCTTGGAGAGGGATCGCAACTGTTCGCTGGGATTGGGGGTAGGGGTGGTTCGGATGAACGTATCTTCGCGATTCGAGAGAGTGGACTTGCTTCTCTGAAGTGTCGTCGATTTTTTGGAGTGATTTTTCGTCTGTCTCTGAGGTTCATTAGAATATTTGAAATTTTGATGCGTGTATAAATGTGTGCAGGGGGATTGTTGCTTTGATTAATACGTTTTATTGCAGTCGACTTGAAATAGTTGATGAATTTCTGTTTGGCTAGTGCAATTGGGAAATTGGAGGTAATAAATGGTAATTTAGAATTTTATATAGACCAATTGAATTTTGGTTAGAAAGGGATTTGGAGTGTGTATTGTTTTGGGGGTTGATTGATACTGATCTATTGACTGGTCCTAAGGTACAATTAGATGTACGATGGCACATTGCATTGCCTTCTTGATTCAATAGGTGATAAATATTAAATAGCCCGGGGATTTTGTTTGCGCGGCCAAAGAACTGGATCGGGAAGGGTTTCATTTCACTGCAAGTATTATTCTGCTACATACGTAGGAGCATATAATACTTACCTGTACTACTGCAATACATCACAACTTAAGCACACTCCACCCCATTATTTACTGTTTTATTTGCGGGTCAACTTAAGCCTTTTTAACAAAGGAAACCAGTATTTCCAAACTACCCTAAGTATACATGTTGCTGCTTAACTTGAAACCCTAAAATCCTGTATAAAATCCTTACTCTTTCTACCATCGATAAATATTTTCTCATCGTTCGTTTCATTAAGTCGATATTATTTACCAAGCCCGCCTGAGGAACACAGATTTCTTAACACCTCGGGAAATTCAACTTAAACATAAGCATCGATTGTCCCGAGTTTCTCAAAGGATTGTCCATTCGACAAACGTCGACCAACCACTTTCCAACCATTTCTCCACTGTCAAAAAAACATACTCGATTCGAAAGTGAACCGTTGACCCCCGACAGACTCCCCTGGCCAATCGAGATGCAGCATCGGGGCAATCTACTTTCAAGATCCAGGAGTGCAGCGGAGCAGAAGCTTGAATAGGAATTTGTTGAAATGCGAGACGCTCGAAACGCTCGTGAACGAGGATCGACTGGTGTTACGGGGGTAAGTTCCTACGGGGGTGGAGCTTGTTCTCGACCAATGGGAGCGTGGTTCCTGGGGGATCAACCCGGAGAAGTGTGCTCGGGGGTTGATTTCAACCCCCGCCCAGAAACCGGCCAATGGTGTCGCTCGATCGATCAGAGGTTTTTACACCGAGTGCATACTTTGCTTCGAGTGTTAATGCGAAAGGGCATTAGTGGAGCTTTTACTGTGTCATTTCGATTTTTTTTTACCTTCTTTTCTTTGTCTCTCCTCCGTCGATTTCAGCCCACATCCTTGCCCGTTCTGCCTTCGTTTGCGTCGAGCTTGAATATTGCGATATCGATATTCGAAACTGGGTTAGAAGCATCGTCGGGTAGAAGAACCATTGTTGGCTGCTTTAAGCGTTCGTGGGGTTTAAGCTTGAGGTGTTTGCGAGGTTTTCCGTGTCGTGACATGGAGCGTAGAATTATTTTCATTACACAGCTCGTATTAATTATTGTTCTGTTCGAACGTTGGCGAGGTGAATCCGCTTCGAATGGTGGATTCCAATTTAGCCGGCGTTATATTAAAAGCATTATCGGTCCCGTAACTCCCACGCGCCTTTTCGACAAATCAAAAAAGACACCCTTCCCAACGTCCTCGTCGTCTCTTAGCGCAATTCTACGCCATAAGCAACCCAACCTTCGTAACACACATTGCTCCTCCAGCATCCGCATCATAAATTCCACCCTGAATGCAAGATCCTGCGTAAAAATTCCAAGGATCGGATCGACGAGCATTCTGTACGAAACCACACTTTCGAAACCTGGAGCCTATAAACGGCACTCGAGAAACGGACAAATTGGGCCTGTTAAACTCGACCGGGGGTGAAATATAATGGGCCAGCAGGTTGTATCAAATCGCGCAGAAAATGGCCCGCATAAATACAAACATATTATATTGGTACACGTATAGTCGAGAGGGGGAGAGAAATAGTTCGGTGAACGAAAAGTAATTCAAGAGAACAGGTAAGGGACAGGGGCGACGATGGAGCGGGTTTCCGGTTTATTCAGCCCGGCCTTTGTACGATCGCGTGGGTCTCTGGTCGACGAAAAAGTCAAAAACTACGGAAGAGGGCGGTCTGACCTTCCTGACTTTTCTCATGAGTTCTCACCCCCGGATTTGTCGTTTTGCTGGAAAATCCTGGTCGATTCGTCTCGTTTTCAGTGTGGCCGTAGATCGTACGACGGAAGTTTCTCGAGATTTTGTACGGGTAATGGTTTTATAAAAAATATTATTCGGCAATATAATAATGTAAAATAATATTGTTATGGACATTGGAAATTGGTAATGGACATATATTGGACGATATTTGAGAATTTTTTATTAATTCTTTTAGGAAGCACTATAATCAATTTTCTGCTATCATGAGTGAATTATGTATATTGGCGATTATTTCTGTTATAAATTAAAGTAATTTTGAAATGTGGATATTATCGTTTTTAAAGTATCAGTTAAAGTTTTATTTGGGGAAACGCTTATAGGCGCTTGTTCGGGATTATGTAGAAAGAGGGTATGAACGATTTGTATCTACGTGTAGGGCCTACGAAAATATTAACAATAGATATTTGCAAAACATCTTCAAATCAAATGGATTTACAAACCTTGTCAATTAGGGTAGCTTACGATCTTCTATTTTTCTATTTTCCTCTAGCAAATATTATTATAGCAGGTAGGAATAGTCTCAGAAGCTCACACTGGAGTCCATGCCCAAATATGTTTAAACAATAGAAGTCGGTGAGTCATTTTTATTACGAGGACCAACAAATCATAATGTATGACTTCTGTCTCTTAATTTATATTTCAATCCCCGTTACCAAATTTATCCATCACTTGATTCTCTACAAAAAGTATACCTATCAGTTTCTGTCTCAACGAAACAACGAGATCCAGCGAATCATTTTAAATAATCGCCGTGCCAAAACATATCCGCTACGAGAAAAGAATATTTCCAATTTCAATGTCCCATTATACCGGACGCAAGGGAAGGACAATGAAATCGTTGCTGAAACTCTCGACGCAACGAAACAGCCGTCCGTCACGAGACACTGAGGGCTAAGATCAATCTCGATGAAACACGCGGAACGATCGTCAAGTAGATCCTCTGGAACCTAGGATCTCGCGTGCATCCGCGAAACTCTTTTCCCCAAAGGAAAAAGACACCAGGAACAGACACGAATCGTTTCCGTTTCCACGGCTGCGCCGTTCTAACTCGGTTAGAATCGAATTCAACGAGACGCCCGGCCCTCCTGATTTTTCCTACGTCCGACGTGGAACCCCAAAGCGTCGACGTGCCACGAAAGAAAATGGTAAAAAGGGAGAAGAATGCTGGAGAAGTTCGAGCCGCCGGGCAATCGAGCAACATTTGCCGGGATCCCACGACTGTTTGGCGATAGCTGTGCCAACTTGTTTCGAGCACGCAACCCAATTTGTCTGCGTCTCATTGTTTTACCTCGCCGCTGGAAATCGTCAGGGTGGATCGTGCCATGGATTACTGTGGCCATTCAATGATCGAGTGTTCCCCCGCTCCGTTCCGTTTCTAAAGTTGGACATCTGCTTTATTTCTGGGGATTGTTTCAATTATTTTCCTTTCGTTTTATTCCCTTAATAGAATTTTCGTTTTACGCGGACACCCGTTCCGCCGGGAGGGTGAGTTAATTTTTGTTACTTGACAATTTTCTTCTTCTCGCTTTGGAACCTTGCTAGACAATTATTGCTTAACTCCATTAAGTCATGAAGCTTTGTCTATCGTTATCATTTCCGTCCAGATTCTTCTGTCGCAACAAAGGCAAACATCGCGATGCTTTAATTTTACCAATTGCGCCTACCCCCTCGTATTCCAATTCGACCCAGGTGCACCTTCGTTTACATTACCACTTCGCGTCGAATATTGCCACCAGCACGGTCATAAAATATCTCCGGAGGTAGGGAAATTTGTCTAAAGGAAAACATGGTCGTCGGCCATTGACAGCGGCAATTTATTGCACATTGTTGCGGTACACAGGGTTTTATGGCCGCTAGTGTTGGGTCTAATTGCTTCTACCAGCTGGCCAGGTGCTTCATTCCCAACCATCCTTATGCCATTCTCTACTCTCGAAACTCTTAAACGTAATTCTCGCTGACTGGTGGCTCAACGAAATCCTCCCCGTTTGTTTGAAAGAGATCGGATTAAACTCGTCGATGAAATGGTGGTTCCTTTAAACACTGGATTAACTCGAACACCACGGCCGAACTGGCACACGGTTGGCCAGTCTTTTGTATCGTGGACGCTGTAGCGACAATCTTAAGCGGTTTGTTGAACGGTCAGTCTCGAGTTGATCAGTTGGGTGCGAATGGTGTCACGAGATTGTCGAAGTTTAAACGTTTGAATTCTAATCCGTGGATTTGCTTTCCCTCGCGCAGATAGCGTTCAAGGCAACGTTGATTTTAACCGGCATCGAAATGAACGGCTGTTATATTTTTTACCAGTTTATTCTATTCGTTTTTCCCGACACCTCTGTATCTATTAATTAAATACAATTGTATTATTTGTATTATGAGAAGCGACGTAATACAGGGGCAGTATGAAGTAAATAAGAAATAAATAGAAAATTATAGGCAATAAACTTACGGACAAGATAAAATTATTGCAACTAGTTATAAATGAAAAAAAAAGAAGCAAGAACATAAGAGACCGTGAGTCATCGAGTAATGGTACTCGAAAGCTGAAGAGGAAACAAGTCGTTTGAAGCAGTCGATTCAAGTTTATGGAAACACTTGCGCGCACTCGTCTCGGAACGGACCCACTTGATATTTCGCCGTTTCACCTGAAAAATTCAGGTGCCGAGGCCGAGAAACGTGCCGCGTTGAATGAAGGTTCACCCATTTACCAGATATTTCGTCTATCCCCCATTAACATGACAATATCGGTACCTGCCGGTCAAACACCTGAGGCTCCCGCCAGTCGTGTCCTTATTTATTGCCAGTACGTGCCGGCGCAAGATTTTGCCGAAAAATTTCGCATTTGCCCTCTTCCCCTGTTATACTGTCACGATTTTCTGGCCATACTGAATGGCCCCTCGCCAGGTCTGCGTTTATACCGCGAAAATACGAATGTCGAGTGCCACTAGACTAAGCTGGCCTATCGAAATGGTCATCCTCGAGTGGCGGATGTCGAGTGGTTGTTACACGGGGATTGTAAAAAAGTTTCTAAGTACCGTTGCTCGCATTCTCGATTATACACTGCTTCGAGGGTTTTTCAATATTACGGACATTAGATGGACTCTTCAGATCGTTCCATTTCGATATTGGTATGAACAAGTTGACTAAATGGCGGCGATGTCGAGTAGAAATTTCCGACAGATTTTATTTATACATGGAGTTCATAACGTCGCTGCAGAATATTTTGACATCTGCGACAGGTAGATAGTAGTAGGTTAGTATAATAAATGAATATAAACCGTGAAGATTCACACCTTTGCATAAGAGTAACAGATGGGCCTGTTTCTTTTCTACTTTTCACTTACATTAAAATCCTCCAATGTATACAAAGGCTAGACTGAAGGTATCAACGCTAGTACGTGCATACATTGAAGTAACAATTCTCTGGTTAAAAAGTAACATCGATGCTTCAAAACCTCCAAAAATCGCGTATCATTTTATCTGTCTATAAAAATCACCCTCCATTAAATCTTTTATATTGACCCTCCACCATGAGAGAGTCTCCGAGGACATTCCACATCCCAGAATCCCATTATCAACAATATCCATTGAAAAAGACCGTAGGCAGTGACCTCCTCGAAAACCCTTCAAGGTGTATGCACTTTCCGATCGTTTGTACCCATTCGAGAACTCTTCACCTCCGTGGAGAACGACGAATTTGGGGGGGGGTGAAAAGGTGAAGGTGAACCGGGTGGGGGTGGGGGGACCGCATAGTGGCGGGAAAATGTATATAGTTTTACGTTCATTCATGAACCGTTCACAATGGAGCAGCGGATCCTGGAGTCATGAATGAACGTAGTACGTCTCGTAGTAGACGAAACGACGGGTGGCCTTCGTGGAAGCGTCTTTCACGAGGCTTTTGCCTTCTTTCGGGAAGGCCTCTTCGTCTTCTTCAACAGGGTGGAACGCCACGGGGTCAAACGTGACCCGAGGTCTGCACGGCTCGTTAAGGAGCAGCCACTGCCGTCGTTTAAGAAACGTTTAAGAAGTTATTCCGGGGGCAGGCATAAGGGTAGCCGGGGCAAACTTCCATTCACCTTTCCCGGCCATTCACTGTTCAGAACTCGAACGTAAAGGTCGTGGAAGGTACGCATTCTTATAGACGTTCGATTCTCTACTCGAGAACTTTATCCCTGCGGATGACTTTTTTCATTCACTCGCAGGGGCCTGTGTATGTACGTGTGCAAGTGGAAGTTCTACGTTTACCTTTCATGCAGGTAACGATGGACTTATTTTTCGTATCTGTAGTAGTTTACTTTGACACTTGTTTGCAGTGTCGAGCTAACGTATCTATGTGCAACAGTAGTTATTTGGTCTTGAAATGTTATGATAAATGTTATTCTTGGGTTAAATCTTGATTTTTCGTTGTTAACTACGTATTGTTTTATTAGAGATTGCGAATGTTTAATTTAACGCATACTCAGGATGGGTGTGAGTTGTATTATTTTAGCTTTACCTTTCGCACGGTGCTTGTGGGAAATTTTATTATTATTATTATTATTCATTTTCTACTGCTGATACAGCGCTGCCCATTTTTATTTTAACGTCAAAACGGAATATACGTGCATATATAAACGACCTGGCGCTGTTTCGTATTATCGCCCGTATCTAATCATCAATCGCGTGAACGTGACGAGCAATGAAATAAAAAAAGGCGCATAGTCCATCAGTAGATCGCGTGAACGTATCGATCGACCTGCATCGAAAGGTGGCAGTCGAAGGAATATAGGTCGCGCGTCGAATGAATTTCGCTATTAAGATCGAAGTAGCATCGGTCTTTATCGAAAGTCAAATCTCGCGATTAAACACCTGTCGACGTCAATTGAACGCGGCGAACGATTCTCATCTCGCTGTTTTAAAACGTTCCTTGGAAATATCCAGATTCATCGAAATTCAACTGGACCTCGATTAATTTACCCTTCACCGAGTAACTTTAATAGTTGTTAAAGTTAAAAACGAACGACAAGAAAACTGACGCGAGAACATATTTCACGTTGGCTAAAATACTAGTGCATTTACTAAATCAACAAAATCTTAAAAATATTCTCAATTTTATTCTATAATTGTAGCACAGCCTACATATATTTGTTTAATCACTGGAAAATTATACTAGCAACGTACCCAACCTGTGAAATATTGAAACACCCTTTAATCCGCACTTTCGTCCACTTTTCTCTAAATCAAAAAGTCCCATTCCAATAATCGTACCGTGTTGCAAGCAACCCAATACCAGTCCCGGTCCCGTTTCCCCAGAAACTCTGAATCATTTCACGATCGGCGTGGTTCGAGTTCAATGCTGACTTCGCAGGTAGAAACAGAAGGGAGCGACCATCCGCGTTACGATTAATCCGAAATTTATGGTGGAAACCAACAGGTGTTGGCACTTGGACCCTTTCAGTTCTCGCGTGTCCAGCCGTGTAACAAGGCGTACCACTCTATGCCGAAGGATTCGCCTAACCGATATGCGTGACTACTCTTAAACGTTCGCTTCCGGTTTCCGGCGCAATCCGCCTAATCAGATATGCTAATCGTTCCCCCGATGCAAGCTTCACGCGGCCATTGATTTCTTTCCGTAGTCGTGCGTCTACAGATGACAACTGCATGACAGAATCGCTTTCATCAATCGTAAAATGCTTGCGAGAAATCGGATAATACCTGCGCGAGCAAAGTGAATATTATTCATGGGACTGCACATTTTTATTCTTGGGCTCTGATCTCCTTCGATTAGATGTAACATGGGTAGAGAAAGACATTATGAAAGCAATAGGGAATGAAACGTTTAATATACACGAAGTTTCTCTCTTCTTTGATATGTTTGTAATACAGATTTTGGAAATTCTTTTATTCGTCTCGTTTATTGAACCATCGTCTCAGTGGCTTGAAAGCATTGAAATAGGAATCTAATCTAAAATTCCAGTTAACCCCCTGCACACCCATCTAACTTCGATCCTTTTCACACATTCTGTATTCAGAGGCACAATTTTCTTATTCTAAACAATTGAACAATTGAAAATGCTTCGTTCACTCACTCATAGAATTTTTTATTCCGCCCGAATGAATTTGTCCCCAAGACCGCCGTTCGCTTCATCCATTCTTCCGGTTCGCACAAAAAGCAAAGGGTCCAGAACTTCGCCTCCCCGCGCGGCAACCGATAAATCGACTTTTCTGCAAGATCCCTTACCTGTACTCGTCCTCGACGTAATCCGGTGGGAACAGATGCCAGGATGCGTCGTAGCAATCGTCGTATCCGTTTGCCATTTTCCAGCTTTCTCTTCTGATACCGTCTCCCCCTCCCGCTTTCTCCCTTTCTCCGCGCCACGAGAGCTTGCACGATCCGCAGGAAAGCTCGCGCGAAAGTCCCGCCCTTGGCCCTAGACTCTCGTTAAGTCTCTCGTTGAACCTCGAAAGCGGCTGATTTTTGGCGACGAGTTCATTCGAAGGGATTTCGTCCTTTTCGCACGAAACGACCGTCACGTCCGATCCAAACGCACTTCGATTAATCGTTCAATTAATCCAGGCTTATATCCTGGCTCGCCAGCGAGACACACGATCCGCCAGACCTGTTTCGATTAATTTCGCCGATTTCTCCGACGACCCACGAGCACGTTGATCAGGTACGAGCCGAAATACTTTTGCATTTTTTCGCGTAGGGGAAAAGATCGATTTCGTGTTTTTCTCGTTCTCTGTTTCGGAAGGATCGAACGACGCACAGGCGATACACGATTAATTTGAACGATCGGAACTTCGAAATCCTCGACCCGACCAATCCGTAACAAGTGGTCTCACTTACTGAGAACTATACGTGGATATATCGATCACCTATATATTGTATCGAAAATATGGCTACCAGATAGGAGCTCCGGCAACGTTATCTGTTTGATAACACCCTATATAGATTAGTTTGACTACTGTAACGTCAGAGAGGTCCAAACGATATCTGCTTGTCCATTGCTCCGATATACGTGTTACCTGTGTACATCGACGGGAAGGTTTTCACGAAGATGTTCGAACGTTTTTCTGAGACACGAAAGATCAGTTGCGCCAAACGCTTGATTACTGATTTTAGGCGCGAGTCAATTTTTTTTAGAACAATGCGCGATAAGCTGTGCGTAACGATTCTTATGCAAAATTTTGATTGTATTGGAGAAACGATAAGAGGCGATACGAGTAATTGGCAAGTTATTGAACGTTAGTAATATCGTGAAAATAATTTTGTTGGCATGCTTCTGCTCGAAGTTATGAAATCGCGAGGCAGTTATCGTTGCCATCGTTGCAACAGGGGAAAAAAATGGATGAAAAATAGACAAGTACGAGTAGAAGAAGAAGAAGTAATAGTAGATTGTCGTATCTTTCACGTGTGACGGTCTTTCATGGCGATATCTCGGACCAATGGTAGTGATCTGTGTTACTGTTTCTATGCTAGCTTGAATCGAGACATTTTCTGTACATACGCACGTGTCAGTACGATATTTGCTGTCATTGTTGTCGCTGTTTCGTAATTATTCCTGTCTGTGGACGCTGACAGAGAATATGTATTTCTCGCTCTTCTTATTTTCTGATAATCGCGTGTCACAGGTAGCCATCGAAGTAATTAAAAAATAAAAATATCCATCGCATCCTGCATAGTTGGCCTCAATTAATTTGTCGATTATCCGAGGAACAATAATTTTCTGGGCAAACCGCGTACGCCCTACATCTCACTCCATCGAGATCACTCACTAATCCAGATCTGATTAAGGTCCAACCCAATTCACAGCGAGCACACTAACTCAAGTGCTCTTCATTCTCATCCGAATCTAATCAACGTCTTGCCCAAGCAAAACACAAATAATTCAATCAACCTCAATACTTTTCATTCCATCGAAATTACTCTTGCTACCATCCGGGTGTCGGAATATTACGAATTCGACCCACATTTCAACTCGTGACTGTACACACCAATATCTGACACCATTCCTAAATCCACCCATGTATAAGCAATATTACAGTAACTTAACTTGAAACCCCAGTACAACTATACATACTATATGTATATGCTATCGTTCCATAAGAGAAATTCTGCGATATCGTCGAACCAGAAAATCGTTGTCCACCGCGCGTATAAAAAAACAAAAATTAACCGTGCCACGGAATGTGCAATTTTTCCATAATCACGATGATCCTCGAAGTCGACGAACATCGTCGCGCACGTTAGATAGCATTGGCCTAAGTGTCAAGGGCGCGACGAGAGTTCACGTTCACTGCGACAGATAATCGGTTAATTGTTCCTACTCGACGACTCGGTTCTGACTTACAATTTGTTAATGACAAGAGACCCTCGAGGTGAAGTATCCAGGCTTAGCCGACAAGTGCTACCGAACAGAATCTGTCACGAGTGCACTGATAAAGCGGAACGTTTTTCTTCCGCATCTGCGTTTATGCATTCGGTCATCTCGATGAGTGATGTTGCAGCACACAGGTATACATGTAATACGTGTACGTATGCATTAGAGAGGTCGAGACAATTGGCAGCACGTGAAGAGAAACGGGAAACAGAGGTTCGTCAATCGTGCACAGGCTCGTTTCGAATTCGGGCAACAGAAATTTCCATATCCTTTGGCGTAGCGTATTAATTTTCACATTGATCGGACAATTGAATTTCTCTGACTGTCGTCGATGTTGTCGAGGTGGATGGGAAATTAGAGAAAGATGAAATCGAAGTATCGTATTATTTATTATTATTATTCGGGACAATTATATTTTCTTATTTATTTTGTTGAAATGAATTGGCATAGATTATATGTTTTTGCCTTATGAATATCACGCGCGATTGAAATGTCAATTGGTATCGTCCGATGAAACAATGAACATTAATATTTTCTGTTGGGATTCTCGGTGACCTACAAACACAATAGGTAAAACGATCGTTTCACGAGCTTTCTTCCGTTCATTTTCTAGGACAGTGTAACTCACTTATCTGTCCATCGAGCACATGTACAACATATGGGCCATAATCTCTGCTTATCGTGATTCACGATAAGGGATATTTTTTTCGCAGGCATGAACGCTCGGTATCGGTATTATTAATATTGCGAACAATATAATAATGACTCGACCGACTACATTCTTGCGTGAAAAGTTGAAGGAGAAACGGTCCAAGTTTAACATAATAAGGCTCCATTTTATCATTAATGTTTCGCACTTAATAGGTACCTTGAAAGTTTTCAGTGAATCTCTAGCGAATCAATTTAAAATAATAACTTTCAAGAAATTGATTCTCATTACGGTATCAGAGTTTCGGTTCTCCCACTATTGATCAATTTTGAAACAAGGGCTGCTACACATTCGACCCATCAACTATATGTCCATTTAAACGTTGCATCACATGCAGCAACAGTTAATTAATTGCCAGATCAGTCTGCAATCAGTGATCGCACATTATCGATCGGTTTATATTTCATTTTATGTTGTGCCGAACCGAGGTAAGAAAAGTTTCTTGCAATTGAATCAATTGTACATTATTTAGTTTATTGCTTTTATATCGCCGTAGAAGCGTTAGATTCGCCATACAAAAATTTTCTAATAACGGTCCATTTAATTTTTCCGGAACATAGTTTTAGAAAATTCTGCGCAACCTAGCCTTCTTTCTTTTTCTGTTATAAAAATATCTTGAAAATAGGACAAGATAACGAGTTTACTTTGTACTTGTTGTAAAGACAATAGAAGTAGTGGAAGTTTGGACCATGTTCAATAGATCACACTTTTTGGCCGACCATTGCTTAAGTATCTGGAATTCCGTTCGTCTCACGAATCGCCTGGCTATTATCTATTATTATCTATCTTTTTTTTTTTTATCGTTAGTCATACTGGCGACACTTCGGCGATTCTAACGAAATTTTCGTAGTGGTTAATATGGCTTCTTCGCCAAAGTCTTGGTTCTTAGATATTTCTCGAACGTTTTGGATGGGGAAACTACAATTTCGTTTGAGAAATGAGCAGTTCGAAATAATTGAATCGAGGTAAGAAAATTAATTTCTTTAAATCAGTAATTCGGATGAAACAAGTATCGAAACTATTAAATATTAATTTCAACAAAAATGTGATTCGTGTAGTAACAAGCATTTAAGGTTGTTAAAGTTTATTTTCAAATGGTATTTGGCATAACATATTTATCGATTAATATTTGAAAAACAATATTCCTTTCATTTCTTTTTTTAATAACGCTTATTTACCTGCGACAATGAAATTCTCTCTGTATTCCAATATCGGACGATTTATTTTTCGAACAACGAAAAGGCAAAAAAGAGTCATGGAAGAAATATTTCTTTGTTGAGCAGGTAGTATTGGATCACCATAGCGAAAGGAGTTGAATAAATAACCATCTTTCTTTCACAAAAAAGAAATCCTATTATAATAACATGAAAACACACCTCATACACACCTCAATATAATTCGCACTCACATTTCAGACATTCGCGAAACACGCAATTAAACAATATTAGTTATATAACAATAGAGTATTGAAGATATCGCTATAACTATAGTACGAAAAAGAATTTCGACGATCACAAAACCGATACACATTCTTAATTCGTAACGAACGCAATCCTTTATAATCGGCTATTCAATAACTCACTCCGTTATCCTTTCGAATCATAATTTCGCGAAAATTCGTTTCTCACTGGTGTCCAAAAGAAACTGTTAAAAATGATATCATTGGTTGCGTCGGGAACGATGTTCTCGCAATTGTAAAGTACAACAACAGATCGCAAATAGTAATTTCTTCGTGTTAATCGCCATGAAAATTGACGATTCCTTATAATCAATACACGAACCCTGGTAGCTGACCCCCGTCGTTCGAACACGACGTTACGAGCCTATGCAATTGCGTATAACGATAAAAAAATAGAAAAATAAAAATATTATCGATATTCGTAAAAATTAATCTCGGACACGATTTGTTCTAACGCCCCATCGAAGAAATTTTTCCATTCTATTTGCACAATTTCCGTTTGCACGCCGGAATATTGAATCCGCTTCGAGAACAGTGTTTCCATCTATTCTGGCCACTAGATTTTTCGATCCGCGATTGTTAATCTTACTTGTCTCTACGACCTCCCTTCCTGTTCTTGTGGCCCCTCTTCTCGGAGTGCGATGAATGCTCTTTCGCGACGTAAGCTCGACCTTGCGACGATGGATAATTGGACACTTTTGGGTTCTGTTTTTCGCAGGTCACTCCGTTGGTCACTTCCGGGGCCGATCTCGATTCTGGAGCTAATTCTAAATAGAGCAGTTACTTCCATGTTAGTTGCTATTCTAAATGCAGTATTCGATGAACACTCGATTACGGGGGATAACAATATTACGGATGGTTACATTTACAAAATTATTAGCTTCAATTTGAAAAGGGAGCAAAGAGTTCCACCGAAGTGCACAATCTCGGCGCAATCTTTTTTCCAGTTTTGACCAATTAGTAAAATCGTACGTAAGTGATCGTGTTACCTGGTGACAGTAATTGCTCTATGCAATTAATTTTTTCCCCATTGATGAAATCGTTGGTAATTTTACTGGTGCTCTGCAGACCAGTTTCTACAAAAAACAAAACAAAAAACAAAAACGATCATTGCAATTCCTCTGTCCGTTCGACACAAACACGATGCTTTACGAAAATTCTAACACAATGTATATATACGATATTTCGAAGCTGTTCAATTAGATTCCGTCATGTTCAAAGCAAAAACGAATGAACCACTTAACTTGACGAGTTACACTTCCCTTCTTTAAAAACGAAGTTTAAAAAACGAAGACGGAGATAAAACCCCGCACGGGGAACTATTTAGATATGACCTGGGGCTATCCGTGAATCGATCTTTTTTTTTCTCTCCTCGTTTCTTTTTTTTTCACGTGCTGCGAAAACGTTTTAGGATAAGGCTGTCGAGAAATAGTCCACGAGACATTTCGTATTTTTGTTCACATCGTTTGTATGAAATTCTCTTTATTCTACTAATATCATTGGTCCAATAGTCTGATCGCAAAGTGTATGGCTCTTATCGGCTGGAAGAGTGGTTCACCGGAAGGATCGGCACGATGGCATCATGATGGTCCCGGTGAACCACTATGCCAGCTGGTGGGCGAGTAAAAGGTCGTGCCGTAGTCCTCATCGAATTCCTTTGCCGACGAGTACACGGACTCACCCGAACTGTCCAAACGTGGTGTGTCCACTGTCGTGTCCTCTGTTTCCGTCTTCTTTGATTCCTGAAATTTTCAGGAGAACGCAGTTAAATGGTGGCCGAGCACGATCGAAATGTTGTTACTGTGAAAGTGAATCGTCTGTATAATCTGTAAGGCATTTTCCGGATGAGTTAGGAATTATTTTCGAAATGATTACTTCGAAATCCAAGCAGCCGAGTTATTATGAAATAGGTGAATATTAAACAGTGGATTACAATTCGATTAGGATTCAATTGATTAACTAAACCTTACTTTAATTATCGAAGTAATGAAAATTTCATTTGCATTCGAATTGGAGTAGAATTCGCTTCGATTGTAGATTTGATTTGTTTTTAAATTATCGTTACAGTTTTATGCGTTTAAACGACGGTAATTGAAATTCGGTCCACTGTTGGAAATGCTACTGGTTTGCTCATTTTGTGTTATATTTTAGCTAGATCAGTTTAGTTTCAGTTTACTATTCCTGTCAAGCAGTTAGGGCTAGGATTTAATTAGAATAATTGGAATCACAAGTGAATTATGCAAATAGGAATTTACTAATAGGATATTTATATTACATTCACCGTCGTTTTTATCGATTCTACGAATCGTCAACGATTTCATGAAAACATTTATCACTTTCGCCATACCACGTATCTATAATTATACGCTGATCTCAGAAACATTAATAGTACGAATTCTGCACTATTATCGTGCAAGCAGTCACAACAAATTTGTCTTGTTTTTACGCGTGAATGCAAATTATGAATCACGAGTGGAATTTGCTATAAACCACCCAGAGATTAACAGGAAAAACAAGTATTTGGCATAGTGTTCCATGAAGAATTTTGATTGTATTTATTATTTCGAAATCTTTTACGATTAATAACAAGAATTTTTGAATAATCTTTTTTTTTCTTGATTTTCTTGATTTTAGAAATATTCCGTTCTAAAATCGTAAAACTTCATCGGTTCAATGTTCCCGTAATTACACGATTCGAAATATCTGCATGTGCAAAAGTAACGAAATTCGATT
This sequence comes from Nomada lathburiana, assembly GCA_963667235.1. Lineage (NCBI taxonomy): Eukaryota > Metazoa > Arthropoda > Insecta > Hymenoptera > Apidae > Nomada > Nomada lathburiana. Next base: position 7,612,324 of record OY763909.1, read on the forward strand.
TCTCGAACGTGGCAACCTCGAACATTTATTTACACCCCGCGTTCATCGTTATCTGCAGTGTTTCTCGTAATTAGACGATTGCCATTTTTATACACATATTCGAATGATGAACACAACAGCGTATATCAATGTACTTATATAAGAAAAAGCAATGAACTGTAGGTCCAAACTTATCTTCATAATTTTCCATAGCGATCAGCGATGGACTTACAAGGTGTCCTATCGCGTATAATTATTTCGTATCTATTTTAGCTTCGTTTAAATAGAATTTTCCTTTCCAATCTTTAATTGAAGATGTTCGACGGGAAAATAATTTCTCTTTTGATTAAATGACGCTTCCAGAAGGCTCTGTGGTTTTTGGATGTTATTAAAAGAATTCTTTAATTGGAATCTTAACAAGATTTTACTTTCGTGGAATTTTCTTTAATTCCATTCTAATATCATTTGATTTCCGTTGGAAGTGTGCGCACACTGTTTGCTACCCATAATGAATTACATTCTAAGCCGTAACCACTGAACCGAATTCAAGTGAACTTCTAAGCGTTTGATTGAATTGCCTTACATCCACATAAAGTATGAAATGCAATATGAACACAATACTACTACGTATACTGCCTTTACCAGGTTCTCAAGTGACATTAACAGACCCTTCTCTACGTCCTCATTGAAAAGATCTTTAGCTTGCTTGCAAACGTCTTCCAGTTCGGTTAAGGACACGTTCTTATCCACTTCGCTTTCGCTGCTGCCCGTGCTCGATTCTGTGCTGCACTCGGCTGCCTGAAAATGTATCAAAGTAATTAAAAGTAAATTTATAGTACACAATTCGTACGGTCTCTTTCTTCTTTTTTTTTATTCATAAAAATTAGGAGAAAAATTTGCGCCCATTTGATCATAAAGGAAAGCAATTCAATTATTAAACATTGATATATAAGAAGTGAATTAGGATAGAGAATAGTTATATTAAAGTTCACTCTTTGTATTGTTATACTTACATTGAAATCTGGATCGTCCGAACTTTCATCATTCAATGCAAGTCTCTCGATCTTCGATTGTAGGGTCTCGTTCTCTGATTCGTCGGTACTTTCTTCACCTGAACTCACCTGAGAATATTTCCTCTTCATATCCGCCTGTATTGGACTGCCGGCGGATTCTGTGGTTGATTTTTCGTCCGGCGTCGATAACTGTGGTTGTTCAATAAATTTAATCGGAATCAGAGTGCTGGTAATTGAAACATTGCGATCTGGGTTAATTGATAATAGAGACAGTTTTTAGATTGTACCTTTATATAGTAATGGAACTGTAATTGATTGAATGAATGACTATACTCGTGTTTATAAAATATTACCAGACGATTACAGGTACATACAGTTATATTTCATAGTAACTGGCAAAACTACACAGAACACGGCTATTTCAATACTTTAATATTTCGGGCATTACAAACAAATACAAATTAAATGCTACAGATAATTACCTGCCCCACGTAACCAACTACACATAACTAAATACAATTACATGCAATTAACTGTAAGTAATTGTAGGATCAATAAATTGTGGCTCTGATCTGATGTAATATCACAGGCAGCCCCGTAATTTGAAAAAAAAACTGACCTAAACGTGAACAGTAGTTGAATTTGATTGCTTACCGGTTCAAGATCCATATGGCCGATACGAATTTTCGTCGGCGGTGGCGACGGCGACGATTTAGATGTGTCCAGACAAGACAACGTCGACAAAGTCAATCTAATGGATCTGATCAGAGCCTTCTTGGCCTCGATCATCGTCAATCTCTTGTCCTAGATCCATCATCGAGACTATTATCGTGCTAATTTTAATCATCTGTCTAAGGGCTAACCGACTTGAAAGAGAATATGTTGGCTACTTTCATCGACGTACTACAATTCACTATCGGACACACGACTTAATGGAAACCAAAAATTAATTTCTATCCCATCAAACTTTTCGCCAAACGACGTACAAGCAATCGTCGCAAACTGCAGTCCCTCGAGTATCATGCATAAACTTCGAGATTTATTAGTATAATATTTTCGATTTGGGCGATCAACTTAATTAGTACAAAAAAAAAACATATATCTAAATACGAGTAAACATTAAAGTAACACGTGGAAGGATTAAGTAAAATGTAGTGAAAACAGAATTGCTTTACCTTGGTGGACGTCCTACTTCTTGTCGATTTAACCGCTTTCAAATTTATCGCTCTCAGTCGCCTGCGACCTTTTTGCACGAATTTTACCTGGGAGAAATTATCATAGTTCAAAATGCACACTCGTCCCTATGTTTCTACACGCGTTAATTAAACTAGTTTTAGAAATATGTTACGCACCATTCCACTCGGTTGTATTTGCGGATAGCCAAGAATAAAAGCGCCAAAGTTAAGACCACTTCGAATAATGCGCAAAATTACTAATCCCGGTAGAAAAAGGATCCATGGCAGTGGCCTCACGAGTTCAATCTTTCCAAACACCTTACCGTTCTCCTCTGTTTTAATGGGAACAAAATAATGTACATTTTCGTTTCGCGTCTATTCGTTTGAATATGAGAAGGAAAATCGTCTGTCGAAAGTAATTTTCATCTCAGAACGATATTTAACATTGAAAATGATATTAAGCATGGCGTTTATAATTATTTCATAAGTAATGGATAGTGAGTTTGCAATTTAATATCGAACAAACGCCAAATTACAGAGAATAATCTATAGATAGTATCGCCTGTTACTGTAAAATCGTACCGGCTGCTATTTCGTGAGGTGGTAAGCTCCATTGCACCGATTTTTCAACGACCCATAAAAATGAATCGATCAGTTTAAACAATGCCTGACCTATTGGAGTGTGCGACGTGACGACGATTCCCGATTCTATCCATCCTGCTATACCTTCTGCTAACTTAGACGTCACCTGATAATATAGAGAACAAAAATGGTATATTTTTAACACCACAAGTAATGCTTCTTTTCTCTTATTATGCAGATAAACTTCACTTTCGTTACTCACGCTAGTCGTAGGTTCTTCACTCGACATGGTTAAATTTTATCTGAAAAGCGAGCGTGAATAAAAATGTGAATTTTCAACGAAACAGGATTACGTTTTGCCTTACAAATATTATGGGAATTTAAAAAGTTGAAAACGAATAAGAATCACAATTTAATCAAACAAAACAGAATTTACTTGCATAATTTTATGATTCAACGCTTTATGTATTGATATTACTTAAACATTCGTTTACAATGCAAACACTGGTAGATATATTAACGCAATGAATAGCAAACGTTTGGTAAAAACATTACTCGATCAAACAGGCGATATTTCTTTTTACGCGCCTCATATTTGATGTGTGACTCATTTTGCAGACACGTTCGGACGATTCATTTACGAATCTTTTTCGCGAACGAAAACTAAAATACGTATCGTGCAGTTCCCTGTATTAGCAGTGTTCGTAGTATTTATTCTTTCGTCCCGACGATTGCAAATTATAATCAACGAACGCCATAATCACTCGACCTCGGCACGATTGCTCATTTGCTGGGAAATTAGTAAAATAAATGCCTGATGGCCGAAAGGCTATCACAAGATCTCAGGGTTATCGTGTGGAACGTAAATTCAGTGTAAAAAAATTCCAGAAACATTCTTCTCGTTTGGAATTCACCATTTTACACTGTTACATTTTGCGGACGCGCGAATACGGAATAAAAATTACCGGATAATAATAGAATCTCATCTATTTTGATTTTAATTATATCTCGGTTAAACAAGAGCAATTTTCCAACTCGCAATAATAATTTGAATCAATTCGAGAAGACTGTGATGGTCAAAATTTTAACCAAAATAATTGTTCTTGTATTAAATTATCATTGTTGGGATAATTTAATTATCAAATCCGACTAATTAAGTAATTATCAAATACGTCTGTCGAATGAAGTGAAGAATTTGTAATAAGTTTCAGTATTCTCGAATAGAAAAGTCATGATAAGATCATTACTTTCCTTCCACAGAGTGGCCAACGGATTGGCATGTGACACGAATCTAATGACATTTTCGACTTTGTGCCGAACGGGGAGTGTTTGTGCGGTTCGTTGACGGGCTCACGTGAATAAAACTCTCTTCCATTAAACCATAATGCGTCGGTAATAAATAAACAATGAGAAATGCAGCGGTGATAATGCGCTATCGTGAAGGCATGACCCATCGTATCTGTTGGAGAGCACAGAAACTCCCAATGATGCTCGAGTGTCATCTCTGGAAAACGGAATTACACGTGGTGTAAAATGAAGTGGGTGGGAACAGAACGAGTTTTAACATTCTCTTATAGCGGAAAAATAAACAGGAAGTTTACAGCATATGAATATTAAATATATAAACTGTAAAATAAAATGTTTTGAACGAAATAGGGAAACAGAAATATGGAAGTGGAAGGGATTAAAATAACCAGTGGGCGATAAATTATGAGATTAGAAGATTGAAATTCTGGACAATATATCTTTATGTAGAGGAAGGTTCTGTTATGGAATTCTCTTCGATCGTTCGTGTATTATTTTTTCCACGTAGAAATGCTTCGCGAGCAATCCAGATATAAAGTATCGGGCGTACCGAAAAAGTAACACAATTCTGGGAGGATGGAATTGTATATAATGTGTTGCAGCTGTCAGTGCAATGCCAGGACATTGCAATTCAAATGTACAGTTCAAGTATACAGTTTGAAATTGTTTTAAATTGTTTAAGAAAATTTTAGAAAAATGAGAGTTAATACATTAAAATTGATTGCTCCAACTGTTTGTCTTCCTTTCGGTCATTGACACCGATTCCATAGAAAATTTTGCGAACGATAAGACAAAAACGTCAATGCTCAAAAATAAATACGGTGGACAATATAATTCCAACATTGAAATTTCCCCCGATTCTGTCTATTATTATTTATTCATTAGGTCGGTAAAGGACGTGTTAGTTAAGTTCCTCTGCGAATACAAGTGCAAGTTAATGACTTATAGAAACAAGTATCACTTGTGATTGTCGAGTGCACGAGTACCTACCTATGTGCAAAATTTACAATTTCGTAATTGATATTTCGTTGAAATGGCTTTAAGACATTTGCGAACGGCGAACGGTTCACTTCTGAACTTTGTACAGAAAATTCAATTTCATTTTCCTCGCGATGCAGAGACGAGGATGAAAATTCAATTTCACGTTCACGCGAATTGTGTGAAATATCTATTTCGCTTCCCCTTTTTCTTTCTGCCCCATGTGGGCCACGTTTTCTGAGCGAATTCATAAATCAGCAAATAAACAATAAAGGAAAGTGACGATAATTTGCTATCGAGAAGGCATGACCTGACGTTATCCGCTTCAGAACGCTGAAACTCCCATAATTACGCGTGAACGTGAATTAAAATTGTTCGAAAGTGTTCTGAAGAATTAATATTCGTCTCACTGAAAACGGTCTGATCTCTACAATAACGTATTCGTAATACGAATGAGAATTCTGCTCTACATTAAAAAAAAAAATTCGTACGCAATGTATTATTATCTCCTCCGAATGATTTGAGGAAACTTGCGAAATTTTCCAAATGAGATTTAATAAACGAACGGCTCACGCGTGCACAGATCTGACATGTTCCACATGATGATTAGAAACAAGACTTACCTAATCGTAATCACTGAACAACAGTAGTGTATCGACCAACGCTGCTCGCAACCAACTACGGCAAGGAAACTTGGCAGAAGCTCGTTTTTCTGTTGTTTAGGTCGACGAGGACAGAAGAAATCGAACGGTTACCGAATCGAGGGGAACTTGTTGAATTCTAACCGGTCTACGCTCAATTCATTCGACGCACCCCGTATCTGTCGCATCGACTGTGAACTATTCGAAAATTCCGAACGAAATTCGCCCCCTTGTTCAACTTTCTACTCGGCCGATTTAGAGATCGCCATTTCTCTATCGATTCAATGAGAAATAATTAATCGTGGAAGGTGATTACATTCTTTCAACCCGATTCCTGTTATTATACCAGCGATACATTTTTAATGTCGCACCTGAAAATCGAGGCCGTGAATGTTCCGAATTTTCATTAACGATCATTTTCCTCCCCGTACTACGATTCTTCCCAATCAATCAGTAGAAAGTAATCTTTCCAATTGCCAGCGCTGAAAAAGAATTGATCCATCCGATTTAACAAGAAGCACAGTAAAAAAACCTTTCTTGCGCGAGGAGAACGTACGTCGAACGATAAAACGTGCGCAACACCACGATAATGAGATTAAATGAATGCCAACAAAGAAATGAAAGAATTACCGCCGACAATTAATCTCGTACAGAGAAGAAAATTGTCTACCCCCCTTCGATGGATCGATCGGCCGGTGACATCGAGCCGTATCCTACTGGCAATCAGTCAGTCCTAATCGACAGGCTCCATCGAACGGCAGCAGTAAACCCGCAAACGCAAACAGATCAGAAGGTGATCAACCCGCGACCTGTTCACATGTACGAATCGCAGCGCGGAGAAGACCGCAGGTCGGCGTCGAAACAAAAATCACATTACACAAGTACACTTGTCCCCTGACCGCTTCCTGTCCGGCGTAACCGCAGGAAACTCAAGCAAAACGCCTCGAAACGTTCAGCTCGCTTGTGCGTCAATATTCAATTAACAATGCCCAATGAATTTGCAGGAAACAGGGTAATTTCATTCATAATTAAAACAGGACGGATAGTCGCAAATAATTCGGAGTTCATTGGTTATTATTATACTTGCTGATTTATTTATATATACGCGCGGCGAAACTGATTGTTATAACATTCTGCTGAACTATATATTGTCGATAATCAATATATATTGACAAATGATATATTCAATATGAATACTTCAACTACCCCTATGTAGTTTATATAATTTAAGGGAAGAAGTAGTCAACACTTTTCCTTAACAAAATTTCAATTTAAATTTTGGATATTCCTAATAAAAAATAGAGAAGAAATAATTACGTGATTGCTCGTCGTTGATTTCGCACCTGGTTAAAGCTCGCGTCGTTAACAATCTGGTACCGGTCCTGTTCATCCGGAGGAACTTCCGGTTCCCTTTCCTTTCACCACCACGCGGCTTCTTAAAAACGATCCTCCCCCTTCGAAACGGTAAGAAACGATCTTTGCACGAACGATCGAGGTTTCGACAGCGACTCTTCGGAACGACTGATAGGAACGAGACGTGGATGAAGGAACCTTTGGTCCAAGCCGTATCTCCATAGTCTCCTCGTGATCACACATGTTCGCGGTTACATAGCCGCACTAGAAGATGTCGCGTTTTATTTCGTAGACTCTGTACATGGTGGTCATGTGAACGAAACGAAACGTGGATCGATTCGAAGATTTGTCCGCTCGGTGTCGGCGATGATGCTATGATGCAACGCAGTTGGAAACGCGAGAAATAGAAGCCTTTTTTAGTCTTATCTGTCGCGCGACACATTAGCCGTGGGTTATTGGATGCCGGAGGTCAATGGTTTCAGGAAGATGATCTCGAAATGAGAATACGCTGTTGCTTTGCGAAGTTGCAATTTTTATTTATTATACAGCGTCTTAAAATTTATACATAACATGTTACACATAGATTTAATCCCTCGTGGATCCTTCATTTTCTTCGAGGTCGTTTCCGAACTATCGTTTCTATATCTTGTATATTGTTTCGTTCACGTGCACGATTTATCTGCCGTTATAATATATTTTCGTTTTCTGATATATTGTCGAATTTCATTGAGAAAAGATCAGTGTTCAGCCTTGAAAGTATAACAAGAAATTCGCGAATTTTCAATCAACGTACATTAAATTGAACAGATTTTAATCTACTTGTAATAATTACAGCACGATCATGCACAATTTCGAATTATCACAAATCGACCCAGCTGTATGTTTTAAATATGCAACGTTAGATACTCTAAAAAAAAAAAAAGAAGAAAGTTATACAATCCGCATCACGATTTCTTAAATACGTAGATTACAATTAAACAATTAAAAGATATTCATTTTAACATTATATAAAAATTACATGTGAAAAATCGGCGTCATAGCGAGAATTAAAAAAAATCCCGACCATTTATTGAATCTTACTGAACGTTTATTACCTCATCATTAAAACTTTAATTTTGAAGCACATTCGTACGAAGGATCCCTGTATACGTGCACAGAGAGCAATGAACGTGGCGCAAGTAAAAATGTGTCGTACATCTGTCGGTTTTTTTTTCTTCTTAAATTAATACGAGCATTACCTACTAATCGAAACAATAATAACAATATAATCATCGATGCTTGTGCCTTAATATTGAAACCCGGTTAATCCTAACAGAACTTAATAACTCGAGTACGCAATTTCTTGTTTAGTGATTAAACCTGTTGACTTTTAAGACACACAGTACTTCACATACCCAATCACACTATACACGTATAGCAAATAACGTGCATACAGTATCGCTTACGTGTTTTTTTATTCCCTGTCACTCGTTGCATTTCATTCATTATTTAATCACGCAATTGTACAAATTTTCCTCGTATCTTTTTCCCTTTTTATTGTTTGAAATTTTTGCTCAATAGCGAAGCGTTACTTTTAGACGCTCTGCGAACGATAAATTTAACCGATTAATTGTTACACTGCTCGGTGATACAGATTGCATTTGCTCTCTAATAATTCGAGTATTTCCATTGTAATCTCAGGTTTATCGCTGCTCTTTTAAGGCCATTCAAGTTCTGAAAGACGGATCGCGGAGACGGGAAGATGCTCGTGTATCATTCGCGTGAAACCAATGACATTTGCAAATGTTGTATATTTGTAACGGTACGTTTTAAAATACAACGTCGATCGTCATTTCATTTGCAATCATATACTATTTCTCGAGAACCCTCTGTCTTGTATCCGGGATACATTTATATAGCCCAATTCGCAGTTTAAACTTCGAATCGTTAATCGCGTCTACGAGTAGTTTTACAATGATGCGATGGAAGCGTAGAACATGCTCTTCCACTATGACGGATATTACATAAACGAGAGAGAAAAATAAAATGAACAAAAATGAAAAATACAGGTGTGTAATATAAAACTTGTGAAATTCAATTTAATGCGTTCCAAGGATCAGTTTCGATATACATTGTGTATCGTTTGCAGTCTGTGACCGGTGAATAATTAATATTCTCTATGTTAACAATCTATTGTATCGTTCGCATTGTTTTCGGAATTGCACAGGATAAACAGGTCGAACAGGTTTTTGGTTTTTAAAATAGTTCTACTATTGATTATGCGCTGATACAGTCTGTCCATAGGACTTCAGAGAACTAACAACGAGGTATGAAAGGACAAACCGATGAGATTTCATCTATTTATCGATAAAAAGAGAAAAACGTAGTGCATTTACAAACAAAAACACTCACACGTTAATGAACATAGTTAACATAAAATCACTGTATAACAAAGTGGATTCAGATAGACGTCTAGTATCTGGATCCGAAACATTTCCCTTTCTATTCTTCGTTTTCTTCCTTTTCCTTTTCTTTTTTCAATCGTTTCCTCCTACATTGAGACTTGTCGATGTTCGAAAGCTCTATCGTTATTTTAATTACGATAAAGAACTATGAGGATAATTGTGAACTGCTAATTCCGTTTTCATTCTTAATAATTACTTGTCGTAGAGTACAAGTTATTCAAGTGCATGATTCAACGTACTTTCTCTACCCTAATTATACGTGCGAATCTCTTTTAGTGAATTCACAGTGAACATTGTAAACGAAATGAATGCGCGAAACTGCTTAAATAGCTATACAAGGGTAGCTTATTAATTATGCGAAGGGTACTGATACTGGCTCACAAACAGAATAAACTGAAACGCACTTGGACAATTTGCTGTCGTACTTTTTATAATGATTGTACAAAAAGGATGAAGTTAGTATTCTTCTTCGTCGTCCGGCGCGAGGCCGTCCCCTTCCAGTTCTTCTGGCGGCGCGAATCCCTCCTGCATTAAAAATGAAAAAAAAGAAAAAAGAAGTAGCAAATATGTAAAGGTACAAAATTGTTTAAATTTGTTTCGTTTACGTCATTCTTAGCAAATATACCTCTGTTGCATAAAGGACATCTAAGATTTTCTGTACTATTGGCGGAGGATCTCCGTTATCACAATCTTGGCACATAACTTCAATGTCACGTAACTTTCCGAAATAAAAATCTCTTTCTTTCTCCAGTCCCTCCAGGGATATTTTTAATTCCATCAACTGGAAAAGTATTATTATATTACGAGCACACAAATTTTATCAGCAATTAATTGATTCCCTTCGCGTACCTGGGTACTCAGCTCTTCGATCTTTCCGGAATCGCCACGATTTCCGACTCCACCAGCAGTTTTTGTTTGCGGACGATGAATCGGAGCTTTGTTTACTACATTTAAAAGTTCGATATATTATACTTTCATACTTCTCACTTGTCAACTAATTCGACAGATGCAAAGGGAGATTTACGATATTTACATAGACTATACTGATTACGAATTGCTACGTAACAGATTAACATTAATATAAAAAGAATCTACGTATACATTTTTACAAGCAGTCTAAGCATAATAATCTAATACAGTGAATTGTATACATATATACAACAGGAGATATTCAGAAGCATGCAGTAGAACGATTATGCACAGCACTTGTGATTAGCAAATAAATGAAACTAGATTTATGAACATTTTTATGACAACTTAATGAAAGATGAAAGATCGAGAAGTTATAATTCTCTTGTTCTTAGAATTTTTAAGCTATATCTTTTACTGTTATCTTCTTGAGATATACCATAGACCTGAACATTGATGTTTTTAATCGAATACACTCTTCTTTTAAACCCTCCAATAGTAAGAAAAAAGAAGGTAAAGGAAAACGAGCATAAAAATATTGAACAAAACAAAAATAATTACAAGACTTGGTGTTAGCTGCAAGTACAGGTGGCGAAGGTCCCTCACCTGAAGCGAAATTTTTTCTGTATATTATTGGGACAAAAAAGCCCATCGTCTTTTTCGTCTACGCACAATTTAGATCGTGACTGTTCATAAATTATAATGTAATGAAATATTTGACAAGCATATTTTCATTTAAAGGGAGGAAAGTTGCTTTTCTTGTACACAACTGGTATCTTTAAATCGGAAAAATTAAACTGTACTGACTGTGATTCGGAATGTAGCCAACATTGATTTCATGATTATTCTTAAGGCGAAATTATTTTGTTGCAAAGGAAAAAGTATGAGAGAATATACCGATACGGGCAGCCGGTTTAGGAGGATTTACATCACGTGGTGTTATGCGTTTTGCATTAGTGCCATGCGGTGCATTACTTCCACCACTACCCATGGCCTCTCCTCCTCGCATAGCAAGTGCATCGTATGGCTCTGTTCTGGAGTAGTTTGCATCAAAGAATTTCTTGAACCATTGCAAAAATTCAAAGTTGTCTTGGAACCTGCCTTTCACCAGCCTATCAATTGGAACAATCTGCAAACGATTGTAAAAAGGCATGTGGAACTAAGTTACAAAATAATTGAAAAAAAGTTAATGTAACAAGGATAGAACTGAGAATTAATATATAATAAAGTATCCTGGATATTTGAATACAAACCTACAATATAAAACGAAATGAAAATAATAGTAAAATAAATAAAAAAAAAGAGAGAACTAAGGATCCGTTTTGCAATTTTATTGTTAGCTGTAACTGTACATTTACTAACAAAAGAAGCTTTATTCTTTTCATATAATAAATTTGAAAAGTCTGTCTGATAAAATTGAATGTCTACAGATATCGTCGTACTTTGCATTAATGCAATTACTCATACCGAAATACCAATATGGAGATTAAATAAAATCCAGTCTGCTCTATTTCCCTAAAGACGATTTGTTACCCCTCCATTTGAATGTATTTATAGACTGTTAAATATAGCAGTCACGATACCATTCTACCACTATAGTAAATAAGTGTCTTAGAAATTTTATTCCTATATTGATGAATATGAACAATGAGCTACTTATACATTAAAGCAAGTGCAATATTCACCGTCACTATAGAGAAAATCATAATAAATATCTAGTTGCACGTGGAACAAATAAGTGATAGATATAAAAGTTATGGTGTTACAATATAAAATAACATTTGTATAACTGTACTGCTTATGTGTGATTAAGTATTTGAAAAGCAAATGGTGCTCTCTACTTTAATATAGGTACACATATCTATATATATATAGAATGCTTCTTTAGTGTGATTACGCGTAATCCTAATAAATTCTTATGCAGCAGGAATAATGAAACAATTCTTTTTGATAGCACAGATAAGAATATGTTACATGCAAAAAGCTATAACGCTAAATTAACATCGTATTGCTGTACCCGGTTGGCGAGGGGCAATGTTACGTTGCTGCGTATGCTTTTGCTGTATCTGTGTCTGCTTTGATTGAGGCGGTAATGGTACCAATTGAGGATTGGACAAATTATGCGTTCCATCAACACCAGAACCCAATGGTATACAACCACGAGCATCATAAGCATCATATTCACGACCATCATAATTTGCGTCAAAGAATTTCTTGAACCATTGCAGAAATTCGAAATTGTCTTGAAAGCGGCCTTTCACCAATTTGTCCACTGGTATTACCTGAACCATTTTTATAACAATAGGATTACTATTACTGCGCGTATTGCACTTTATGCAACACTTTTCAATGAAGCAACACAATTCCATGTTTTGTTATAGCGTCCTGTTTTGTCGTTCCGGCTTACCTTGACGCTAATGTCCTACGTTATTGATACTCTCGCTAAACAATTACATCTCCTATGTCGACTAGTCGATTTTAAATGCGCACAACATTATTAACAATCTCACATATGCTGATCAAAATGAAATTTATACCAAACATAGAATGTTCAAGACATCTTAATAACTAAGTTACAAATGAATCCTTGGACGTTATTGGGCAAGTTCTATCTATAATTCTCTCGACCAATTGTAATATAAGTGCCATGTATCGCTCACCTTATCTACACTCATCTTTTTGAAGCCGCCTTGCAAAATTTTAAAATTCTGTATGTATTCGTGCTCGAGGTTCGTCCTGAACTTGACCCTCTTCAATGGTACACTCCCAGGGAAAAGCATGTCCATGAACTGACAATACACCGCTCCGGTGCATAACTCTTCGATCTTGGTGAACGACGACTGCAAGCAATCGTTTACCCAAGCCAACATATCATGTCGACTCAGATTCTCGGTTGTCACATTTGTTGCATAAACATTAACAGCCATAATGGTATCCCTTTTTTTTTTAAATCCAGAGACAGCTGAAACATTACAATTCGTGACTTGTAGCCAGAAACGTGGTAAGGAACTTATACGTACACGATATATCAACACGCTGATGATAGCAGCGTGAAAGATACGATTTCAAGTTCAAAAGTCCATGGTTATAACTCAGTGGCTCAGTGGAGGCAGAGGTGATCGGTGAATCGCATAGCGTTCGCACGTATCCCTTAAAACGATTAACCCCGAATCAGACTTAAAAGGAATAACATTCCGTTCACATTTTCTTTTTCTTTTTTTTTTGGCTCGAAACACTCGACGTCGACATATTCGGCGCCCCTTTTCCTCCTTTCGCATCGCGACATCAATGCACGCAGATTATCTCGAGACGTAACCACTGGCCACTGGTTCGAAGCATCGAAACGTGTCGTGTGATACATATCTCGACCATTCCTCGTCCTTAAAATATCCATGCAAATAACTTACCGACTTATCACGGAAACACCGTAACACCGATCGGGAGTGGTTCCCGCACGCAGATGACAAATGTATACTAGATCGTTCAAACGCGCATACAACGGAAACTTCTCTAACGGTTCCTTCGGCAACGATTGGACGAAGCACATGTACCGCACTGGGTATCAACGGAAAAAAAAATCAGAGAAAAATTTTCACGGTGCCCCTTTTTTTGCGCTTTTTTTCGAACGCATTTATTTTTACCGCGTAACCCGATTCAGCTATTCCGTACCGAATCGAAACCGCGTAGCAACAAATTCTTACGCGTCTGTCAAAGCGAATTAACAGGCGAACAAAATCTCACACCGAATACAGCGGCCGGCGGACGAGTTCGTTGCACCGTGTATACGTTCAAAACCAAAGAATTCGCGATATCCGTTAACGGAGAACATAAAACGTTTAATCCTGACTCACAGGGTGTGTACCATTTCGCGACGGTTACTTTCTACTCGCCAATCACAGCGATCTTCTTGGACAAGTGGATCGAGCGGAAAATCACTATCGTTGCGTATTTCCCTGTTGTCCCGGTTACATTCGCTATTCATATTATTTCCTTGCACAAGGTTTTCGAATAAAGTACTTTAATAGATTTCTTTTTTAATTTGGGGAAAATAAATGTAACACATTTTGTGAAAAATGTATGTTTATTTTCTCTCTTGCCTTATAAATATGTACTTAAATTATAGGATATCGATATTTTCAGCTTTTCCATTTAACCGATGGTAGTCGCAACGCGCTTTCTGCATAGAAATATTCCTCCGATTGCGGCTGCAATTTGCATTTGTATTCCAGTAGCGCTGTACGGTCGGCTTGTTGCACGAGTATCTTTAAATTAACAAAAACAGAAATTTCGAGATTTATTACTTAGTATATCTACTGTGTTGCAAATATTTGAACGTTTGCACACTTACGTCGATCGCTATTCTAAAGCAATGCATATTTTTTGCTAATTCCAGTCGTCTCTCTACGTTATCGACAAATTTTAAGTATTTCTCGAGAACCTCGGACGGAGCGCTATTTTTGTGCAATATTTTTAGTACATCTCCTATAGGTAGATAGATTTGTAACTTCTTGCTTCCTAGCCACCCCTAATAATTACGAATTAATAACAATCGTGTCCTCTATTATGTTTCTATTAAAGTGTAACTTTGACCACCTTTGTTAAAAGCAATCGATCAACATCACCCCATTCGCTAGCCGACGCTCTGACTTCCAGTGCAACCTTTTGATATTGTCTAGGCGATACACTATGCTGTTGAGATAGAATTGTAGGAGACATTAGAGTTCCCTCTGGTAAATCCCAATGACCCTTGCAGGCATGCCTCAAGCAGGCAAGGACAGATGAATTTAATTCAATATCTTCATTTCCATCTATTTTCCTTACTGCCATTTGCCATTCTAGTAATGCATTAATATATTACTTTTCGACGATCGAATAAATCGTATCGGTTTTCCCATTATTATCGTAATAAGAAAGAAACAGTTACCAAGTAGTTTTATATACGACTGAACAAATGAAGCTTCTTTGCAATCAGCTAAAATAGAGAAATGCGTCTTGTAACTATTACGAAGTTTGTGTAACAGTCTATCGGGGTCTCGTGTATTTTTTATCATAATGTGTAAAGATTTCATCTGAAACATAACAAGTGCAATAATAGTATGTATTAGCGAATGATTGAAAATTTTATATTGTACAGAAACTTACAGCAGCATCCATTGACTGTCCTAGCATTCTGTAAATATAGCATATTAATCCAGATGGCAGTAGGAACTAAGATAATAAATAACATAGTGGTACATACGTTAAAATATCAGTAATTTCGTTTATCTGTAACCTTATGGAAAGGTATCTTATGTAAATATTCACAGCATCCTGTCTCTCTGCTAATATCCTTTGCACCAAAGATTTTTTCAGCGTTTTAGTAAGAAATAAGATGATCTGAAAACATACCATATTTTATTATGCATGAAAAACTTTGAACTAAAAGCTTTGCAATCAACTATAAGATACAATAAAGAAATTACTATCAAAATAGCATTTCCATCTCCAGTTATTATTGCTGTATCCAGTAGACCGATTTTACTGGCAACTGATTTATATGGTTCCAAGGAGTACGGCTGGCCCAGTAAAATTTTTCTAAGGGTTATATCGGGCTGTAGGGAAGTTGTTTCTGGATGAAGATTTTGCAATTTATCTGACGCCAAAACTGAAGAATATAAAATATTTTTATTCAGTGGCTAAATCAGCTTTTTCGTTATCCATAAACATTAAAGTTATCGCATACGGTATACGGACTTATACATATATTGTGATTTTACTGACATACTGCTAGAAAGTGTTTTTTCCGTGATGATAGATAACATGGGTTTAAGTGGTTGATAATCATTAGTGGTCTTTAAAGATCCTTCCGATGTTGACGTATTCGATATACCAGCCCACAACTTATCTGTGTCAGACTTTGATACTCCAAACAATTGATCCACCTGTATTATTTTCAATGATTAATCGCTAGTGAATTACAAGTCATCGAAAAAATAAATCGGAAATAGATTTTTGGTTAGAATCATTAACTTAACCTCATTGTTTTCGAAACAGAAAGATCGTTTTTCGCTACTATACCAAAAGTCTTCGTCATCTTTAGCGGAGCTCATGTTCATTTAATATTGTTCAGACAATAAATGTACGTATCAAATAGTTGTGCTACAACTTCAAGTAATAGATGTTTGTTCCAATTCGATGTTCTTCCGATTCGTACACAACACCACTAAATTCGCATTAAACATACTACCGTTCAAGGACGGTTCACCAGCCGGTTTGGATTCTCTCACTCTTGATCGCGTTGTCATGGGAACACATTGTCGGCAATCAAAAGTGGTGCCTGTTGTACCATCATCTGTAAAGCAGTGCTTGAAACTATTCGTGTCCCTGCCTAACCTACACACAAAAATGATCTTTAGTATCGCCATCTATAAAGAAGTGCTTGAAACTACTCGTGCCTCTGCCTGCCCTACACTCAAAACTGTGTAGATATGGAAGAGGCACTAGTAGTTCAGGCACTTCATTGTAGATGGCGTCACCAAAGACCACAGCTGAGTGCAGATAAGACAGGGATACAAGTAGTTTGACGGACTTCTTTATAGATAGCGGTACTAAAGATCCAACAAAAGGTTATTAGTTTTCATTTATAAAATTAGGTTAATGATGCTAGAAAATCATTTCTTGTTCTCAATATCATATCAATGAAGTGCTAGCAAACTCAGTATTAAATTCTCCATTAAATTTTATACGTACAGTAACATTGTAAATTCCATTGTTCGCTTTATTATACATACACCAATCGAGCTCTTTAACAAAGGTAAATACATCTATGAATATTCTTTCCATTAAATAAACTTTCCTGCATGTAATAAATACACACTTGTAATATTATTATTGTTTATTTCGATCTCACGAAATATACTTTTTGGTGTACGTATAACCTAACTCTCTTATACTATCTTAACTTTTGCATTCCTGTCTTTCACTCTTCTTTTCATACCTTCTCTACCTTACGTATTACCCTATTTAGTGTCCCTTTAATATACATCTTTGCATTTCCTCCCTTTTCCATTTTAAATTCTTATGCCACTCTTTTATCCTTTAGTCTCGTCTTCGAATCACTACATTTTATATCTTAACCATCCTCTGTTTCTCTACATATTCTTACTAGATATTTTAACATTCCAAATTTACCACCGCATGGATCACATCTTCTATTCTCTTCTTTACAGCAATATCTATTCCATTTGTTAGTCCTTCTACATCTTATCCACATGATTAATTGCTCACTATCGCATCTGGTATTATAGCTGTTTTAATGTATTTGAACCATTCATTATATCTTGTTTGTCCTACTTTTCAATTGTGTTTCTGCTGTTGTATTTTGAAGTCGCTCCTTTCAAGGCGTGCAGGTCACTTCCTTTTTTTTCCTTCTCGTTAAATTCAGTCCAGCTTGACTCAATCAGTTCCTATTCAGATAATTATCTCCATCTCTTATGCTTCTGCTTGAGCTCTCCCCTCTTTCTATTCCCTCTAAATATCCCTTAACAATCTTTCTCATTCCTGTTACATACTTGTACTAATATATTTTTTGTGTGCGCAGGTTTCGCATGCAAAGAGTAAGGAGCATCAGACCGGCACATCTCATCGTGCACAAAAGCAAGAAAGAAGAAAGAATAACTTTTGCCATATACTTTAGTCATAGTAATTGGTTTATAAACATAGTATGTAACTATTAACCTGTAAGTTTAATTTAGAAGAATTGTGTAATTAACTGTAATGTAATATCATATATTTTATTTTATATTCAGTTTATTCGGTAGACCTTATGTAAACTTTAATATTACTTTTACTACAAGTTCTACTGAATATGCTAAATATAAAATGAAAGATATAATAAATACAAGTTACACAATTGCTTGTAATTTAAATTTAAAAACTTCTGCATTTAAAGTGCATAAATTTTAGTATAAGTTTTATCTGTAAGATCTCTTGTAAATTAACTTCAAAGAATAGTTTATAAGTATTAGATTATTTAAGTTTATAGTATTTTTTATATTACATAAATGTTAGTTTAGAATTGATACAAGATTTAGTTGTAAGACGTATTTTAAATAGATTTAAAAGAATAATTCATAAGTATTAGCTTGTAAGTTTTAATTGCAACATGTTTGTAACTTGTATCTTAATTAATTACTTTAAATAAATCTTCAATAAAAGAAATTCTACTGCTCTTTTTATTTTCATACCTTACCAATCCTTGAAAGAACCTAATTCCAATTCCTTATACAAGAAGTACTGTGGAGGAACTTTAAATGCAAAGTCCTGAAGCGAGAAACTTGTAAAAATTGTCCTATACGTTATTAAACTTGGCAGCAGGACATTCACAATCATTTTCAGTTCTCATTTCTTGCAAAATTTGTTGGGAGAGTCTAGAAATTTAAGCGCTCGGAAATTCCTGGAACGTGACGTCATTTCTGAGAACGAATACCTCCTTGCATATCATATTCTCCTGATACAAATCCACGATTTTCGGCAGATATTTTTGCCAGAAACTCAGAAATTTTGCGCTCGGAAATTCCTGGAAAGTGACGTCATTTCTGAGAACGAATACCTCCTTGCATATCATATTCTCCTGATACAAATCCACGATTTTCGGCAGATATTTTTCTAGAAACTCAGAAATTTGAGTGCTGAAAAATCGTGGCTTTGTATTAGGAGAATATGATATGCGAGGAGGTATCCGACCCCGGCAGTTCTTGGAAATGACGTCACGTTCCAGGAATTTCCGAGCGCAAAATTTCTAAGTTTCTAGCAAAAATATCTCGCTGAAAATCGTGGATTTGTATTAGGAGAATATGATAAGCGAGGAGGTATCCGACCCCGGCAATTCTTGGAAATGACGTCATATTCCAAGAATTTCCGAGCGCTAAAATTTCTAAGTTTCTGGCAAAAATATCTGCTGAAAATCGTGGATTTGTATCAGGAGAATATGATATGCGAGGAGGTATCCGACCCCGGCAATTCTTGGAAATGACGTCATATTCCAAGAATTTCCGAGCGCTAAAATTTTTGAGTTTCTGGCAAAAATATCTGCTGAAAATCGTGGATTTGTATCAGGAGAATATGATATGCGAGGAGGTATCCGACCCCGGCAGTTCTAGGAAATGACGTCACGTTCCAGGAATTTCCGAGCGCTTAAATTATTCAGTTTCTGGCATAAATTTCAAGGGCTGGCGTCAAATTTAATAGTGTTCAGGGCCATTTTTACAAGTGTCCCGCTTTAGAATTTTAAATTTAAAGTTCCTCTGCGGTGGCACTTGTTTAAGGAATTGGAATTAGGTCTTTTCAAGGATTGGTAAGGTATGAAAATAAAAAGAGCAGTAGAATTTCTTTTATTGAAGATTTATTTAAAGTAATATTAATACAAGTTACAAACATGTTGCAATTAAAACTTACAAGCTAATACTTATGAAATATTCTTCTAAATCTATTCATAATACATCTTACAACTAAATCTTGTATCTTACAGATAAAACTTATACTAAAGTTTAAGCACTTTATATGCAGCAATTTTAAAATTTAAATTACAGCAATTGTGTAACTTGTATTTATTATATCTTTCATTGTATATTTAGCATATTCAGTAGAACTTGTAGTAAAAGTAATATTAAAGTTTACATAAGGTCTACCGAATAAACTGAATATAAAATAAAATATATAATAGATATACATTACAGCTAATTACACAATTCTTCTAAATTAAACTTACGGGTTAATAGTTATATACTATGTGTATAAACCAATTACTATGACTAAAGTATATGGTAAAAGTTATTCTGTCTTCGTTCTTGCTTGTTGTGCACGATGAGATGTGCCGGTCCGATGCTCCTTACTCTTTGCATGCGAAACCTGCGCACACAAAAAATATATTAGTACAAGTATGTAACAGGAATGAGAAAGATTATTAAGGGATATTTAGGGGCAAAAGAAAGAGGGGAGGGCTCAAATAGAAGCATAAGAAAAGGCGAGAATTATTTGGATAGGAATGGAATGAGTCAAGCATGAGCGAATTTGATGAAAAGGGAAGTAAAGAAACTGGCAAAAGACGAGGATAGGAAATGCAATACCAGGAACGAGGAAGAAAAATAGAGAGGGCAAAATATAATGAAAAGTTTAAATATATTAGAACACCATCACTATCATACGGGAGAACCACCAATTACTAGCAGTGATAAGATGTAGAAGAATTAACAAATGGAATAGACATTGATAAAGGGAAGAAAATAAAAGATGTGACGTTTTATATACCTCGTCGGTAAAGTTGTCAGTGACGTGGAAATGGTGGCTCTGGAAATGTAACGAGTCATTAAATTGTACGTGGCACCATCTCGCGTTTGCGGCCTTTTTCGCAGTTTTGCGCACCGCCAAAACCGAATTCCTGGATTACATCGCTCATTTAAACAATTGCGTTTTTCTCGACTTCTAGTGCGTATTTTTTAACCGGACTTGTCTTAAATTAAAGCAATAAACCATAGTTATCTTCTCCAAAAGTTGGAAAAATATGGCAATTGTGGTTTAAATGTTATTAACAATTGAAAAATCAGCAAAAGTGCACTTCGGATCACTGCAATTATCTCGACTTCTAGATGCGCTAGATTAATCATCGGGTGCTTAAAATGAAGGTAAAGGATGCCGCTACATGACAAAAATACCCTGTTGCTGTAACAATATGCACTTGACCGTAATAACAATTTTGATTGCTTAATTGTTTATAACAAATGAACTGCACATAGAATAATGTTCACACCTATTGGAGATGATAGCCTATGACTCTGGCTTTAATTTATGTCCTGTGGTCATTGCTGTATCTCGCCAGGAAGTGGCAGTGATTGCATTTGTTTAAAATTTCTTTAAACAAATTCAATTATCTCGGCTTCTGCTGGGCCGATTTTAATCAACCACGTCTCAAAAGAAAGGGAACCGAATACCCTACACCCTAAATAATACCCTGTTGCTGTAACTATATGCACTTGACCGTAATAACAATTTTGATTGCTTAATTGTTTATTACAAATGAACTGCTCATAGAATAATGTTCACACCTATTGGAGATGATAGCTTATGCCTCTGGCTTTAATTTATGTCCTGTGGTCATTGCTGTATCTCGCCAGGAAGTGGCAGTAATCGCATTTGTTTATAATTTCCTTAAACAAATTCAATTATCTCGGCTTCTGCTGGGCCGATTTTAATCAACCACGTGTCAAAAGAAAGGGAACGGAATACGCTACACCCTAAATAATACCCTGTTGGTGTAACTATATGCACTTGACCGTAATAACAATTTTGATTGCTTAATTGTTTATAACAAATGAACTGCACATAGAATAATGTTCACACCTATTGGAGATGATAGCCCATGCCTCTGGCTTTAATTTATGTCCTTTGGTCATTGCTGTATCTCGCCAGGAAGTGGCAGTGATCGCATTTGTCTAAAATTTCTTTAAACAAATTCAATTATCTCGGCTTCTGCTGGGCCGATTTTAATCAACCACGTCTCCAAAGAAAGAGAACGGAATACGCTACACCCTAAATAATACCCTGTTGCTGTAACTATATGCACTTGACCGTAATAACAATTTTGATTGCTTAATTGTTTATAACAAATGAACTGCTCATAGAATAATGTTCACACCTATTGGAGATGATAGCCTATGACTCTGGCTTTAATTTATGTCCTGTGGTCATTGCTGTATCTCGCCACGAAGTGGCAGTGATTGCATTTGTTTAAAATTTCTTTAAACAAATTCAATTATCTCGGCTTCTGCTGGGCCGATTTTAATCAACCACGTCTCAAAAGAAAGGGAACCGAATACCCTACACCCTAAATAATACCCTGTTGCTGTAACTATATGCACTTGACCGTAATAACAATTTTGATTGCTTAACTGTTTATTACAAATGAACTGCTCATAGAATAATGTTCACACCTATTGGAGATGATAGCCTATGCCTCTGGCTTTAATTTATGTCCTGTGGTCATTGCTCTATCTCGCCAGGAAGTGGCAGTAATCGCATTTGTTTATAATTTCCTTAAACAAATTCAATTATCTCGGCTTCTGCTGGGCCGATTTTAATCAACCACGTGTCAAAAGAAAGGGAACGGAATACGCTACACCCTAAACAATACCCTGTTGCTGTAACTATATGCACTTGACCGTAATAACAATTTTGATTGCTTAATTGTTTATAACAAATGAACTGCACATAGAATAATGTTCACACCTATTGGAGATGATAGCCCATGCCTCTGGCTTTAATTTATGTCCTTTGGTCATTGCTGTATCTCGCCAGGAAGTGGCAGTGATCGCATTTGTCTAAAATTTCTTTAAACAAATTCAATTATCTCGGCTTCTGCTGGGCCGATTTTAATCAACCACGTGTCAAAAGAAAGGGAACGGAATACGCTACACCCTAAACAATACCCTGTTGCTGTAACTATATGCACTTGACCGTAATAACAATTTTGATTGCTTAATTGTTTATAACAAATGAACTGCACATCGAATAATGTTCACACCTATTGGAGATGATAGCCCATGCCTCTGGCTTTAATTTATGTCCTTTGGTCATTGCTGTATCTCGCCAGGAAGTGGCAGTGATCGCATTTGTCTAAAATTTCTTTAAACAAATTCAATTATCTCGGCTTCTGCTGGGCCGATTTTAATCAACCACGTGTCAAAAGAAAGGGAACGGAATACGCTACACCCTAAATAATACCCTGTTGCTGTAACTATATGCACTTGACCGTAATAACAATTTTGATTGCTTAATTGTTTATAACAAATGAACTGCACATCGAATAATGTTCACACCTATTGGAGATGATAGCCCATGCCTCTGGCTTTAATTTATGTCCTTTGGTCATTGCTGTATCTCGCCAGGAAGTGGCAGTGATCGCATTTGTCTAAAATTTCTTTAAACAAATTCAATTATCTCGCTTTGTAGTCGGCCGATTTCAATCATCAACGCCTTGAATTAAAGCTCTTGATTCAAAGAAGACGCTGTTCCCCTTTTAGAACGACTCTCATGTATAGTTACTGGGAAATTCAACAACTAACTTTAATATTGTTTATGAAAAATAAACAGCGCCAGTAGCATTTGTAATTCGTTTATTGTCGTGTAGCGGCATCCT
Source organism: Nomada lathburiana (assembly GCA_963667235.1). Lineage (NCBI taxonomy): Eukaryota > Metazoa > Arthropoda > Insecta > Hymenoptera > Apidae > Nomada > Nomada lathburiana. Next base: position 7,635,874 of record OY763909.1, read on the forward strand.
TTTCCTTCGTTTGAAGCACTCGATCATCCAAATGTCTAACATACGCATCTTCCTTATTGAATATTCGAAAAACAAGTAAAATGTACTCAGAGAAATAAAAGCTGAACTTTTATAATTGTTTCTCTTTATTTACTTCCCAAATTTGCATTCCATCCCAATTTTGTTGAAAACAAGCTATTTTTCAATGAAATACATGGAAACGTTTTACACACATGTATTATTGGTGTCATACATTGAATACTGGAAAAAAAATCAGGGTAGCTTGGGACCTGCCAAGGCTCGACACGTTTCTTGTTACAACACATATTATTTTTACATGAATTAATGAAATAGTGAAATAATTATATTTAACAATGTTTCATTAACCTCACGTTTGGCGTTTCAAAATTATAAAACAAAAATGGAACACCATCGCAAACAGAACGAAGCTTTCTAAACTTCGAACTTTCATTTCTATTAAATTGCGCGTGTAATTTAAATAATCGACGCGACGCTTAGAAAATTCAGGGTACCTTAAAATATTCGTTTGCTCAGAAGATCGTTCAGCGTACATATTTTCGCAACGATACTATAATATACATGTTTAACATTAAAAAAAAACAAATCTGACAATTGTACACATTTTAACTAGCCGAAGAGAAACTTCAGCTTTAGGTCGTTCATAGTATGTATATTGTCGATAAGTCGAAGTGTTTCTCGAGAGCTTTTCGATAATCAGACAATTGTTAAAAACTTCGTCGTTTTATCCTGTACTTATCTACGACAAACAAAATATACTATGTATATGTATATATATATATTTTTACTATAACAACAATTATCGAACCAGCCAGTATTAAAATGGTAATATATTTTAATACCAGAACCGTACTTCAATTTTTTACGTCGCCTAAAAGTATCAACAGCTATTTAACTAAACAAAAAATAGAAAAAATAAGGAATAAGAAATTAAAAAAATGTTCCAATAGAGCCACGTTCTTCCTTATAGCAGCGAACCTCGACAAAGTTTGCAATAGAATGTAATTCAGTTTTCATTAACCGAACAATAAAATCGATAAAATCCATGTCAATCCAAGGTATCTCGCGGAAATAAAAAAAAAACGAGAAAAGAAAAGAAAAATAACTCGCGCAAGTAATTCTCTAATACAGCTAACAAACTATTTCGAATGGAACTCCAAAAGATTGCGTATTTAATCTCGCCTGCGAGAACGGAACGTAATTTAAAACTCGGATATAAAAACGTCTAGAACCCCCGGGTACCTTCGATCAAATAATGTTCAAATACATTAGAACATGTCTGGTTGCTCGCCATTTATTTCAAGTTCCCTATTTGTCCGAATTGTTTCTATTACTCTACGATTTGCGCACAATGATCACACGGGACAAACATTATACTCATTTCTGGCCCATCTTTGTTCAACTAATGACAACTCTTAGAGTATAATATAAACTTTCTATTAATTTCGTTAACAAAAGATATCTAACGTTTCAATTTATTTGACGGCGAGGACGAACTTTGGAACGTCGATAAATGGATAGCACGCATTTTTCGCTAAGAGTACATATCACATAGAGCTAGAAAGGATACGCTGTATAATATACAAATGGTGTGTGTCTTGCCTTTGAACGTGTATTAAAATAAACGTGTACCGTGTATTAAGGAGTTAAGGATCATTGTTCTTAATGCACGCGTACACGTGAATATCAATATATAAAATACACGAAGTAAGAACCACTAAACCGAAACTCGAATACCTTCTGCGATACTTCTTTCCAGCTCTATGCAGTACACGCACAGATGACGAGCATGGACAGCCGAAAAGATGGACGGATGGCTGTTACGATGTTCCTCTTTTCATTTTACTTATTTACTTCCTTTCGTTTTTTTTTTCTTCTTCTTCTTTTGTTTCAAGTTATGAACGAGTCTGGACGATTGATGCCTTGTTTTTTTTTATTAGGATGCGAACCCTGCCTCACCATGGTTTTTTTGATTGCACTTTCTCATTTTCTGAATACAATCAAACGAACGTGTATTATGTTTCTTTCAAGCATGCACTCGTTGTTCTCAATTACAAATAATTCGATTATATTATTACAAGTCTGCCTCGCTATTCAGCAGTGACACGAGATAACACTCTCTGCAATTAATGAAAAGCGGAGTCAACTTTTTGTTACGTTTATCAGTGGCGAAGAATGATAGAAGAGGATTTGTAGAAAATTAGAAAATTCATTTAGATAGTTCTTGTAACTGTCGACTGCTTGAATAATTTATAATGATCGAACAGAAGAAGTAGGAAGTGACTTTCTTAGACGGCAACGAGCACCGCGGATAAATCGTGATCTATTCAAAGTATAACAATAATCGGTCAGTGTATACGATTGAAGTTACACGTAAATTATTTCTATCGATTTACACAAATGTATACGTGTATAATAATCTGCACGCGCGCTTTCCCCTGTGCAACGGACAAGTCGCGTGTCCTGCACGGCACGCACACTAATATGATATTTACACGTGGCCGTCGTCGCGAGCACGCATAATACAGAGCGTTTTCTTTTTCTTTCCTGTTTTTTTTTTCTTTGAAAATCTATCACACCTCGAATCGAAGACTCCGTTGAGCTTGAACATTACTTTTCTACGAACACTGCAGCGAATGATCTGTTCATTTATTATTCCACTCGCGTACACCCTCGCCTAGATTCTATCTATATATTGATACATGTATACCGATCTAACGTAAGATTCGCGAGGATAGTCTATTAATCACGATCACTTTAAATGCATCCCGATTTTGACAAGAAAAGAGTGCGATTTTACTTCGAATTTCAATGTCTCGTATTTTTTTGAGATTTTTTCAAAGAACTGTTTATTGCTTTCCCGACACGTTTGAACATCGCCTCTTCGTTTTTTGATACTGTTTTAATCATGATCTATAATGTAATTACAACATCGTGTAAAATTATTGCACTCTAAATAACACTTTTTCTTATCAAAGGCAATGGCAAATACTTGGAGTGATTATGATAACGGACCACTCTGTATATCGATCAGACAAAATTGCGTTGCGCGCTAACAGAGTTTCATTATATTTAAAGTGCATACGCTAAGAATCTTCAATTCGAGATGTTGCACATCTTACAGAAACCCTCTGTATATATATATATAATTCTACATATACATATATGTATGTGTATATATATAAAATTAACTCCGTAACATACAATAAATCGTATCTTTGTTTGGCACATTTCGTCAACTATAGGATCCGTACAAGTATACACCTATTTAAGTACACATACGCTTGCATCCTTGTCACCTAGTGTATACGCGTATGTATGTATAAATATATAATATATATTAATATCATATACATATATCAACTCGCTTTAAACTCTAATAATCATTTTTATATATATATATATTATAGAATACGTACAAATATTGAATCGGAGTAATGGTAATATGTACCATTTATTTATGTTATTATTTTCTCAATTAATTCTTATGTGTACATGTCTCTGTATATGTATATACATTCATATATCTGTATTTATTCTTTACTTTCCGTATTTCATTCCATTTAGTGTATCGCCGAGCCTATCTATCTCTAGAAAATTATAAGAGGAACGTAACAACACGTTGTTCGTCGGTACAATTTAATACGATATATATTAAATACGCTATCGCGTCGTTAAAAACGTCAGGCGTCTCGCCGAACAGAGGATACGCTCGGCAAGCGTGGGAGTTGCACCCTCCGACGTGTTTCTAAAAGTGTCCTTCGCTTTTTCTTCACGAAAAACGAACGCGAACGAAACAATAACGATCCGGAACGTAGAAAAATTTCGCGTAACAATATTCGGTGTTTCTATAATGACATTTCGTACTGTGTCGTTGATTTTCGAAGCACGAGAGGAACGATTTCTATTTCTCCGTTAATCGTTTTGTTCATAGAGAAAGCGCAACTCCGTGGACCCATTCAGAAAAATCCGGCCCGCAGTCGGAATATTTTTTCTATACATATTGTTTCAATTGTTCTTTATTCAAGTATCGCTCGATAGGACATCTTTCTCGTACTATTTCCCTTGATTCCCTTCGTTTTTTTGGTTTTTCTCTTTTTGTCTAAATAAATATATCCACGAACAAGGCACTGCTCGACAGGCGGAAGTGCGTGCGCGCGCGCGACACCCTTTTTTTTCTTCTTCTTCTTTTGCTTTTTCATTTAATCGTCGTTGTCGGATGTTTCGATACTTTTATTCCGCGGTTCGAAAATTTCGCCCACGATCTGTCGAGCTTCTCCGAGCTGCTTCCCCCCTTACGCGAAACGTCGGATAAAAAGTGGTCGGGATGCGTTTTAGAATATTAACTGTGCGAGTGTGAAGCATTGACGAATCCCCCGAGAGCTTAAGAATACCTTGCTTTCCTGTTTGTTTGTTGTTGTTTTTTAGAACGCAGCAATTTTTATGATAGATTTCGAAGATGAACATTTCGAATCATTAGTTGAAATTGTTTGGAGATTTAACAGTGACCAAGTGCGACGACAAATTTATAATTCGTCGGGCGTCTCTATTTCAATACTTGGCCGTGTTAATGTGTCAATGTATTTTTACGAAAATGAAGTGAGTTATTAAGCAAAGTTTCCCCCAAGTGCAACGAGCGAATATTGACTGCCGTTTTCACTCTGATAGAAATCGAGAACGAAGGCAAAGACGTGGCAGTAAAGCAGACCGTGTTAGCACCTTGTGATAACAGATCTTCTACATTCTATTTTCTACGGGTTTTCAATCAAATTAATCTATTATTAGAGAGGAACAGCGAACGTAATGAAACTTAGATATCGTGCACTATAGATTCGAAAACAGTCAAAGAAATATTATTCAACGCTAAAATTACCAGCAAGGCGGAGAAAACGGCTGATGTAAGAGAAATTGCAGACGATTTATGCGACAAGAAGAAGTATTAAATCTACTATGATTCTTGCTGCACAAAAATCGAAATAGATACAAATAAACATTATTATACCGAGTAATCTATTTTCGAGCCGACCACAATCATTCTGTTCCCTCGGATAAAAATCTCGCTGTCAAAAGTGTTTAAAACGTACGACGAACAGATTCGCCTTGAACCACGCCTCGAAATTCCCTCAGAGTGAACTTAAACACAGACCACGTCACCACAGAGAGCGTTTCGCCCACCGGCAGGTCGACGTGCGTTATAAAGGGAAGCACTTGGTCCGTTTTTGGGTAACGGTGGATTGGCAGTCGACCTTTGAACCTAGGGTGAAACTCTCCGGTTTGACTGTCTCCTCGACAGAGATCTTCCCGAGTCTCTTCTTCACCCGGAATGGTGTCGATCTGGGGGATATAATTTCGTAAAGATCGCTGGTCCTCCCTTGAATCTGCACCCTGCCCTTCGGACTGCCAGCCTTCTGATCGATAGGGATAGCAATATCGACCTCGGCGCAATGATTCTGCTCGGTCCTCGTCGAAGCACCTTTTGCCGAATCGTCGCCGCGCTCCTTCTCGTCGATCTCGTCCGATGGAGTGTTGAACACGTCCGACGAATAGCTCTTCGAGTCGCAGATCAACGCCAGGTCTGAATAGTTCACGGGCCCGTCAGCGTCCGAAGGTAGATTCCTCGCGGACGCCAAAGAAATAGCCCTGACATCCGGCTTCTGCGGCTTCTCGTCGTCCGCGTAGTCCAACGATAAACACTTCTTCTCGAACAGGGCCGGTCCAGGAACTTTCCTCTGGGATTCCTTCTCGGCCCCTTCCTGACTCTCACCTGACTGGCCCTCGTCCGTTCTTTCCAACGCGTTGATCACCTTCGACGGACGACGAATGCTGTTCTCGCGTTCGACGGATAGACAGAACTCTTTGTCGGTTAGCAAAATTCGTTTAGGTTGCCTGGCCGGCTTCTTGTCCAACTCGAGATCCTTCTCCCAGGACGGTGTCTTCAGTAAACTTTTCACTTTTCTCAGTTCCGTCAACAAATCTATAGTCTCCTGTGATGGCTCGTGGAAGATTCTCCTCTTTGGCCTTCTCATCGACGCGTTCGTATCGGATTCCTGATCGCTGGGATGATCGACTCCCTGTTGTTTCTTCAACACAGATCTCACGGTTCCCCCGTGAGCCCTTTCATTCTTTCCATCGGAGTTCGAGTCTGCTTCTATTTTTATCGGAATCGAGCACACCGATCTCGATGTTTCATCCGCCTTTGAACATTCACCGGCGTCGCTCGGCACGTTGACGTTGCTCGACTTTAATCGCCCCTGTTGCCTCTCGATTATGCTCTGAACGTTGCCTCTGGTGCGTCTCTTGAAGTCTGCGTAAGTCTCTGTCGGGATTTCGTGGTGTTTAAATTTATCCTGCAACTGTTTGAACGTTTCCTTCGAGTACTCCTGACCTAGCGAACGTTGGGCCAGAGAATCCTCCGAAGCAGTTTCCCTCGTTTTCTCAACTTGGTCGACTTTGCTTTGGTAGCCAACGGCGACACCAGAACGAGCTTTCGACAAAAGATCATCAGACGAAATGCCTCTTCTCTCGAACTGCGCCTGTTTGCAAGGTTTACTCCCATCTTCCTTGTCGTTCCTGTCCAGCAGGTCCTCGTACGTCTGCCTCCTACTCTTCAACGGCGAGTAAACATTCTTCTCGGGATCCTGACTCGTCGCAACATACGAAATAGGCCGTTTAGTTGGCGAATTGGGGGCACTGTTCTCACTCTGAACGACTTTCATGCGCGTAGGTGTTCCGGGAACAGCGTTGTCCCTCTTCGGCGGCCATTTCTTCCTTGGCGAGTTCTCCAAGCTGTTCGGTTCCTTGTCAGAGCCAAAACTGGAACTAGTGAAGATGATTTCCTCGCTGGTGGTCACGCGACATTTCAACAGCTCTGCTCCGTTTGTAGATCGCTGAGATTTCTCTCCTTTCTCCGACTCCTCGGTGTTGGTAGCGTCATCCAATGGCAGGGAACTTGGCCCGGAGTCCAAAACGTCGTCCAAAGACGCGCCACGCAGAGGATCTCTGTGTTCCTTCGCCTGGACAGACGATTCCAGGTCCTCCGTTTCGAACGAATACATCTTCAACAATGGACCTTTCCCGGACCGATTTCTCTCGACGGCGAACGACTGTCCCAACTTCATCGTCTGCTGAACCAGTCTCTCCTCCGTCTTCCTCGTCTCCAATGTTTTTCTCGCCGCCTCCTCCTTAACAGTCTCCTGCTTGCCGATCTTCCTGTAGTTCCGTGGCGTTTCGAATACGAATTTGTCCAACGTCTTCGACGAGCCGATCTTATCCAGAAACGGCTTCTCGACCGCTCTGCTCGGCCCGATCTTCTCCAAATACGGCTTGCCAATAATCCTCGGCGCCAGTTTCGCCAGGAACGGTCTGTCCTCTGTCTTCGAGATCCCGATCTTCTTCAAGAACGGCCTCTTCTTCTCCTTGCCGTCCTTCTCGAACGAACGATCGTTCAATCGCTCGTTACTGTAACTCGACGAATTGTCGCTGCTCTTCGATCTGGCACGCTTGTTCCTCGGGTGCGCCGTCAACGGGGTCCTAGGTGTCCTCGGCGTGAGAGACGGGCTGGCCTCCTGGTTCGGACAGGTCTCGTCCAGCAACGCCATGGCGTCCCTCAGGTCCATGTACGCTTTCCTCGGCGCGCTGGCAATCGGATGCGGCCTCGGATGATCGCTGTCTATGCTACTGTTCCCCGTGGACGTCGCGTCCGGCTTGTTCTCCGCGTCGATGTAGGAGCACGAGGGATGCGAACTTCTCTCGCCGGTCGGGCCCGGCGACGAATCGATCGTCGCGTAATCCTCGAAGTACCAAGGCGTTACACCGAGGTCCTCCGGCCTGGCCGCGGTGCTGTGAGCCGGCAGCAACACGTTCTTGCTGATCGCGCCCTTGCTTCTGCCAGAGACGTACGCGTGTTGGTCCACGTGCGTTGCGCATGACGACGACGCGCCGGAGACGGTGGCAGAAATCACGTTCGACGGGATGGCGAACGGTCGACGATAGGCGGTGCAGGTGGCGAAGTACGGCGGTGCTGGTCGAGCTGTTTCGATCACCACGCGACCTTGCGCACAGGGCACCATCGGTTCACCGTCGACCGGTGCCTCCTCGGGTGTCAACGGCAGGGCGGCACCACGACCGAACTCGATAAACCACAGCTCGTCCCTCAACTCGCTTTCTCACTTTTTCTCGTTCATGTCCTTGTTTAAATAGTGCAGCACGTAGTGCAGCACCAGGTCGTAACAGTACTTGTATTCGGTCTGCGTGGGAAGAGAGAAAGGTTGAACAATTAAAAGCCGTTTAACCTGGCGAATTGTTATTCGAACAGATGTAGAGAAGGGTGGACTAACGAATGTTTCGCGCGAGGAATAAAGATAAAGTGAAACGGGGTAAAGGTAACGACGAGGCGATTAGGAAGTAGGCGGTGTACAGATGCAGGGAACAACTTGTTCTGTCTTTTACGATTATTTACCATGTTCTCGACGAGTTGGGGCCGGTGCCTCCGCACGGTCTTAACCGCCTGGAAGATGTCCACTTCACCGTGCTGTATCACCTGTTCTATGCAAGCGTTCGCGGCGCAGTACACCCCGCAACGACTCCTACCGTCCGGAGAGACCACGGCGACCGGCCCGTAGTCAGTCCGTTGCCTCCACCTTTCCACCATGTTCATCAGCTCGACCAGACTGTTCGTCGATGTCGGCACTTTGTGGCCCATTGGCCAGCAAGTCAGTTGGAACAGCTGCACCGTCTTCGGCGGGGCCTTCACGCCCGCCATTAACTCGGTCAGGGATACGATCTTCTTATTTATACGAAAAATCTGCGGGAGAAGTACAGAAGCGAGCCGTTTTGAACACGTTCCAAGGAGGGGACACATCGAAACCGATTAAAACGCGGCAATCCTTCTTACCCAGGTCTTGATGTTCGTATAGTGATTGTGGCTGATGTGATCAATCGTGAACACGGGCCCGTATTTCTTCGAGTGCTTTCCCTCGGGCCAAAAGCTGGGAAAGTTCGTGGAGCCCGGGGGCGGTACACAAAGTACCACCACTGCCGCACACTCGTAGTCGTAAACCAGGGACCAGAATTCGCCGCACGTGTGTCGAAGTGGCCATTCCGTTACGATGTATTCTCTCGGCTTCGTGTAACCCTGTCGGATATGTTCGATTTAAGAAGGAATCGAGCATCAGCGAATTCGTAGGTCGTAAATAGCGATCGTAAATAGGAACAGGATAGATGAAATAAAAGTTCTCCCGTTATTATGATGATATTAGAGTTTCTGTTGTAAGCAGAAACTTCGACGGCGATCCATATTGGAGATGTGTGAGGGGGACGGGGAACGGGGGTGGCGGTGTGAGATAACTTTCTGTGCACAGGGAGGCGAAATATTTTTTAGCGTTGGAAGTTGTTTTTCCAGGAGGAAATTCTTTTTACGGTCAATAGTTCGTTTGTGTAGGAATCGGTGGTTTCTGCGTTTTTAAGGAGAAATTTTTATTTGTTTTTTTTTTGGTTGATTGGGAGACGTTTTTTATTTTTATTTTTACACGGGACAAGTGAGTTATTACAGTTAAACGGGCTCTGGTAATTAAAAAGTAGCAACAAGTGACAATTCAGCGTTAATGATTATGCGTAAAATACGCGTGTTGAAAACTTACATCAACGAAGACAGCATTGATATAGTCTGTATAACTGTTGCCCTGGAAGCTGGTCAGGTATGGTCGAAAGTTGTCGGCTAAATTGAAAAATATTAATCGATGCATTAGAATGTGATCGATCCGCGATAAATATATCACCCAGTGGTACACATGCACGAAACATGAAACGCATAAGGTATAACAATTTACGAGGGTTGTTTACAAAATTGTACCTGTTATTTATAACCGTCTGGTTCGTTCTACTTTTTATCCATCGCGTGTTCAAAGAATTAAATAATGTGTAATATTTAAAGAAAAATTACATTTAATTAGATGAAATATATTTAAGCTCCACAGAAAAATAATTAGCATTTATCCAATGATAATTGATAAATGTGATAGGCAAATATTTTTATGAATATCCCTCGTATCATTTTTCTAATCGATTCAATTACGTTTCCATGATCTCTGAAGGACTGTATCAATTTTTGTTTTATGGCGTAAAGATTCGGACGAAATATAAACCACGCAAAACTTACGTGGCACTATTAAAACGTCCCTGTTCTTCTCCCTATTATCAGCCCGATGTCCTCCAGCACAATCTCCAATCGTGAAACGTGGCGTTTGCTTACAAATTTGCTGATACTCCCGTTGATATTCGTTCACTTTAGTGAGCGGATTCTTTACGCTCTTCTGTTTAAGACGCTGCGACAGCTCCGAGACTGGAAACCACGAGGTGCCGCACACTACGAATTCCTCCAGCGTGTCGTATACGAATTTGTACTGTTCCTATATAAAAACAAGAGCTGGGTGTCGCAAAAAAATTGTATAACATTAACCAATTAATGTTATTAACGTTTCATCGGATTTTCTTGTTTTTTCAAATTGCTCGGTAGCACGTTGAATGAATTTCGAACTTATATTTGCAATTTATAAGATAAATATTTATATTTCTCCTAAAAGGAAAGATTAATAAAGTTTATGATTCGGCAATAAGCGGGGAATGTAATTAAAAATTACTATTACTCTATTATTAAAGTCTCGATGAAATTGGTGACTGAAGAATTGAATTAAAGTTTGAAACAAACTATATTCAGAAAATAGGATCTGCAATAAAACGAAATACCAAAAATTGTATTCATGCTTGTATAACAATTATACGAACATTGTTCTTCAATATTTCATTGAACAATATGTACAGTTTGCTGTAATAAAAAGGAGGGATCCCCATTTCATTATTGTGCACTTCTCTTTTCACGAAGCAAATAAAAAGGATAATCGATTCTCTGAATTTACCAAGTTTTCGATAAGTCCTCTTCTACTTTGCCGCAACTTTTTCAAGTAGCCAAAGACGTCGAAAGCGTCCTCCTCTTCGGCCAGCTCCATATTCGCGTCTATCGCTAAATACACGCCCGATCTTCCTCCGCCGTCACTTTGTACAACAGAGCAGCGTTTTCGTTGTTTAATTGTCGGTAGAAACTGGATTATGGCGATTCATCGGTGAACACTTACTTGCAATGCACCACCATAGGACCGGACTCCTTCTTTATGGTTGACCCTACCACTGCTCTCACGCGTCGACGGAACTCTAATACCGCATTTCCAAAAGGACACGTATGCGAGTGCCATTCTGTGTAGTGAAATTGCAACAACGTTCTCTCCTCTGTGATCTCCTGAAATCGGGCAAGGTGATAATTGCAATCGATATTATCCATCTCCTTTTATATCGTTTCAATTACTTCGAGCTCTAACTGACGGTGAACGGTTAATATTAAATGTGCCTTTATTTTAACTCGTTTAATTTGTATAGTTTTTTAGGGTTTAGAATTTGCATGCATACGTATCTCGATTTTTACTTTACCGTGTCTAAATATTGCAATTAGATGCAGAGCTTCGTTGCACATATTGTTTGCAGATTCGATTTCAACAATTCTTCGTGCTTCCTCGTGATGAATTTTTAGTACCATTGACACATTATCGAGGATATTTTTCAAATAATTATAGCGAACAATTGATGCGTCTCGCTGCAGCCGATGTTATAAATTCATGACATTTCAAGCGAAGTAATGTATACACGTCACCGCCAGTTTAACTCTCGTAACTCAGGTTTTAAACGACCCTCTACTAAATGTTACATCGAAGTCAGCCAAGTTTGATAAATAAACGCACGCTTTGTCGCGCGGCGGGCGTTGAATTTGTTTAAAAATATCGTACAACATTTCTGAATCCTCGGCATCGAATGTCATGTACCGTAGCGATAAATATTCCCTTATCAAAACGATCCCTGTCCCATTACGCACGTATATTTCACGTCGCCCCGCGTACGACTCACACCCGTATACCTTAAGTCATCCCAAATAAATCTTTCCCGAACACCGCGCATCGCACGCAAGAAAAAATAAGAGTCTGTCCCGTACAAAAATCTCCCCATCCCACGAGCCACTCCGTTTCAACCCCTATAAACATTCTCTCGCTAACAGCTTCCACCCTCGTCGCGCAAATGAACCTTCGCACAGGGATTGCAGTACAAATTCTACCAAACATGCGATCCGCAATAACGACAAAATACAAAGTAATCGCGGAAACAAAATCCTGCAGCACAAAGCAGCAATGATGCGCAAGAAATCAGGCGCGGTAACTTCATAAATATTCTCTTAATTCTCTAATACAACAACGAATAAAATACTTTACATAAATTCTCCCTATCAGACCCGCCAAAAAAACCATTCTCTCGACTCTCTCCCTCTCTTCCTCTTTCTCTGCTTTACACGTTGAATAACGCTCGCCGAGGAAATTATCACGCACAATAGCGCAACAATGGTGCTCGGTTACGATCTTGCCCCGTTTAGGTCGCTTCTTGCGCCACGCTCATTATGCACCGGGCCATTATTCGCCGAATAGTGTTGCACAGCCGTGTATCAAATCTCCCGAAGCTAGTAAATCTCGCGGTCGATTATTGTGTTCCGTTTATCGGGCCCTCTGGCAAACGCCCCTACGATCCGGATGTGTTAATGGTTCGACGAGCTAGCGAAGAACTGACCGGCTGAGATGAAACGGCCGACGTTAACGAGCTGCCGCGTGTTATTTCCTGTCTTCGCCGCGTCGAGACGCGTCCAGATGTTTTATGGATTAACAGTGCACAGTGCCAACTTGGTTTCGCGAACGATTCTCTGGGTATCGACTTATCCGCGATTTTCAACGGTATCGCTGAACGAGGTGTTGCATAACATTTGCTGAACGAGGAAATTTCATTGCGGGGCCCTGAATTTTTGACAAGAGCATAGGGGATTGCAAACGAAGCTCGCAGCGCGACACACGACATCTCAAACAATGAACCACCGTGGGTTTGTTCGTCAATGGTACATCTTCAAACAGTCGTTCGACAAAGTAATTTTCCCGCATGCTAATATTTAAAACACTTGCCGCCTCAATTACCGCGTCCATCAAACAACCGGCGGGGAATATTTCACCAGCGACTCGACACATAAATTATACAAAGCGTACGATGCGCGGAAGAAGCGGTCCGCGGAAAGCGAAGCGAAGGGGTCGCCGGGGAAATTCGAAAGATCCCTCTATTTTCGACCCATTTCCGGCGAGTTAATAAAATTAAGCTCTACGTAACAGGCGTTCGGGCAAACTTATTATTCGCCCCGTTCGCGTCTCACAGTTCGTATCGTTTTGCATTCACCCAGTTTCAAAGACCGGTCCAGCCCGATGCCCGCGAGACCGTCACGACGGTTCCTTCATAGTTAATTCTGCCCAACTTTTTACCAACTTCCATCCAACTAGCTTCTTCCCTCGTCGAATCTATAGAAACTGTCTGAAACACTGCGTACATCTACTTATCAGTTCGAGAGAAGTTTCGAGTTCACGCGACCTCCTGTCACACTTCGTTACCGTATTGGCAGACTATTCCGTTCTCCATCGCTCTGCGTTGTACGGAACGTCATTTGCACATTATGGGAATTGAACGACATTGCCGAGGGGAGCCGATGAAATAACGAATCGACGATTCATGTAACAAGAGGAATCGAAGTGAAAACTGAATATTTTTAGAAGAGAGACAGAGAAATGCGATAGGTACATAGATAGAGAAGCTTGGAGCTTGCCATGGGGGAATTTTCGAACAAGTTTTCGTCTCGACAAAGGGAAATGAATAAATGGAAAAGTTGCGTGCACGGAATTTCTATTGGGAAATCATGGGGAAAAGTATTCCAGAATTGCCCAATGTTTATACGAGGAGATAGAAATATAAAAAGAAGGAGGCAAAATTAGACGCGCAACGTAATTTCAAAAAATGAAACAAAAATTATTATCGCGATACAAATTTCCCATGTTACTTTATCGATTCTTCTATCATTACGAACGAAGACCGTGAGGATATCAATTTTATCCCTCGCGTAATCCCATAAAATCGGAATACCTTTGGTCTCTAACGTCAGCCAAATTATTCCACAAATGAATCCTTCGGAATAAAGATATTTCCATCGTACCATTTACGTGGAAAGCTTTGTACACCGCGTAACAGTGCACAAGAGTACTTAAGACCTTCCTACGAAATAATATATGACTCTAAACTCGTGAGCAGCATCCACCCTGGCACTAACACAACATGTTATACGTTCTCTGTATCAGTGTTTCACGCGTAGCATATAAATCACGATAAAGTGTATGCATAATATAAAAGGTAGTGTACTCACGTCGTTCTCGTTCTTCTTGTAAAGCCTTATCGTACGTATGTGAAAATTGGCGAGCTCCTCTTCCTTCAACACCGAAACACCGATACCGCCGTACTCCTCGTCCTTGTCCTTGCTGGCCGGCCAATACTGGACACACATCACCTGAAATCGATTCGAACGATTCTCGTTATCATTCCACCGATACGAACTTTTTAGCGTGAAATCGGTCCGGGGGTATCGGGCGGACCGATAAAACGTATAACTCGACACAAAGGGTGATATACTTTATGAAAAAAAAAATAATTGAGAACTTTCCGACTGAAACCGGGTATGAAATATGTATTTGAGTGAAAATTTTCTAGAGCAACAGAATTTATAATTTCGATCGACGAGATGTTTAAAATTGTCTGTAGAATAGAACAAGGAAATAGTGATACACGAACGCCGGTTCGGGTGACGTTAAATAGGCTAAAATGTGGAGTAAACAGAGAGATAAATATTAATTAATTGTCGTGGACTATTTTGCACTGTGCGAAAATTCCGGGTTGTCTAGAAAACGAATGCGGATACAAATAATAGAAAGTAGCATTCAAATATACCAGAAAACGAAATTACGAAATAACGATACCCGTCTCTAGTAATATTTATGCGCGAAAAAGAGACGTGGAAAAAAAGCGTTGAATCCTCGAGAAATCAATGCAAATGTCGCTTCTTGGCCGCGTTGGATCATCATTACGGAGGCAAGGAGGCGAGGCTAAGTGAAGTGGTCGCTAACAACTTCCAAACTCGTTTACTTCTCTCATCGTCGATTTCACATGCAAAAGCTCCGACTCTTTAGACCCCGACTAGGCCAGCTTCGTATCGCGTTCCTCGTGTTTCAGCAATGACTCAGATCCTTCGCATGTTACACGCACAAGCTAGGTGTTAAAAGCGTGTCACATATGCTCCGCGATTACCTCGGTGAATTTATGCAACGAAACACTACGCAAGAAGCATCAAAAGCAAACTGTACCGTCGCGGCGTACAATTTCGAGGCATAATTCCTCGCGTAATGTATTACACAAATATGCATACACGTAGCATCTGTTTGTTAACAAGAAAATATTGGTCCACCCATTGAGCTAAATTTTGTCCCGGTGCGGTTATCTTTTAATTATTAATTAGAAGCAATTGATTCTTCGACTTCAACGTAAGATTTGTTGAAAAATTAAACGAAAATACGTGAATACGTGAAAAGAATTCTTTCTCGTTTAGATTTCTGTTTAGAGTGAATGAAGAATTCAGCAGAATTGGTTTGAGTCGCGTGTAATTCTTTTCGTACTGCGCACGTGAGTATATCTATTTGCAAGTCTATTTCATTAATAAAAAGAAATATTGGGAGTTAAATGTGAACTCTCAGAAATCTTAATACACCCGAACAGCTGAGCACAATTAGCCTGATCAGCAATCCTTTAACTTCCAATTCTCTAGCCACTTCTACCCCTTAACAGCACGTTCGAAACAACCCTGCCGAACGATTTACGTGCACTGACTTCTGTCACCTTTATCGCGAACACCGATGTCCCAAATAGATAACGCCCCTTCGTCCTATTAGTTCACGCGAATTACCGCCATCTAACCATAGCTGGAACCCCCAAACTATCTCGAGTTAAACGATCGTATTATTAATCGAATCCCTTACCCTAATAAAATCGAAGGTCTTCGTTAACATAACGATACAGCACGCCTTCTCTTGCCACACCATACGCCAAAATTCTGTCACGGTGTTCTCCATGGGTCCCTGTGTGACGATGTAGGCGTTGGGTTTCAATATACTCTGAAACAAGAAACATTAATCACCATAGTTATTCTAGTTCGATCGGTATCGTTATCATTATCGATTCAACGATTATTAAACGCGTGAATCATTATTTTACACCGTGTCGCGATAATCATTACGAAGCGTTCTATTTTTAACGTTATGGATTACTTGAATTGTACGATCTCGTGCTCGGCAACCTTGATCTTGATCTTTAATATGGGGAGTGGTGCCGATGGCTAGATATTATTGTGAACTAGCGTTTCGTTCTCGTCTAATTTTAGAAGGATCGTTAAGATCCATTGATTATCTTGGACAGGGTTTTCGTAAATTTCGTACGAGGCGCGGCGGAATGCGGTTGATTCAAGGATCGAAACGGTTATTAGGTTCTTTTACCGGAATTAGATTTTATTCTTCTTCGCCATTAGTTGTACACGGTTGGTTACGGTATAACGGGTCTTAGAGGAGGATTGTAACAACGTTGGACAGAGAAAGTTCTACTTACGTCTACGTAAGACGCGTTAACGTAATCGGAATCAGCCTCGCCCTCGATGAGATCCAAAACCACTCTGTTGTAGTCGTCTGTGCTCGAAAGGGAAATTTGATTAATGTTAATAATAATAATAATAATAATAAGATTTATCAGCGGAAATAAAACGATACGTTTCTTTCGACTGTACTCTCTAGATATTACTGTCTTCAAATGTTTAACTGTACTCTTGACACTTTGTTTTACGATAGAAAAATGTAGTAAGCGGAAAATCGTTTACTGATTTTGAAGAAATATTTGGTCCGCGTTAAAACGATCTTATTTGTTCGTATACTAGAAAATTTGTACATTAATAAATGGAGAATTGATTCCATTTATATTATTATCAAAATATCGTACAGTTAAACACTCTGTTCTACTTACAAATTAATCGAGCAAAAAAAGAAGAGAAACAAAAAGACTGAATTTTTGTAGCAAACAAAAAATCCACTAGTTTTCCATTTGATCCTGTCAGAGTTCGACAAACCTCGTTAAACGACCGTTGGCGCAAAGATTTTTAGCCCTGAAACGAGCAATCGTGTCAGCTTCGAGAAAATGTTGTTTCATCGGGTGTGTGCACGTATTCGCGCGAGGGGTAGTTGGTGTGTCGGCCGTCAACTTTTCTCCCCGTTTCCGTAACTTTCTTCCTGGTCTTGTTACGAAGCATGTACGCGTACGAATGCCGCGAATGTAACCGCATTTCCTAATTAGAGACGCCGAGGGCGGAATTTTTCGTGGTGGCGAATAATTAAAACCGCCACGAACGGCACTCGTGCGGCCGTGTGTAGAGGATGTTGAAATCAAAGGCTTCCGACGTGAAAACGACGGAAGATGGGTTGTTGAACAGCGATACAAAGTACCGTCGTGAATGAAGTATCGAATTATATTCGTGTAGCAGTATTGAATTGAACGCTTGGCAATTAATTGAGCAGTGAGGTGTTCTTAACATGGCAATTGTAAAATCAATCGTATACCAGATAAAAATATGTTGAATGAAATGTTGTACAAGGTGTGCCACGGTTAATTGAACATCGAATTATTTGGATAAAACTAAATAGTTTCGTCGAGTGGCCTGTTTGATAATTGATAGAGCTTTCGGATAGCTGTGTGGAAGTAAATTTGGATCGATGATAAATCGAATTCGCGTTGCGTTTTACACTTTCATGATATATCACAGCGATTCGATATTAGTAACGGGTATATTAATTGATTTTTACTCACAAGGAATACATTTCTGGTTCTGATTCTTCTCCTTGTTGGCCGGTTTCGTCGCGTGTCTGCACGAATGCGTCTCCACCTTCGTCGCTGTCTGCAAAGAAATTAAACGGACTCAGAAGAAATCCTTTCGGTCTCGAAGATTAAACGGCACAGGGTTTTCGTTAAATTTCTCTTAAACGATTTCATTCGCACCTCGTACTTTAATCGGTAGAAGCACTCCTCTCATTCGCGTTAATCATTTCTCAACGAATATGATAACGGGGTGCGAGTAGTATCAGTGGAAACGGAAGCAAAGTATAAATTGACCACCCTTCGTTGTTAATGAACTGAATGAAATGACACGCTCGTTCGAAATTCATGAATTACTTTCGCGATTCCCGACACGCGTGTGCACATCATTAATTATACCCGCCGTATTCCAAATGTTACCACTCTATTTTAACATTCCGACTTCGCGTCCTTATTATTCGCGCGCAGAACGATGCGACACATGTACACGGGAAGCAGATGTTCCGGCACAAAAAATCGCCTCGAAAAGATATCCTCTCCGTGATTACACCCGCGACAAATACGAATCGCGTTCGATAATCACGCGTCGAGGAGCACCAAAAGGCCGATAAACGAATCGACGCGGTATCGTTGTACACGCGCTCAAACGAGACCATAAATCTCCGATGACCGAGAGAGGAGCCGGACCGTACCAAACGAGTTTTTAGCCGTCGCAATCTCGATAATTCTCCTCGAGCCGTGCTGATAAGGAAACTCTGCCAAAACGCCGGGAAATATCGTTCGCTGTCGCTGACCAAAATTGAATCCAGTCGATTCGACTGTCAGAAAATGGGTCGACGCGATATTCACCAGTTTGTGGACGGTTCGACGATAGGGTGTGGTGGATTCTGAGGTTCGGCTGGCGGAACGCGATCGATATAAATCGCGCGACTGGTAAACGCACGGGCTAATTTTCTCATCGCCGCCCGGCGAAATAAATTGCAATTATCACCGTGAGAGTTTCTCTCTGCAATTGTTCGTTGCCGGCGGAAATGTATCTTTCAGACGTTTCGCAACTGCCAAACGATACACCACGCCGCTGGTCCCCGCTTACCAAGATACCGAACACGATATTAAATTGGGCACAACTCCATTTTCATCCCTAACTTGTCTACCAATATCATAGTACAGGAAATTGTATTAAGGGACGGTGTGTAGGTCACAAAGCAACGAAAGATAGGTCCGAGTTTGGCGAACCCATTGCGATAGCTTCTGTTCAGAATCTCTCGAACATTAATCGCAGAATTAATTAACTCCGCGTTTTCTTTATTCAAAAAAAAAACCGGAAAATAAATATAAATATTGTTGTCCAAATGAAACCCTCAATCAACTGGTACGTAATTAAAAGTTTCAAAAACTTACAACTAAACATTGTTTCGCTAAGATTATTCTCCAAAAAGAATAACAATCCTCTCTGCAATATAAGAAAAAGAACGAAATTCTCACCGAACAAAAGAAAATAAAGAAATGAATCAAAGTATCGGGCAAGTAACCTTTTAAGCTGCACATCACTTCTGTTATATGCCTCGAGCACAATAGGGTTGCAACGTAAGTTGAAGTTATAACCGAAGAAACAAGCCTCGAAAACGTCGAATCAACGGCAAGGGGGGGAGGGGGCGAAGCGTGGCGTGCACAGAGGGATTTATTGTCCTCACCTGAAACTCCACGCGGTATAGAACGGGAAACTTTCGGCGTAGCTCGCAAAGCTTCGGGAATTGCGAGAGTTCAGTCGGCGCGGACGGCAAGGTTGTGCTCATACTACTGCCGAGTTCTTCCGAGGCTGCGAACAGAAAAGAAAATAATTAATGTAGAAAACGTGACTTCCGCTGCATGCATCGACCATCCTGTCGGCGGATCGATGATTTTTTTTCATAACGATACGCGTTCGAGATTAGCGTTAACAAAATTACAGACTAACAATACGATGTGTTCCGTAGAGCGCAAGGAACAAGTGAAACTTGTTCAAGTTTTATTTTTCTGTTTGAAACGATACGAACGTTTCACAATCGTCGCTGGCTTTTCGTTATTCGTTTCTTGTTTCTTGCATGTAACGCGACAGATGGCTGACTATGAATATCAATTTCAATAATTATTTCTGATCAATCGCGAGGCGCGTGTATGAAATTCGACTGAATGTCGCGAATTGTATACACGTTTGCCCGTCGATGCGGTGTCAATCGAGGAGATCGACAAACGTTGCTGCGGCCAGCTGCTCACAATCGATTCACGATGAGTGAACGAAACAACCTGGTCAGCCGACTGATAATTTATTTAATATAGTTTCACGTACAGATCGGATTTCGTTTGTCATCGCTCGGAAATTCATGTCGCGCGGAACGGCTGGCGAACGTTTCTACTTGGTAAGCTTATCGTTGTACGTCTATCAAGGGATATTTCGAATCTGTTTGTTCGTTGAATCTCATTGATCTTTCGTTTCTGTTTTATTTCGAATGGCAATGGACTGGCTATGCATTTAATAATAACTTTTAAAAATACCTCCATGCAAGTATCGTGCATTCTAAATTAATATTGTTCTCCATTATTCGCTTGGCTGAAAATTTCCAAAAAACCATCACAATTCATCCTATGACTATGGAAAGTGTGACCCCTTATTTCCAGCAAGTAAACAAGTTTTATCCGTCCATGGAACCGCGCAGCTTATCCAGTGGAGTACCACCTAGTTTCGAATCGTTTTTATCCAACGAGATCATCGGTTTAGATGTGTTCTCTTCTCCGATTGCATTAAAAAGATAGTTCAAAACTGGGTCACTTTGTTTCATGCCGAGACATAAACATACCCCCCGTTGGGTATAAAATCTCATATGCTTCCTGGAACGTGGTCGCATATCAATACGTAACAGTCGTAACTGGAACACCAGAGGCAAACATCGAACCTTCGATTTTTTAATTCGATTCGAGGCTATAATCAGCGAAATTTTATTTTTTTATTAAATAAAGGAATGTAATTCATAATAATTAAATACGCTTAATTCCAAATTTTCCTACGTCTCGGTAAAAATACTTGGAAGGCTGTATGATTAAAGATACGATTTTTGTTAAATCTTTTTGCCAACTGTAAAATTATCAGCTGTCGTGGAAATTCATTTCGAAATTATTTGGAGAGGTGTAAAATAAACACTGACAACATCATTGTGCCGGTGCAGCACTCAGGGACCCCGGTCGATAAAATACCATCGTATCATTGAACACGAACCCTTTGTTCACCTAATTACATAACAATAGTTACGAACAACCGAGGCACGCGGCTGACTACAACAGCCTCATTAGCCTTTATCAGCGTTCGATAGCCACAAGAAAGTTGCGATGAAACCGCCGTCCTCATTGTTACATCTTCATCCCCATTGTCCCGGACTAGTCGCCCCCGCGACGAGCGAATAAAAAAGCAATCGAGAATTTAGGTGAGATATGCGAAACGATTTCACAAGAATGAGGCACCCAATTATTCCGTATAGCGTAAAAAAAAAAGAAGATGAAAATACATCTGCGAATAAACATCATGATAATAATGAAGTTTACCGAGCATAGTTTAACTGGCTAAAGTTATTCAATATTTCTATGCGCACGGTCGAAGATTTTTATTTGTCAGGAAAAAATTGAGATCCTGCTATAAACGAGTACATTCGAAAAATTAAAGTATCTATGTACCTACTTTCCAATGAATTTAATTACATTCTCGAACTTTCAAATGTCCATTAATTGCGCAAAATGAAACCAAGCTGAGCACTAAAATGTTTAAGTAAACCTCATTTTACAATACATAAAATTTATCGCAATGCTATTTAACTTCGTTCGCCTCGTGGAACTTGTGCAATAGCGTTCAAATTCTATTTCATACCAGCAATTTTCCAGCCGCAGAAACCAATACCGGTTCTTCACCGGCACGATTCGAAATAGCGTACGTTTGCGTGAATAATTAGACGCAGATAAAACAGTCCTACATACCGGCCATTGCAACAATAAAGATGTGAGCTCACGGCTGTTTGTCTCTTGAATTTCGTCGACAGGCAACCGGCTATTATTAGACGCCTTCGAATGAGAACTGTTTCACGATAAACGAAAATTATCGGCGGACATGCATATGGGTATAAAGGAAATTGGAATTTGGAGAAATTATTGTTTAGCCAACAAAAAAGCATTGGTCGATTTTCATGCAGCTTTCCGCGGTGCAATATATTTTACATCGCACAGCATTGTACGCGATAAATTTACAGCGTTCATATTTACTGGCGAAGTTTCCGTAATTAAAAATTTCGCGTACAGATGAAAAAATCGAAGAGGATAAGATAATGTTATATTTTACGCTCCTGTTATTAATATTTTTTTGAAGCAGTATTTTTAATACGTATACAAATCAAGATAACGTAGAAGAACATTTTTATTTGTAACTTGGATAGCGAACTTTTTTCATGGAAACATTATCAACCTGGATATATGTATATTCTTAATCTTCAGAATAAATGTAGCGAGAAAGATGCAAAAACTTAGTTTACAACCTAACACTGCCTATTTCATTGAATCACCTACTTTCCTCATCTTATCCTTCATAAAAATTTCTCACCATTTAGCAAAAACAAAAAAAAAGAGAGAACTGTTGCGTACGATTTTTACCAGCTTCTATATATTTCACTTATTACTACCCTTTCAGCTTATTCAATTAAAAAATTCAACCACGATATCATTACCTTAATTGATTATAATTACCATACCTCTTCGACATGTACAGTTCACTTGATATTTATGAAAGATATAAAACTTCTCAATCAATTTCTCTCACACTTTCCGCCAATAGATCCCTTTTCAATTTTCCCCACAGCCACTTCTACACTCTTGCAACCACTTTGCTTTCCTTTCCCACCTTCTCCAATAACCCTTGCCTCCGTTCAACTCTCATTCAAACCCTGAAACACCACGAACTATTTATCTCCGTCGCATTCACCAAATGAAGCAGTTCAGCAACCCGTCAACGTATCGTTTCACGATACGCGACAGAAGTAAAAGCGTCCAGAGGGTTTCGTGAATGCACGCGGAAATCAGAGAACGAAACGATCGCTCCGGGCGTGGTATTATTTCAGTAGCACCTGTGGATGACACGGTACAAAGAGCAAACGTTCACCAGGAGGCTCGTTTAACATACCTCCGAACGCAGTGGTGACTTTAAAGCGGCAATGTACACCGCTTTGGAAGCGTAACTTGACAAAGCTTCGGGTATGATTGATTGAATGATCCGACAATTGTCTTCTTATCTTAGCAATTGAAAAAAGAAACTTCGTTATTGGAACGTCCGCGAGCATACAAATCTGTATGGTAATAGTTCATTAAAAAGACAAGTATAAAAAGAACTAAATATTTCATCATTTTAAATAATCTGATTATATGTTCGAATATTCATAATATTAATCTCAAGGAAATAAATATCCGGCATACATATGAATACTCTTCGCGCAAGAAGGAAGGCAAGTCCGACGTGAATCCAGATTTCCTATTCTCATCGTAAAAACACCACGGTTATTTTCCGCAAATGTAATTACAACGAACGAACTGGACGTCTGACACGGACCATCCATTACTACTGCCGAGAAGTTTGCCAAGCAAAGAAACGATGAAACCAAAAAGGAAAGTCTGTCGTCCACTCCACCTTTTCTATCCGACGCTTTTATATGTATTTGTCCTATCGATTTTGTATTTGTTTTTTCCCATGCCGAATTTCGTATAACTCGCCATTCCATTTAATATATTATAATTCGAATTTTCTATAACTTATACGAACTGCAAACACATATCGTAATCAATGTTTCCCTTCCCCGCCACTGTTGTTATTATTAATATTAATTCTATGTTCTATTATTATATTACTATTAATGTTAATCAATATTTCAGTTTTTACCTGTTTCATGTTTCTCTTACTACAATTGGCAATCCATAGCGCAACGTATTTGCTGTATTCCATTCGTTTGAACATTCTTTCGTATTTAATTGTCCATGAGGATTATTATCCTTGACTCATTCGTTGTCGTTTGTCCACTTTTTGAACGTCGCTTTCTTTCTGTACCAATGCCCAAGGGATACGTCCCTCGTTCCCATTGACAAGCAATTAAATGTAATTAGATCAAGTGCCTTTGAGAGCCGGAGACGCTCGACTACACTTTGGCTAGGCTGAAGGCCAACTGCGTACGATCATTTCACGACGAAAGTGAAACTGTTCGTACAGTGTCTGTTCATATTGACAATTACATTCGGAAACGTTCAGCGTGAATAGTTTTTCGTACTTCCTGAATTTTTAACGCTACTGTTCTAGAATGAAATTCGAAATTACTGTACCTTCTATATTTTATTCTTTATTTAAAATTCGCCAAATTGTTTGCGTTCAAGAACACAAAAATTTGTTAGTTTTCTAAGTCAAGAAATTTGGTTTATCGAAAAATAATAGGTTTCTACATTTTTGTTACAAGCTTTTTTTTTGCACAAATATTGTCGAACAGTATATTGAATAAATTCAGCAGGCATATGAAGGTTTTTTTGCCGTTTACTTTCTTTCCTTCTTTGATAAAGTATAAACAAGAGTTAACAAGTTCTTTACTCTAGTCACAGAAACGTTTACACCAAGTTTTATGTATATTGTTCACCTTTAATCTTTCAACGATTAAGGTTACTTTCAACCGTCGCTTTCAAAGAAGCTTCGGCCCGAAATTAATAAAGATATTACGCTTCAGTAAAGCGAAATTCACCACAACACCTGCACTATTCATTCCCCTCTCATCTTTTCGACGATGCGATCGGAGCGGCTCTCTTTTCAAGATTTCGTTGACAGAGTCCCGATTTCTCATGAAAGAAATATCATCGTTGTCGGATAACGCGACGCAATCAAGATTTATAGGGACGTCGCCTCTATCTCGCATTTCGCAGACGATCGAATACCTTTGTCGAGCGAGAGAACTTCATTATATCTTACAAGATCGCCGGCACAGCAGATCTTCATCTTTGTTTGGTGACATGTGGCCAGAAACTTTTTCCCCATCGATCTTCGTCGAACAGAGAAATACGTTTCGTCGCAAGTGCTTTCAACACGGTGTACTAAATTTCTTATTAAAAAATTGTTTCCTGTACACTTTTATAAACACTTTTTTCTAAAACGAACGAGTATTTGAAATTTATTCATGGTGATACTTGCTTAACATTAAAGAATAAAAGAACTTTCATTGTTTGTGAAACATTTTCAGAAGTGCAACATCCCGAGAAGAAACGAATTGACTCGAAATATCTATTAATAGCTTAATCAGAGAGATCGTACGATTTTGTAACGCATCGATAACGTTTCCAATTCCAAATTTGCACAATTTCAATTTAATTTCTCCGAAGAACGCGCAAGAATTTGTCGTACGTATAAATTGCTGATGTAATTCCAGAATTTCGTGTCACTGTTATTACCACATTTAGTAGTGTCTTTCAGTATGTGGTTTGGACAATCATGTTTGCGGCACAGCTCGACAGGTGTGCAATTACCATCGAACACACGAAATATGGATTGCGAACAGGTTGACATTAACTCTGCGGCCTACTTTCGGTACAACCCTCATAACAGACCACTGCACACGTTGTTACATACATATTAAACGCGTAATCAGTCTCGTTACAATATTAGATGAGCCACATCAATTTGTGAACCAGATAATTAAAATGCCAACCCAGAAAGTCGAACTTTCGAAGCACACTCAGAATTGTTTGATAACATTTTTTGGGGGAAATGTTCGACTGTTTCGCCTGCAAATTACACTTCAATTATATTGCCGTAAAAAAATTGCCCGCTCCCGCGATATCTTACAGTTTCACCATCCACAAAGCAGCCCTGTAGAGTAAACTAATATAGGTACCTGCCAGTCTCCTTTGCAAGCACGCTTTGATATCCAGCTTTATTTTGCGCCTACGAACTTACACGCGCAGACACGCGAGCACAGCGATATTGCCGAACAATTCATCCAGAAGTTCGCCGAGTTCCGCTTCCGGCGGAAATCAAGTTTCACGGAAAATAATATTTGTAAGAAAAAGTAGGCCGAAGTCTTACGTTTCCCCTGTCTTTCTAAAACAAATAGCTCCGTTTGCTTTGATTTATTTTATAAACCTCAATTATTATTTGCAATATTTCTATATAGTTTTGTACGCCTTTGAATATTATGTTCATACTTTCTATTAATTAATTTCGATAAATTAATTTCAGGCGAAGTAAAAAGATTTCCCTTTATTTCTCCCATTATTTCTTCCCTCCTGTGTTTAATATTGTAGGGAATATTAACGTTTCTGCCATTTCATCCTGTCCGGCAAAGGGACACTCGATCCAATTATACTTTCATGCTTTCTGATAGCGTCAATCGATTTCTCGCATCCGTTCTTAACCCTGTGGCTACCTCTTCGTTGACGCAAGCCTCGAAAATACACGCGTACTCGCACAACCGGATCACCGATATTTTCGTATAAGGAAGCCGCGCGTTGTTCAATAATAAATATATTCGATCGTTATTTAAAATATACATTTTCTCAATCAAGTTTTGCAACTGAACTGTCTAACATTTTCTGCGTCCAGGAGACGAACGAACAAATTTAAAGACGTTACTACAGTCGCGAGAATACCTAAAATCCAATCGAAACGAACTGTATTTGACACCGGTAACAAATAATATCGAAGAAAATATTTTCCAAATTTCGACTAGACCAGATTGTAACAGAGGAAGATGCGGGTAATTTTTTTTCTTAATCTTCCGCAACCATTTAGAAAGAAATATTTTGCATTCCTTATTTTGATTAAAATCCAGTTAATTCGTTGCCAACTTAAGACTCATTTCGAACCGAGCCACGTCCTTTCCGCCATTCATTTCGAATTGTCTCCAAGGGTATCGAGAGCGATTCCAGAAAGAGAAATTCCGCTGAACGAGACAGCATGCGAGGATAGATTGTCGCGCCGGTTACCTTAGCAGCCGTTGATGAAATTGATTCGACCCTGCATCCTCTAATTTTGGCGCTGGATCGCGAATCGAGCGTGGACGTCGACCCAGTAACCCAAAGCAACCGCACGCATCTGGACTATCTCTTTCATGTGCGCCCGTTTCGTTTCGTGTTCAAGGGAACTGTGCACGGTACGTGACGAGAACGAAAACACGACAGACGACTATATACATAGAGTGATTGATATGTCGCCCGTTTGGTAAACGCTACAGAGAAATTGATTTGCTGAACGTTTTACCACGAAGATTAAAAATTTTGATCGCCACGAACGAAAACGTTGCATCTTTTATATTGTCGTGGGATTTAATTGTAAGAAAAATTAAAGCGTTGAATTGTTGCCCCTGAGTACGACAAAATCATTTTTGTTACAGCGACGCGATTGAAGCCAACGACAAAATAAATCGATAAAGAAAATTTGGATACTGAATAAGAATGCATTTCTCTCCACTTTCATGGTGCACTATAATTGAGATTATTGTGGTATAATTAGGCGTGCTTGGAGAGAAATGTAGAATTTACAATTCAAAGATCATACCCCAGATTCTGTGGCTATTTTGGACGAAACGCGATCATCCACTTCGAATCGAACCATCGTTTCGTCACACTCGAGAAACTTTCGAATTCGAAATCGGCGAAACTTCTACGACGACAGCGGCGACTGTGTGAGAAGAGTACCGGCGACGTCCTGACGCCAATGTAAATTGAGCGTTTCGGGGACGGGAAACTTCGAGTCGAATTAAGCGCCGAAATTCAATGTTCCCTGGGTCGAAGGTTTTGCTTTCAGTTTCATTGTACAATAATCGAACGAATCCTATAAGACTGTTTCGAACGAAAAGCATTACTCGTTCCTAATCGTCGTTCTCATAACTATCCGCAACATTTTTTTTGTTTCAATCATCTTATCGTATTCTTAGAAATTAATTTCGACGGTTCCACTGTTTCAATTTCGTAGAGCTTCATTGGCGCACGAATAACAAGGGAGGCTATTAAAAAGGAAAATATTGCGAGAAAGGAGAGGCACATTGGATGAATACTAAATAAGACTATTTTAAAGATTAATCGAAATCTTTGAAAAGGGCATCAAGTTAAATCAAGTTCAGAAGTTCAATGCAGAAGTTATATGAAGTTTACTTCCTGCACGCGCAGCCTTCACAAATACTACCATTAATAATTACTTTCCCCTTTCATTCCAGATCTCATTACTAAATATTTATTGCAATATTAAATCGCGCGTACGAATACAATCTGTACACCGACGAGAATGAAAACGAGAACCAAGAACAGAGTTCCAGGACTCGCTGTAAATCCCATAATCCGACCGTAGGCACCAAATACAAGCCTCTCCACTTGGTTAATCCGGATCGAATTCGAAAACGCGCGAATCGCGGGGAAAGGTCGGAAGTGAATTGCCCAAGAGAAATTACGCGACACTTTAAAACACCCTCGGCGAGTGGTGCGATATTTATAGGCGAGGGACGGGCCTCGAAATGAGAATTCAGACATCCCGAGAACACGAAGTCTCCAGCGTGAGACAACGACGCACAAAGGGGGACGGGTCGCGAAAACGTTTTATCCGTGTTCGATGCGCCGAACGGCGAATTTCACCGTCATCCGCGGACGAAACGGCAACGCGACGGTATTGATTGAATTAGACACATCGACCGAAGGCTTCACTGTCGCCGACAGCCATTACCTAATCTCCGCAACCGGGCTGGATTCGACACGAAATTGGTATTAACCGTCGCGCGTCTGTTTTCGCGACCCTCGAAAGAAATGGCGCGCGTGTGTTCGGCCGGGTACGCGTATTTTGACCACGACGTTGACTTGTCCGGGACGGACATTGTTTTCTCCTCGTCGAATTTTTTGGAATCGTTTCAAGTGTTTTTCTGATCCGTGAATTCGCGTACGATGTCGTGAACGTTCGCGGAACGTCGTAATTTGGAAAGAAGTTAAAGCGCGATTGGATGATCTGGTAGCGCAGGTCAACGTATGGTCGGAGGACTCGCACGGTCCGAGTAGTGCAAGTCGACACGTGGTCAGACGGGCGTTCCTTCAGTAGTTCGGGGCAACGGACTCGTGGAAACGATTTCCCGAGTGATACAAGTCAACGTGCGGGGACAATTATTTGCTTCAAGCCAGCGCAACAGAGATTTTCGTTGCTCTTTCTTTTCTCCGTTCATCCGGTCGAATTTCGTCGGCCTCGCGTTACAGGGTTTCTCGAATCTCGAGAACGCCGGGGCCAAATTCGCTTTGCTGGGAATAAATAAACGGGATGTTCCGCGGAACTGGGCGAATCGGCCGACTTCCGGTGCTTTGTACCGGCAAACAACGAATTACCGGAGGCTGGGGGACGACGACAAGCTTCGGGGAGCCGCTCGAAATCGTGAAACGTCTGGGTTCCATGTCGAGGCCACGCGATTTTCCCGTCAGCCGGTTCCACTGTCCCGTTGGAAACTCACCCGTTATTCCCGTAGCTCATTTACCGCGCCGCGTTTCGTTCAAAGAACTCGAAATCTCTCGAGTCGCCGGGAAGATTGGAAACGGCGCTCTTCGTCTCGACGCCGCGATTTTCTTACCATTTACGTTTGCGCGAACACTGAGGGACACGGTTTCGTAAGAACTGGACGCGTCGAAAAGCAGTTGTTAATAATCAATCCTGTGAAAACGATAAACATCCATAACGTTTCGTTACTGAGGGCAATAAAATTCTATTAGTTTCTTCTTTCCTTTGTTACAGATATCTTTCACGTGTTTCAAACCGATTCACGAGTTCTGCAGGCAAGCCACGAATGAAACGGCAAGTCTTCCGGTGTATCGACCCGCGGCGAAGTTTACACGGCGTGGATAGCCGCGTATAAAAGCAAGAGCTAAAGCGTGGACAACGATTTAAGGGGCAAACAGGCCAACGATACACCGCCTCTTGCGACTTTATCGGGAGAATAAAAAAACCGTAAGATGTATACGGAGCACGTAACTCGTTTAAGAAATTGGCCAGCATTTCGGCGTCCGTGTACACAGCAGAACGGAAATGGATATTGCATCGTATTAACGTTCACTAGAACACAATTTATAAAAAGATCCACCGATTTGCTGATATTTAGAAACGAGGTTCTCATTATATAATTTTTGGTGTTTATTATAGAGAGTATATAAACCACGAAAAATGACTACCTGTAATCTAAAACAAATTACAAATACCTTATACTCAAAAAAAAATAATTCAAAAGACTTTGCTTTGTAATAGAGGAAGCCCATTATAGTCTGATAAAAATAAATTCGTGTCCTCTCTCGGAAGAATCTCAAATATTTTAAACCTGTGCCGCAATTTTCACCATATTATCTAAACGACCGCGTGCATAGATATCAATGAAACATTTATGAATGCGCATAAAAGGATTGTCAATCCCGTTTACAGCCACTCGAGGCAGAGTGTCGCAAGCCAGCTCTGCATAAATCAGAGACGCACAGATTGTCGTAATTTTACTCTACCTACGCTCTAAATAATTTATAACGGCCTGGTCTTGTCTCGAACGGCCTCTTAAAAACGATATAAATGTCGCGAAATTTTTCTACTTGAGGTCTACGACGCGATTACTGTGAAAATAAAAAAGACTATCTGTCCTTCAAAATTTCTTTTGCCTTCAGGTCCATAGATATCTAATAAGAAGATTCGCGCGACAAGAATTTTTAGAATTATAACTTCGAACATTTTGTACATTATGGAACAATTGAGTGAAATTATAGTGAAAAGACCTCTGCATTTGAAATTATTATAAAAATCAAGCTCAGATATTAAATATCTATATTTTTTTTAAATAATTTAAAATAGTATTCACGATTGACGCGCCATAGATATTTCCCATCTGGAAATTTTCTGGAGAGAAATATGGCAGGGCGAGGAACCCGAAAAGAAAGGGCGACGAATTGTGAATGGGAAACACGCAGGCACACGCGGTAAATAGGGTGAACGGAAGTGGTACGAAGGTCCCGCGATTCAACGTACATCCCGTAGGGAACGATAAATATCGCGTCTCTAAAAAGCGACCGATTTATCAGCTCGCAGATGCTTCTACGTCTGTCCAACTAAAGATAACGAGACGTGGCGATTTCACGCGTTATAAATTTCCACGTGCACGAGAACTCTCGCAATTTAACCACAGGTGGCAGGGAAAAAAAACGAACCCTCGGTTGCCATCATTTTAAATAATAATAATTTAATTTTTTAATCACCCGATGACACGACTGTCTGAATGCTTCGCTAAATAATAAATTATTATTACCGTCTTTCACATTTCTGTGCATCCCTTTAAGACGCGAGGCGATTACAATAGCACGACAACAATGATGGAAACTTTTCAATAGAAGTTAGAATTTTGCTGCCGGGGCGAAGATATCTTGAATTTTGGCTCGCATAAATCATTCATCGATCGCAATGTGAAACTTCAGCTATTAGCTGTGACACTTAGAGACTGGAAATGGCCATGTTTAAACCATCGTGCAATCAAACTGCGATGCACCGTGATGTTGTAAGCACGAGTATTCATAGACTGTTTGATAAACGATTGACTCGCGCCAACCCAGTGCTGATTACAGTTAGGATAGGGTTACCAAGCTTGTTATGGTGACTTTGGCAAATAATGTGATGGCACTCTGGGCTGACTCGAGCTTGCCACGAGACGTGTGTCACTTCTCCTTAAAGTTATGGTAAGTGGTAAAGTTTGCGGACTCGCAAAGTAGACTTTAATCGTCTATCAATTCGGAACGACTGAATGAAATCTTCCCGCGTAATGGTAATCCTCTTCTGCGCGATAAATAAATATAATAGCAGGTATTAGCGCCGAAAAGGGGGCAGCTTTCGCCACTTTGCTACAAGAGAAAAATCTTTTCATTCGATACTTCGATGCGTTCTGTCTCTATTTTAGAATACCGGAAAATTCTTCGTATCGTACAGCTGATATTTTTACCCGTTACCTCTTCAATGCTCCTCGCATTGGTTCGTTTCCGTCGAAAACGACAGAAACAGATCACACGCAGTGCGAACCTAAGTGTAAATTTAATCTTAAGACCCCTTGAGGAGGAGAATATAGCAGGATAAATCCGCCAACTACTTGAATGTACTACAAGCGATCAGCCGAGCGGCAAATATTGGTCCTTCACTGTACATCGAACGTTGTTACATCTGTCGCCTACAGATTACAATGTAGAGAACCCTTCAGATCTAGCGAATAACATTCCTACTGCGTTTATATTTAATTATTCAGCGCGATAACAAAGCCAATTAAAAATGGCGTGAAACATAGAACACTTTGTATTCAAAGTAAATAGGAAAACGAGATTTTTAACGCCCATAACAGCGACAATGATATTTCTCAATGATAATAGAGAAAATAAAAATGATGATCGAGGTAATAAAATAATACGCACCGGTTAAATCGACAAAGTTCGGTCGTAATCGTCGTACTCGCAAATATCGTGCTTCGCTTCGTATAAAATGCATCTAAATAAACGGGCGCCACTTCGCAAACTACAATTGCCGTCGTATCTCAAAATGGCCTGCATTCAGGATGTGCGTCGTGTGATTCGAGGCTCGGGAGTACAATCGTGTCCGCTCTGCCGTTTGACTATTTCCGTTTCGCGAACAACTTTCGCCGTCATTAACCAGCTTCTGCATTATCCATGCGGCGCGGACTTTAAAAGCGTTTTCTGAATATCGTGTTCACCGTCCGAGGAAAAACCGCCCGCGTTCTAGATATTCATGCGTATTTTTTTTCCCGCCGCGCCGAGAGATTGAATACATTTCCAAGATATTTCAGGGAAACGAAGTGGGAAGAGCGTGTACACTTGATAAGAAGTTTCCTTCAGTTCATCCATCATTTATAGACATCACTTATTTTTTTTGTATTAACAGCATTTTTCACGGAACAGACAACTAACGCTCGGAACTGCCGAAGTGATCGAATATGAAAAAAGATCCGGCGGAAAGGGGACGACATTCGATGGTCGTCGATGAAAAAGATGGAAAGAACAGCGCGGAACAATAATAAAGGGAGACGATTGAGAATCGATTCTCCAAACGGATGAATCGTTTTTACGTTTTTCTCGTTTTACAAAGAAAATCTTCCTTCCGTACAGCGTATTGGGGATTATTCGTTTCGTGAGCATTCGATTCAACGATAATATCGTTTCCACAGTAAGTACACGCGAATCGGTTTTTGGTGGCTCGAACGAGCAGACTCAAAGGATTTCGTTTGATTTATACGTGGAACGGCATCGTCGGCGATTAGGCTGTCGAATACCACTTTCGTGAACGAAATTGCCCGAAGGAAAACGCGTTCACGTAAAGGGAACGGCGAAAACGTAGCCTGGATACAATAATTACCTCGAACATTGCGCGATTGTATGCCGCGGGAAAAGTAAAGCTGGTTTATTTAATTCAACGTTGAATGAAAAGTTAACGCAACCACAAAGGAGAAGAACGGAACGACGTAAAGAAGGATACCTTCGAGGGACTTTAAGAATCTTATTTGCCCATTTCGTTTAAGAATATCGGCCGTATAATATATGTTACACTCGACGACACAAGTACGCTATAGAATAAATCTCGTTCGATATACATAAAATATATCATGAACCTTATGTTTCCCGATACACCAGCCTCCCTTATACCATCGAATCACTTAGAAGTCCTCTCACAGCACTTCCATGCAGCTAAACAAACGGCACCAAAAGATCGGCTGGAACCGATGCCAACAACTTGTATCCCACCTTCTCGCGGTTCCATGAATTCAAATGGCCCAGTGCTCTAACCATCGGGCATTTATTCTCGATCGGGATGAAACGGGATCCATCGCTATCGGCGTGCAACGTAACAATACATCCGTATCTCTTTGTAAGAGGAATCGGGTTAGAGGGAACGATGCCAGCCGGGTGAAATTCGTCTTTTTTAAGTTCGTACGTCGCCGTGAAATAAAAAGGAAGAGCCGATCGACGACTTCGAGGCGCTGCCACTTGGTTCGTGCCGGAAGAAGAATTGCCGGAACGAAAAATGGGGGACGAGTGAAATTCGATGGAAAGGCGGAAACACGAAGCACACAAAGAGCGCGCAGGATACGCGAAAATACCCGTACACACGCGCACAGATATAATTGTAGCTACACGGCTGCATGGCTGCACAGAAGAGATATACATACATGTATGCATACGCGTGCACGTGCATCCACACAAGGGATATGGATGCGTGAGAGGTGCGCGAGCGCGCAGACGTACACGTTCTGTGGAACAATGAAGACGAGATCACAAGGAAGAAGTCGTGGAACAGGAAGAAGTCGAGGAAAACGGGGGGAAACGGTGTCGGTGGCTTCCAATCGAATCCCCCTTCCGTCACGTGGAACTTCCCTCTGTGATGTTGGGGACAGATTGGAGGGCGAGTCGAACTCGATCAGTATGCGAGTAATACAAGCGATCCGTGAATGTCACGGTAGAGAAAGGGGTGGAACTTTCATGAATTTCAGGCTTAGGTAGCCGGGACGAAATTTAGCTGAGAATGGCGATTGGGAATCGCCGTTCTGTGTAATTGGTGGATTTTAATAAGGGATTTTATGGTCGACGGATTCTAAGGGTAGTTCCCTTCTTCGTGTACTTGGAATTGACGGGGCGGTGGACGAAAGGGTTTGCGGAAGATTTTAGTACTACAATCGTTGGAATCCATTGAACAGAACAACGAAACGAGTCATAAACAAGTATCAGATTTATAAATTTAAAAATTATTATTATTATTATGAATATTATTACTATTTTTACTATTTTTATTATTATTATTATTATTACACGTCTCTCGAGGATGATCAATAAAATTCAACCAAAAATCCGTCGGCACGTGAACGAAAAAAATTCCACGGAAAATCCAGGTCCGGAGCGATACTACTTCAGCAAACATCGCGGCGGCGTAAGTGAAAATTTCGTGTTCTAAATGCCAACGAGCGTACAGAAACGCGGAAACGTGACTCCTTGCTCTCAGAAGCACGCTTCTTGAGCACGAGGCCAGAATCCAGCGGATTCTAACAAAGCGTGCTCGCACGGCCGCTAATTGTCACGCAAACTTTCGGCCCGTGCACAAAGCGTCGTTTAAACAGTAGGACATCTCTCGACGACTTAACAAGCGACTCGGGCCGTTGAAAACGAACGAACGAACAGCCTCGAGTTGGCAGAGGTTGGAACGTTCGCGAAAAAAGCTTGCACCCAGCCGCGGCTACGAAAATGGAAGTAAAAAAGAAAAACAATGGAACCGGCACCTTTCCAAGTTTCTCGATGCGGATCGATCACCACCACCGAAATGCTACACAATCCGCGCAAGTTCACCAATAGAATTTCCAATTCGCGAGTGTATCGAGCTTCGTAATTCATCAACTCGACGCGCAGCATCTTTGGGATTTCGTGGAAACGTTTGCCTCCGTTCAGAGATTTCGTTTCCATTGAAACTTTCGGGATCTCGACGAGTTTGCGAACGTTTCCGTGTCACTGATCAAGCTTAGACGTTTGATAAACATTTTAGGTAAAATGTTCGTGAAAATTCGTACATACATATGTATATTCTGCATTTTAGTGAAAATTCTGAGAGACGAATAATAATAATAATAACGACACATGCTGGTATTAAATTAGAGCAACAGGATAATTTATTTATCTGTATTTATATTTTCTTCTTTTTTATTTAATGTTCAACGCACGGATGTTACAGTAATTATGAAAGAGCATCGTTGCTGCGTTGAAATATCGCTATTGAAGGGATTCCTTTGAAATTCTAGATTGCGCGTGGGACTTTTCAAAATTACAGCGAAGTACAAGTTGGTGGTCTTACTTCAATTTCTCCGAATGTTGAAAGTTTAAACGCAGTTCTAGGAAGTTGCGAGAGTAGTGGGACATATTTAAATGAAGGATTGCAGTTTCCAAAAGTTCTACTTCGAGCATCTGTTTGGCAAATCTGACCACTTTCCTTGTACCAATATTTTTTAGTGAAATATGTTCCACGTTATGGACAATCGTTGTCATTTACGTTCCGCGAAGTTTCTGTATAAAATCTTTCCATTTTTCTCTCTCTCTCTCTCTCGTTATTAACGACAGTTCGCAGCAACAACATAAATAGTATATAATAATTTGCCTATCGTTAACAATAACATATATTTCCTCCGGATTTCCAAATATATTTCTTAACAATTCCTACCTATAAAATTCCACGTTGCAAACGAATATAAAAGTTCCCCTGCACAATCACATCCATTAACCCCTATTCTTTTTCCTCGCCCTAGCTAGTAAGATAACACCAGCTCCGTCTGCTCTGTAATACTCAGCCCGTCCTCGGAATTTCTAATAAATAACAATCTTGAAGTTACCTGGCCTTTTACGGGCCTGATTGGACGGTAGATTAACAGGGTGTCTTTAAATCGTGGATCGATAATGGAACGGCGGAGTATACCGTGGGCAGCGATCAAGACGTAATCAAACGGAGACTCCTTACGCTTTATTGGCGATAGGTGAATTGGAAAAAGTCGAGGTGGAGTTGAAATGTATGCTTCGATATATCGTCGTCATATCGTGGAGGCGAGACCCGATGAAAACACGGATCCCAATGACAGGGGGAAACACAATTATCGGCCAATCAACGTGGCCAGCCATCGTGGCGCAGCTTGAATCTCTACCTCCTGCTGTTTTCCGGCTTACTCTCGCAAATATGGTATACGACGACTATACGATTATAGAGCAAAGGTCGAATGGAAATGTGTGCATATAATAATAATTGAATGAATGCTTGGGGAGGGTTGTAGAATGGTGCGTTAGAATGATATTAAAATTCATAGAAATAAAGTTCTAAAATTATTTGGCGGATGGTGGATTTTCTTTGTTCACTGTATTTCTTTATTGTGTGGATTTCAATTGTGTCCGTGGACAAAGGGTTCAATGATAATAGTACGATGACAAATATATTGTCCGTAAGCAGAGGAAAAATAATAACTGCCAATGTGTCATAACTATAGATTTGGAAAATAGAATTATACTGACCGTACGTTTCTTAATATATTACATAAATAATTGCAATGATTTTTTTTTACTGATATATTTGATATTTCCATTGAATAGTAGTGATAGAATTGGAATCGGGCTTGCGATGCTTGACCGCGTGATATGCGCCAACAAACTCTTACATTGGTTACGCAATTGTATTTATAATACATAACGCACAACTCATCGAACGATTCGGTGTTAATTAATTTCGTCACAACTTGGAGCTCCCCGCCTCTAATTAATTTGAAGCCGAGAGAAGTCGGCATGATGCAATCAACCGTAGTTAAATTTCACACGCGCATATAAATAATTGGTCACAGTTGAATCCAGCGACTAACTAAACTTTCAAAATTAAATTGCACACGAAGCATAGTACCTTAACGCGTCCTCATATAAAGCCTATGAAGAGATATTTTTGTAGTTTAATTTGAAAGAAAAAAAGAACGAAAAATAATTGTCAATAAAATAATTCTTCCACAATCCCTCGTGGAATTAGAAAGTTGGAAAATTGTATTGGAACCAAGCTGAATATTCTGAATTAGATCTGAATCTCGTGCTTTAATCAGCTGTTCTTAAAAAAGATTCCTATTTTCCTAACCGCGATTTCCTTTCTTTCCTGCTTTTCGTCAGATAATTACACTAGCTAATATCCCGAGTAATTACTGTAGCTGCATTTTTCTGACGATTACGCAAATTAATATCCTCTTTCAACGGTGACGTTGAATTAATAGTCTCGATCGATTAGCTGGTTCAAAGGAAAATTCCCTTTTAGTTTCACTACAAAAAACTTATTACCTTTTATTTTCCTACTGCTCCTTTGGGTGTGTGCGTGTGTGTACTATATTTATGTCGTAGGGCAGTGGAAAAGCTCGGCTAATCATTACCCATTAAATTGTCAAACCATCATGTTAAAATATTGTATTTGGAGGGAATTATAATGCAATCTCTTGCTTTACGTATTTGACGATTTCAATATTGATTATGTGTCTCGCAGGTGTAACAAATATCAGGGAGTAATATAATGCTATATAGCTTGGTGACACGTTTGCCAATTTCTGCCCTCATTGCATTTCACCGATGAAATTGACATCTCCAATTATATAATTCTTTACTTAGCAACGTTAATGACTTAGTCACTCGTCGACAATCTACTCTCAGGTGTACAGTATACGATGCAACAAGCAAAGTTTGCATCTTTACTGTCACTGTTTCTCGTCGATATTGTTTGCAAATTATATCCAATCATTCTTATCAAAATGCCTCCAAATTTCCTATAAGTCTGAAACATCGTATAACAACTGCGCTTTTAAAATAATAACTGAAAACAATCTCCAAACGATCCCCATTAGCTGAAAGCATTTCTACCGCATTCAACATTTACGCTTATACCGCGGTGTCTAAAAAATTAAAAAGAAATCTCGTCGAAAATTCCACCTCGGTCTGAAAAGTAAAAAAGGCCTCAGGGTCGCCACAATATCCCAAGGGTTTCCTGAGTCCGGCGGGAAACGGGCCAACGATCGCGAATCGCCGGAGCTTCCACGAGTACTTTCGCAAGACGGATAATCTACTGCAAGTAGTACGTCCTGGTGGCAGGTCGGACACCACTAATCCGACGTCGAAAGGAGAAGAGGGGCCTGTCGTTTCCAGGGTTGAAGGAAAGAGGTATCAGAATCGACGTTCATTTTTAATGAGAATCTGCTGACCATAACCCTAACCCCTTTAAATTTATTCAGGGACAAGATGAAAAATGAACAGACCTCAAGCTATAATTAACGGTGTGGCAGAAACTTTGTGCTGAACTGTAGTTGTGGAAATAATAGTTTCAGAATACTAATATAATTATTTCAATTTTAATTAAATCATTTTCATAATCAAATTGAATTTGAATGGAACTTTAAAGCAAGCAGAACTGATTTTAATTTTAATGAAATTTTTGAGAAGCACTTTCCAGGTCGCAACGACGGCGGGATAGATTAATAAGATCAATTTTTCTTCTTGCACCAATTTTGAAGGATTCGGCTAACTTCTCGTTTCGTTTCACGAACGACGATGCAATTGAAGCATCGCCGCCCACACAATCGATAACGCACGCCGCCATCAGTAATTTACCTGACTGGCAATTTTCGAGCACAGGAAATGAAGCTTCGCGAAGTTAAAAAATTTTGAAGAAGATTTCCAGTCAATTGCAACTCCGTGGTGTATAATTCCATAATGGATTAGTAATTGTAAGAACTTTGAACTAAACATAATTCTAACAATAAGCTAATTATTAGATTTTTTTGAAATTTATGTTCCATATTCTTGATACTTTTGGGTTTCTTAAAAGGGCAGTATTTCACTTTGTAACACAAATATGAAATTGAGGCGTAACGAAAACTTTTGCGATAATGTCTGTCAGTAGTATAAGGTGTATTGAGGTAGCCCTGAAGTATTTGTTACTTCCATTTGAATTGGAGAACGACTTCTACGATGATGGAGCAAAGGAACTTTGATTCAATTTTGGTGGTGTGTTTTCTGAATAGAAATGAGAATTTCTGTCGGAACGCGAATTCAAATCCACCTCGTACAAAACAAGTATTGGACCCACGAATATAAAGAATATAATTTACGCCGGGAAATAACCATTTATATACGTTGACAGCTGTAATGTTGATAGTGCGATTTGAAATTTGAGTATTTTCAATTTAAGAATTCAGTCGAACTCACATTTATCTTCTATCTTAATTACACAAATTTACAACGTAGATCAATCTGCATTGGAACATAAAATACTTACAACTTCGGTGGGAAAAAATGAAAATGTTTTCTTCCAGAGTCAAGTGTATTTTTAATATTCAAGAAGGACAGACTTTCATTCCAGAAATTTCTCAGCGATTGAAACGAATCATATAACAATATCGTAGTGTGTTCTCTCAGTACGATTCCATTAAACGTTTCATAAGTAATCGCTCTCGTTTACGTAACATTTTTCTTATTTTTATTGGCGCAACACGTTGCCAAGGTTTCACCGG
Source organism: Nomada lathburiana (assembly GCA_963667235.1). Taxonomy (NCBI): domain Eukaryota; kingdom Metazoa; phylum Arthropoda; class Insecta; order Hymenoptera; family Apidae; genus Nomada; species Nomada lathburiana. The sequence goes on from OY763909.1 coordinate 7,675,866, forward strand.
AAACTCCTTCAGACACCCTTCATGCGGAAAAAAAGAAATCTAAATTCGATTCGTTTAAAATAAGAATCACCTCGAAAATAGTTTTTCAACATTCAGCGCTGTCCTATGCATCACTTCTGAATAGACGGTATAACAAGTACCCTAACAAAACAGCTTCTCATCCTCTGGCGCGATTCAGTTCACTTGTAAAAATGCAATTGTTAAAATGTTTAAACGAATTTCCGATTACGACCAATCTACCCGTTCGTACCACGGTATCTGGACACACGCTCCAGTGACCAACGGGGTCGAAATAATGTCTGAAATTCACGGCTAACGTGGCTGCAAATAAAGAATTCGACCCGTGACCGAGTTGCTATCAAATTGAGCATATCCCTTGAATTTCCGACATTGTTGAATATGGGAAATGGCGATGGTTCGAGGACAACAGTGGACACGTTGAATTTCGTGGAAATATCGTTAACACCGATGTGGACTTTCACGTAATAAATGTATCTGAGATTTAAGAAACCCGTGGAATTTTGTACTTGAGAGGCCTGAGAATGATAGGAGTATACTGTATTTAACAAAATCGAAGAATCTTGAATTCGATGGTATAAAAAACAAAATTCTAAATCTATGAACGCATCAAAATTTCGAATTCAGAGCAATTTATATTCAGAGTATTATATAATTAGATAAATCTTAAATTTGATCAATAAATTCAAGTTTTTAAAATGTCAAACAATTTTTTTGAAAAATTCCATTTACCCGAAAAAAGAATTGATAAGAATATTAAATGAAATGAAAGATAGCGATTTTCTACATTACAGCCCGATCTTTGTATCGTATTGATTGTAAAGAATAAACTTCTTCCAGACAGACACATATATGCGAATTAGCGAGTTAGAGTCGCAGTGAAACTTTTATCGACTGGTCTATAGGACATCAACCTCGGCCATGGCTATCTAAAAATACCTTGAAAATTCAAGAAAGTTTCTACAAGCTTCATCTATCCATCATCGGGTACAACAAAGAGAAATATGTGCTGGTTAAGCGTTATGATACAGACTCGTTGAAATGTTAGAAAGAAATATTGTCTCCGTTTTAAAACGTCGTCCGCTAAAGAGGCAATAAATGGCATGTCTAATAATGTCTCCGCAAAGCAAACATTTTTTTATACAATTCTAGACCAAATATTATTTCTTATCGAGTGCTGTCGTGAATACAATAGACAGAATAAAAGAATTACAAAACTATTCTAACAAGAAAATATTGTTCATATTATTATGTTTAAAAAAAAAAAATGGACAAACATTTTCAGACTTTCTAACGATATAGAATATTATCTTTCTGCGAGGAATGATTAAATAAAATAAACGGACGATAGAAAACTTCACGCATTTAATGTAAGCATGCTAGTAAGCATTGTCTGACCATGTGCGTTCCACTTCCACTTAAACTCGACTGCCCCCTAAGAAACACTATATTATCCATACCAGGTTGCAAAAATGAAATCATACCAAGTATAATTGCAACTATGCGCCCAACATTAATAATGACGATCACAAAAGTGTGAATAAATAAACGAAAGAAAAAAAATCTTAGAGATTCATTACAAACGCCTCTAATCGAAAAATCACAAGAACAAAGAATTAACAACGATCTTTTTCCAATTTCACCACGTGGGAGATTATTGGGGTTTTTTTCGCGGTTATCAAAGGATTATACGATTTCACTTCAGATGCCGTTCACTTCCGGTACAAGCGGCGCCAACGTCCCTACGAGCGAAGGAGCTCGTACAGATAACGCAAACGACCGCGATAAATTCGGAATATTCTCGGATGGACTGGCTCCGATCCCAATGTCCGGCCGGATTTATTTTCGCCCCGGATCACCGGCTATCGAAAGTTTTTCGTCTCCGCACTGTTTACCGCCACGGGAAAAATTCCGCGAATTTACGATGGCATACGGAACCTTGACATCCTTCCGTTCGTCACAGGAATTAGATTTATGCACATCCTGATATCGTCGTTCGTCGTTCGACATTGTGCATTATCCTTTGTCCCTTTTCTCCTGCGTTTCCCGCTTATTTTGTTGTTCCTTTTTCGTTTTATTGATAGCTCGATTATTTCAACCAACTATTCTTTGCCTCATTTCCTTTCTTTTCTTTTTTTTTTTTTTTTTTATTGGCCATTTGATTATTTTGTCTGGGTCGGGTGGTATGATTGTTGAGGCTGGTTCTCGTTTGTTGACTCGGTGCAAGGTGGTAATAAATTACAGATGCAGTTAGTGTTAGGAATTCGTATGCGGATAATAGAGGAGCTTGTTGAGAATTTACGTTCTCGCTGAATATGGCGTTATTTATTATGTTTCGTATTATTCATACTTTTAACTGGTTCTTTTTTATTTACAATTTTAAGCTCACTCTGTCCATCGATTTGTGCCGCGTTCTAATTTGTACCCCGTTACTGCTTATTCGTTTCGACAAAGGATGCCAATACAATTGCCCTACAATTAAATATCGAAAAGTAGCGAAATGTGAAGTACTGTTCTGGATGAAAACTTCTATACCGTGAAATAATATCCGAGTACCGAGTTTGAAATTTTGTCCAAAAGTTAAACTCAATTTTCTTCTTTCTCGATGAAGATTATAAACAACGAGAGAACGTGGATATAATTCAATTCGAACGTAAGAAGCTCAACGCGACGAGCCATTAATCGATCAAGAGAACAAACGAAGTTGCTGTAAAAGTTCTATCGAACTTTTGTTACCCCGTAATTTTCATGAAATTGTTTTTTGCCTCCACCCACCCCCCGCCCCATCCCCCTCCCCACAACCCCCTCGATGCCGGAGCAAGTTTCTAGCGATTTTCATGATACTTAACTGCGACGAAAAATTTGAAATTCTCCACGCCGCTTCAGCTTGCTGAATATCGATCATTTGCGGTCGTAACCCGGCCACTCTGGTCGGAGGACCTTTCTTTTTGTTCCAGCCACCAAGTGGAGGATATCGAAATGAATTTGCATATCGAACCAGTTCGATGTAACGCCTTCGGCGTGTACTTTGGTGGATTGAACACGATTATCGAAACGGGCGAATAATTCGGTGTCGTTTAGAAAATATTGGCAGGTACTGACTCAAATTTCGTTCGATCGTGACTAGTGTTACGATTATATGAAATAGGAAAAATGTGATTCATAAACCTTTGGCTAAATACTAATGGATGATATGGTTGTAGACAATAAATATTAAAAAATACAATGAAACAGTGACAGATAGTAATCGATGATAGGAGAACGGAATAGGTGTAATATCAAGTAGAGATGTTCAAGAATTGAAAATAATAACGATTAAATTAAATAATTGATAGATTGAGTCTGTAGGAAACGGGACTTGAAAGATGTTTTAACCACGCATCTGTTTCATTTCGAACGAATCATTTGGAATTTTGCGTTAAAATTAGAATAATGATATTTATGCGATTCGTTGACGTTCACATTGGAATTTTTGGCAAATGGGGAATCCGATTATATGTTCAGTCTCATTCTTTCTTTTGAACATATGAGTACATTTTTAAATGAGCACGAAACAAACTGAAATTCGTGTAAATTCATAACTCAGAAATTTCAGATCATTGATGCTCGGAACATTCTTGGAAGATCGCCAAACATTTCGTACACTTGACAAGTTAACGAACCAGTCATGGGAATACTCGAAGTTTCTGCCAGTTTTAGTGCATCCATTATATTCTGCACTGTTTTACTCACGTTGCACAACTAATTCAAGTGATTAAGCATGGCAAGTCAATACGATTTAAATTTACGACTGTAATAAACGGTATGTTTAATAGGATTTATCGTGTAATATAAAAGCGAACGGCAAAAATGCATTACAAAAAAAAAAAACAGAAAAAATATTGCAATGGAAATGCTTCTGAATAAATGGAAAGAAAATGTAAAATAGAGAGGGCAATTTCGTTGACTATCACAGATCACAAAATTATTGCCCGAAATATTGAATTAAATAATAAGTATGTTTTTAATATTGGAACCAAATGTACGCTGTTTATACTTTTCGGTGCTTTGTATCCTTGTTGATAAATAGCCACCGATTGCATGCTTTTAAGGCCGAAAACGGGATATAAAGTATCCACGAGATGAACAGTTGTGTGCCTGTCCCAATTACTGTGCACATTGCGGCCCCCAAACGCCATCGCAACCTGTAATTAAACCTCCGATGTTCGCGGGAATTTTGCATTTCGTCGGGCATAAGTTCATGAAAATTGGGACATTTTTCCACGTTAACGCAGTTCTCGGTAAATAAATTTTCTGATTAACGAGAGTCATATCACCGGCAGTAATACGTACACATGTGTGACCGTACATGATTACGTCGACTTTCAGACAATTGGTCGGTCGATTAACGATGTTCCAATTAAGCAATATTTGGTTGCTCGCTACCTACTTGCACGATGACCTTATAGAAATAAAATGGGGAGAACTGGAAGGAAATTAGAACTGGTACAAAAGAAAGAAATATCTCGAGCTACTGTTTAAGCAAATGAACGTGCTGCAAAATAGAACAACGAATGCACTAGAGAGTTAATTGCGTTTCGTTTAACACTGCAGGCGGGAGGGAAATTCCTTGAAAGTTATCGAGGTAAAGCGAATCGCCAATGATACATTCCACATTGTATCCGCTATAAAATACAATGAGGATCTGCTAAGAAATTACGGCCCCGCATTGATTAATTACGAAAATGCATAACAATACCGCGATTACACAGTGCTTCGAAATTATCGACAGGTGTGATTGATTGAAGCTAATTCGTCCGCCATTTATAACACCTACACGAATCCATGTCAGACATGATCAATCGTTCCACGAGACAAACTTCAATAAACACTAACATTACTATACCATATGCTAACTTTCGTGAATTTACTATAATACTAACAATCATCCACAAATATTGTATACTGCCCGAAACAAAAAATATATATATACATATAATATTTAATAATTCCACTATATTTCACAAAACACTATATTACACGATAAATGAAACAGCGAGTAAAATAAAAAGGAAAAGGGTGGACTGAAGCAAAAGTTAGCAATCTCGAGCGGGGAGAAAGCAATCGTTTTAATGGCCACGATCCCTCTTTGCCGTGACAAACGCGCAAACAAGCAATGAAAGAGAAAGGAAGATAGAAAAAAAAAGAGGCGGGGTATCGAACGCCGGCCGACAGTTTATGAAAAGTTGAAACCTCGTGCTTGAAAATAGAGAAGGTCGAAAGTATTTTCAATTTCGCCACGCGGGGAATTTCGCCCGTGGGAAGGCAATATACCGATGAACAAGGAGATCCCTTGTCTCTTTCGGCGACGAGGAAGAAACAGGGTGCAGAAAACGGTGGCGGGCGAAATTACGGTACCTTTTTTTTAAGATCGACCGTTTCCCTGTTCAAAGGAAGGACACAGAGTGAATAATTCGGCTGGATCATTTGGAAAAAAAGGGCGCGATTTCCATTCATCCCCCGAACTAAAGTTGCGAGAAAAGTTCGAAATGGTTGAGAATAAAAGTTCGATTCGATTCGATTAAATTGAGAGTACTATTGTTATGGGAATTATGTGAACGTAGATTTTTTTCAATTAAAATAAAAGGGGTCAACCTTTATCACTGGTGGTATGCGAGATAAATATATCTGTTTAGTAGCAAATGTCTCGATTTTCGTGAATTTATACGATTCTTGACGAAATAATTATGCATACTTCATTCGTGCACCGCTATGTTTTTTAGTTATAATTCACGGTGAGCGAATCGACGAACTTCTTTTAATTTCAATTTTTCATTTAATTATAAGTCCTCAGTAGGAGAGCGGTCGCCACCGTTGGTCGGTAATTACAGGTCACTTATTACACGTGCTTGAAATTCTTTAACTAATATAATCCTTAAAATCCTTGAATTAAATTCCACAATTATATCCTCCAATTAGTGATTCTCTAAACGAAAATCTTTGCGTTAAAAATCATGAATGAAAATCCAAGCGTATGGTCCTCAGAAATTCGAAAACTAATTTACAACTAATTTGATATCGTACCTATCGCACGTATAATGCCACAAACGAGAACATTACGAAATTGAACGTACATTCATTCGGGCGATTTAATATTCGTTACACCGTTCCTGCAGCAATAAACCTTCTGATTGCGTGATTGAGCCCCTGTCCGCGGAGATATCGACGTTCAGATTAAATTCAACATTGGAAAATATGAACAGCGTACGCTCAATAACGTCCGTTTGTTCTGTATCAATACTGCTACATTTCACTGAACGAAAAAACGAATGAAACCTAATAAGATACACATAAAATTCTCGTAAAACGTAAATTATATCTCCTCGTTGCGCAACAACTAATTCCAAATTGCAAGCTGATCATAATTACCAATTAACTGTACGAAGAAAGAGGGTGGACAGATTGTGCTCAACAGTTGGCATTAATCGGGGCAAACACTATGGAGCATCATAAAACAACCCCAATATTTGCGTTTGCCTATCCGCTGTTAGTTAGTGAAATATCATCCGTGTGTAACCCTTCGGACATATGCGTGCGCGTGTACGGTATATGTGTACGCAACGTATGCGCACAAGGGGTTAAATTAATTCGATATTCGTTGTGCTTGGGCAATAATGCAAACCCTGATTGCGCGATCGAATTAGATCCGTGGGAGCTCTGTAAAATCGAGGGATATAAGGGGCGGCTAATCAGGGCGCAGTCCTGATTGCCACTTCAGTTAGCAACCTCGTTGCTGCTTTTCTAACCCCGGTTCAACTTTCGGGCCAATTATCGCTGGGATCGCTGGATTCGATCTTCACATCGACTCGTTAACGCTTCGGCAGATCTTCCGTCAGACATCGATAAGATATTTATCGAAGGCGACGTCGCGTTGCGGTAAATAATTCTGCTTTCGCGTTTCCAGGGAATGTTAATGCCCGCCGGTGGAGGCGTGAGCACCGACGCGTACGGAACGTCTCACTCTTCGTTTTATGTTTTTTAATAAGCGGACCGTGGTAAACTGACGTGTAACGTGAAACGATAGCTTTCGATATTAGCAGCTATTACGAGCTCGTGAACGTTATCGTTCGGGTGGTAGACGAAATAAGGAATTCTCGTTTTGATGTTATCCACTTAAGCGATTGAACATTTGTTACGATGGAAATGCGCCGAATATTCCGCAACGAATTTCAAATGAAATATAACAAATATTCCGGCGAAGAGAAATTAATCAGTTACGTAAGCATAGAAAATACATTGAATGCCAACGCATACAGGGAGGAAGGATTATAATTTGAAAGGGACGATTAATAAACGGCGATTCCAAAGGGACAATGGTGTCTCTCGCTTTCGAACGAAGCTGTAGCTATACAAAAACTCGTTAAATTCGGAGACCGAGCAATTCTGTCGTTCCACCTCTCTCTCTCTCTCTCTCTTCTCTCTCTCTCTCTCTCTCTCTCTCTCCTTCGCCCATCCGAAAGCGCAAAACCTTATCAAGTTCCCCTTTTACTGCTGGAATTTTTCGCCCGTACTACTTCAATTCTCTTCTCCTAAAAGGGATTCCCACCGGGGCGACTTTCGCGGGAAAAGGAGAAAGGAAATCCGGCGTTACAGCGTTATAGTGTTCCCGACCCACGTGAATATTCAATTAGAGATTCGCATTACACGGACATTCGTAGATAAATGGGGAAAAGAACACGTGCCCATGAAAAAGGGGCAATTATACGAACAATGCCACAATGCTTCATATATTCCCTTCAGATCTTACGCACAACAATCCCGGAGCAAATTAATTACAAACACAAAAGGAACCACCTACGAAAAGCGTTCGAAAAATCTCGCCGATCGCCGGACGAAATGAAATGTTATGCCGAATAGTTAATCATATTTCGAACGAAACGTACGCTATCTCGCAGTCGTCAACGAGGCGTTCAACGGCATTCAACCCGTCACGTTCAAACGCGGCGGTGCATCGCCCCTCGTTTGGTCAGATGCACCACGTCAACGTCAACGGGTTGAATATTTGCGGTGTATCGTCCCACGGGGGGTGGTTCGTCGCGAGCGCCTGTGCCGAGGAAAATGTCGAAAAGCTACGCATCGTTCGCGTTCCCAAGACCGCCGCGACGGAATTTCAAGTGGCGGTGCAAGACGCCTCGCGGCCGGTTAAATGCAAACTTGTCCTGGTGCCAAGTAAAGCCAATTACTGCATAATACCGCCGGCTCCGTTAGTAGCTCTTTCACTGGAACGCGACAGGGACGACCGACCACCGAGACCTTGCCACGATTAAGAAGAGCGTGCAAAGTGGCACACCGTTTGATGGAAAACGTATGGAGCGTAATAAGCAGGGATACGTGAAGATTTACCGAGGCTTCGGAGAACCGTACAATGCAGTTTGTTCGGACCTTCGTTAAATGAAAGACAGAATTCGGGGATACGAGAATTTTTCAATTGGACAGTTTGGAGAAGCTCAAGTGGAAATGTTTGGGAGCTTCCACAATTTGCGGAGTCTAAAAGTTGAAAGAACTCTAGTAGAATTTCTGATAAGTGTTAAAAGTTTGGAGGTCGTCGAATTTGGACATATTAAAATATCGCGAGCCGCGGGGTATGAAATCTGTAACGTTCTGCAGGTGTAAATTCTAGAATTGGAAAGTTGAAATGTCTTCCTCGGAACCTGAAGAATTTTGCGCGCAATACTACTTTCCAGAATTCGAGATTTTTCATTCAAATCTTCTTTAGCCCTGAGCGCTAATACTATTACGAAGGCGAAATTTATTATCTATCCCCGTTTGAACGTTACGACGCTGGCCGAGTTATTTGTTACGAACAAACTGCGATTTTACCAACCTCGAAGCTTCGCACTTTCCGCTCGCTCATAGAGATTGATCGGTATTAAACAATCAGCATCGCACTGCACGTAAAAGATGTCGTTAATCACTGTCGTAATATATCATATTTCCATCGAGTGCCGTTCAGCGCTACCGACTGAATCATTTATTAAAAGACCCCCGGGTCTCCGCTGTCACGGGAACACGTATGAAAAATTAACATAGCAATCCTATTACGAAACAACGAATCCCGCGTACAATTCGTTGCCGAATGGAAAAATAAGAAGAACACAGCGAGGCATTGGAAGATGTCTAAGTGAACGTAGCCGTTAACATCAACCAGTGTTTCAACGGTATTCGAGTAAAGGGCATTTCTGCAATTTCGCCAGGATTCGGGTATGCGGTTCGAGGCTATCGGTATCGGCGCACTTCGCGATTACATACCCTTTCATCGATAGAATTCAATCCGCGGAGAAGCGGCTATCAACTCAGCAACGCGAGAATTAATCGATCTATCGTTTGCGTAATGCAACAGGCCGAGCAACGATCGAGCATGAACGTAACAACGTGGCACTTGGTGGTTCCTATTTAACCGGGCCTCGTTAAGAATGGTGCAAGACGAGCGTTATTAATCTCAGACCGATAACCGACACGGCTATTGTTCTTAATTAAAACGTCCGTCGGGGTAAAGGGGAATAAAAACACAACACCCTTCGAAATAATGGCTGTCGTAAAGATACGGCATAAAAACTGTGTGTGTCATTTCCAGCTTCAAAACGTAATTTCCGCTACCTAATACCGAGGTCACTAACACCAGAGAAATATTTCTGTGCAAAACAAGTTTAACCCTGGAAGAATGAAAGGGTTCTTAACTTTAAATTTTATCAAATTTTGTATCTATCATGCAATACATAATACTCGAAGGACATTCAATGAATTCTTGCAGAATTTTTTACATATTCAAAACGAAAGACGCGTGGTGGTCCAAAGGGATAGTTAAACGAAACTGTTCTTATCTAAATAATAATTCAATAATTATATACCGATTCTTCGAGTGATCCTTTCGTTTCCGTATCAATGATATTATTCCTCGATTTTCTCCCGCAGCCCGTATTGAAACGAACACAAACATCATGCACACATCATCGCGGCTTCCTTCCGACGATCGTAATTTTTGTCGGCCAGCGAAAAAGAATGAGAAAAAGAGAAAAACATAGGAGAAAAGAAAAAATGAAAAGCGGATGGAGTTGAAGGAAGAACAAATAGGGGTTAGAGGGCGGAGGAACACTAACAGAAGAACCGCGGGACAAAAAGGGTTGAAAGCAACGGGGTTGGCGAGTGAAACGGTGCGAAATAAAAGGAAGAACAAACGTGGTGCGGGAGTTAGATGTCATTCAATCTCGTTCAACAGCCCTTCATGGAGTCGGGCAAAAAAATATTGTTTGTCATTCGCCGACACTTTTTTTTTCACCCTTTCCCGGCTGTTCCATTCCCGGTCGCCACGTGTGCGAGCCTGTACCCAGCTTTCGATGCCCGATTAAAAAATGGGTTAATGGCTGCTGTGTACCTTCGATTCGCGTGAAAATTTAAGCGTCGTCTTCCGGGTAAAAGGATCGCTCGATCTTGCTGCTGAGAAGTGATTCATACCGTGCTGGTGAAACAGCAGAATTATCAGGCAAAAATTTGCGTCCAATATTTTAATAGCGGTGTTTCATTTTTAATTTAGTTTTAATCACCTGGGAAACATTAGACGGCCAATTATTCGAACGAACTCGAAATTTTATTTGTGAAATTTGTTTGACAAATTTGTATTCGTGCCTAATCCATTACTGTAGTAAAGATAGCAGTTTATTTTATATTGCTTTATATAACACAGGGCAAAAATTTATCATCGAAACGAGTGAACACTTTTGGGAACGTTCGATTCTGTTTGTCGAATAAACGAGGACAGTTCTGTTGCGATTCAATCGAGTTTTCATTCGCGAAACTTTTATTCAGCCACTGATCTCTTATTGACGCTGGTTACGGAACCATGAAAACAGAATTTTTCAACTACCGTGGAAGGAGCTTGAATGGTTGCGTTTCCCTTCGTGGGTTTCGTTGCAAAAAAACGCGACATTGTTACAACGACACTGTTTCAGAGATATTGTTTGCTCTAGCTCGGAAGGTATCAACGGGGAGATTTTTACGTAAATTCCGATGGGGGAAATCTTAACGAATCCGTGGAACTTTTCCCATTTTAAGATTAAAAGATACCGGAGATTTCGTATTCTCTTTCCAACGTAAGTAACGGGGAACAAGAAAGGAGCGCAAGAAAATGGAGAATATTGTTGAATTAATTCATTAAAGTAGCTCGAAATTTGCGCAAACCCTTTTGGAACATTCATACTGAGAAAATGTTCAGAATGTACAGAATATAAAAATACGGAGGACGCCACCGGGGATGAAACTAGTACAAATCAAGGGAAAAATGTACGCAAGTAGGATAATCAGTATTTATAGTCGGAGATGTTACGAGATTACATTATATTTGCGATTTCGCCGCGGCTATCGTATATTCCAAGCGGATTTAATATTTAAATAAATTTATTTCCAACATTCCTTACCGCCTCGCGTTTTAAACGATCAGCCTACAAAACGACTAAGTAAACTTTTAGAAGGTACGAAATAAAAAATACTTTCCTCGCTACCAACAATTCTTTCGCACTTCCATATCCGTCCGAAATATCACTCGAAATGACAAAATCGCACCCAACATCCTATTTTAATCAAACCAAAATGATGAGGAAGAACAAAACATTTCCGCGACTAGTTCACTTAATATCAGCCGCCACCTGTAAATTTCACGAAGGGGTAAACGCAACGGGGACGAAGGTGTTCAATGCCCGGCACACGTCGGATGAGTCGAACACCGTGGCGGTGCGCTTCCTCGACGCTTTATTCTCATCGCGACAGGAGCTGTGCAACGCCAGTAAGGGGCAACGGTTCGATGCCACTCGGTCAGAGGCGTATTCGTGTCAAGATCAAGTGAGAAGAACCACGAACCGACGCATCCACGATTCCAAGAACGAACCGAGTGTTGCCTCGTGACGACACGCGAGCGTCGCGTTAAAAATAATTCCGGATCGCAGATGGCACCCAGCACACGATAATGCAACCCGACGTTGCATTTCTTTCGTCCGCGGCGTGTATCTCGAATGCGTCGCGTCGCGTTGAACAGAGAAGTCGAAGACGCGTGTTCGGCGTCGCGTGTTCGCGCCAGTGACACAGAAAACCAGAGGAAGAGAACAGGAGGCTCGGGCACTGGGTCAACTATTTTATTTTCGGCCGTAATTTTGAAACGTTCGGCACGCCCGAGCGAGACCGATAGCTAACGCGACGAATCGCATGGATTTCCCGGCCAGATTTCCCGACGTTCCGTGCCCGAAATTGTCGTTGAACACGTTGCTTCAAGGTGTTCCCCATTGTACACGGGTGTCGTACATTCCGATCGGAAATTTGTTCGTTCGCAAAGTAGCGGCGAAATCTATCTAATCGTCGCTGACGATTGAAGATCCATCGCTTAAAGACCCGACGATGCTAAATGTTGACACTCGCTCGTTACGTACCTATCTCGTATTAACGTTGCAATGAATTCGGTATTTTGTGCGCGCCAATAATATCGCGCGTATCACGAAGCAGTAACTCTCGTTGCAGAAATTCTTGTAAACTTCTTGTCACTTTTATGTCTCTTTTACGATCAATGATTGCAAAAGTTCGTCGAAAAGTTTCGTTTGCCGCGCTGTCGCGATGCCCCTGGTCGGAATGAAAATAGTATATATATATACGGTAGAAAGAGGAAATGCAGAGAATATGTCAGGCGTGTTTCTCACGTTCGCGTAACCCCTCGTGACATTACCCTTCCCTGCCTGTGTCACTGACACGAATATAAAGAGCTACGAAACAGGGTTACAGATAGAATTTACACACAGGCTCGAACCATTTGTTCCCGTCCTCTGTGACAAATTATAGAGACACCGCCGAGCATTGCTGAATTAATATTTCGTTTAGTTCCTGGTCCAATGTGGCCGGAGTATTCTGATTAATACTGCGAGACTGGGAGAAATGCGGGAATATTAGATCAGGAGGGTACGAAAAATAGAGACGGAAGAAATTCGTTCACTTTGCAAGGGGAACCGGATAATCAGTGGCGCGAAATACTCGGACTACTATAATTACTGAAACGTGAATACGAAGGATGCTTTATTTTCGTCCGATTAATATTTGAACAATCGAGTGCTAAGAAATGAAGCGATGTTACAGCAATGTAACGAATATTTCCACGCTCGACAATGATAATATTTCCAAGACAATTTCTCCCAGCAGAAAGGAAATGCGCACTGCAAATTCTCGCTCTGTGCACATGGAAATGAAACCGCGTCGAATTTGTGGATAATTTTTCTACCGTTTCGCGAATAGAAAGGTGTTCCATTACAAAAGAGAAATGCGCGCATGTAAAAATAACAGTTTGCTGGAGCACTTAGCAGGGCTCGACCAGCACTTCCTGTATGCGCTCACAGCCCGTGCATGCCACGATCCAGTGTTTTCCCGACGTTTTTCCAACGCGGTGACACGAAAGCCGGGGAGGATCGTATGAGAAAAACGAATTCACGCGACAAACCTGCAGGAATCTCGAAAGTGTGTTTCTGCAGCTATTGGCGAGTTTCAATTTAATTTGCATTTCTTTAAAATTCATAGCGAGAATCGCGTGACGATAACGAAAGGGGGAAAATTTTACCTTCGACTTAATTGTACGTATTTCGTGACGCCACGTTAGCGTAAGATATTAGAAAAATAAAAGGGGAACCGGATCTACGTTGAGAAACAAAAGCGAAGAATTAATTGTAGAATGAAGCGCAAAATGGACATATCTGGTCCGGAATTCAGATAAGCGTGGCAAGCGGACGAACGAACGAAGAATAAAAGACAGATATTTCAATGAAAGTGTAACGAAGTGTTTTGGGCGGACAAAAAAAAAACGCATGAATTTGGAAATTTTCCACACAGTATCAGGCCATTCGGTTCCTCGTTCATTTGCATTGCATAAATGCCTCGAGCGTGCATGAAATCCATCGTTTATGCAATTACATAATTTATTACAATTCAGCTTGCATATCTACGGATTAAATGAATCATTGTCCATGTTATTCAAATTGCCTCGCTAACGATGGAGATTTATTTCGTTGTATTGAAATTCATTAAAATTCGAAAAATACATTTCCGATTTAAATAGAAAGAATTATTATTTTAATATTGACGAGGGAATATGAAAAAATCCATTACTCTGTTGATTTCTCATACACATTGAGGAGGAAATATTGAATTATACTTCGAGGCGAAGTTTTTATTCGAAACATTGTCTTCTGGCTCTGCTAGCCATCGAACAAGGAAATGATTCAACAATGAATCTAAAGACGAAAAGGAGGACGGTTAAAGAGAGAGACGAGGAGATAGTTTCAAGAATAGAAATTGAAGCCCAAGTGGATTAACCCAGCTACTGACCAGACGCATCCATCGTTCGTAGCTATTCAAAATAAACCTTGGACCGACGATAGAATCAAAGCGCGATCCATTTAAAAGAATTCGCATATCTCAAACAGCCGAATAACATTCACGGATTATTATTCCGTGGCGAACAGCTCTTGGAAATAAGTTCAATCACATTCCCCGCGCAACGAGATACTTCAGCTTCATGTTATTAATTTTGATCTGCATTGATCGATACATTCTGTAGCCTTGCACAATATTAATATGTTAAGGAAATATTAATATTTCAAAGGAAGATTTTATTCCTCTGCCTTGAAATTTTTAATAAACAAAGAACATGTTCATTGAACGGATTAAAATTTCGTCTCGCACGAATCGAAAGACGTTGAATCTGAATAATCAACTGTACGGTAGATTCGAAGAATGTTCACGTTGCGTGATGGGTATCAATATACAGAATCAGAAGTTATTGCGATAATCCAATAAGCTGATTTCTACCCAGGGTGGTGAAACAAAAGAACAGAACGCCGCGTTAGTACGATTTTTCCACGGGAATGAAAAATATCGATGCTCGATTCTGTAAGTCGATTCTACGTTACGAGGAGAATTCGCAATTTCGCCTGTGTACCTTCCGTGACGTTTCACCGCGTCATTGTAGTAGTAATGAACTTTGCCAATTTGCATTCAGAGAAACTGTGGCGTAGTAATTGGGTTTGAAGCACGCCGAGCTTACGTGAAAGTTCGATCTAACTAAAAGCAAAATCTTAATATGGCGAAACATCGCAAGGAAATATGGCACGTTACGAGATATTACAAGGAGATATAATTCTTGGAGAAAATGCTATTTATAAAGAAAACATAACTTTCCTCCGTATTGTTATTTTATTTCGCCACGAAACTTTGCTAAATTAAATTGACATGTTTCTTGCTAAAGAAAAAATGAACTCCAAAATAGAAATTAAAAATTTGATTGCTTTTTATGGTAAATTAAACGTTTCGCAGAAGTTAAATGCTTTGGAAAATAAACCGTCGCTGTTTAGTACAGTGTTTAAAATCTTTTTGGTAAAACAAACAAAAAAATGAAATTGGGGAACTGCGAATGATTTGAGAGCTTTAATTACGCCGGTGAATATTTATTAAACATTCGTATGAAAGAGTGAAACACGAAGTATAATGAGTGGCAAACCTACAGAAACCGCCAATTAGGTCGTCGAATATGGTCGACGCTGTTTCTATACGGTTTTCCTCGGATAAATCATCTCCTGCTAAAAAGAACTCGACAGGGGAAAGGCGAAATTACGCTGAAATCACGTTTGCAAATACGACACGTGGCTAACTTAAAAAAAACACAGTTTCTTAATTTTAGAATCGCGAACGTCACATTTGTAGAGTGAAAAGAACGAGGCTATTGCAAAGAAAAGATTCAACCTATGTATATCCTGACTCATTTACGTATCGTGCGAATTCTATGCCATGAATGATATCAAAAGTTGCCCGAAACTGCCCAGTAAAACTTAAGTACGAACGACAGAAAAAATTGAGCAATTTACAGTACACACATCGTACTACTATTTTGCAGTGCCTCGATTTCCAATTACTTGCCGTCGAGTGACAATTGAATGTGATATTAATATTTAGCAAAACTCGAGCTACGCCAGAATCATTGCAAATTATTTCTCAAGACATATTTTAGCACGAAGTGTTTCCAAGCTTACTGCAATAGCGGAAGCACTGACAATTATTGCTTAAGAAACGAAGGATTCAAGAGAGAAATATTATTTAAGGACGCATGCACGGTCATGTTTAGAAAAATGATGATGATGAAGAAGAAAAATGAAGAATGTCTGGCATCTTCTGTTGCATGTTCGTGGAATATTTCAGTTTGCCGAGTGGATAAAGCGAGCAACGTAAATAAAGTAAACGCAGACAGTGTGCAGACGCAGAATACAAGTGCAACATTTCATTACAACGCTACGATACTAAATGTATGTATCTAGGAGCTGTCTGCTGTTACAGCCAAGTAACTACGTAATGCATACACGTGTCCGACGAACGTGACAATTATTATTAAATTAATAATCAACATCAAATAACAGCGAAGGCGTTGAATAAAAATTGATCTGAACAAAGAAACACCAAGGAAGCGAAAAATATCGCGCAAACGTATACAGGCGCAGTCTGGCTGAACTTTTAAAATGATCGATCGCGATCAACATTCCAAGCACGGGATTTTAACGTTCGAGAGGTCGATCGATGAATTTGCATGGGACCTTTTCTCCCCCTACGGCTTTGTTGCGCATTGCATTTTCACGCGGCCGACAGAAATGTTGTATAAAATGAAACGTGAAAAAGGAGCAGGCTACAGAAGCCGAGCTAAAAGCATCTAAAACGCTTCGAAAAGCCCCGCTGAAGTGGCGTGCTTGATCGAATCAAGTTACGGATCTTCTTTACCCGACGCCGATGCCCGTAACGAAGAAAAAGGAATCCTTTCAGAACTTTACAAAGCTTCTTCCTCCCGGCCGTCCCTTTCGCGCCGAATCGAAAATTTCCACGTGAGAAATCGAACTCGCCGAGCGCATTCGGATATCAACGTGCCTCATTCCCCGACGAATTCGTCGATTAACGCGTCCCGGGAAACGTCTTCAAAGAAATCCTGCCGCAGAAACAACGTCCAGTGGAGGTGTGTACCCGCGGAAACGAACCGTAAACATCGTCGTGTTTTTCGCATTATCGACGTGACTTTGCATGGAACCATGCCCGAACTTGAGTTTACGCCGAGCGCTCGCGAGTTCAGCTTTTCATAACAATACGTCGCACGCACGCTACGTCCCGTTCGCGAAAATCATTGTTAAAACACAATTTAATTCACCCGAATCCCACTTGGAGCAATCGTTAAACCGGGTAATCGGATCTCAACCGCATCCAAGAATGTTAATACTCGCCAACCAACAGAATGTTTGGTCCTAACGGAGCAATGAAACCTAACGACGCAATTACGTATGCGTATCACAGCACACACCCGTGCGATAATTCGCGTGCAGCGAAACGAATTGAACCGCGGTGCTGTCGGTTAAACGGCGAGTCCTTGATTAAACGAATCAACGGATAGCGAACAATAACAATAGTACTCACCGAACGAGATGAGGCCACTGTTCAACATCGACAGCTTAATCTGACTGGGAATGGAAGCGAGGCTGTGTCCAGGATTAAGATGACGCTTCCTCGGCGGTTTCTCCGGTGCTCTGGGCGCGCTTCTGCTTCTGTGATGATGATGGTGTTTCCGGTGTGAGTGAGAATGAGAACCGGCCGCGGTCGAAGTGGCACCGGTGCGATCAGAACCGACACTGCTCAAGCCGAGGACGCCGCCGCCGCCGGTCGATTGTGTACGCAGCGACGACATTTTCTGGGAACAAAAAGGGGGAAGGTTGTTTGATAAGAAAGTGTCCAAATGGTTCACGTTCGATTGAACCGCGGCCGTAGGGATGGGCGAGGTCGATGGAATTTATATACACGGAGGGAATTTGAAAATGACCGTGGTGCTTCGATTAATCTTCGAGGGTCTTCGAACGTTGGAATTTTACCCTTTTCAGGGGGCGAATGGCGAGATGGGTGTACATGAACGGTAGATTTTTCTTTTACAACAGTATTGAACCCGAATATTTTTGACAAGCGTACTTCATTAAAGTTAGATGCCACCCAATTATTCGTGCTGCTCTTTATTACATTTATTACAAGGATACTATTAAACGAAACATACCACCACGACATTCATATTATTATACATAATGCGCGAGCGCTAACCAAAAATAATATAATAATATTGGACCACTAACCCAATTGTTCAATATTCCCACCTTTTTTTCTAAGGGAAGATATCAGAGAAATGTCGTTTTACAATCGCCGAATCGTCATCGTTAAACATACACGAGCGACCGAAACATGAGGGCACCTGATGCAACAAGGGCAAATGTCAAGAAAGCTTCGAGTAGCAGTACGTCGCGGAGCACGGCGGTGGTATGAAATTTTAATTCGCGGAAACTGCTTGAAATCCGCGCAAGACACTTTAATTCTCGCCCCAATATTTCCAGGACTGCGCGTGCTGGTGCAGCACAGCCACAGAACGGCGGTAATCAATTCTTGGCAAGTTTCTTGAATGTTACACACGGCCAACAACTAAGTGCGGCGTGAACTCAGGTAGCCGACCCGCGATCTGGAATTTCGCTTCTGGTGCTCGACATATCTGACGATTTATGACGCGTCCAACCAACGAACGAAGAACAACAAACCAAGATTTCACGGCTACCACCTGAATTATTCTCTCGAGCTGCGAAATCATTTATCACGCGCTCATGTTTGGACCGGGTCTGCAATATTGAACGAAACTGTACGAGTCGCGCACTGAATAATGAAGTAATGACAGAGTTCGCGCGATTAAATATAACATTCGACGCTATTAACCAATGCATTAACCATAGACACGTGTTGGGGGTGAAACAACTTAGTCAATATCGTAATCAATCATTTCGCAAAGATCTACTTTCGACATTAATGAAAAAAAATGAACAGCCGGCGCTGTTTAATTAGAACGTTAAAAATAATCTAAACTTCCTGTCCACGTGTACAAAACGAATCAAAATCCCAAGGAAATATTAAGTCTGCTCCTGAAGGAATTGTCAACGTTACCGAAATTATTCGCACCGGTCACGTCGACGATCCGGCAAACAAATAGCTAGAAACCATCCGGTAAGCGAACCTTCGCCGAAAAGTTCTCGGTCTAGGGAGCTTATCTTCAACTGAATATCCTATTGTACTCTCTAATCAACCGACAAAATGATCTCAGCCACGTACGCGTCGTCGATCGTGGAATCGTTAAATTTCGCGGTCGATTTCCGTCAGCCGGCCGGTCTAAAACTAGAAGAGCATCGCTTTTGACTGACCGCGAGGTCTGCATTCGAACAGACGCGCAAAGTGCCAGAGAATAGAGACAACAGGCTCGGCCAGTTGGCAAACGAAACGACGAAGAACGGGCTCTTTAACCGCGCGTCGTCTAACGTTCTTTGGAACCACTATGCGAAAATGATAGTAACGCTTCCTCGTCGCTCTTCGTAATACGAACGCTTTCACTGAATAGTTACTGAAGGGAGTCACCGAAGCTTCGGTGTTAACTATAACCAGCGATACCTAGGGAACGTTCAAATAGAATGGCATGTATTTTATTATTCGGCTGAATGGAATGTTCATTCCCCATTTGGCTATGGATCGTTTATCTTGCGTCAGTTTAATTTTCATAGACTCCGCGATAGGCGCGTTTAGATCGATTGATATTTCGCAAGATTATTTTAATAAACGTGCGAGTACAGCGCGGGACAATAACTAAAACATCCCGCTAATCGGGCGACTGCGATTAAAAAATTAAACCTCACTCCTCTCCTAGAATTTCTTTTCTCTGCAAAAAAGAATTCCGCGTAATTTACCCCATTATTGAAGATCTACAAACTTTCATTTCCGCCGGTCAAAGTGCGCAATTAAAAATAAAGTCGAAATTGGTATAACGAGAATGAAATCTCGCGGACTGCTTGAAATTTCCGCAACTCGCCCGAGGTACACCCTTTCGTTCGTTTTTCGTAGTTGAACGGGTTGAATTAATCGTCGATAGACGAGGCGCAATTGCAGACCGATGAAAATCGAATCGCACCCGATTTATGCGAAATTCACGCGAGACCACGTATCACTTTGCAACCTCTAATATCTGGATCGCCAGAAATCTCGTTCCTTTCTAGTTTTCCATCACTGCAAAATTGTCGGACGTGTTTCGAACGCCAACGAAAGTGTCTCCGTGAATAACTCGGTCACGTTTCCCGGCTGGACACGTTTGTGTACACTTGGAAAAAGAAAAAAGTCAAACGCACGTTCGCCGGCTGTTGAAAGATGCATTGTATCGTGTGCAATGTAAATTTAGCGTGTTTAATACAGAGATTTTCCTGTATTTCTTCGAATTATACTGTCACCAAAAATATCACTAGAATAGTTATGTAACGCGATGAGTCTACACGCAAGAATCGTGACAATTCCCCTGTTCACTATCGTCCCACTGATTTTTCATTGCGTACTATTTGCATGAATGTTTTTGGTACACGCGTCTATAGAATTAGTAGAAATGCTGATTTAAAAACTAACGAAAGTTGTTTTCTTTTCTACTGTTGTGTAATATAATTAAATATATATAAGTTCCTTTTTTTAATATTTCATCTAATGTATTGGTATTTATGTAGACAAATTTGTGGAGTATAAACTTATCTATAATAATTATTATAGTTATTCAAATATATACCTTTCAAGAAATTTAATTCACGTCTAACTAGACCTACAGATTGTAACTCTTGGAACAGGTTTACGATCTACATTTCAGTATACAAAAGTAATTAGTGAACGAGGTCAGTATCTTAACTTTTGCTGAAAATGAAAGCAGGATTGCTTCGACGAAAAGCAATTTGCCGGAGTGAAAAGCCAATAAACAGATAGTAGTTATGCACAGTCTGCCCGGCGTTAATTCTTTAGCTAAATAGCTTGTCACGGAAAGGGAAGTGAAACGTGATAATACGTCGTACAAGCTTTCGTTTTTCCACGTGACACGGCCGTTTCATCCCTTTTCCGGATTGCAACGCCGGAAGCGTGTCAGCAGTGAAATTTTCAGGTGGAACGTTATCGCTTATTATGCTGGAACACTGACTGGATGCAGTTAAACGAACAGATTCTCATTTCTACTTCCCCTTTTCTTATTTCGTAGTACGTTGTTTCTTTTCTTCAAGAAATTCTGTCCGCGCCCGTTCTTTCACTGTTTCGTCGGAAAAAGCTAGACTTTTTGCTAAAACTTTCGCAACGACAGTGACGCAGTATAATTATTATTATATATAACTGTTACACGAATATTATTAACATTAATAAAGAAATTTATATTAAAACTTCTGTGGAAAATTATCGGATGCTGGACATTGTCTCGTCTGTTAATTTTACTTTTAATTCAATTCATGTCTCTGTTAAATGAATAGAGATTTTAAACGATCCCACGGTGTAATTTTAATGGTTGGTTGCTTGTAATACGAAACTATAAAGACACTCCACTAGGAACACTGTTATTGCGTGAAAGTGTAATCTAGCACGAACATTTAAGAGCGCTCGCCAACTTCGTTTAACACACGCCGTACGGCATAGTTGAGAATAAACAGGTGGCGAGAATAATAACATGCGAACTGTTATGTTCTAATTACGCTTACCGCGTACATGGTTTCAATCTAATTATTGTCCAAGTGAAACTTTAATTAATATGAGCCCGATCGTTTGCGCGAAAACTACGTGGAAAACTATTTTGAAACAGTAAAGTTTATTTTTATTATAACATTGCGTTAATAATGTAATTAAAATTACCGAAACAGCGCAACTCATATATTGGATAATTTTAATAAAAATAGTTCGTAATGCTTCGATTAAGGTGTATGTTAGATAGTAAGCGTAGTCTGGAAACGAAGATGCCTGTATGGTTCAAGTAGTAACAGACGTCGAGCCGTGTATGGTCAGACATCTAACATTCATTTCACTTACAGACATCTCGTGTTTCCAGCACCTCCCGAAGACGAGTCACGGTCCTGAATATTATACCATACGTCTACTTTCATGTAAACAATAAATTGCAAATTATTTTCTAACAAATATTAAGGTTTATGAGAAAATTCGGAACAAATTAATCAGGCATCCTATCAAACGTATTATTTCTAAAAGTTAAAGTGCGCATATAAAAGTTTAAAAAAAGATTTAGAAATAAGAATAGAATCTCGACTGCATTACCGCGAAAGAATTTAAAGATTCGTGAAAACTTTCCATTCCATGAAAAATTTATTTCAAGTCTTACACGATAAAACTCTCTTTCCCAGGCTTATAGTGCTTCTATTATCTCTTGTTTCTTTCTTCGTTCACTGTAATCGATTGGAAACGCAATGTACGCAGAGCTCGAGTGCTTTACATTCCACCGTAAAAATCATTCGAATACACTCGACGTAATGTTTCGACGATTCGAGGATCGACTTTAATTTCTATGCCCCTCAATCGTATATCCCTTAAAGAGTTTCGACCGTTCAAGCCTGCCCCTTTTCCATCGACATTTAAGTAATTCCACGAACCGACAGTTTATTGTACCGAACTCAAAGTGCTGGTAGAATTGTTTCACCTTTACTCCAATCAAAGTGATTTCATAAACAGTCACTCGCCAGAATGTTTAACGACCCGATCAAAAATTGCCCAATTTTAATGGGGACTCGGAAAAATTCATTCGACACGAGAATTAAAAGATTTTCAACAAATACAAATTGTACGGTGTCTTGGATATTATCCAGTTTTTTAAATATCTTTTCGCGAAAGGTTTCACGATGCAGTGAGCTGCCAAATTTATCAGAGAAAATCTTCAGATCGATGTTCACGTTATCCGAGGGAGATCTTCGCCGGATTATTACGATACTTATGGTGAAATATTGGAAACAAAAATTGGCGAAGTCGAGCAATACTCTTATAGCTGGAGGAGAAGCCGAGGTTCGAGGCAAGTTAAAGATCTCAAGGTTTCCGGTTCGAGAGCTGCGTGCACGAGTTATTTTAAAATGTTTTGTAAGTTGCGTTCGCAGGCTTCGTCGCTGACGAAGGTCGGTTATTGACCACCGTCGACCTCTAAATTCTTCTTCGTGCCAGTGAAATTCCTCGGCACGATCGTTTTCGCTTCTTTTTTCCTTCCTTTTTTTTCTTTTCTTCTTCAAACGCGTAAACTTGTCGCGATTCGTGAGAACAAGAGCGAAACTACGATAGAACCGTCTCTTTATTTCTTCGTTCCGTCGTTCTTTGGTTCTGGCGTCTACATCGTGAACCTTTGACAATCACGCCAACTTTTGACGTGCTTGGAAAGGTATCTTAGATATGTTTGTACCCCGAGTTCAAACGATGGAGTCTTTAGGTAAGTCAAAGGTAACCCTTTGTGAATTGTGATTTAGTGATTGTAATACATTATATGTTACAATTGCAGTATTTCAGGAAAATAGCATTTAAATATTTCTAATGGAGCACTTGATACTTTGATTTACTATTTTAGTGAACTGTGTCTATTTTCAGATTATTTGTAATGCTTGGATTATTTTTACCGTGAAGCATGGGGCCAGAAAATTTGCATCGTAAACAGTAAATATTATTATAATATTATGGTCCATTTCAATTCTGTTAGTTCGTGCGTATTTGATAAATGCCCTCGACTGAGGCCAATATTTTTTCCATTAATGAAAACGTTGTTCAATTTAATGAAATATTAAACGGCAAGCAAATAGTAGAAGGTAATTGCATGCGAAACATTTAATTGCCAATTATAAAACAATAAGTGTTGAACTAATAAAAAATACAATGAAAATTTTTAAAAAACGAACTAAATAATAGCACAAAACGTTCTATCTCAATCGAATTCATTTGCTCCCACGATTTGAATAGATGATAAAAATGAACTCCACTGGCTAAACGGACAAAGTACACAAACAATCAAATGATCTACTAATTGCGTATACCTAAGCAGAACCGATCCGCTTCGGCAAACACCGCTGTGCTCGATAAACCGTACACCACGAATTGCTTATACCCCTTTCGCTCTCAAAACTTTTCTAGTGACCACATCCGTTCGATTAATTAATCATTGTTTCAAATATTTCAGAGAAATTGCGCAGAAATAATCCCAATTATCATACACTGAGAATAACTGAATCTAAACTGAAAATATCTTAAACGGAAAATCAGATAAATTCTATTTCGTTCCGTTCGCCAGTAAAACATTCCAATGTATTTTATAATAAGTCTGAATAGTATCCGAAGTAAAAGTCAATTATAAAAATAACCCCCGAATTGAAACATACATTCTACAAGTTATCAAATAACGCTGACAAGTAAATAATCGTTGTCAAAAAAAAAAGAAACAAGCACCGAAACGACCAACACAAACAACTAGTAATAACGACGATATCTACAAAATTCTCCTGGCTCCCCATTCAAATCGAATTTCACCCCCGTGTACGAGATTCCATAGAGTGGACTGAAGATCGTGACCGCGCGCTAATCAAATAAAACGAATTGGCCCGACGCAAAACGCGTATGGCACGCGTCTAACACCGGGATTTATCGCTGAACAATAATCACGTAAACGTTTAAGCCAGTGAATTACGGTGCTCTGCTGTCGAGCTTGGTCTTAATGCAAGTCGTCGCTGAATACCCGAGGATTTGCACGCCCGTTCACCAGCAGAGTATTGCGAGTGCATGATCGAATGGAAATCGTGGGTTAACAATGTCGACGAGATCGTATCTGGTAACCCCTTCGTTCGATTCGCGCGTCTTCTAGAACTGCCCGCAAGAATGTTATTTTTTGTTCAATTTAAACGAAGTATCCCGAGAATTCGAATTTACAACCGATAAACGCATAGCACAGAATAAAATGCGACGTTTAAAAATACGACAGGATAATGGTATGCGAGACACGAATAAAATCTTCGTCACGCGTTAAAGAAATTCATTAAACAACTTCGCCTTGAAAATATACCATAGAGAAACAGAGTTCCTATAAAAAACAGGGAACGACTCGAACGCTTATCGAAAATCCAATTTCTACGACGGACCCTAACATA
This sequence comes from Nomada lathburiana, assembly GCA_963667235.1. Lineage (NCBI taxonomy): Eukaryota > Metazoa > Arthropoda > Insecta > Hymenoptera > Apidae > Nomada > Nomada lathburiana. Next base: position 7,700,945 of record OY763909.1, read on the forward strand.
AATAAAAAGCGAGCTTTTCAAAGAGCAGAAATTTCACCGTCGTTGCGAACCTGTGTATCTATTTGGAAAACGTCAATTTACGGTAATACTGTATACAGCCCTTCGTCCAACACAACCAAGCGCTTGAACTGTGTACGCGTGTCTCGTCGATTTCCAGCGAATTTCAGAATTATTTTCCGGATTGGATCGTCCCGGAATTTTCCACGGAAAGGGTGGTGGCACTCTTCCTCTCGTGGAATCCCTTCTTTTTTTCCACCCAGGAACGTTGCGAAGTACAAAAAATTGTCCCCCCATAGAAGGATACGGTGATAAAAAAAAAAAGAACACAGCGACGAATCCTACCGGGTTAAAAAACACCGTGAGTAAAAGTTCCAATTTCGAACAGTACCGTTGAACATGCGAAGCCTGTCGTAATGAATTCATCGTTCGGCCATAACATTCCATCTGGTTGGCAGTAGCTTCCCCTAATTGCATTATTCTTCGCGATCGCATAACGAGACGACTCGAATCCTGTCTCTTTGGGGAGATTAATCCGATTCGCGAAAATTAAGAATACCACGAAATGAATTTATCGTCGGTCGTTGACTCCAGTTTACGACCGTTCCACGGGAATAATCTCGCCCGCCACTTTGGCAATCCTTTTCCTCTCCACCCTTGGGTCCTTCGTTCCTCGTATTTTTGTATCTTCACCACTTTTTTTTTTTTTTTTTTCCTTCTCTTGTTGGTTATAAATCCGACGATTACCTCGTGTAAAGTTCCACGAACGTTTTCACTTTTACCACCGTGCCGCTCGTATTATCCGCGCTAACTGACTTAACGGCACCCTCGAAGAATAATGTCAAGCGGTCCGCATTGTCCCGACTTCTACATAGGGGCTACACTTTCGCACCAGGTGGCAAGATTTTTCGACGATGATTGCGCACGATTCGTTCGTAAATATTTCCCACACTTCTGTCTATTATTATTTAACTTGTCGTTGGTGCGACGGCGAACTTCTTTTCGCCTTGTCTGCCAGGCGGGGGATGCGATAATGTATCGTTGCAGCAAGGGGGACGTTTGTTTTTTTAGACACATAAATGTAGAAACAGCGTGACAGATTTATGCTTCAGCTGCGGAAATATTTGACCGTACATAGAAACGAAAGGAAATTATTCCACTCGGAGTGAAATGTTCTCCAACGTTTCGTTATTTTTAGGCAAACTTAATTATTGTTTCCCTTATTCGTCTATTGATTCAACCACGATTGTTTACAAACGCTTGCGCTGATTAAACAGAAACGATTAAAAATCGTATAGTCGCGTCGTAACGTGCACATGTTCCCTGCCGATATTTCTACTCGCGTACTCGTCTCGCATCTCGGTTACCCGGTTGAATACCAAAGGCAGATACGAGCAAATAAACTGGTAAATTTATGGTAGTAAATTTCCTCCCCGGCCGGTAAACACATCTATAAATTATCGAAGACCTCCATCGACGATGTGATGGGTGTGCGCGGAGTGCTTTCGAAACAAAATCGATTGACTCTTATGAAATCTGAGTTACACCACCCACACCCACCCGCCATTAAATTCCAGCCCCCACGTGACGCTTTACCTATGCACGATTTACAATTGCAGCTTCCATCCTAACAATAAACTCTCGACAAAAAATGAAAGAGGAAAGTTAACATAATTTATTGTACTTCCATCTGATCTATCTTTCGCAATTCCTATGTACTTATCAAAGTGCTATTGCTGTTATCGGTAAAATGAAAAATTGAGAAAAGAAATTTTGTTAATCTCAAATAGTAAGAATGAAGTGTTTGATTCGATTTTTTCTAGGACGAAGTTCACGATACACTTAAGGGATTCCACTGTGGTATAACAGGGTAAGATTTTGAAACAATTTGCACGGTAACTCGTGGATTAATACCTTTAATGGAAATTTTCGCGTGTTAGGTTGAAGCTGCAGCTCGAACACGTATATTTCGTGAGTTAATAGCCGGTCGGGTTAACCGGCGAACCCACAGGTATAATTGCAGGTAGCGTAAATCGTCTATTATTCGAAATTCGTCCTTTTGCTCTCGAGAGATCTCGGTGGGAAGTTGTGAGCGACGAATACAGTTCAAATTGTGTAATTTTAAGTTACCCATGACGTTTATATTAATTAATCTTTGCTCGATATGTCCTGCGATCAAGAGAATAGAATAACACTAAAATCGCTCTAGTAAGGTGGGGAAAAAAAATCTAAATTACAATGATTGTGGAGATTTTTAATTGCAAGTTTTAATACGCGTCTGACTATCGAAAATGTTCCACGAATAATCTACGACAGAAAATGAAGAGAAGCGAAGGAGAATAGCCATCGAAATACATACATGAGCTCTGTAATGATACATTTTTCGCATGAAACGTTACGTCACTAATTGGACGATTTCTTCAATACTCGACTACGTGATGTCGAAGTTCCATACGTACCAGCGACTACTCTTTTTAATGATACGAATGTTGCGATAATATTTCTACGTATCTGTATCTATACTATGCAAATAAGTACGTACAAAAATGGAATTTATAATTTTTATAATTTTAGTTTTCGATTTCCTGAAAGTGCATAAATGTTTTAAAGTGCATACTGTCGAAGGCAATTAGTATTCGAGAAAATTAAATTTCAAATATGACAACTAGCGTTGGAAAGCAACAATAATAAGTCTAAATAGAATCCATTAATACGTAAATATGATTTAAAAAAAATTATACTCCGTTTTGAGTCTATTTCTATTAAAAAGAAGAAAAAAACGAGACCATCCGGTATATACGAAAAATTTGCACAACGTACGCGTTTACGTGGTACACCAACGATCCATGTGATAATCGTCGCATACACATCCGGTCTCTTAATGGACGCAATGAACGTATTGGCAAGTAATATCGACACGAAAATAAACGACGACTAACCGATCGCAACTAAGATTTTTATTTTAGAACAGCCACGCCACTATATATAGCTACGTCGTGTCGCGTCGATATTCAAAATGGAAAATCGCGGTCCTGCAGCATCTACGGTCGAAATATTCTAGCTATGCAATCAGGGGATATAGGAACGGCGATATGTTCGTGTTTCCGGAATCCTGGCCGCGCTCACACGCCTTATTTTCATAGCTACATAAATCAAAAATTTCAAACACTCTAGAGCTATTTCGGCGGCGATGCCCGCGTGGTCAGTTTACTTTGACAACACCGCGTACCAGCGGCGATAACAGTGCAGTACATTCCAAAATAAATAAAAAAAAAAAAAGATCAACGGATCAACATTCGATAGACGTCGAAATGTCGAATAATAAAAATTCTTCCAGCGACATTGCCGCAACGTTTTATAAAAAAAGAAAAATATTCAGCGTCGCCCACACGCAGACGATGTTCGACCGTATCAAATTTGCTGGTTTACCTAATGGAGCCACTGGTAAATGTAACATAGATAAATGTAAAAAAAGAGAATATATATATTACAGGATCGCGTGGCAGATTAGAAATCGGGGAATAACATATATCCAAGTACGTATTCGTGTACAAATATTCTCCCGGTTGAAAAGGATAATGCCTATCCCCTGCAGGCGAGCACAAACTACAATGTTTATTTTGCCACACGTGTGTGGAACGTGTCGGACAAAATCCACCACTTACGCTGATACGAATGATCCGTACGCAACGACCGCGTGTACAATGCCGATCGTGAATGCCGAGTGTTTCTCGCCCGAGACCGATACAAATACCAAAAAAAACTACATCCACGTACAGTACACGCGCCAGCGAAGTAGAAATAGAATTCCGTACGAGATTGCACGTACCTTGAACAGGGTCGCCAACGAGTGGTAAAAATCGGCCGGCAGAAACAGCTTCGCTCGAAACTTAGCGCGTGCACGCGTACTCAATAGACGGGCTGTACGCACGCGGTAAACACCGGGGACAATTGACGCCTCGCCGACGCTCCGTGACGCGCGTTCGATCGGGATCGTCGCAAACAGTGGTCTCGCTTTGGATAATCGTGCACGTCAAACCGGTGGAAACACCGGACGGAATAACAAACCGGGTCCACTTTGTGTATCGGCGGTTAGCTTCCGGCAACTTGACGCCCGTATACCGGTGTCATCGATCCATAATAAATCTCGCTCGATTCCGGTTGCTCCTTCGCCAACTGCCCCGCAGTAACTCTCCGCTGTATCAAAACCCGACCGCAGTCACGCATATGTGCATGTACACTCTATGCGTATGGAGCAGTGACGAGGTGCAAGTGAAATGAGGGAAACGATATACGTTCGCGTCTCTGTGTACACCGAAAGGTGTGTGTACCCCTGTATCGTGGTCGAACGGCTGGTGAACGATACAGGTGAAATAATGCACGACCGACAGCGTTCGCGGACGAGCGATGAATGAAACGTAACGATTCACGGGGGCACGTTTTTGTATCGCGTACTCGAACGGCACACAACCACCAGCGCAACGACGCGACGGTGGTACGAAGACGACGTTGACGAGCGCGAGGTCGGTGAGAGACTGGGCGACGCGCGACGAGTCACCGTCGACGATGAGTCGAGTCGCTCTGACGAGGATCCTGGGACCATCAGGCTAACCCGTGAGGGGGTGGAGGCACCGTTGCCTGGGGTGGGAGGCAAGCAGAGAGAGAGAAACGATAGTTGGTGGCGCGTGTACATTGCGCTGGGAAAGAGGGAAATATAGACGGAAGGGAGGGGACGACGGCGTCGGCGTCGGCGTCGCTTCTTTGCCGAGGGCGTGGTCCTGATCGCGACTCTTCGCGAGTCTCGAGATAGAGAACGGACGCCGATACCACGGCAGACGTTCCAACGACGCGACGCTGGAAAATTTTCAGACGTCGCGACGCGCTCTGGAGGGCTGCTCGCGACCTGGGGCGGTTAATTGTTCCTTTGAGCACGCTTCCGCGAAGGATCTGACGGGGAATATTCTCACTCTGGGGAGGATTTTCGGCGGAGATTGTGTAAGACTTTCAACGACGTCGATGGTGAAATATGGAATTGGACTGTGGTTGATTGGTACGTGCTCTGATTGAGAGCATGGCTGATTTATTTTGCTTATGGAGGACGTTGGACTTTCTATTTAGAATCGAGGGGAACGTTATGGAAGATAAGATGGCCCATGTAACGATAATAGATTTACGGATTGTTTGGAGAACTGCAGACTATACTTTCTCAATTTGACGAGCGATGGTTTAAAGCATGTTCGTATGGATTACACAATTAGCAGATTGAAAATGCAAAGCCAGTGTATAAATCCTACCTGAGTATGAAATTACGCCCTGGTCTATTCTGTGCCCTAAATAATCTTTCCCTGAAAAGTTTGAAATCCCATAGCCTGCAACAGAGCTTATAGAGTACGCTGGCTCCAAGTGCAACACAGATTAGAAAGGATTCTGAATAGTTACAAATTGTATGGCAATATGTACCAAGCGTAATTTTTATGAATTTTAAAGGTATATTTCCAACTTTCAAGAAGAGACTTGTCTTACAATGCCAGCGTCGTCGCAAAAGGGACACGATAATCCGGTTACATTCAAGTCCCGAGATAAAGAGAAAATGCCGATGATGCTTGAAGGTTCTCGTCTATTGGAATTGTTGCCACTTTCCTTTAGAAAATTTAGTACCACTGACACGGTACTTCAATTTAAAATGGCTCTACACTACTCAAAGGAACGCAAGTAGAATGAAAAGAAAGGGCACGAAACACGTCGACAAATTTTTTTATATCTTTCACCCATATTTAAACAAAACGATTTCTCGTTTCAGCTGACAAAATGATTAAAAGAGAATATACCTGTAAATGTGGCGGGCTATATTAAAATTGTTTCAAGTGATAATTCACAAGGGAAACGCTACAATGGTATTACTACAGCATATGGATTATTTGCGATACATATCCATCCGCGAAAATTGGAACAAAGTAACAAAACAATTTTCTACTTAGCCTGAACCAGGTATTGACAAACACTTATGCAGCGTGTAACGCCGCGGTGACCAACCCTGAGATATCCCAAACGGCCCGAAACAACCTGTGCCAAATACAGTTTAACACTGCTTGCATTTCAATGGGCAGCGTCCCCTTATCATATTCCACGTTTCTGTACGGGGATGGAGATTGTATTATTGCAGATCGACACTCTCAAAATTTCCCATCCCATATCGATGCAATATAGATATTTCCGCATTGAAATACTCTTCTTTTTGTTCTTCCTGCTCGCCAGCCGTAGACTGATTTCATCGAAACAATTGAGCAGGGTAATTCAATTTCCGTCGACCGATATAAACCGAACAGAATTTCTACGTCGTGTACACGTGATAGGGAGGGCCGGTTCATCCCGTTTTATCAGTTAATACTGAAGGACGATTCGCTATTTCAATCACGCGTAATTCTTACGAATCTCTTTTCGGGGACTAGTCTCCCTTCATGGAGAACATTATCTATGGAACAGTATTTCGGATGTTCGCTAATAATTTCCCGAATAAGATCGTTAATAAATATAGAAAATTTCATGTAGATCTAATTTGGAAAGCAGTACGCAAAGTAATATTACTATTGCAAATGACAGAAGGCCAGCCGGACTGGAGTGTAGACGAATAAAGGAACGCCTGGCCATAAGTAGAAGTGGGCGGCTATGGTCAGACGCTTGGTTAGACGACATCTCTCCTAGCACTATGTTACAGTACTGCTCTAGGTATTTTTGTAGGCTAATAGAAACTAGTACGCAAGCTACGCAATAATCGTACTTACTTTTTAATTCGAAAATTATTGCATTTGCAATATTGCCCGAAGCTCAACGATTTATTTTTATAATGTTAAATTGACAAAACATGTTTCACTAGGTAAAAGTTTCGTTCGTTAGAAAAAACTCACTTATATCTATGATCACTTCGCCACGTGCTAATTAATTTATATTCCAATGTTCAACAGAAATTCCATTAAGCATCCATTATTTCCGCCACTGAAAAACTGTTCCCTATGCACAACTCTCATTTCTCCCCTGTCATACTAAAGTGCAGAAGCTATCGAAGAAAAATTACTCCGGATGTTTCCGTTTCGCAGCCGCTTCACCTAAACGCAATACATACGTACAACCGTGTCGTCATTCCCTCAATCTAATACACCTGTTCGATGCTCAAATCCCCCATGCTGTCCAACACATTTTCGGCACAGCATGCGATTTTCATGCGAGACAGGAAATAATCTCACTTGGGGGAACACTACGGTGAATTAAATTCGCGAAATAGTCCGCCGGGAAATAGATCCCGAAAAACCTGAACGAACCTGAACCAATTGGAACATTTCGAACGGAGGGGAACATCGTAATAAAATAGTTAGGTGACATGCCTGACGGTCCACGTCGGGCAAGGTTAAGCGACGACCCTCGAACTTATAAATAACCATGATACATTCCCTCACCGTGCAACATGGTTCACTTCTACCAGCGGCGATCTTCTTCGGGAGCGTAGAGTGTAAACGTTGCCGCTAGCTAATTGGATGGTGTTAATTGGACCGACGCGACCGTCTCTCCATTTGATCCCCGTGCAATTTTGCAACATTCGCCACGGCGCGATACGACTTGACAGTAAAAAAGGGGAGAGACTTTTACGATTTAATCGCGATATTGAGGAGGCCCGCTTGTGAAACAATTCGTGCGCCCTATCGACTTCGTCGCTGTGCTTTTGTGCCGATGTGCTTTTATTCTCTATGCAGTGTTTTTGTCATTTCAGATCACCGAGTTGTGCGCGCGTGCGCGTGTTATTTGATGCATCTTGGAAGCGATTGCGAAACGACATTTCATTCGTTTCGAAAAATTGCATGCATGAACGAATGCATTCGTTCCAATTTATTATCTTATCGGGAATATGATTTTTAGGTGGGACTTTCGCGTTTACTTAAACGCCGCTCGATTGTTCGAATTCGCAGTGTGCACAATTTTGTGGATGCGAAGTATTGCCGGAAATAAATTGTAAGAGTAAGATGCAACTTCCTGCTTTGCTTACGCAAGTGGCTCGCTGCTCTTCATTCATTTAATGCTGCGCGCTAAGTGCGAGCAGTCCGGCACTGTTTATTTATAACATTTCGCGTATGCACATTAATACTTGTATGGACTAGAGGATACATCTTAATTGAACGTTCCGGAACTATTTTCGTCCGCGTACATTGAACATTTCAATGTACACGTAAAAACGTTCAAGTTCTTTTAAGAAAATAAAGAGTTCGCGGAAAGTCAATTATAATATTTATAACCTCGGGCCCGGTTGCGAAATAAAAATCGAACGATCTCTTAATTTTTTCCCGCGAATGTAACACCTATCAGTTCAACTTGTCGACATTAATTTTCGGCGATGAATCCAGACCGCAAAACAAACAGAAGGAGAGCGGAAGTAATATGAAACAACGTTCTGATACCGCGATGAAGAATCAAGTGGCAGCCTCGTTTCGTGCGAAAGCTTTTAGCGACGGTGAAATTTGTTTGGCGTTAAGAGATGCAACTTTTGCATCCCGACCGACGGAAATCTCTTTCATTTTACTGCTACAACAACATCCGTGTAGCAATTGAACTAACACAAGATTGCAAACAGAACAATTAAAATCCCTCGCGCTTTCTACCAGAGGTGTTACGCGTAAGAGAATGCTCTTGAAAATGTTCCAATTTCGTTTTACAATGTGGACTGTTTGAAAATCTGCACGATTCGTAACCCCGGCGATAATCATAGCAGAAACGAACTGTAGTGATATCTCTGATATATCAATCGCTCTGAAAACAATGAATCTAATTGAATAATTAGAATACGACGAGTAATACAATGCGCGTCCCTCCAACTTACCAAGGAACAATACCAAACGTATCACGTTCTGCTTATTTTCACAACTATCACATATCCCAATGGCACCCACTTCCAACGTACCCTGTACATCTCGCGGAAACTCCCACGGATCGCAAGATTCAGTTTCCGTTTAACATGCACGTCACGACGGAGTCACGAAACGAAACATGTGTGCACGTAACGTCAGCCTATCCCGCGAAACTTTTCCATTTCCCTCCAGCCGATCCATAAATCGACCCCGAACGACAAAGAAAAATTAACCAACAAAGGAAACAACCGTGCCCGCGTGGGACGCTCTCTAATTAACAAGATCAAAAGGGCACAACTCGTCCCGCTGATTTCAATTAACCCCCTTTCGTGTCTTCCTTTCGCGATCGGACACGATTACAGATCGTGCGACGGGCGACGACGTGTACGTTACGCCACCTCGTTCTATTGAAGTCCACGATTTTACACGCACGTGAACCGTCTCAGGTGACGGATCAGTGGTCGGAACGGGCGAAAATACGCCGAGTTAATGATACGAAACAACGTGCAGGCCTATTGGAACCGGGCCAAACGGTGTGTATACCGCGAGCGAATCGGTCTGAATCAAAAACTTGGATTCGTGCAAAGGTACCGCCAAGGTGGCCGAGGGAAACGGTCAGGGCAGCTTGTTGCGTCGATTTTATGGCCGAACGACAACCTTCGGCCGGCCAGCAGCCGCTGTTTATCTCGTTTCGAATACCGCGACCGACCGGGCGTCAGTCTGTTGGCAGAGGAGGATTACGAACCAGCCGAGAACTGGCTCGCAAAAATAGGCACGCGAACGTGCCTCGATTTTACGCCGTGGGTGCCCACGACACGACACGTGTGCTTCCGACGGACGGTTAGTTTCTTTTAACAGGTGAAGATCGCAGGTTTTTTTGTTTTCGATAATCGACTGCGAAGTTGGGTTGGACGATAATTTGCATTGGAGTTGACTTAGAAGTGGTTTCAATGTTGCATCGCGTGGACTATTGAAACTTAAGGGGAGAATACTCTTATTGTAGGAGGGAGATTTTGGAAAATTTTACTACCGAATTATTGTAGTGATCGAGTGAGAATTTTTGCGAGTAAACTTTGCGGCAGTATTTTACGTTTGTGGAAAGAAAGCAATAGGAATTGAATCTTTTCAGTTGATTGTGAGTAAAGATTGAGTAACGATACTTTGAACGTTAAGGTACCGATAGAACAATAAATTTTAGTTAACGATTCTTTTATAACAGAGACTATTTTCAATTATTCCATATGTCTGACAACAAAGAAAGAAGTTAGAAAAAGTTGGAGAAATAATTTCGCACTATTCCATACCGGTTATTGGTAATCACATTAACGAGATGAATCATTGAAATGATATTCCAAATTAAACTATGATCCATCCCATATTATGGCAATTAATTTATTCGAATGTAATCATTTGTAATCGGATCGAAGTTAACATTCACCATTTAGCAATAGTTCCAGTCAAACGTATAGATTACTGTCGCATAGTTTAAGGGCGGCGAAACTTTCATTAGCACCACCATTACGCAAAAGGAAATGAAATGTATATAAATATTTCTATGAGTCAACATACCTCTGTATATTAATTCATAAGTTGAAACGTGTCAGCTTGCATTCGAGAAGAATTCCAGTTGGGAATTAGGGACGTCAAGGTTCCGTCAGAGGATTTATTCTCAAGGGCTTTTAATAACCATCGAATCCTTGAAGCTCATTAGTCAGCGCGATGGTTCTAAAGCAGATATCGTTATTCAAGTTGAATCGAGTCACGTACTGAGAAAGAATTTAATTAACTTAAAGGAGGAATGATAGGAATGATAGAATATCAAATATATTCATTGTTCACATCGTTCGACTAAAAAGAAGGATATACAATTACTTTATCTCCCTATTGGTGGAGAATTTTAATTGTATATAAATTAATCGTTTAAAAAGGCAAAGACGAATTGCCTCGTCGGAAAGTGTAATGATAACTGAACGAAGTGAAAAAATAATATTGAAACAGAATGATAATATCGAACCTGTAAAATTCGTTGATTGACAATCTGTAAAGTCTGTGTGATAATATTATCTTCATTAAAAACTCTACTTATCGCAATGATTGCATACATAAGTTATTGTATATTATTTTCGCGTCACCGTATTATTTAATTGAAATCCCGCTTAATATGTCATATTTAGAAATTAATCGACTGTCCAATCACGGTTTTACACTTATTTCACAGTCCCGTTGATTCCCGTGTAATTCAATTCTCTGAACAAATCAACATACTAACATATTTACATATATGTGGAAAAGGACAAGAGCAGTCAGTATCGAACGCAATTAACAGATCATTAATCGTGCCTTCCTGTATAACTTTAGTAACTAATTTCGACCACCGATGAATGGAAAACAATGCTTGAAATTATTTCGCGGTGCCGCTTGAAATTCAGTGGGAAATCCAATACGATTACGAGACACACCGATGCAATCGCCCTTTAATAGATACTTATTATCGTATCGATTGTTACCGTGAAAATTGTGTGCGATTATCGTGTGCCTTCGTTCTCGTCGACACACTATACTCGCCACAATATTATTCCAGAAGTTAATGAAACGTAGCAGCGCTTCGTACGTGTAAATTTAATTAGCAACTGCTAAGCCCCGTTTGGCCAAAGTCGCTGAAATGAAATAACGATCTGAAAATCCTGTTCCATGAAAGACCCTTTCTTATATATCCTTATTATCTAATAAGTTCACTGATCTCTATCTTCACACACCTTCTCTAGTAATTGTGAAATAAAAATGAAATTAATATTACTATTAATAAATAATTAAACGATTATCCTGTTGAAACAATTTGTGCGACCACGAAAATTCCATCCGTAAATTGTTTCTAATTAACTGCAAGATACATCTACAATGAAGCGGAACGAAATTAAAGCTTGTTAATATGGCAAACGGAAAAATGCCCCCCCAAGTAATTAAAGAATTCGATCGTTCACTGCGACGACAATGAAAGAAACGTGACAAGATAAAATTATATTTATCATGACAATTGATCAGCAGGGTAGTGTAACAGTAACGAAAGTGACAAATCGTTCGTGTTACAAATGATTATATTTCGCTTTATGTTACAAAATGAATCTCTAATACGGGTAATGTCCCGGTTTTTATATAGTTTAATAACGTTTTAACACCAGGCACCACTGTCGTGGCATCAGAATATCCTTGCGCTGTCGTTACACATTTCGCTTGCTCCTCATTCCGATAAATAAGTATCGTTGAACAACTACTTAATGTCTACTATCGATATCGTCTAATTAACGCGACTGACGCTCCCGTCCGATTAACTTCGTAATAATAAGATGGATAAACCTTGAAGGGGTTGAAATGTCAATGACGTGGAAAAAATTCACGAGTCCGCTACAAATCTTTCTATACGATTACACAGAGTGTCTTACATTTAAAACTTCGGGTACTTACATACACGACGGCTGGCACTCTTATCGTACGTCGAAATGTTTCTCTTATGATGCCGGATCGTTACACTAGTTGTGCATTTACACTATTTACAATGACTTTCCGGGTTCCATGGTCGATTAATTAATAGGTGTTCTTCGGTCACGAACGTTCATCAATGATCAAAAAAGCAACACGGAATTCGTTTCGTGGGAATAGAAATTGGACAAGGGAATTACACGTATATGTGCGTGCACGTGTACACGCGATTCTAATAGAAAGAAGGAAAATCGTTTGGCGGAAAATGGATCTCGTTGGACCGTAAGTTCGCCATTTCGATGCAACTGGAAGATCTACGAAGACGTCGACAACTCGGGACCAGACCTTAACGAGGTATAAATATTATACTATGGAAATGTAGCAGAGCTAAATGAACGATTCCTAAACTACAAATCCTCGTTTCAAATTTCATCGTCTAATGTATAAAAGTGTCTACGTATGTATATATGTCGATATCTACGCGCTAAATGGTATAATATATCGTTATAGTTTTACAATTCTAACGCTAGCGATTTTACTAAGATCGAATATCAATGATCTACTGGTTATACTAATATCCGAAACAGTACTAGCATCGAAATGGTTCACTCCTCCACCCCCTTTCATTTCAATTTATCGAACAAAGGATTCGACCGATTCAACAATATTTTACTAGAGAAACGCGAGAACCATGTAGCAAATTAATCACGACAGATTCTTCTTAAAACAAACAAAAAACCAAGAGAAATCGTATCCTTTTCTGAACATTGAGGAACGTTCAGATAGTGAAATGATGGCGAATGGATCGGTAAAAAAAAACAGAAAGGAACCGATGGAATATCGATATTTCGCACGAAATTCTGATTTAAAGTGTCGGACCCTGTTAAGGTGCAAAAATAACACGAACGTCCTCAAAGACGTAACACCTCCAATCCATTCTCTTTTATGAGTCTCCGATCGGCATTAATTCCAGCACAAGTTACGCAGTCGGTTAAAGTCCCTTAGCCTATGCCATTACATCTAATCTTACTCGGCACTCGAGCGTTCACTTTTACTTCTTAACGTACATATAATACGATCTAAGCCAAACACGTGCACACCACCGCCAGGAAATCAGCCAGAATTGGGACGCAATCAGAGCTCTCTGTGGAAGCCTTGAGCAAATCTACCTGCCAGCTTATATCCAATATCTAATCTCGCCTGTTTTCCAGTACACCGGCAGGCAGACTTTTGATGCTTATTGTTCTTTAATAAATCCTCTCTCGCTGGACTTTTTCACGTTCCCTCTCCCTTAATTTATATCGAATCATTTTCGATCATCGTTACCGCGAATGTAAAAATATAACGGTTTTATTTTTCATTCTTTATTCACTTTTTTTTTTCTTGTATTCTTTCTTTTACGCTCCGTTCTCATACTTGCATATTGTTCACACTTCAGGGATAAGGTCAAGCGACGCAGCTTTGTCGTTTTCAATCGTTTCTTTTGTCCTCATCTTAATCGTAATAAGCTCGATGACAGATAGACAGAAGGGAACAGACTCGATTAGGATTTTCGATTTTTCCTTTCCCTTTTCTTTTGTTCGTTTCAATCGTTTGACATATTTATTGTCGAATGTAAATTACTTTCTTGCTCAGTAAACCGCGGTGATTCGAAACGGTATTCGGTTTCGCGTTGTTACGTGCGCCACTAGGCAGTGCTGTAAAATTGGAGAATTTATTGGACGAAAGGAGTTTCGAGATCTGTGAAACAGCAACGCGGTGTATTGCACAACTTTTCCAATGTTACGTTACGCGAAGAAAAGGAGTACGTCATTTTTTTTATGGACTCATCCCTTAGAGATTTCCACGGGGTAACATTCTAGAAAGATGTTTGCCGGCACATGTAATATAAACGCGAAGGAACTTTGTGAAGGACGTCAAAGTGTATGAAGGACAGTAAAATCCCTCGAAAGGACAGAATGTCTTTGGCAAAAAGTTGCACACAGCTTTGCGCTTTTTGGCGGCTGAAATTTCGTTCGTTCTATCTCCAAAAACTTATTATTATCCTTATATTTTCCTCACTTCCGTTTACAGATAATTATCGGCATAATAATTATCGCGAAACTCCGACTGATAGAACTATTTTTTTATTTTTGTTCATTTAACCCTTCGATGACCCACTTCTGTTGTCTGAATTCAAAATTTGTACTACTCGTGCAGGAAAATTCGAGAAGCTGTGTACTCAAAAATCCACGAACTCGAGAACTCGAATATGGACAAAATTTGGTACCCTGGAAATTTGAGGATTTGGAAACCTGACCAACGGAATATGCTCGAGTCTCTAAATAATTTTGATTGCCTGACTTTTCTCAAAGGGTTTTCTCAAAGGGTTAAATCGACGGATAGAAACAATTAAATCTCGTATTTTTCTAAATCACGAACGAGTTTCGAGTCGCCTTTGGAATAGCGCGGACGGCAAGGCGAAAAATCGAGGACGAATTTCTTTACATTAAGGACGAAGTCGGAAGGAGAATATAGTAACCGATAACAGTGAGAACAATTGAGAAACAGAACAAACTTTTCCTCTGCTTCCGTTCCTGGCGGTGGCGTGAAGGGAAGGAAAGGGACGGTGGCTTGAGGCTGGCTCGGTTTATGGACACAAATTAGAATCACCTGTGTCTATCTTTAAACAAATATCTCAACGTAACAAACCATTCTCGAATCGTATAAAAAATGGACATACAACAAATTCACTGTTCCCTCCACAGCGATATCGAACATTCGAGGGGGCAATAAAACGTGTAACAGGTAGGACAATTGAAAATAAGCTGGGATAAAAAGAGAGTGTAAGTAAAAGAAAAAAAAAGGAAACAAAAAATTAATTTTTATGTTTTATTCCATTGTTAGCTACTATTAAACTAAAGGGGAAACAAAATATAAATAAAGATTTCCATTCCTGATTCAAAACCGTAGACACAGGCAATACGATAACTATACGGCATTAAATATAATTAATAGTGACAACTGATCAATTGATTTATAGTCAATAAACGATCGATAAATTCTCTTTAGGTACTCATCTGGATTCCGCGACGAAACCGACAGCAATATCGCAATAATTCATGTATAAACTGTACCATTACTAATAATAATAATAGTGATAATAATAATGATAATAATACTAATAATGCTAGTAACAAATTTGATTAAAGACGGTTCACAATAAACGTACATGTTACGTACACATGCAGGATATACAAAATCTCGGACTTTTCACCACGATGTCAACTAAATCTCACTCTAGTAAAAAAAATGCGTAGATCCGGTGGTATAGGACACGCACGTACAATAAATACTACGTTCCCGATAAACACATTGGAATACAAGAAACCTACGTTAAAAAAAAAAACGAAACCCATACCAACTAGCGAATCGTGTAGACCTCCTCCGAGCAATTAACAACTCTAAAATTGCACAATATAGAAAAGCATTTAAATATCCTGCACAATGTAACCAAACGCATCGTATGCTTGTCCTCTACGAAAATATACGCACACACACAACAGGCTCTCGCGCGCACTTCGATGGTTGTTCAAAAATTTCAATTTAATCGGTGTTGGCAAATCTCGCGGACACATTCAGTCCGGGTATCTATTTTATTCACGTAGATACGGAAATTCGTGTCCACCAGAAATCAACATCGTGCCACTTTGCACGCTCTCCGTCAATTTTCTTCTCTCGTCGTTTACTTTGCACTCGTAACACTCTGCTCTGACAGAATGAAATACGAAGAAAAAAAACACGAGAAAAATGCAAATCCTTCGACGACAACTAACGACGAAATTGACTTTTTCTTTGAAAATGTGAAACAACGAGGACAGCCTGTGTATACGTAAATAATATACAGCCACCTCTGATTGTAAGTAGTAATTAGCTTGTTGCAATACTCGTTAATAGCTGCGTTAAAATATTAAGAAAGAAAGAAAAATAAAACGAGATCGGTTGAACAATTATTATGCAATGATCAATATCATAAGCGCAGCTGCGTTCTCCAAAATGTGCAGTTAAAATAGATAAATAGACATAAATTAACAACAATTAAAAAATACTAAACAATTGCGAATATTGAATACTATAATAGCACTAAGAATTATATATGTATATAATAATAAGAAGCTGCCAAATTGAATAAAATTGATTTCACGCCTATTCAGTTCGAGTTCAATAAAAGACTCCAAAAGCATTCTTTTACCCAAGAATAATAAAATACAACGATCTACATTAAAAAGAAAAACGCAGAAAAATAAATAAATAAAATGCCATACAGTGCCAGAGACAGTGGGGATAAAAACAAAGATCAAAAGAAAATAACAAAATGGAATAGAGCGAACAATAATACTTCTCTGTCACAATCGGACCATGTTGTTAATTTGAAAAGCTACTTGGAGATTGGGTCCCTAATTCTGTTACTCTGCTACTCTGTACGTTCACTTCTTTTTTTATTTGTTTCATTTTCTTTTCTTTTCTCAACTCTACGCACGACTACGGTGCTTTTTGTTTTTTTTTTTTTGGGGTTGTTTTCTTTCGTTCTACTTTGATTATAAACGCTACTGTCGCGCACAATAATATTGTCTCTATAGGTATGCAATGTAAAATTCTCGTCTTTCCTTTCGTTTGTCTACCTAAAAAACAGTATACGTTCAGTTTATCATGCATTCCCATTAATATAAAAAACGTCGGCGTCGATCATCGCAGGTGCTGCATAACAATATGAACCATCCATGCGGGATTATTTTCCATACGGTTACACAATGATAATCAACGTCATACTGGAAAGTAAATATATTATACTACCTACGAAAAGAAAAGAATGCGATTACTAAAACGTAGAAATAAACACATGTACAATTAAAACGCATTTTCCTTTCTTAAGAAAAAGAAAAAAGGAAGGAATCAATTCAATCGATAAGCGTGCTATCCATGAGAATCGTTGATCCGATCCCCGTGGATAAATCTCGCCAAGCACAAAATGCTGGCTTTTCTTTTCCCCCTCTTAGCAATTCTGTAACAGCGTCGCACGAAATCAAAAACTTGCGCAACAGAAATACATTCTATGCTTGTCAGACATCTCTACTAACAACATTGGTAACAGAGGGCAGAGTTTCCTATACAAAAAAGGACCCCTACGATATGGAGCAACATCGATACAAGAAAATTTGAGCATTTCAAAGCTCTCCGAACGTCCTGCTCTATTCGTAACGAGGACAGCCGTATACCCTTTCATCCTTATCAAATGGTGTGAAATTTTTGTTAAAAATATCTTCACGACATAGTAGAAGAACGTTTCTCTACGACTGGCTACTTCTACGTCTATCGTGAATTACCTGACGAGGCACCAAAAAAGAATCTGTACAAAACTGTGCAAACTATTTTGTCGTATCGTCAATAAAAAGAAACAAAGAAACAAAGATTAACGGCAACCTCGAGAAGCGGGGAACCGATTTTTGCTCTGTAACCATACAGACAGATCCATGATGAGTGATACAAAAAGAAAAAGAGATTGAAAAGTTCAGAGTCCTCGTTTCTCTCAGAACAGCTTGCTCCACATCTTAATCATTTTCTAGAAGAAATGAGGATGGTTTGTCTGTTGCGGCATTCGCATTCTACCTCGTCCATTCGCGCTAGTGACGTGCCTTCGAGTATTACGTAGCTCTCTATCGACCTCCATCTCCTCCAGCCTCATGGTAAGTCCTAGCTTCTGTTGCACCGCCAGTCGTAACAGAGAGTTCAATGTTTTCCTATCGTCCTCCGCCACAGCCAATAGACGTTGCAGCTCGTCAACCTGTGTCACGTATTCTTCGCAGCGTGCGGCGAACATCGCACGCAAACCTGAGGAGTGTGGTTAGCAGGTATTAACCACCAGATACAAAGAAGCCCGTGACGAGAAATGTCCGAAACATGATGGAATATTAAAAAGAGAGACACGCACAGCCTATTAGTAACCGTGTGAGAAAGGAAATTATATCAAGGAAATTGTATCGAAGAATTAATTGTGAATTAAGGCGACGCATACGAGATGCTTTATAACAATTGAAACAAAGGAAACCCGTTTTTCAAGTGTTGTTAATTAGTTATTAGTATCTTCTATTTTCTTTTCCTTTTTTCTCAGGCTATGTTAATGAGTAATAAATTGCAGCTTCGTAATATGCTCCGTTGGGCTATTTACAGATTAAAGTGAACATATTAATATACGTGTTTCCCTAAGAGATGAAACAGTATCGCTGATAGCAAACTCCTAGTGCAACCGCGTAATCGATCGTGGCACAGCTCGTTAGAAGCAATAAAATGTACATGAATGCTGGTAATAATTGTTAGCGTTACGTCATTGCGTTAATATAAAGATATGTTAATGGAACAAGAACAGAAAAAATAGAAAAAATAGCATAAATTAAGTGTACTCTTAAATATCGTATCAAGTATCGCTACTATAGAATAATTCGTGCATTGTTACAATACTTGAAATAGATATTGCAAATTAAACTTACTTGAGAACGTGGCAGCATTTTCTTTCAACATCCTAAGTTCGTTCCGCAGTTTGAGCATGGTCTCATTAACGTAGCTCTTCTCGTTCTCGTATTTGCTCTTCAGATTTCTAAGCGCCACTTCGGCGGTGTTCTTATTTGACTTCAGCACCGTTCTCAGTGTAGCGATTTGTTCGCGTTTAGCAGACAGCAAGGCCTTCAATCTAATTACTTGTTCCTGCAAATCTGCCACTTCCGCCTTGTTCTCATTCACTGATCCTACAATTTGCAAAAAAGAATACTATGTTAGAAATTATACAGCGAGATTGAATAAACATAAGAGAATGCAGAAAAATTCATTTGACTTGCCTTCGCAAACGTCGCAAACGTTCGACTGCATTCCTTTCACCTTGGAAAGTTCAATTGTATGCTCTACAGCGCTTCTAAGATGTTTTATTTGGTCCATCGCGGTCTCTATGTGTTTCGCGACTTCTTTCGCTTTGCTAAGACTTTCCAAGTCATTAATCTGTATATTTGTCTTGAATAAAGTCCTGCACCATTCTATCTTTCCGTTTTCATCTTCCTTCTCGGGAATGATCTTCTCGTGATCAAGGACCACGCACGATGGAATTTCACCGTTGACCGTGCAAACGTGATGATAAAGTTGAGCAAGCTCGTCGGAGATATTTTGCAAATCGTTCTGCGCTGAATCGAGGAAACCACCAGCTTCCACTGCGAGTTTCGAAAGAGTTGCAATGTCGGATTCAAGTTGCAGGCTTCTCTGTTCTGTATCTAAAAGCTGAAGTACGGAAGACAGTGTATATGAGTGTTTGATAACTATCTTTGCTATAAAGAATATTATTTATCCCTATTTTGCTGCGTATTGATTGCCATTTTCTGTATAATACCGGTTTCAAAAACGTCGATTATAAAGACTTGTGTAAGATTGCTTACATCTCAAAGAATACACTACTTGGCGATTGAAGTGAAATTTTGCAAGTCTGTACAAGAACGTACATAGAATGTCTGTTTGAACGTCGTGCAAACAGTCTCTGTGAGTCTGACTCATGCTACGTTAGAGATGCAAGTAGAAACGAGTAGAAGAACAGTATCTGACGACAATTTTGCACCTAAGCACATTCTATTTTAAAGCCACAGTGCAATAGCGATTGAGATCCGTACGTTTATTCGAGCATTTGATAAGAGGACATTCAAATAGACGCTGGCATCAGTCGACTCGTTTGTGAAAATAATATAACGTGCACATAAAGTACTCGGGGAAAATTTTCACAAAGGAGTTTACAGATATTTTGCGAAGTGATGATATATTCGTCAGTAGCGAGTGAAACGTGTGTAGTTAAGAATATGTAATTATCAAGAAGCAACGATGCGCTGTTAGGACATTGACAAGCAATCTGTACGGATCATTAAAGGAGCCAAAAAAAGACAGATGGTTATTATAATAATTGGTAAATACGTCAAAGGGACCACACTTTCCAACCTTTTCTCGAAGGCTCTCCTCTGACTCAGGGATCTGAAATGCCATAATTTCTATTCAAAGTCTAAATTTTGAACGTTAAATATCATTGTGCCAGTGTCACAGTTTCATTTCTCGTTATTCACATGTATCGAGTTTTTGTGAATGAATGTTTATTAAGCTACCGGACTTACATTCTCGGTCTTCGAAATACTTGCCGCAACGACGCTGTTCAAATTTATGACACAAAGGATATTACACAAAAATGGAAAAAAAATTCAATGAACGATAATAAAATAGTGAAACGAAAAAGTTTGAAAGAAATGTGAAAAAAAATGATAAAAAATGGTATACCTTATTTCTAAGATTTGTTAGTTCGGTACGCAATTGTTGAGTCGAATCGGATATAGTTAAGCCGTTTTCTAATTCAGCCAGATCCTTCTGAAGCTGATTCACTTCCCGCGCGGACATAGTACTCCACTGATGGTACTGCAAAATTGCCTGGAATGAGACATAAAATTAATTTACACTTGTAAAAGCTGAAAAGCTATTATAAGAAATTGAGAACCATTTCTTTCAATATATTTTGCATGCACACCTGATTTAATTTATCTAACGTTGCCTCTTCCATTTGTTTATCGGGCAATTTGGAGTGAAGGTGATGCAATGATTGCACATGTGCTGCTAACTGTACTATGCGCGCGACAAACGATTGCAGTTCATTCTGACTCTTTTCAACAGCGTACTGCGATTCTCGTAAATTTTGCGTAAGATGCGCCTTCTCAGATTCTGCTAGTTCTAACTGTTTCTCTAGCTTCTTCAGTTCGTTTAGATGAATCTCTGAGAACAAATCGACCTGCTTATCAGTGGCAGATGTGCCTGGTTCTTGAGTTTTCAAGTCTGCTTCAATCCTACGCAATGCCGGGGAGTCGTCCTCTCCATCGCTGCATACCGTTTGATCTTCTGTAATTCCTCTAATTGAAAGCGCAAGACTGCTGAGATTGTAAATCGAGTCGCTATTAATTCTCTGATCCAGCTCCTTCTTCAGCGCATATTTCGCTTCGCGTTCCACTTGCAAAGACTCGAGAGCTTCTTCCATTTGCTTCTCGGCAATTTTTTTTAAATGTATTAATTCTTCAACCTGACTATTCAGAAGTTCCACCTCCTCTGTTAATCTTCTTATTTCGTGTTTGGCACCCTCGAATTCTACTTGACTGGACCTTAAACCAGACACTTGCTTCTGCAAGGAAATGTTCTCATCTTCCAATTCCGAATAATCTTGAAGAAGTCTGGCTTCCCTGAATCTACATTCGCGTAACATAGTACGCAAAGATTTCCTTTCTGTTTCTGCTTGCTGGTGATCCTTGCCAACTTCTTCCCTCTCTTGCAACGCATGATCTCGCTCTGCTTGCACACGATCCAATTCATGCCGTAACTAAATCGATCCAATATTAAATGAAAAATGTTACGACATTTCTAAAGCAATCACCTATACTATATCTTTAATGTATTAAACACATGTGTACCTGCTTTATTTCACCCTCCAATTCTACAATTTGCGTGTGCAAAGATGTTTCTCTTGCAGCACTTTCGCTAAGAAGGGTCTCTTCTTGTTCTATACCATTTTTTGTAGTTAATTTCGTGGTCGTCTGAAACTTTGCTAAAGCCTAGAGGAATCAGAGGAAAAAGAAACGACTCTTGTAAGCGATATAATTTGATTAACGTCGCCCTATAAATAAAGAGATCCTAATTCTTAAAAATTACGAAACAATTTCATCAAATTAATGTATGTTTTTGATCGCCTATCCAGAGTGTGATTAAATTAATTCGCAATAATCGTAATTCGATTCGCGATAGACATACGTTAGCCAACCAAGCAGAGAATAGAAACATGAAACGCGTCATTACGAGAACCTGTTGAGAAATGACACTCATACAATTCACGTGCTCCGAAATGTAAAACTAGAGAGAATCGAGCTAACCTCTTGGGTGATGTCTAGCTCGTGCTTCGTGTTTTCGTACAAGGATTCGAGATCGTTGCATCTTTGTTGCAGACCGGACTTCTCTTCGAGCAAGGCTAGACCGTATTGAGCAGATTGTATTTTTTCCGTAGAAGCTAAATCTAATTCTCGTGAAAGCCTCTCGATCTCGGACCTGAGCTCTTCTATCGTGACTGCTTCTGTCGTGGCCATTGTTGTGCACACCGTCACAAGATCGCTTCGAACCCTATTCCGTCGAATTCTTCCTCGTCGTTACCGTAAATAAATCGAAGCATCGGCAGCAGTATTGTATCTTGAACGTCAAGGCATCATGCGAATATTCGTAATGCAATTTTCTTGACGTGCCCACTTTCCCAAGTCTCACATCTTCCGAAAATTCACGACCGTTTGACAGACGTGAGATTAAGAAGCGGGGTGGTGGGCGGGCGGACACAGGGAAACTTACACGGACCGGATACATGTTCCTACACGTGTTCCACGTTCCTAGGTTCTCGTTTCATCGTTCCTCTCTGTTACAGTAATACATTATATGATGCATATATATATATGCATATATGTATACATGGAATTGTTACATCTTAACCCTTGCAAATATTTAATCAAATTTCTTTTCGTTCCCCAATAAATCAATTGTTCGTTACCCTTAGAATAAATGTCTTGTTTTCTCGATCGCAAATCGCATATTCTTACATCGTTACGTAACAACTGAACAATTAATTGCAAATAAAACTCGATTCATCCTTAACCATAAGATTCGCAAAATTAATTGATTAATTTCATATTTTCCAACAATGAGTAACATGCTGTACACATTCTTATATCGATACGTGAAATGGATAATCGTTGAGACCTTTTTTCTTAGCTTTGATTCTGGGAGGTTGGAATGATTTAATATTAGAAAGGAAGGTTGTGTTCTTCCTTTTCTTTTTTTACATTACTTTCAAGTCACTTTCTTCTGATTCACGATTAAATAGGATACGTAAAATAATTAATACTTAGTGGGAAATTCTTAACATAATGATTGGGTTCGAGTAACATAACAATGTGTACAGAATATGTAGTTGCATTTAAAAACATAATGGCAAATTAAACTTCAATTATTTAAAATCGTAAGCATTACAGTATTTCCGTGTACAAATAAACGCAAAACTTGTTTTAACATTTGATTCGACACAACCAGCTATAGAATAGTATGTACAAAGGATTAACAAACTGAAAAGGAAAGTATACATTTACATTTTATTAATAATTGATCTCCTCTTTCAAACCGAAACATAAATAGTACATGAAATATGTCCGTATATCGTACATTTTCCTTAGTCGTAGATAGAGTAGTACCCCTCAAAATAATAGATGAGTGGAACTACCTTGATAAGCATTATATGGGGAACAGAAAAGAAAAACAAGATCTCGTCTTTGCCTCTCCGTACACATTCTATTTCAAAAATTCAGTTTAAAAACATAACTTCAAATACTCCGCAATCCTTTATTACTTTGTAGCTTATTTTTTTTCTTCCTCTTCATTCTCTTCTTCATCTTCTTCCTTTAAGTATTAATAGATTAATATAAGTCGAGCCATGATCGGCCGTACACCGATCGAATTAGTTCATACACTGTAACAGTCGTATTCTTTACAATATTCGTACGTAAGTCTTGTAGCAGAGACAAAAGCGCAGGTGCCCTATCGCACAAGTTTTTAATGCTCGTCTGAACCTCCGGTGCCACCAATGAACCCCACACCTAAATCGTATCTTCAAAGTATGCTTCTATCTCTTTTACCGATACTCTACATAGTAAAGCATCGTTGATTCTTCGTATTTTTTCCCCCATTTTCTTTTTCTTCGAACACAGATTACTAATGTCATTTATCCGTGTTGCGTGTACTCGTTGAAATTGTACAACATATCGATCGCGAAAACAAAGAACAAAAGTTATATTTTTTGTCGTTACACGGATTTTACTCGGTCATTCCTTTGCAACTTGTGCATCCAATGAGAGCACCAAAGGTTACGGTCCATTAGCGAAATACAATTTATTTATTTTTTTGATCCTCCAAATCTCGCCAGACGCACTAGCGCACTGAGCTACTACCAAAATCATGTATGAGATCGGTTTAAGTCCCGAACAGTTAAGTGTATAAAATTGTTGCAGGACACCTCTACTACGCGATACACAAACGCACAAGGCGCTTTTCTTCAGTTCCACCGAGTCAGGCACGCCTGGCTTCTGAACATTAATACACATTGTCGCTGCTGGTAAAAGCATCATCCGTTTCCCGATGCACACGCGGTGCACGCGGCCAATTCGTGGTCGTAATCTACTGAATCATTAAAAAAGAAAAAAAAAAAGAGTAATCGTTGAAAAGTTGTGTGGCTACGTGAACGGGTACGTGCACAACGTGTTCACGCTCAATCTTCCTGCACTGAATAAAGATCCATGAACGATCTTCTTGTTAATTTAAATTGAATTATACTCGTTCGGTGGAACGAATATGAATCAAAGCATAAGGGATTCAACTAATTTATGTACCCCAACAACACTATTCGTATTTATAAACACGGCGTCACCATTTCTATTTCGCTTCCTGATAGACACATTCATTTCCATTCCTCGTACTTCTTTTTTTGTTTTTTTGGTTTTTTTTTATATAGAAAAACAGCGTATCTCTGTACCTGTGATAACGTAATAATCTCCCAGTGGTAACATTCGGAGAGAAATACTTCCAGATCACGCAACACGTTCTCCTTCTCTTCTTTTTTTCATTTTTTTGCCATTTTTGTTATTTTTGTTTAATCACATCATGATTTTCAGCAGACGTTCGCGACAAGAAAAAAATTGCTAGACAAATTGTATCTAAAAATTTCGTTCTACAACTTATAAAAAAAAAGAATAATGCAGTTTACTTTATACATGAAAATATTTGCCTTCTTTCTTTTCTGTGATGTATAAATAAGAGAATCATTGGAATTAGTCACCAGCAACGACCAGAGTATATCTAGCTTTTTACAGTACAAAATACAGCTCCTGCACATATGTATGTATATATGTATACACATACGCGCATATATATATATACATATACCTAGTAACGAGATATTTCACCATATGTAAGGATATAGTAAGGCAAAATGGAACTGCATCCTTTGACAAAGCCCGTAACAATCACTGAGAATATGAACAATGGTGACCCTCGGTATAACAATTATGATTGTACATACAAAATGTGCAAATTTGTATAGACCTCCGTGTTTATATGTATATATACATATATACGTGTAATGATCGGTGATGATCATACCAGTTCACATAAAGAGTTTGGCATGCAAAACGCACACACACTTTGCCCTAGCTTATCAGGATCTATTATAATATTCCAAGTATAACTGTATATAAACTCGTAAACACTGACAATCTTACAATTGTGCAGTTTTTGTTGTCATCTGAAACTAGGTCTGTTATAAAATAATAGCTCAACGATCCTCATTACATCCTTACACATTAAAAATTGGCGTTACTAAACCTTACTTATATGTATTCAGGGCCGGCATGTTCACTTCCTTTCTCATTACTTTTGAATTTTCTTCTTTCTTTTTGTTAACTCGAATTGCTAGAGAGTTCGAGAGGGAGGACCGGATACAAGATGCGTGGATTTCAGAAAGGAACATAAATCTGACTTTTTTTTTTCGCGTAGTCAATATATCCCTCTCTTGTATCAAACAACTATCCTTTTTGCAATTGAATCGCTTGACAATCTTTACTGCTTCAATATGAATCACCAACAGATGTCTCGAATCCCGTCAATCAGGCCTGACGAAAAAGTGTCGTAAATGCATCGCTTGTAAATTTTTTTTCTTTTTCTCTCATTTTTTTTTATAAAGTATATTAAGAATCCATACATCTTGCATCACAAAACAATGCGCGTACGAGATAGTTTGAAGGTCAGGGGACAGAGGATTCATGTCTCTACTCTAATTCAATCGAATGTTTATAATATTATTACATCGTATAGTGTGTATTCATGTAATGCTGGATGTGTCCTATGTGTAAATGTACTTTTTTGTGCGCGCGCACGCATGTATGGTGTAGTGTAACAGCAATTAAAAAAAAAAAAAAAAAACAAAGACGCCATAAGAAAAAACCCTTGCGAAGAGAACAACGACATGTAGAGGGGGGAGAAGGAAACTAGGAATAAAATGGGCTTCCCGGGAGTTGGGCATGGAGAGATGGAAATTCGAACGACTATGACAAAACGCATTTTTTAGCAATTATACGCATCAACGAGACCTGCGTTCGCACATCCCTACCTAGCTACAATCCCCGGTAGTAGCGCGCACGACGGTAAACGGCTTATCGTTAAGCGAGCGGCACGGATTCCGGTTATTTCCTACTTTCTGTCATCCTGATCACATTCACGGCTTAAGTGACCAGGCTTGCCACAAGTGTAGCATGCTTTTCCTCCGACCTCGGTACAATTACGAGCAAAATGACCTGTCTTGTTACAATTGTAGCAACTTTGCATTCCAAAACGTCCGGAATCATTACCACCTTCTGGGCAGCTACGTGCCATATGACCAGTCTTGTTGCAGTTGTAACAGCTCATCTCAGGCCCCTGTTAAAAAGAATTTGTACGTTACAGTAACATTTTATTGCAAACCATATGGTTTACAAAATCTTCCGATAGATTAAAGTATGTAAAGTAAAACATACATATTATATGTGCGCGTGTTGAATTCTACATATATACATGAAATTTATAATAACCTGTTGGCAGTCTTTTGCAATATGCCCAACACCTTGGCAACGATAGCAAAGGTCTTGATCCTCTTTACATTCTCGTGCAAAGTGTCCAAATTGGTTGCACTTGTAGCATTTGTCACGACCACGTGCGAAGCCACCTTCTCGATCACGGCCACGGTCGCCTCTACCACCACCACCTCCGCCACCTTGTGGACACTCCCGTGCATAGTGACCCATTCGGTTACATTTATAACACGCGCTCGAACTCATTTTCTATAAATCTATAACATAAAATTAGATGACATGTTGAACATATCCTGTTAGCGTATGTATAAGTACACTTCTGTACACATAAAAAAAATGTTGCACTGTACTAATACTGAACTTAATTTGGTTCGATTATGCTTTACGCGATACATAAGATATAATGCATTGAAATAATGATAATCGTAATCGCTTGTATCATATAAGTATACGCACGACTCTGGATTCCGATGATAAAAATTGTATAAAAATAAAAACGCGTTTTATGTTGCTACAGCAAACTAATAGCCAATTATTATAAATTATTAAACCGATAAATCTTGAGAATTCCATATCATATTGTATCTACCAATGATTGTTAAACTAACATCTATGACGCAAAAAAGACAGTCTATTGCACAATATATACGTATCTTTTCAAATCTTATTTGTAATGAAGCAGAGTGAAACATGAAAAAGAAGATATAGTATCTATGGAACCTTATAGGAGACTAAAAAAAAGAGACGAAAAAATAGTACACGCTTTATTTCTGGTCTCGAAATAACGAAACGAATATAATATAAAACAGCAAAAAGTATTGGTAAAACTATAATAAGCTATTTGAAATAACAATATAAAATGGCATCGTGTATCCTCGTCCATAGTACGAGTATATAGAATACACGTGTTTGTTGGGAAGCGTCGTGCACACAGCAACTATATCGGTTTCAAAGATTCTAGCAACACAGCAACATTCTACTAAAGAATAAATATTTAAATCATTATGTACAAAAATCGTGAAAAATTGCCGTCTATCGTACAACGTGGCTCTCTTGCCCCCACTTTGCAGTGGTGGTACGCAAGTACGCCACGGCGCGAAGATGGCATCCAAGACTGACGCCGTACTGCGCTTTTTTTGCCTTACCAAAGAAAAGATCGTTGAGGGCGAGGTATACCCATCCAATAAAATATAAAAGATAATACCGAGCGACAAAATGAAATTTTTCTCCTCGATATAGTGGAACGAAACGAAACCTTGCATATACTCTTGTACCAACGAGGAAATTGAATGAACGAAGCCGAGGACCACGTGTGGAATAGAACAGAACAGAAAGTACCGCCGTCTCGGTTATCGCGAGATATAGCATCGGTTTTTTAGCAATTACATAGCGACTTACCTCCGGTGCTGGATGGAAATGCACAATAAATCCTTCTTTCGTTGGGCTTTGCCGACGCGTCGGGGACAATGGGTCCGCGGGAAGTACTGTTTTCCTGGGAAAACTCGAACCGATACTCAGCCGGACGACTGCGGTGACCATTGACTACGGAAGGGAAGACCGGCCAATCGTCGCTATGTTGCCCGCCAAACTCCGTTGCAACAATGAACGCCACCTCCCCTACTCAACTATCGTAGCCAACTCCAATATTGAAATTATTTATTTTCTCCGATGAAATTATTTTTAATGTTTTTCAACTATTATACCAGATCAAACGAATTCATTTATTTATTGAAATTCCAAGGATTCGTTGAAGCATCGATTAGTCTCGGAATGAAAGAAGGTAGTATGACTTGAATATCGGTGGTGATCAACCTAAGCGTTTCATTGGTTAAATATACTTGTAGCTACGATAATCATTCATTTTAGCCAATCGCATTGCGTTTAGAGTGCATCGTAATTTTATTCAATTTGAATTATGGTACATGTTAAATGCGAACCTCTACATTTTATTGCGAGCTATGATAAGCCATGATAGAGTATTCGGTTTTATTAAGAAAATTATACCGTTGATATTGTTCTTAATATATTGCATAAAAAATAAATAATCCTAATTCTCTTTGAATGTATAAATTAATATATTATTATTTTGCTGTGCAGCAAATATCAGCAAATATTTGATGCATGTTCATTGTTAATATGGCGATCAGTACACATCCGTCGCACATTGGAAGACGTCATTTATAAATTTTACATGTGAATTGACGCAAATGTATATATGTACCTATTTGCAAGAAAATATTTAAAAATTTTTAAGCGTTCTTCTATCTTTTCTTTATTTAATAGATTATTCCGAGGAATATCCCTCATTTATGCAATTTCTTGTTTAATTATAGAATATGTTTTGTATATAATAATCCAATTTTTATTGAGATCTATAACAACTGTCCTCGTCAATTGTAAAATAAATTCTTTTGCTGCAAAAGTAAGAATACTAAAAGTTTTAAAAATTCTAAAAATCAATTTATGCAATTTATTTAGTATTGCACAGAACTAGTAAATATTGACTGATAATTAGTATAGTACTTGTTCAGTAATCATACTTATAAAATTGTCATCGAAAATAATTGTGATATTTATTTTAACACCGATATTTCACAGAGTATCTGATTGTTATAACAAAATATATTTGAGACCTCATTCCTATTGTTCAAACTAATAATATCTCAAATATACGTAGTAGTTTAAACAACTATTGATATTTGCGCAGATAAACTACGTCTGACTTGGTTACATAGTAAATTTGAATAAAAATAATTGCGCTCCTTACGATTCTTAATTTTCATAGTCCAAAATACGCATAAATGTAACCTATAAATGTTTGGATTTTACTATATTTTACTCCTTTGTCGCATTCAAAACGCATGAAGTTAGCCACACTTGCTATGTTGTATATATTCCTTATAAACAATTATAGATGATCCATGAGAGTAACTGCGGATATTAATTTTTAGCAGAAAGTTTTAATTAACAACAAAAAAGAAGCATAAAAACTGATACTTTTTTCTCAAAACTTAATCATATTAAATGCATGTATTGGCAAATATTTTAGTATTGCTGGACAAAATATTTACGATTATAATACGGTAAGATATTTGGGAAACGCCGAGCTCAGATTTACTATCAAATAATATCTTCGGTTTTAGTTAAAAAGATAACTACATTTTTCAGATCTGCTTCAAATCAAGTTCCACCTACCTAATATCGTTATTTATCCTCCAATAATCGGTGCTTCGAGGTTAAGCATAGCATGCTTTAATACTCGTTGGTGAAATATACAAGTTGTAGATACAATGTCTCTATACGACGATTTTGACAAACATAGAACCTCGGAAAAAGTAGCTGGATGGTCATCAAGTATCAAGTTGTTACAGTCTCAGTTACAATTAAAAAAAGCTGCCACCACGCAGGTATATCTTCGGTCTAATTAACATCTACATTGTGACGATATCTAAAAGGAGCTGTTTTTGTGTTTAGCCAAAACGTGAACAATATAGGAAAGCTACAGCAGTATTAGCACCTGTGATAGACTTGAAATCAAAAGCTAACAGAAATGCGGATAGAGACGAAGATGCACCACATAATAATCCCCTTTCCTCTGGTACTGTTAATAGTATTGGAGTGGGTGGTGAATTCGATTGGAATGTAATCAACGAATATGATCCTATGTGGCCTAACGAATATGACAAGGTTGTTAAAGAGCTGAGAGATTTACGCGATAGAGAACAAGAAACTGAAATGCGTAAACGCAGAAGGGATAGCTCACGTTTTGAAGATACACAGGTGACACATTACTTTCAGTTTATATATATCTAGAATTGACATATAATATATTTCATTGAGAATATTGGATGGACCATTACTTCGTAACAAGAAATCTTTACTATTTGTTTCAGGCTACTTCTGGAAATAGTACCATGATTCCTCCTGAAAGAGACGAAGAAAGAACTCCTTCATCAAGAGGTATTGCTGGAGGAGCAGCTATTGCACCACCACCTTCCTTACAAGAATCCTCTGACCTTCCACCCCCGGCACCTAGACCGCCAACTAGCATGGGATATGCAACATCCTCCGTAGCTGCAAAAATAATGGCCAAATACGGTTTCAAAGAAGGACAAGGGCTCGGTAAAAAAGAACAAGGAATGTCTGTTGCTTTGCAAGTAGAAAAGACTAGTAAACGAGGTGGAAGAATTGTTGGAGAAAGGGAACAACTTATGCCACCGCCACCACCTGTTTCTGGTTCTCCACCTTCAATACAACAACAAATTGCTCTGGCACAATGTTCCGAAGAACCTAGTATCACGGAAATAATGAAGAGTCCCAGCAAAGTAAGAAGGAAATTAGTATTTTTTTATTTGTGTACTTTAATGAAAAACATTTCGAGCCCAACATTTTCTGTATTCTGTAGTATCTTGTTGTATGATAAATATTCTTCATGTGTATAACAAACTATTACAACATAAACGTAGACATTTTTTTTTCTTTAAAAAATGTACTAATTTTACATTAGGTCGTACTACTACGTAACATGGTTGGACCTGGAGAAGTGGATGACGATTTAGAACCCGAAGTCAAAGACGAATGTAATACGAAGTATGGGGATGTTGCGCGTGTTATTATTCATGAGGTACCAGAAGCAGGCCCAGAAGAAGCTGTTAGGATTTTCGTAGAATTTAAGAGAATAGAAAGTGCGATCAAAGCTGTAGTTGATTTGAATGGACGATTTTTCGGTGGAAGACAAGTTAAAGCAGGGTTTTATTCCAGTGAAAAACTCGATAATTTACAGTTAATGGACTAATTTCCTATTTAATAAATTACTTAATAAAATAAATAAACGAAACAGTATAAAATTGATACGTTGACTATTATGTTGAAAACTGTCCAAGATATTATAGTTATGTTTATTTAACACGAAGGAACTTTTGATTTATTATTGTACACAATAGAAATTTCCAATTTTACATAATAGTCAACGCGTTAAAAAACATTTCAATTTATACACCATTTGCAGTTAAGTAATGTACAATATAATTTAAGCGTTTTTATATATACTAGCTCGTTTTGAATGTAACATAAATCATGTGCACAATAAAAATAACTGATAAATATGTCAGCAAGGAACTCATGATTCTATATAATAATTAAAGTTCTTCGTATTGCAATGAAAATTAATATTTTAATATGCGAACATAGAATAAAAAAAATGTAAAGGAACATACGTTTGTCGTGACTTCTATAAAATAAAACGATAATTACATAACGATTAAATAACGTTAATAATTGTAATTGTACCGAAATTAATTTATAACAAGAGTGTCACGATTAAAAATATGATATTTCGAAAATATTAAAGTTCAAACTACTACAGTTAACGCTACTGTATTTGTAAATACTTTCCCATCCTTTCCAATATAAAAAAATATGTAATAAAATTATAGTAACTCAGATCCTTGTTTGCAATATATAAAACATTTGTAACAACAATATTACTTATCCTTTTTATTACTAATTAAATCTTCAATAGTTTTATTCAATTGCATGCTAAATGCAGAAAAACTGAATGTTTTCATGAATCTATCTTTGCCTGCATTACCAAATTCCTGCAGGGTTGATGGATTTTTAAATAAATGAGCCACTTTAGAAGCAAATGCATCACCAGACAGATCTACTAAAAATCCAGTAGTTCCAGAAATGACAGATTCCTTTGGGCCTCCGGAATTATGTGCGATTACTGGTTTGCTCATATACATTGCTTCAAGTGGGACAATTCCGAAATGTTCATTCGGTGGCGTGTATAATAAAATTTGACAATGATGTAAAAGGGATATTTTGTCAATGTCTGAGGGAGAACGAAGAAATATTACTTTATCTGTAACATGTAATTCATCTGCAAGCCCTATCAATTCCAAATAATGCTCCACATTCTCCTCAACTCTCTTATCGTATCCACCAGCCATAATTAAATATACTTTTTTGTATTCATCTTCTGTTAAGTACTTTTGCAGTTCCGCCAGTGCTTCTACCGCCAGGCCCAAATTCTTCTTCCGTTCATATCTATTGATCGATAACAATATTATACTGTCCACTGGCAATTTTTTATCAAGCGCTCTCTCCAAGGATATTATTCTTGTTTGATCAAAAAACTCTGTGTTGATGGAAGGATACAGGACTTCAGGTTCAACGCTCAGTTTCTTAAATGTATCCATGAACACTGTGCGTGTATATATACTATTTACAAATATTTTATCTGCCATTCCAGTTGTTATCTGTTCCAAATAATTCAGGGGTACACGATACAATTGTTTACCGATCCCTTCTGGCTTTGACAGTAATTGGTCTGGATAATGGCAATAAAAAATTATACATGGAATACGTAGTCGAAGAATAGGTATACACGCAGAAACTAAATCGCAGAACACAATCTGCGGCCGATGTTCAGAAAAAATTATATAGCTAGCTGCATAGATCTGTAAGAAAATATATTTATCGCGGAAATAGTTTGAAAATGAAAAACAAGGGACGTTTGATCAATTAATTCTTATGAAATATCTGTCACAAGGGGAACAAAGTTTTCGAATATTATATATGTAAGTCAATTGTATAGTATATAAGAAATGAATTACCATGCGAATATAAGCGAAGAGCGCAAAGAATCTACCAAAAATGTGTCTCGGTAACCAGTTACCGACAACTGTAACAGGTATTGTACCATCTTTTGTCTCAGAGAAACAATGATCCGCATCGTGATGAGTTGTCACAAAGTTAACCTCGTAACCCTGTTTCTTTAAAGCTAATGCAGCATCAACCACCAATCTTTCTGCACCGCCAATACCAAGATCCGGATGTAAAAATGTAACACGCGACATTTTTTGATCAATTCTATTTGATTAAATATAACATTTATCAGAAGAATGTTACAATCCTTTGTTGTACCGGCCACGAGTCTACCAGTCTGTAATCTAATTGTAAAAAAACACCTGTTGGATCTTTAAAACCTGTTTTCAATGCAAAGGAAACATAGCGCTTGTCAAATCATAAAAATCGCCAAAAGCAATTACTCGATGACAGTGTGGATTTATGTCTATACGTATATGAATCTTTTCATTGTGCACAAGTAGTAAGGAATTTGGATAACGTAAATGTATGTGCATATCTTTAAAAGCCATGTTTAACACAAGTGTAGTATGTATCTATTGAATAAAATTGTCTGCTTATCATTTGTAACGTATCGATAACAAAGGAAGATGATAATTTCTCGATGCTCTTTGTGAAGTAACGCAAAAGGTAAATATTGATACGACGATTTCAATAATATTTCGATATTTACTTCGAACGAAATGACAAATATCGTAAAGTGTTTGCATACGGAAAGTATAATGAAAAGTTTAAAAGAATCGTTCTCGTTAATGGACAACGATGCTGATGGTTATTTAGATTACCATGAAATGAAAGCTGCATTGAAAGCTTTGGGTGTTGCAGCCAAAAAATCGTACATTTTATCCGTTATACGAATGTACGATAGAATTGGTTGCAATAAAATTAACTTCGACGATTTTTGTTACGTCGGTATGTTTAAAACTATTTCAACTTCATTTTTATGTAAAATAATGAGATCTTCATAATTGTGTAGCATCTGAGAAGTTAAATAAGAGACATCCTTCAGATGAAATCAAATATATGTTTGAGCTATTTGCAAAGAATTCTGGAAATAATAGAATAACATTAACGGTCTTGCGAGTACTTAATAAAAAGCTTGACTGTAATCTGACTAATGAGGAGATGGAGCTTATGATTAAAGA
This sequence comes from Nomada lathburiana, assembly GCA_963667235.1. NCBI lineage: Eukaryota > Metazoa > Arthropoda > Insecta > Hymenoptera > Apidae > Nomada > Nomada lathburiana. Next base: position 7,735,844 of record OY763909.1, read on the forward strand.
ATTTGATTTGGATCAAGATGGTTCTAGTAAAAAGAACTTTTATTTCCAAGTAATTGAATTAATAGCGAATGTATATGTCTCTCCAAATTATATTAATGATTTCAGTTGACCAGAGCGAATTTGCAAGCATTATGATGGACTATATCGTTTGAGGATTATACGATTTCAAATAGCATAAGGATATATTTAGGATTTCACAATGAATTTCGGCGTTAACTGGGAAGAAGAACATCGGCGTACATTACTAGAGGGCAATGCAGTATTGGATCGATCTTCGCAATCTCTCGCCAGATCTCAAGCAGCTGCTATAGAAAGTGAACAAATAGGAACAGAAGTGATTTCTGAATTAGACGGACAAAGAGAACGATTGATAAGAGCTAAAAGAAGATTGTCACAAACAGACGAGGAATTAAATAAAACAAGGTGGATATTGAATGTTATGCGGAGAAGGGTTTTAATGAATAAATTTATATTGATCTTGATCATATTACTAGAAGTGGCTATACTTGGTATAATTGTATATTTAAAATATTTCCGTTAATGAATTATTAGGGCGTCGTTGAATAAATCGTCGTACAATTGACACTATACTACTCTATATGTATATAAACACATAAAATATTATTCAAGTGCAATGTACATCTATTTTTCTTTCTACGCTGTATAATATGTATATTATATGTCAATTTAATTTAATGTTGCGTTGTAATTAAGCGTTCTGAATGAATTGCATGTAAACTAATGTGCATTCCTATTACAGTAAATTCTCCTTGATAGGACCTTGTGGATTGTGTCTACTAGACTTCTACGGATTCAGAATATAAAGTATATCTTTAATATTATTTCAATTTCTACCATAGGCATCGGTAATATCGTTTTGTACACAGACGAGATATTTACCCATTTTTTCCCCAATATTTTATGTTTTTCTGCAACATTCCGAATTTTTCTCCAACGTTTACGATAGGGAGCGTTAACATCGTTTTCTATAATCTGTTGATAACGTAGGGAGTTCCATGGAAATGGCGTGAGGCATTCAATACCCCTCGAATTTGGGCCGAAACAATACATTGTATGATAGGTCTATTCTATATTACGTCTATGGTAGCCCACAGTATTGTTGAATCAAGTATTTAACAGTAGCACTTATCGACGGGGCGAGCTGGAAATTAGAACGACCGAGAGCGAGCAGAATCTTTAGCATTTTGTGAATTGATACATGGTCGGGACATGGCGTATGTTAATGTGGCTGAATGGAAAACAGAGCAAGTGTGCGAATGGTTGAAAGGTGCGGTAAATTGAATTTCTCTGGAAATCAGTGGTGTTTTGTTCATGCACTTCAAGAAACGGGAAAATTTTCTCATTTACAGAAACGATCTGTTGTGAAAATTTGCGTATGAAAATTCTCTTGTCGTGTACGCCCGCGCCACTCTCCTCTCACCCCCCGTGCAATTTATCAGTCACTTCATCATTGCATGTGTAGTAAAACAGTGCTAATTTGATCAATCATTGCTTACAATCGTACATAACACATATATGATGTGCCATCTTAAAAGGAATTTTCGATCATAATCAATCTGACCTTTATTCTAAAAGTACTTTATAAATGTAATTACCTTGTTTATTTATTTATTTTTCTTTATTGTTCTTTATAGTTTCTTTATTGTCGTTAATTACAGAAGAAATGTATAAGGGATCCATCATTCTTAATATTGCCTTCTGCATTATTTTATTGAATTGAAAGCATTTGAAATAAAACTATTCTAAGAACTTTCATAATACTCCAATATTCTAAGAACTTTTCTTACATGCATCGAAGTTTTTAAAAATGAAATCAATTTTTGTTCTAGGTTTAGACAATTCTGTACTTCCTTATGTACATAGTTTCACGAATCATGGTGTCAGTGGACAGCAATTACTAAGTTTAAGGCCAGAAGACTTGGAGCACCTCGGCGTATTAAAGCTTGGCCATCAGGAAATCATTCTTGAAGCTGTAGAATATTTAAGGAATTTTCATTATGAGCTCGACCGTGAAAATTTACAATTATTGGCATTACGGTTGTCTTGCCAATCGCATAGCTTGCAAAATGAATTGTCTCGTCAGACAGATTCTAAACCCGTTACAACGCAGACTTTATCCGATGTAGCATCCGTTATAACAGCTGTAAAACCTCTAGTAAGGTGGCTTGATCGTTCTCCATTTAGTGGTCAGCTGGAATATAATGATAAGAAAGCTGAATTAATGAAACTGGCCTTAGAGATGGCCACGTGCGCGCAAAGGGACAGATTTGCGGAGAAACCAATAGAAGAAATTAGAACGATTTGCGGGCAATTAGCAAAGTTGGCAGATTATGTAATACAGGACATTACTGACCCTATGATCCTACAACCTGCTAGTTTAGATTTAGCAACATTGAAAAAGAAACCTGGAGATGATGTGGTAAGTTTGAAAACAATATCAATTTCTTTCATTTGCAATGAATTTATATTTTTGGAATATACGGAATATGTTTGGCATGATATTAGAATATGTTATACTTTGTAATCATTGCTGGAAAACATTATCTGCTGTACATCCTTTAGTGATAAGGCTACAACTGTTGGTTCAATGCAACACTGACTTCCTGTTCAGATAATTCTCCTGAACTGCCGAAATAAGACCACTGTAAATCAGTAGCTTGTCAATAATGTATGAGAAACTATTCTTTTTTTATAGGGCTTTTATATTTTACCATCTTTCCACGGTGCTCATCAAATCGCTGAAATAAAATTTGGATCAGCTGCGCATCAGTGCGGTAAAATGGAAGAAGGAGATGAGATTGTCCAGGTATATCTTTCATTTTTATAATTTAATTCCTGTTTCATTAGTAATTTAAACATATACTTAATCTAAATTCTATTCAGGTAAATTACCAGACAGTGGTTGGTTGGGAAAGAAAAAATCTTTTAGAGTTATTTCGCGAAAGTCCAGCAGAAGTATTATTAACTTTGAAGCGTAGACCACGGCATACAAAAGTGTATGGTCAAATTTATATAAAACCATATAGACTTCCAAGCAATAAGAAAACATCTTATACAACAAGATGGCAACATAATCTACCATCCCCAAGGCCAGAATTATTAACCATACCAGACTTTACAATGCCATTACCAAGGTATTTCTACACTTTATTTTCATTCGTTTAAAATTGTAATATTCGTTATTCGTCACCGCTAATAGTAATAGTAATTCTTATAATTTATATAAATAAATTTTGCAGGCCAAAGAATCCAAGTCCAGAACCTGCAAGTATTTTAGATACTGTTAATATACTAGACACAATGATCATAGATAGTAGCGATTCAGATAGCGAAACAGAACCACCTTTGTCCATCCGATTATATTCAACAAAGCCTAGAAATTCGGTTCAAAGAAGAGCTACTATAACCGGTGCTAGTCCGACTACGAAACATGGTATTGATATTGAACAATTTTGGAAAGAGTTAAAACAAGAACACAGTAGTACAACTTCACAATTGCGGGACAAAGCAGCATCTTGTGCTCATGGTTTAGATAATGTACCGTCGAATATACGTTCGCAAACCTGTATAAGCATAGAACAGAGCAAGAGAAAGAAGAGAAACGATGCACAAAGTGACGATAAGAAAGTACAGTTTCAAGAGAAATCTGTTAAACATGATGTTCCTCAAGTAGATAATACAATCAATGTAATTAACGAGAAAAAAGATGAATGTAAAAGTACTCAGAATAACGAGGAACTGTTAACTAGTACTAATAGTATAAATACATCGAGCCATCAAACATCTGCTAACGTTACCAATAACAATAACTCGAGTGATACAAGCGTGCCTTTAGATGAGTGCAACAATTTTATTAGAGATAAAAATAGTAACAATAAGACTACGTTAAGCGGCAAAGAAAGTAGTGTATGTAGCGGTAAAGAGCGAGGAAGATTAGATAAAAGTTACAGTACGCCAGCATACGATTCAATGGACTCAGACGATATAGAGGACCGAAGACAAAAGCTGTTTTGTACGCCGGAATCGTCCGCAAATAATATAAGCAATGTTTTAACTAAGACTGACATTCGAGTAACTTCCGCGAGTTATGAAGATCAAGAGAAATTGAAAGATGATGGTGATCAAAAACAGAGTACTCAAGTAAATTTTGATAATAATATTGTTAAAAGTATTAGCGATACGGATACAAATATAGCGCAAGAAAAGGAGGAGAAACAATGTGTTGAATCCTCTGAACATTCAGATTCGAATAAAACTACTGTACCTAAGGAAGCTGATGTAAGTTACGAGACCAGTACAGAAAATAACCAAAGCAATAATGCATGTATTATCGATGATACGAATAAATACGACGAGAAAAGCGTAGCGAACAATATAAGTGACGAAGCGGAAAATGTATCGAGAATACGCCACCCTCAAAATATTGTAAATAATTCAGTGTCAAATCACGAGAATAACGATGATAAATTACAGGCAACGGCTAAGTATGCACAAATTGATAACGAAAGTAATCAAAGTTCCTATAAATTTGGGAAGATACTACAGACATTTAATTCTGTCCCAGCGGAGCCTAAAAAATTAATTGAAAGAAAATTGAATATGTCGACGACAGAAAAAATGCAACACCAAGGACAAATTTCGGCAAACAGTGAACCGAATTCCGCTGAAAATATCACTCAATACAGTGCTCGAAACATTCCACCAATTCAAGCGGGTCAGAAAATACAAAACGATAACGTAAAAGCTGAAGATTTAAGTAATTATGGAAATAAAGCACAGCCTTGCAAATACCTAGAATCAACAAAAGCTGAATCGAGCAAGAAACTAGAAACTAAATCTAATCTAATACCACCAGATCCACCTCCACGTAAATACTTTTCGAAGATCACGACGGATGGATCTTCCAGTTGCTCTTCAAAGATATACGAAGACCAGGAAAAATACTATACTTCAGAAAAATATAGCGTTAGGAAAGATTTGAAAGGCGCAGAATATTGTACAGAAAATCATATCAAAAGTAATATGGATCATCATGCGAGACAAGATTATTTCGATGCTTGTAATAGTTTTACAGAAAAATTAGAATTTGTAGACGATATGAATACTTTAAGTAACGAACGCAGACCTAGTTTGAACATGGATTCGCCATACTTAGAATACAATGATAAGCAAGTAAGGGAAAGTAGGACTATCTGTGATAAGTATGAACCTGCTATCGAGAAATCTATGTACGCCAATTCAACAATGGATTATCACGATTCCGAGTGTTACTCGGAAAATATGGATTCTCCAGATGGTTCGTGCTCTTCAAAACAATACTTAGAACATAATAAGTCTAAGGTATCCGAGAAGGAAAAAAGCTTTGAGAAGGGTGTCGTTAATAAAGCTATGATGGTGGCCAGAAGCATCGGACTGCACGGAAGTTTGAGTAAATCTTCCAGCAACAGTCCCAGAAGTAATAGAAAACGAAGCATCTTATTTGCGAGTAAGGGTAATTAAAATATTAAAAGTTTACATTAATTTGTAATGCTGTTACAGTTATTTACATTCTTATTTGATCTGTCTTTTATTTAGGGAAAAGAAACATTTCAGTGAAAGATTTAGGCGTTGGTGATTTAGAAGGATGGCTAACATATCGCACAAGAGGTGCAGGTGGTGCATGGGCGAAAGCTTGGTTTGTTTTAAAATGTTCATCTCTATACAGGTTCGTTAAATGAATTCTTATATTTTATACGTAACAATTGTTCTATAAATAATTATTACCCGCTTCTATTTTTAAACGCAGGTTCAAAGCTCAAAACAGCATGAAAGCGGATTGTCTCATTGCATTGACTGGATTTACCGTATCACGAGCCGCGGAAGTAAAGTCGAGAAAATACGCGTTTAAAGTATATCATACAGGAACAGTATTTTATTTTGCGGCAGACACGGAAGATTCCCTTGCTTTATGGGTAGATGCGATTAACAAAGCTACCTTAGGTGCAGACGGCCACAGTAGAAATAGTGCCCTTTTCAGCGAAACTGACGAGAGCGATGGTGAACAGAAAAGTAAAAATAAAAATGTTCACGCCCCCGAATATAAGCCGAATTTGGAGAAATCATTTGGTTCGTTGAAGAAAGTCGTTCGAAAAGATTCTTCTACGTACAAGGATCATGAAATGAGCGGTGCTAGCTTAGACAGGAAATATTTAAAATTTCTTGGTGCAAGAAATCATAATGTACCTGTTCCAACTGCACAATTTAGAAGTTACAGAAGAGTTCTTCCTACATCTACACCTAATAAGTAAGATTGTTTAATGCAACATTAACTCGTTAAAAATGAAGCTTGCAACATTGTCTACCTTTTTCTTTAGAAAACAGGATTCCGTTCCAAATTCGCCAGATTTGCAAATGACAATTGCAGGGAGCACATTTTACGGATTGTGTGCATCTCATAGCACTACCGATATGACGAACAGTACCCAAGATATGGGTGACTACAGGCGTACAACAGACAGGTAACAATTTGTGTTGCATGCCGTAGAACTAATACTAATTCTTTTTTGTGATTGAATATAATTCGTGAAACATTTTTTACTAAATTTACCTTGACTTTTTAAAGGCAAATAATAACAGTTAAAAGTATTGTTATATCCCTCAATTTATAATAAAACAAAATTATCTCAGAATGTCGATTAAGTTTATTTTATATGTATATATTTTGTGCATGTCTCTCCTTATTTTTACTACATTCCTACACAATATCCTTATAACTAATATTGTAGTAACAGTGATTGCACGCTTTGGCACATATTTTACTCTTGATTTTATTGAAGTCGTGTTTAATATTTAGGTACCTCAATAACAGAAATAGAAGGCCAGATGATCTTCAAGGTTTTATAACATTAGAAGAATTCATGTTGAATCAACAGGAAGATCAAAGACATATGATAAGGAATAGACCTGTATCACCACGAATCACACCTTTAACCAGCGATCATGTTCACGTTCAGCATAGAAATTTTTATGATAACGAGTCAGTTAATGAACAATCTAGAACTATGGTTGATACTGGCATCGGTAACGACGTTCACACTCGAAATAGAACTGACGAGGGAGTAAATAATACTTCTTTATACGGATATTCACGAAACATGGACACATTTCACGTACCCCGACAATCTAGCGGAGATTTCGATTTGGACAGAAACGAGCATAGAGGCTCATCAAAATATTCAGCGCATAAAAAATCAAACGATTTTTGTTACGTTGGTAAGAAAAAATCGGTAGACAGTATAAATTCTCAGCAAATTAAAGTGTGCAATTCACCTCATTGTAAAACTGTCGCAAACGAACAAAAACTATTGACTACTTTTTGTCACAACAAACCCGATACTGTGGACAAACCTGAGAGGCAGACGAGTACACCTTGTGAATATAATATTAGTGCATACACCAGCCAAGCACAATCTTCGAGCAATCATGAAATTTCCAGACCGTACGATTATTATTTGCCTAGGAATATGAGCAGTTTAACAGAAGATGCGAAAGCAATACCAAGACGACTCGTTCGTAATGACGGTAACACTTGTTCTTCGTATGATAATTTATGATAAATAAAGTGCACACAGTGAAATTCATATAATATTAAAATTGTTTCTTTCAGGTTCTTCTGGGTCTAGCCATGATCTTACATATCATACATCTTACACATCTTACGAAACCTTACAACGTGCAAAGAAAGAAGTGTCTATCAGTCGTAAAGGAAGCTTCAATCTATCGAGTCGCCGTGATTCTTCAGACAGGAATTGGTTAGACTCTCTGCGTCGAATTGATAAAAAGGATGTGAATTATGACAAAGGCCGTTTGAAAAATGTAGCACAATATCAACCACCACCTATACCAACTTCGCCGTTCGAGCAAGAGGGAATGACTGCTGCATTTGAAATGCATCTAGATAAAGGAGAACAGGTCCAAAAAACGAATCGTTTGAAGAACTTATTTGGCAATAAATGTCAGCAAAAACCGTCCACTCTTGATATACCTAAGGACACACAGAAAACATTGCTCGGTAAATAAATTATTTTATACTTTGGATATACCATGCAAGAATATTTGTTTATAATTTACTCCCGTGTCTAATAGGATCACCGAGATTACATAGAGCATTATTCAGAGACAAATGTTACAATCAAGCACGGTTACCAAGTCGATCGAACAGTCAAAGTCCTGGTGATAGTGGGATCAGCCAATCTGTTAGTTCCTTCAGTGGAAATAGTCCTCAAACTCTCAGTCAAAGCTTTAGCTCGGTCAGTTCTGTTAGTGATTGGAGTCCAGACACGCCATCGCCGTGTGCACCTCCAAATTTTGCATCAAAAGTAAGTGCTTCAATAAGGAGGAATAATAAATAATGTATATCAGACGTTGAGTACATAATATGAAATGTTGATTTTCAGGGTGGAACAAGTCATCATCCCATGTGCCAAAAAGGGCATACCAGTTCAGGCAGAAATTCCTTAACACCTCCAACGTTACCTTATATACCACCGCCTACGTCACCACCGCCAGATTATCCTGGTCTTGAATATCCACCAGTATTTGAACCTGGTACTTATTCTCTCTTGGACGCTTCGTTACTACGTAATCGTAACAAAAGCAACCGGGATTCACATTAACCAATGATACGACGTAGCACGTTCATATACACAATAATAACCAAAGATAATATGTTTCCTTAATCATTTATCTAATCAGATACTTTATATAAAATATTCAAGAGTTTACTAATATTTTTTCATAAAGTATTGAAATTTAACCGTCCATTTTATAAGAAACTGATGAAGAGTTCGAAATCGTTTTTGATAGACATTGAAATTTTATAATTGCCCGCTCAACGGCGTGGAACGACGACGTGACAATTATAATTATTGAGCGGATGACTGAAATTAATGCGATCTATCATTTTCTTCTTAACTGATGCGTAAACTATTTGTATTACAGTCGAATTACTTCCACTTTGTTACTCTTACTTATTCGTAATTGTTGGCTAACTTAAAATTTACTTATCAAACGTTTCGGAATATTCTTTAAAAAAGGTATTATGTACGCTAAATGTTTATTGCATGTGACTTACGTGATCGTGTAGTAATTAACAATGTTACAAAGTAGTTTTTTTTATGCTAATTACTTCAGATTACAACTGGAGCGTCAATTTATAATTTTGAAACGAAATATCATTTAATTATTCCTACAGAAAGCTTTGAAGTGCGTAAAAACATAAGTGCTCTTGAAAATGATTAATACAGAAATAACACATATTGCATTTCTATTAGAGATCTTGGTTTTGAATGTGTATTAAAATACACGTGAAATCGGGACCTCTAATTTTTATGATATATGGCAGAATTGCGTTATACATAGTTTTTTACACATATTTTATAAATAGTTATATATAAATCTATATGTATATTAGTATGTAATATGTATTCATAAATTTATATACAATGTGATGATGTATAAAGTGCCTATACGTCTTTTTTATATAATTTTTGTACATAATTAAAGTCCAGATTTTAGCAATTAATATTATTCGTGGTGCATGACTTTATTCTAATTTATGCTCAACAAAATATTCGAAAAGTATTATAGAACGAAACTCATGGACGTTATAAATTATGTATTTTCTGTATTTTTATAATAGTTTATAGCAACTATGCATGTATACATTAAAAATGTATTAAAAAAAAAGTTCAATTACGTATAATAAGTTTGGCTATGCATATCATGAAATGCTTACGTTTTTAAAAGAAACGTTTATAATAGTGAATAAATAATAAATTATTCAATGTAATATTCCAGCTAATATTTCAAATAATATATCCTCGTATTTAGAAACGTGTTCTTTATTCAAAATATGCAAAATATTCGAAAAAAGGTACTTTAACAATTACGGTTTTATGTATCGCTTACGCTCGTCCGATTTCGAATTTCGCTCCTAATTTATTTATCGCTATCGATAGTTACAATTATATTGTCGACATTGCGTTCGATATTACTAGAGTATTAGGGCCTAGTTCACGCGATAGTGTAACAGTTTGTAAACTGGATAGAGTAACATTTCTGCATTACAGAATTAAAGTAACATATCTACTAATTTTGTTATTAGGAATAGTTTATAATATAACGATTGATGAACAACGATCTTCCACCATTAATTTTAATAATTACAATCGTCCAACATTTGATTTGTAACGTTTCGAATTCTTCACGTACACAAAGGTTTGTATAATGGAAATTTGTAATACAAAGATACAATTCGGTAAAGTAGATTATTAAATTGTTTAAACCTTCTTATATTTCAGTATATGAACCTGAGTATAATCTCTAAGTGACACACGAAAGAAGGAATTAATACGAAACATGTCAGACCCAATTGATTATATTGACTTAACAATAGATTCACCAGTGACTAAATCTGCAAGATCGCAAAATAGAAATATTGAAAATACACCGGGTAATACCGCGACAAAAAAGACACGAAAACGTGATTCGTCTAACCGACAATCAGCAATTAATAATGATTCTGTTATGTATGTATTCTTATTAATATTATTGTTATACTGCTGCATGAAATCTACTACTATCCAATATAGCTATGTATAATTAAAATGCAATCTTTTTAGAGAAATTTCGGTCAATAATACACACGGAGATATAAAAGTGACGGAAATTATAGATGTTGACAATATTAATCCACCAAAAACGACTGGCACATGTTATGTTAATGAGCCTACCGATGAAAATTCAGTCCAATTGTCTTGTCCAATATGTTATGAACAGTTATCTTCTAATCTGAAACCTATGTCTACACGCTGTGGACATATATTTTGCGCTCAATGTTTAGAATTGGCCTTGCGTCAAACTAAAAAGTGTCCACTATGTAAACGAGCTACCAAATTACCGTCTTGTATTCGCTTGTGCATCTAATCGTATAGCTTTTGTTCACAATATTTATTTACTTAAGCTCTCAGACATTCTACAAGGTCCATCACGAAATGTGGTCAGCTTAGATTATTCTGTTGCTAAGTGGGTCGATCGAAAATTTCTTTATCTGATATAACATAGTTTAATGAGAGCTTCAAAATGATTATAGTAAATTGTCAACCCTTTTTCACGAATAGTCACCTTTAGTTTTTTTATACGAAATATTTATTATAATTATCCTAAAGCTCCAATCAATAGATGTTGTATCGAACAGAAACCTTTTCAACCAGCCAATTAACAGCAGAATAAACATATTAGCAGTATACATATATTAGATATTCTGAAGATATAAGTCTATGTAAGTTCGGATAAATTAGTAAAGTTAAAAGAAATTACATTTAACAATAGCATCTCTCACTCAGGAAATGGAATTAATACCCGATATATTTAATAGAATACTTCTATAGTTATGTAGAAAAATCAATGCCTTAGATAAATATAACTTTGAATTACACATAGGATGTAGTGTAACTTTTTTTATACTTTCATTCTAATAATATAGCATTAGGATATACTCAATTTTTGAGAGAACTAATTAAAATATTTTACCAAACTTGCAACATGAATCTATAGAACTGTTTGTGCTTCAATGCAACTTACTTTAATGTCAGTGTTTACAATTCATTGTCACCTTGAAATATACATAATCTACTAAACATAACATGAACGGGGTTGTACCTCTTGTACATTCAAGCTAAGTAGACAGTAATTCTGTTATATATTGAAGGTAAATCAGTGTTAATCTTTTGCTAATATAATTACAAAAACAGAAATGTTCAAGAAAAAGAATGCACAACAAGAAAATAAGATGACGTATTTCCTTGGAGGGACAGCAGTTGGAATGGCTGGTAAGTATCACACGAACACATTATTTCTAATATTACCTACATTAAATTTTTATCGTATACATATTATTCGTCCTTATTTCGTAGCTGGCCTTTTATTTAGAAAATTACTTTCGAATAGATCAGGCGGGCATACTCGAAATCCTGGTAAGATTTCCAATTTCAATCGTCTTTATTCACGAGATATACTTTCGATTACTACTAAATAGTTTCCGTTACTTTTACACAGAATCTGACGTTTATATTAACAAAAACGGGAATACATATTCCCAAGACGATAATATTCATAATCTGCATGTAAAAAAAAGTACGGTAAGCTGCCGCACACGTTCAAAAAGTGCTTCCCAATACGAAGAAATGAATATGAATAGCTCTGCAGAATGTACAGTACCGTTAAACAAATTCGATAAGGATTTAAAATGTAATGCGGCTAATCTCGATATAAACTACAAATGTGATAAAAATATACCAAAATACTTTTACAATAATAAGGATAATACATTATTCAATATAAGCATGGAAGGTAACATTGAGCATAATTTACATAGCAAAATTTTATCAGAGGATTGTGAAGATAAAAAGAACATTGATAACAATGAAACTTCAAAACCCGAAGGCACAAAGAGAGAACCAGAAGATAATGAAAGTATGAAGAATGACAATTTGATAAAAGAACTAAATATTCAGAGCACGAATGATAATAATAATAACAAGAAAGAAACCACGCAGAAACCAATAGAAGCTGAAGATCATATTGAATTAACAGATTCGTTTAATTCTTTGTCAAATGACTTTTGTGAAAATTTTACCAGTAATATAAATCTGGAGAACGTAAATAATAGTCGTACATTTAATCCGAATATTTTGTTAGATTATGGAGACAATTTAAGTAACAATGCCACATATAATAACAGTGTATCTCTTAACAATGAGGATGATACTAATAGATCAAATTCCTGCTACAGTGATGAATTTCATGGAACTGATCTCATCTCATCGACGAGACAAGATAATGTTGAAAAAATGTAAGATTTGGAGGATTCTTCACAATTGGTACCGTTCTTATCATAAACCAAAGGCTAAACTAGTAAAAATTATATTTTAATCCTAATTATTATATCAATTACTACGTTAAATTTTATGTGAGAAGATATGTAAGTTGTGTAATAATAAATTGTTTAAAGAAGTTTACAATATGTGTATATATGTTTTATGTAGGCTAAATTTTGAATTGAAAATTTTTCATTGGTGTAGTAATATTCAATGTCAATTCCGAGCAGCGGATTGGTCGAACTGGTGGCACACGCCACGCCTACGCTGTACGTTATGGCGGCGCATCAGAGAAATGAGATCTCCAGTCTGTTATGGAGAAAGGACTATGCTCTGTAATGAAGTCGGTATTTGTAGTAATTTTCGATGCTAATGCGATTCTATGTGCATGTAAGAAAAACGTGAACGGTAATAAAACCTTGAAACATATTTCGACGACTTGACTGTGCAAGTTAATTAATTCACTGCAGTGAATGCGAGTTTTCCTATAGTGTGTCATTGACTCGAGACAAAGTGTCAAAATTGTTCTGGCTTGCATTCGTGCTTCGTAGGAACTGCATCAAGGCGATTACTAAAAATACATTGATTAAAACATCACTTGGCCGTTTAACTTCTAACTGTTTGAAAACAGTTATATTTCTTGGTCAATCATCGCTTTATCGCAAATAAAAAGCTTTTTTGCTGTTAGTGCGATTTTCACGGAAATGGAAAGATGTATGTGACGCCAATGCTTTGTTTTCCTTTTTCTCGAATACTTTCTGTCGTAAGTGTACTACGTTCACGTAGATGGTGATTTCGATAAAACATATACAATATAACACTTCTTGCTCTGTCACACACAGTGTTCTTTTTTCGTGTGTTTCATAATTATACAAATATTTCAAATTCAAATGACAAACGAATTGGAATACACCATTTGACTTATTCATAGTTCATTGTTTGATTTTTCTGTGCGCATTGCGTCTCGATTTTCACTAAATGTATTTATTATTTCGTGTAAAAAAAAAATGGTTTCGTTATTATTTTCGATATACATACATAGCGCGCATCAATAAATCCTTACGCTGTTCATTTCGATATAAATTGTATTAAGTAATCGAAGTACGATATATAACGATATTATTTCCTAACTGTAAGCCATCCTTTCAGTTTTTAATAAATATTCTTATGTAAAATAAGACTGTTAAAAAAAATATTTCGATTTATTGTAACATTTGTTATATTACGTTATCTCCTTTCAGATTTTTAAACATTTACCGAACTAAGACATATACAACATGGTGGGAAACTTTTTATATTATTAATTATTATGTTGTGCTTAAACATGATACCAATGGAAAACAATTATCGAACACTCATCAAGATGTGTTTGTTTAATGTTATTTATCACTGATCACATGTTTGCTGAGGTCAGAGAGTGATGCCGGTTCATCAGATCAATGTTAATCCGCCTGACCGGCAACCACCTCTGTCGCTTGGTCCTTCCAATAACAATAGCCCTGCCGGTGGAGAAGGATTGCCAGAATGGACACCAAGGGTAATTCGTTTCGCCTATATGTTTCGTTTAAATGTATTAGGTATTTCAATATAGCTTGTAATAATAAATTGTTCTTTTGAAATTCTTTCTTGTGGCAAGAAGCATAAAGAAGTATACGCTAAGTTGAAATTTGTATTTTATAGGAATTAAGCTGTAATAAACAATGAATGTTTACATTACATAATGTAACAATTGTACTAAAAATTATACTAAAAATACTTGTTTAAATTGTTAGGAATCAACATATGCAACAGTAGTTACAATTATACCAGATCATTGTCACTCATCAGTGAGCACATTATCCTCCAGCAATCATGATATTTGCAGGTAAATAGTTATATATTAAGAATGGTTTAAGGATAATTAATATTTATTACAAGAAATATATTTATTACGAAATGTTTAACATTTAAGAGGCATTTATTTATGAGCACCACTTAATGGATTTATGATAATATATATAAGATAATATAATCTCCTTTTCTTATCACAGAATATGTCATTGTGAAGGTGAGGAAGGTGCTCCCCTTTTAGCACCTTGTTATTGCAGTGGCAGTTTACGTTACGTGCATCAGGCTTGCCTTCAACAATGGATAAAAGCATCAGACACGCGTACTTGTGAATTATGTAAATTCACATTTATTATGCATGCTAAAACAAAACCGTTCTGTGAGGTATTATCCGCTTACATTCATATAAATATTGCACACCGATGTTTCGCTAAAATATTCATATTTTCATGCAATGTACATGTCTTCAAAAGTCATTGATAATTGCAGTGGGAAAAGCTTGAGATGTCTGCCCTAGAAGTTCGTAAGTTATGGTGTGCAGTTGCATTTCATGCAGTAGCTGCACTATGCGTGGCTTGGTCTTTATATGTACTCGTCGAACGATCTGTAGAAGATGCACGACACGGATATGTAGATTGGTCTTTCTGGACTAAATTGATAGTCGTTGTAATCGGTTCAACAGGAGGTTTAGTTTTTATGTACATTCAGTGCAAAGCATACATTACGTTATGCAGGAAGTGGCGAGCATTTAACAGGTAAATATCATGATCATTAATTAATCGTGTGTGCTTATAAGCTTTTATAAACGTATAAACAATATTTTTTAGAGTAATATTTATTCAAAATGCTCCCGAGAAAGTGGTGCTTCCTCCCTCACCTACAGACTCTTTGAGAGAAGTAACATTGCCTCTGAAAGATCCAACTGCCTCTATGCCTGAGCTCAATCATACCTTATTACCCCGTAACATAGATCCTCCATGTGCCTCGCAGATGGTAAAATCAGATTCCACCGCGCCTCCACAAAGGCACGACGCTCAATTGAAACTTTACGTATTTGATAAATTGTCGTCGTCCGAAGACAACTTATAATACAATCGGGGTAATAAAGACGGCTGCTAATTGTGTATTAATGAATAGCAAACAACAGCAGTCAAGGAAAAAGAAAAAAGATAAGTAAATGCAAGCATAAGCATGTGTCTAGAATAAATTCTAGACCACAGTACGATTTCAAAAAAAAAACGAAGTTTCCATTTCGAAACTGTGAAATGTCCGCCCTTATGGAGCACCTTTATCTGAAAACTAGTACATACTTCAGTGCTTATATTGACAATGGGATAGTTGGAAGTGTTTGACCAGCGTGCTAAACATTTTCTCCGACAATTGTGTACATAATTATTGTATCTGTGATGTTATTAAATAAACTTTACCATATTTAAACAGCATCGTTCATTTTTTTCGATAAACATCTATGTATGTTAGTTTGAAGAAATTAATGCTTGCTTGAAAATTAAAATTATTTTCATTACTTTCATTATATATCAAATATATATCTAATATATTTTTAATACATGCAGAACATAGTTACGAAATTATTACTTTCCTTTTTAAAAAAGGCGCCAACGTTTACGTACGTAGCGTAGTACATATTTCCGGCCATTTGTATTCGAAGACCGAAGTTGCGCACCTGCCGTAATCATTCCACATTAACGTTATTATAGATAATTGTTAATTCTTACATTAGAAATTACACGTATTAAACAAAATTATAGCGCAATTTTGTTCTATTTATATGTAATAATATATTTTCTTAACAATGTTGATAAAGATAAATATATATATTTTTATAAATACTTTTTCGTAGGTGGCAGCACACGTTTTCCGGAATATAGTTGCAAGAGAAGTTACCCGAACCGACTGTAGTTTCGGTGAGCGTCAGTTTGTTAAAGTTGTGTCCTAAGGTGAGTTGAACATTTGTAATCCATTTATAATTATGTATTAAAAATCAATCCGTTTATAAAACACATATAATCACCCGAAGAATAGCTTCACATTTAATTAACGTGCATAAATTTTATACTTAAATGCTACATTGTGGGAATTAATTGACGTACAAGTGTTTATCCTATTTGCCCTACGACTTAAAGAACGTGCGAACGAATTCTGATGATAATTTACATCATTTTTACTTATAACCATAGTCGTTTAGATTTTATGGACAATCGGGGAAAATTAAATGCAATTGGACTTTAGCCTTTCATTTTATATATGTATGTATTTATGTTATTACAATATTCGTTTCCTCCACCGATGAATGGTGTAGCGTCGCTAAAATGGCGGTTACAATACCGTGTGTATAGATCCCGCAAAATCGTTATTGTCGCAAGCAAGCGCATTAAAATAGGTTCATTTCTGTCTGATATGTTTAGGATATTTTAAAATTGCTGAAATATCGAGCCAAACGTTCTCATTTTTAGGATCGAATATAAGAACACGATTCATATTTATATAATTACCTGAAATCTTAATTTTCTTTCTAATTGTACGTACGTACGATGAACAGAAAATTGAGTATAATATTTGCTAATTTTTCCAAACGTTTTCAATGAAAAACGAAAACAAAAAAGACCGCGAAAAGTATTTTATTATATGTTTACCAATATCTACGATATCATTTGTATGCCTAATATAATTTATACAAATTTCAGCAATAATTTAGCGCGTATATAAATATATATAAAAATGGCGGACAATGATGATCTTTTGGACTACGAAGATGAAGAACAGACTGAACAAGTAGTTGACGGAAGCGGTGATATACCTACTAAGAAAGAAGTAAAGGGCACATACGTATCTATTCACAGTAGCGGCTTTAGAGATTTTCTCCTTAAACCAGAAATATTACGTGCAATTGTCGATTGCGGTTTTGAGCACCCGTCTGAAGGTAATTATGCTTTAATTACCTAATTAATAATTATGCAGGAAAATGTAGAATCTATCTGACTTTTTTAATACAAATATTATATATTTTAAAAAATAAAAAAATAATTTTATATATTTATTCACGAAATGATGATATCTGATAGGGACAACAGAATATTTATGAATGATATGACTATTAGAACTGAATATTTATTGCATTAAATACATAATATTTTTTCGTTTTCTAAGAGAAGACAATAATTGTATATAAATGTTTACAGTACAACACGAATGTATTCCTCAAGCGGTGCTTGGCATGGATATATTGTGCCAAGCTAAATCCGGCATGGGGAAAACAGCAGTCTTTGTATTAGCAACATTACAGCAATTAGAGTTGAATGAGAATCAAGTTTATGTTCTTGTAATGTGCCACACACGAGAACTTGCTTTTCAAATTAGCAAAGAATACGAAAGATTTAGCAAATATATGCCTAATGTAAAGGTGAGTTGTATTCGAAAATTTAAATGATAGAATAGACAAGACATTAAGTAAATATCATTTTAACTGGCTGCCTTATATTTCACGATATGATATAATTTATATAAGGCAATGGATTTAAATTATTTTAAAGAATCTTTATATGATGAAAATAATTGACTTACAACATAATGGTGACATCCTTTAACACCACTACCTACCACTGAGGAAGATTCTTATTATTTAATACGATCAATTTCACGAAATAAACGCTACGACAATTGTATTAAATAATCTATTATTATTATCAGGTTGGAGTATTTTTCGGAGGTTTACCAATTCAAAAAGATGAAGAAGTCTTGAAGAACACATGTCCTCACATCGTTGTCGGTACACCAGGTCGAATCCTAGCTCTTGTGCGAAATAAAAAACTAAACCTGAAACATTTAAAACACTTCATACTCGACGAATGTGATAAAATGCTTGAACTACTAGGTATTTATCTAATAAGTGTTTTGTATAAATCTAGAAATTTCTAGACCGTTTAAGTAAAAACGATTAAATTTGTTTCCAGACATGCGTAGGGACGTACAGGAAATATTTAGAAGCACTCCACACAGCAAACAAGTCATGATGTTCAGCGCCACATTGTCCAAGGAGATACGTCCCGTCTGCAAAAAATTTATGCAAGATGTAATTAACAAATCTTCCTCTTCACTTCGATCTTCGATTGCTCCTACTTCGTTGGCCCTGTATTCATACCCAGGACAAAGCTCAGACCATACTCTAAATATCGTTCACGGCGCACCCGCGGGTTAGGGCTAGTTAGAACAACACTTTGAAGAAGTGACACAGAATTCAAATACGAAAAAAGTCCCTCGATGTCGTTGGATATTAATCGAAAATCAAGTTCTACAATTTGAATGTTCATGTGAGTTGCTGCTCCAAAACAATTTCCTCCATTTACCGGATCACCGGAATATCTGGTCATAAAACAAACAAAAAAAGGAACAAATAACTTCGTTTAAAGTTGTTTTTCGAGTTAACGAAGATAGAAGGCGTTTTGGCGATACTTTAACAAATTTTTTGTTTAGTTCCAATCTTTGAATATTGCGATTCGTTTGAGATTGCCAATGCTAAGAATTATGTTTGGTGTAACGTTTATACGAATGAGTATGGAAAAACGTCACGTATTCCGGGAATATGGGTCGGGTGGAAATACGTACGAGTTTCTGCATTTGTTACGGGGCATAAAATGATCGAGTCTCAGGGGCAAAAAGGGAAGGGTAGAATTTTTTCAAACGAGTTAGAACAGAATATCGAAAGCACATTGTCGTTTTGGGTGGGGGGCTAAGAAGACTTCAAGACAACCTGAAGACAGAAGAGCGCAAGAAAGAAGATGCAAGAGGATATGTGGGAAAACTGGGGTTTGGCTAGGGCGACAATACATGTCGCAGCAAATTACGGTGGCAAATATATCTATCATTTAGTCGCGTTCGTCTTGTCTGTAATTGGAACGACGTTATTTCGATGTTTTGCAAAAGGCTAGCAGTGGTCGTTAATGTCGATTAATTGGAGTGAAATTGGACAGCAATGGAAGTGTTATAATACATAGTTTGATCGTGCCCATATCTATGTGAAATCAAACCATATATCGATCAGTTTTGTGTATAATATGGGCTAATTATGTCGCGATGCTATATAAAAAAAAAGTATATATCCCAGAGGCCGTAAATTTTGTGACATACGAGCATATATCAACTATAATCGAGGCCAATTCTGGACACATTCTGAATGTATACCAGAATTCGGGAGAAGAGATTTGGCATCGAGTTGCCAAGCGGATGTGTGACACAGAACATACAATGGGTGCGCCTTCTTAGTTCTGTGGGGGTGACTGCTGAGTTTTCGTTGTTGGCACTACCCAGAGATGGAAGTCGCCGGACCGTATGTAACCAGTATGAATAATCCGATCGAACGAATAAGTGCAGAATTGAGAGCACAGGCGGAAAGTCTTATGAAAACTATCTAATTGCATTTTGTTTGTAGTCACTTGACATATAAAATGGTCATTATCAAGGAAGCGGGAGAAATTGGGACATTTGTTACAGAAAAAGATACTTCACATCTTAAGATCATATTTTCTTCATTATTTTTTTTGGTTTTCTTCCGTTTTATAGTTATTAATTTCATGTCTCAAAATTATTTGATTTGCTTTTTGTCTGTCATATCTACTCCATTTCGTTTGTAAATTTTTGTCATTTTTTAACTTCGATATATACATATTGGAGCTTGCCTGATATATTAGATGTAAAAAAAAAAGAATGGAAATTCGTTATATTGAGTATAGAAATTATCAAGGCGTGTCAATCGTTAGGGTAAAATAGATAATCTTGTAACGAACATTCTTTGCGCAGCCCATGGAAGTCTATGTCGACGATGAAGCGAAGCTCACGTTGCACGGTCTGCAACAACATTATGTGAAACTAAAAGAAAATGAAAAGAACAAGAAGCTATTTGAATTGCTTGATGTACTTGAGTTCAACCAGGTTTGTCTGCAGAGCTAGATTAAATAATATTACTACCATTTTTTTTTCTCTTTGTTTTAGTATTTCTATTATACATCGAGCCATTGTAATTTTCGTTTTTATCTTCAATTATTCTATAGGTTGTTATCTTTGTAAAATCTGTACAAAGGTGTATGGCTTTGGCACAACTTCTAACAGAGCAAAACTTTCCTGCAATTGGTATACACAGGGGCATGACTCAAGAAGAACGTTTGTCGAGATATCAACAATTTAAAGATTTCCAAAAAGTAAATATCCAATGTATAAAATATTCTGTGCCCCATTTAGTATACTATATCGATTTCTCCGCACATTATTTATGTTCTAGCAATTGCTAACAAATATTTATTATTTCAGCGAATACTTGTAGCAACAAATTTATTTGGACGTGGTATGGATATCGAACGAGTGAACATAGTATTTAATTACGATATGCCAGAAGATTCAGACACATACCTGCATCGAGTAGCTAGGGCGGGTCGATTTGGTACAAAGGTAATTTTTACTTAAACTGGAATAATGTTTGCTCGATGTTCCTAAGGATCTTTTATATGATGAAATTATTTGTCTTACCAAATAATGGTGACACCCTTTAACACCATCACCTACCGCTGAGGAAGATTCTTATTATTTATTCCAATTCAGTTATATATTTAATTGAATACTGTTGAAAAACGTTTGCATTTATTTTAATATTTGATTAACATTTTACAGGGTCTTGCTATTACGTTAGTTAGTGACGAAAGTGATGCTAAAATATTGAATGATGTCCAAGAACGATTTGATGTTAATATTACAGAATTACCAGACGAAATAGATTTAGCATCATACAGTAAGTTCTTTCCACTATACGAATTAAATCTCTATAGTGGCCGTACAAATTTAATCCAACCATTTTTTCTCTATTGCAGTTGAAGGACGATAAATATAATTCCATTTTCACAATTATAACTTAAAATTTCGATTAAGTATGTATGATAATAATCGTCGCAGCCTTTTTTCTTGTACCCTTGTGCAATATTTGCAACAGGTTAATTTGTAATCTTTTGTTACAGACACGCGAGAACAAACGCCAATATTATACACTTATCATTGTGTATCCACATTAAATATAAGTAAATTTTGTATCGATTTACAATTTCCTTTTCATCGAGCTGACAAACCTTAAGAACAAGTGACACAATCGAGTTATTATACCTGAACTATTATCCTTTTTAAAAGACTACAATAAATAATTCAC
This sequence comes from Nomada lathburiana, assembly GCA_963667235.1. NCBI lineage: Eukaryota > Metazoa > Arthropoda > Insecta > Hymenoptera > Apidae > Nomada > Nomada lathburiana. The sequence continues at coordinate 7,757,813 of OY763909.1, forward strand.
GTTATTGCTGTATAATACTATTTAACTTTTATTCCAAGTTTACCATGTAAGAATTATCTGTACACATAGATTAAGAGAAACGCATACTGTGTCCTTTATTTCATGTGAATGAAATAAACCTTTTTTTTATATATAAATAACGTATGCCATTTGTATTATATTTTATTTATAGTTCATTCCATGTACAACAGTAGATCTAAAGCTTCAAATATATTGTACTGTACATACATTCGTATCTCTTATTAAAAGAAAATATTGTATCAGTCCATCTCGTGTTTCACATATGTACATAATATCGATTCAAATAATAATTATTTACTAGATCGTACAATTTAATATCGCTCATGAATGATTTCTAATCGTAATATAAGTATTGAGTTTAAAAGTGAGAATATATTGTAAAAGGAGAAAAATTGATGAATTGTCAATTTGCCATTGGAAACTAAAATGATACAGCAAGTTAAGTTTATTTGGCCCTTGTTTTATTTTGCGATTTGTTTCCACCTTGATTAGCGCCGCCACGTCCAAGGGCTGTAGGACCTCTTCCGCCACGGCCAAAAGTTCCTAAAAAATTAGATTATTTATCGCGTCACGGTCGTAAAGAAATATAAAATATAAATACATTGCAATTATACCTCTTCCGCTCCCTCGGCCCCTTTGATTTTGACCTCTTCCTTTCATTTCTCCACGACCCCTTGATTTCATCTGTACATCTTCTTTTACCATGTCTATGACCTCGTCAGGAATTCGTAAATACTTAATTGTACTACCGCGAATGTAGCATTCCGGCATTCTCCAAAATTTATCACCATCCTAAACGATATAATACGTGCAAGAAATTTAATGTGAACTATTTGTCGAAACAGATTGTTTGAATGTAGAATGAATAGCAAATAATCAATGAAATACGATCTTACTCTGGACGTGCATATAACCTCTCTAAGATTGATATTCATCCAACTATCGCAGCTAACCAAGTGTCCATTATACGTTTCTCCATTCTTAAGCTCCACGAGCTATAAAATATAATATTAACTTTGTTAACTAAGGAGTGTATTTATCTTCTTAATATTGTACAAAACAACATTGCGTTCGTTACTTACCATAGGATGATTTTGAGCAGTTCTTAGTAACGATAAAGGTAACTGAAAAATAAGAATATGTAATAAGTCACACTGATAATGTTCTGATATTTGTTTCACAGTCTAATGATTGTTACATGTACCATCTTTTCGGAACTTGTTGTCTATTCAAATACCGCATAAGTGACATGAAAATAAACAGTTCGGAAACACGTTTATAATTCGATCAGTATGACCAACTAAAATTTTGTTGCGTTGCGTTCTTTGTTCATCATTGTATGTATATAACAATATTGGATGGCAACGAGAAAGATTTAAACAATCTTATACATTTTTTATTCCGTTATAATTATTTCTTATGTGCAATGCGAATATGTAATTTTTTTTTACATAATTTTGAATCTTTGAAGGAACAGCAAGATTTTTCTACGATCTTGAATGAAATGATACCTGAAGAATTTCCACGAATTTTTTGGCATTGTCAATTCGTTGTAAATATTTAGGAATCACCTAAGATATTTAATTAATAACTCTACTACTGCTGTATATGTATTTATTATAATGTCTCGCAATCATATTCTATGGAAAACATGGTTTTTTAAATCGTTACTTAACAGCGGTATATGTAAACGAAACGTAAGTATGAATATTTGTTAATTCTTAATAATAATATATCGAATTGATTGAAAAAAAATGAACGTGATTATTTCAGGTTACAACGAAGTACAGGTCAATATTAACAGCTTATACGCACGATTTAGCTTTAAAAAAGGAAACAGTGGCGAAAGAAAATGTTCAACCAGTTAATAAATTTGTATTGAGGACTCATACATGCGGCGAACTATCGATTCAAAATGTTGGAGAGCACGTTCAATTGTACGGTTGGTTGGAATTTTTAAGGGGTAACATATTTGTAATATTAAGGGATCCTTACGGTTCGATTCAACTTATTGTACCAAAACATGTGAGTTGATCAACATAAATTTCTTTGAAATATACTTTGCATGTATATACGTGGAAATAAAAAAAAGCTGTTTTTTCTATATTAGAGAAAGGATTTGCAAGAAATAGTTGGAAGTCTGACTTTTGAAAGTGTACTCAGCATAGAAGGGAAAGTGATAAGAAGACCAGAGGGCCAAGAGAATAAGCAAATGAAAACTGGAGATATAGAAGTGACGTTAGAGTCCATGAAAGTTTTAAATATGGCAAAAGCAAAGCTACCATTTGTAATAAGAGATTACAACAAAGCAAAGGAAGCTGTGCAATTGAAATACAGATATATATCATTGAGATATCCCGAGTTACAAAAGTATTTAAGATTACGATCAAAAGTTATCATGAAAATGAGAGAGTATTTAATTAATGATTGCGGTTTTGTCGACATTGAAACCCCAACGTTATTTAAAAAAACTCCTGAAGTATGTATGGGTAAATTTTTATTCGACTGCTATTCGTTTGTGGAAATATAGAAATTTTTTTTCCTCTGTACTACAGGGTGCTCAAGAGTTCGTAGTTCCAACACAGATACCGGGACAGTTTTATTCTTTAGTGCAGAGTCCTCAACAATTCAAACAGTTATTAATGATCGGTGGTTTTGATAGATACTTTCAAGTTGCCAGATGCTACAGAGATGAAAAACCTAGACACGACAGGCAACCTGAGTTTACGCAGGCATGTGCTTTCAGTTACAGGTCTTACAAGTCTTACATGAAATGAGTTTGCATTTAGAAATATATTATTTTGTAGCTTGATATAGAGATGTCGTTTGTTACTTGCGAAGGAATAATGGAACTAATTGAAAACTTATTGTCATATGCCTGGCCCAAAGAATCGGGAAAAATAGTTACTCCTCTGAAACGTATGAAATACGACGAAGCAATGGAATTATACGGTATAGATAAGCCAGACTTAAGAATACCTCAACGAGTAAGAATTCAGTGCATTTCTTTTTCAAATTTGGACTATACTATTATGAATGTTGTCATTAATATTTCAGCTTAATAGGTTGACAAAATTCATCGATCCCTCGATAGTGGAAGAAACCTTAAAAATAAAGTGTGACGAAAATCTTGAGGTATATGGTCTAGTGTTTCCTCAGAAACAAGTATGTGTCCATAATATTTACGTTCCCTATTTTCTTGAATTTTATAATATTTATAATATATGTTGCCTTACATTAGGGATGCCTGACAAAGAATACAAAGGACACTATTTCCGAATTGCAACGCAATTACTTCCCTTCTGTGAAGTTGATTCAAACTACAATACCCAACAAGTCATCGAAAATAACGAGTATTATCGAGGGGAATATCCAACAGAAGTTAAATTTAAAGGATGGAGATGTTCTGTTCCTAGCTTGCGGAGAAAAATTTCCTACCGTAGATATTTCTTTTTTACTTATATTATATCTGTAGTGTTTAGTAATTTGTTGATACATCTCAATGTTATTCTTAAAATCGCAGCAATCGCTGCTGGGAAAAGTGCGTCTTGAATTTACGAATTTATTGGAAAGTAAAGGCGAAAAAATCCGAACCACAGAAGATGAGTTATTATGGATCACCGATTTTCCTCTATTTTCACTTAACAGTGCAGAAAATATGTTGGAAACGATGCATCATCCATTCACTCAACCCCATCCAGATGATATGCAATATCTCGCAGAAAATCCATTGAAGGTACCATTAATAAATAATTGATGTTAGAATATTTTAATACATAATGTGTTTATTTACTTGTTTGCAGATTAGAGGATTGCACTATGATTTGGTTATGAATGGTTCCGAAATTGCTGGAGGATCGATACGAATTCACGAATCGAAAGTGCAAAAACAGATTTTGGAGATGTTGAATGTCGACAAATCGAACTTATCGCACATGCTGGACGCTTTAGAGTCTGGTGCTCCGCCTCACGGTGGAATTGCTATAGGTATTTTATTTCCTTTAGGTATTTTATTTTAAGTATAGAAAATATGCGGTAGAGAAACAGCAAATGGAGATTAAATTAACATTTTAGGTTTAGATCGTTTGATGTGTCTACTGTGTAATACAGAAAGTATAAAAAGTGTGATAGCATTTCCGAAAACTATGGCAGGGCGAGATTTAATGTCTGGTGCACCTGCTACTCTTTCTGAAGAAGAAAAACAGTTTTATCACATAAGAACAATAGACGAGTAAAAAGGTAATTACAAAATATCTTTTGTGTTTCAACTGTATTGTAATATATAATAATAATAATGCTAAGGGCTTTTTAATCCTTCTTAAACGGTTTCCATCCTGGAATCCGTTTATCTTGTACAAAATTCACCCGATCATTTTACTGATGTAATAGTTTTTACATGCTTGGAGGAATCTATGATATAACGCGCGTAAAAAAATATTTATATAAATCATGCAAAATTATTTTTATGATAACTCTGTGCACAAAATAAGAACATCTTTATAAAAAGCATGGGTCAAAAAAAAAGTAATTCAGTGGAAATTCAATTGCAAACTGCTGTTCGTTTCATTGAAATTTATTGTACGAACCTGTTTTGCGATGTACAATATTCATTCACTAACGATAAGTCTAATTACGATAGTAATTAATCTATCCATTTATTTTTTTAAATTTTGAAGTATCAATAAAAAATGTAATAACAGATGCAACATTAGGGAGTATAAAAAATAATGATTCATCTTATCGATACTATGTCTAAACAAAATTCATAATCAACAACTGTATTGTAAGTGGCGAATTTTATTGCGTGAAAAATGGAATTACACGTATACCACAGTCAGCAATATTTGCGCAACTTTAATTATCAGAAATTCCATCAATTTTACTGCACAAATGTAGTTTCTATTATATTGACACACATGTTACGTAATTTCGGCGATTAAAATCACTGTACAATGTTATCATATAGTAGTTAATGATCAATGAAAAATTATTTGAATACCGGCCATGGAATAATTTACCAGACGTAATAGGAGGTAATTACACTATTCATTTAATTATATTACAGTAAATTTTTTTATCGCGAAAGACGAAGATTGGAAATGAGTTAAGAAATCAAATGATAAGACCAGATTTGAATGTACAAAAAAAGTGTTTTATTAGAATTTCTTCTTTTAGTAGTGTCTCATGTGTTTTATATTTCAAGTAATTTCGAAGGAAAATAAACGAAAAAATGTTTAATCTGCGCAATGATTGATTTAATCGACACATTGTCATCGAAGGGGAAATTTCTTTCTTACAGTTCAAGAGCATTTCGTTGGATCAAAGTTTTCTAACAAACGCATTGATATGTTATTACATGTAAATATTCGTGGAAGGCAATGTTATCTTCCCGTGTTAATATTATTTCGACTTAGCGAACTGGAACATAGAAAGATGTACTTATTGAATATATTTATCTTTTCCCTTCCTGTTCTTGTCACATTGTTCACAAAATGTAACGTACAAAATTTATTCTCTTCGTATGTTAAAACATATGCTAATTAAGGTGCATGACGCATATATTAAATAGTCTATTCTAAATATTTCGTATTCGTTATACACAGAGGTGTAATTACAATTACATATTTTACAACAAAGAAATAAAACGTGCGTACAAACGCTTAAAATTCTAGCATTTTACATTACAGGCTTGAAGAATTTGAAAAAGTGTAACATTGTTCGCTACCCGAGAGTTTACGATACAAAACAAAAAAATTAGTGAATAAATGGAAGTTCTGTAACGCTGGCACTCGATAAAATATAAACGTCAAAAAATGTGCGCTCTCTAAATTATTATTGGAAGATGCATCACGGTCTCTCAACCGAAATTGTGTTTCATATGAACAAGACGTTCGTTCTTCGAATGTTGCCAGTTCCTAAGTCATCCATAATGTATTATTACATACAAGTGTTACTCGGTTCAAAGTGTTTCTTTGCGCAGAATAATATAAAATTCAATTAAAAATTATTACTGAACGTGACTACGTTTCGTGTACAAAACACGTCGACAATATTATAGTCCGTACGAGATACTTAACGTAGGAACTTAGAAGTTTCTCAAGAAAAACAAAACCAGAACGTTTCGAAGTAAATACTTCTAACAATTAAACGCCGATGAATTAGTACAATGAATCAACGCATTAAAAATCTTCCTTTTACTGCCTCTTACCTTTTAAAGTGCATTTCGATAAAACGCTTTCTTCATTGTTAAGATTCATTTCGGTTGACACAATGTACACCTAATCTTAACTCGATTCTAAATCCCTATGTTAAGTGGCCGCATAAATCGACGATTATGACAGGGGCGTAAACCGGATGCTGTGTGGTTCAGAAACGATATTCCATTCCCTATTATTCTTTTACAATCGCGAGTAAGAAAGAAGACATTAAAGGAAACGCATGTACGATTAGACATTTTTGGTTTACGCATTACCAAATACATTTTCTTTTTTTACCTATTGTGTATACTCGTTATAGACGACAGAATATAAATGTACAGTCACAATAAACGAAGCCTGACTTTTATTTTAAACAAAGTCATATTATATTGTTTTATATATACAAACTTACGAGGATTTTTAACAATCTTGATAAAAAAAAAAGAAGAAGAAATGAACACATATTTACGCCCCTGACTGACGCTTAAACGTGAAAACAGTTTCAAGTGGAATTTGAGACCACCCGAAGATCCGATCGATCAATAACCGATTTCCGGGTTTCCCGTTTACACGAAGATCATTTATTGTCGATCAGATAATGTTCCGCCGTTAACTGGTCAGAGTATATATATATACAAGTTCTCACTTTTTCTGTTTGGGAACACAGTGTTTCGCATGTTGTACGCGTTACAGAAATTCGTTTTCGTTTGGACATATGTACTCTATTCAATTATCGTTGGCAGTACGTAGTGTTTAATCTATATACGTGGATCGCTCGTGACGCTTTCAGGACGATTTAATTTCTCGGAATCTGTTCTTTCGGTGCCCAGTAAAATCTCTACTGCACGTTTGCCCAATTCAAAATTTGGCGTATGTTCGATTTTTTTTTTTGTTTAAATCTGTCTCTTCTTTCTTCTTTTTTTTTTAAATCGGAAAAGATACACTCTTAAATAATAATATCATACCCCTTCGGTTTGGCTGACATAGATCGCGATCCCTTGCGCACACTGTTTCGCCATTTAGAAAAATACTATTTTACAATATGTGGCGAACTCTTGCCCATTCAACACACAACGTAATACACTAAAGAGCCCGCCGAACTCGAAGTATACATCATACAAGCGAACATATTACTCACAAAGTTAACATTCGTGCACGCACTCATACACCATCATAGAATCCATAGACAATACACAAATATGCATCACAATCATACATGTACGCATCATACACATGCGTTTTTCATGTAGAATATTACGACTATCTATTCTTGCGTAAGGTATATTAAGGAAAACGTCTAGAAGTTCTATAGGACACTGAATATAATGATATATACACGTATGACGAAGGCAGGTCTGTAAAATCGAATAGACAGAATGTTGTGTAACATTTACTTAACGCAGTATTTGCAATGTTAAACGATGGAATTTTGATAATTCATAAAAAAAAAAGAAATAAACTTACATATAAAATCAATTAAATTGGTAATTTCATGGATGCAATGATATAGCATTAAAGAAAAAAAGATGGTTCCTCGAATTTTCTCTTCGTTTGTTTTGAATAAAAGGCTGCCTGTCCATTCGAATGCACCTGCTTCCTTATCGTGGTGAGATGCCGTATCGTGATGACGTAAACATTAAAATTTACCGAACTACAGTGTGAAATGATTAGACTTAACTGCACTTCCTACCATCATCGAATGTTTTCTCACCCGGCCCGCCGGTTCCACGCATGTAGATTAAAAACGATACCATATCTAGAATAATACATATACAATAACATAAGCGCCAACGTGGGCAGTATATTTTCTGAATTATTATACCTTTATCGTATGGAAGTCGTAGAAACACGAGATACCTTACTGCCGTCAACAAAGTGTCTATTTTAGACATTCCCACATGTTTATTGCGCATAATAAATAAGCTCGATATCTATCGTTCTTGCGCTCAACGACAGCTCGTATTATTATTGAATTTCGAGCGAGCTCCGTTCATAATTCGATTACAAAAAAAATATCCCTGATTTCGGACGGCCACTGGGAAATTTAATCAATTTAATAAACCAATTTGTTCAAATATATGTATGCATTAATGCAATATGATTGTAACAATTTCTCCATGCGCGATATCAGCGACTGTGATTCTTGTTATCATTACCCAATTACTATGAGATTAAGTATGCGCAAATACGCATAATGTATTTCCGTGTGTCGTAGAATTTCATGTGTACATATAGAACTTGGTTTATTTCTGACATCTTGGTACAAAATTGTCATTTTCTTTTTTTTTTTCTTCTTTCTTCCTTTGTGCCTTTTAAATTTCAATCTTTTAAGCAAATTATGCCAAAAACCTTCGAATTGAGAAGTGTGTATAAATGTATGAAAACAGTTTTAATATCTTAGCATCTGACTTTGTCAAAGTACAATCAGACACTGTATTTAATAACAAAATGCACATATAAAACTGTCAACTGTTCAAATGTCAATAAATGATATATAGTTCACAGCGTTTTCCAGCGTACAATGGATAATTCGTATCGTTATACTACACACAGGTACGCAAGAAGGAATTATGTACACAAGCTGACGTACCAATTACTAGCAATATTGGTAGTATAGTTTGAGAAACAAGAAGAATGATGATTTATCACGGTCCTTAAATATTGACAAGGTAATTATGATGGTCACACGTTCATCACGCCACAAAGTATATGACGATGAAGATGGCAAAGATGACAAAATACATAAACAGTGCATGACATACTCGAAGCAAGCCAATGAGCCAAGCGGGCCGATCTCCTGGATATTTTAACTGTTTTACTCCATCTTGGGTTTGCTCCAACACCGGCGTCTCATACGTCGGTTACTTTGTACATAATCGTAAATGCAATTTCTACTCATTTAAGAGACCCCAGGAACCATTTCTTGCCTTTTTTTCCTCCTTGAACCGATGTCAACTTTCAGTTCCTTGCAATAAAATTAGATAAATTCTTGCGAGCGTTGCCCAGCGTCCAGTGCAATTAATTTTATGCACTTTCATCAACAGTAGGTAACCAGAATGCCATGTTAGTACAGGCCGATGCTAACATCATATATTTAGGATTAAATTGAATACACTGAACCGGTGCAGGATGATCTCCATTTAGCACGCATACTTTATATCCAGTCTCAGCATTCCATACGTGTACTCTGCCATCTGTTGAACCACTGAATACGAACTGTGAATCAGGACTAAAGCTGGCCTCGATTGCAATTCCTTTGTTGTTCAAATAACCGGCAAATGTTTGTAAAGGTGTGCCATGAAACGCATCGATCAAGCGAATCGTGCTACCATTTGTTGATATCAAAATGGTTTTGCCATCTCTGCTGAACTTTAAACCGGTCCAATCGCATTCCTTTTCCTGCGACAATTTAAATGTGACAAATGGCCCCTTATCAAAACTGCGCAGGTCGTACAGTTTCAAGAACTCAGAATTGACACCAGCTGCAAATATCAGACCTTCCGGATCGTATGCAGCAACCGGACGTCCCGAGACATTCATAACACCGTGACAATTAGGTGATCGTAAGTCCCATAGTCTTAAGGATTTATCTAAGGAACCAGAAAGAAATGTATCTTCTATAGGGCTGATACACAGGGACACAACTTTCTTACTGTGGCCTGGGAAATATCTGATATATTTATTGTCGTGTAGACTTAGATAACGTATTGTGTCATCAATTTTCGTACTGCTGTGTATCGCAGTATTCTTTGCATGGGTGAAATGGATTAAATCTACACCATACTTCTTCGAATTGACTGTACGCACCTGAGTGCCTTTCTCACAGTCATATATCACGATCTGGTCATCCTCCGAGCAGGAGATCAAAGTGTCCCCGTTTGGTGAAAAGTCGATGCTATTTATGCGATCAGAATTTTCACGGAAAACCTTTGCCACCTTGAAGCTCCTCACCACGTGGTCAACGAGCTTCATGGTGATGGACGGCGCGTTCTCCCTTTCGTGCCGTCCCCTTAACCTCCCCGCTGCCGCAATTTCTTTCTCTTTCCTTTTGATATGGCCCAGGCGCCGAGGCGCGAAGCTCCTGCGGAGGGGTCAGGGGTTCGCCTATGTACCCACTGTTTTATTCACCTCGCGGGAAAGAAAAAACCCGCGGGGAGTTCAAGAGGTCACGGTATCCAAAACGAAGATGAACTACGACCTTCTTATCCGTGACTTTCTTGATGTCTCTTTTCTCTATGTTGTAGATTTACTTCTCAACGAACTTGCTTTCCTTTAATTTGACAAAGGGCTCCAGTAATGTCTTCTCTCTTTCCTACGAACGGACGCCGTCGGCAGACTAGCGCACACCGCACGCACAAATTCTGCCAACTGTTTAGAGAAATGGATGACGAATTACCGTGAACGTTTCTCAGGATACTGTAGATTCATACCGTGAGTAGAGCTATCGATCTGCGTCGACGTCGATGGAACGCCGCTTTAAAAAAAAACTGTTTTATCGGAGGAAACTAAAATTTTCAATTTATATAAGTTTCTTTATGGCTTCGTTAAATTACAATTTTGTATTTTAAACCGCAATGTTTGGGCGTAATGAAAGATATGCTGCAAATTACTTGGCGCAATGATAAAGACGTACTTAGCTATTTAATTAATAATCTTATTGTTAGAATATAAATATAGTTCCAATGTGTTGCAATTTTAACGCGTTATATTACGAACATATATGTGTTATTATACTTGTACTGCGACAAATTTTTAAACTAATTGGCATGTTCTAATTTAATACTGTTCCAGTCGTGTATGAAATAATTTTGTTTTTCATAGAAATTTGTGTTTCTTAGCTATAGTTAGAGAAGAACTTCCTTTGGAAACCTAATAATTCACGATTAGGATATGATAAATAAGTTTAGGCTTCGTAGATAAGTGTTAATTCTTAACGAAGCATTAATTTGTTCATTTGATGTATCTTTTTTTATCATTTTTTCTCTATTTTTTTACAATATGGGTATATGTATTTTGTGTTTGCAAAGTATCGCGCGTTGGCAATAGTTAAGGTACCAAATATATAATTCTGTTTCTAGGGTGGTACGCCTGGACGAATACAAATTTGAAATTGATTCGTTAGATGTAATCGAAAATTAATTAGAGAAAAGGTGTGTTATTGAAGAGATGTAAAGTGGTATCAATACAAGGGGTACGTATGAACATTTTGCAATTTATTAAGCAATTATTTGCTTCCTCTTGCAGCTTAATGTTTTATATAGTACAATGTATTAGTACTTAAAAACTTACGAAATATTGAGTTTTAGTTTCCGTGTGCAATTCCGCTGTATAAATTATAAACATACAAAACTTGTATTATGATGAGATAAATCCTTTTGTTAGGAGCTTTTACTAGTTTTTAACATTATAGCGACAATATTCACCTTCTGCATGCTCCAATATTTAGCATGAAGGAGAGAAATTATTAATGTTGCGAAATCATAATCGATGGCACACTTGCTTCGTTTACATTGGTATAAAATATTATGTTTTAGGCTCTTATAGGACTGATATTATCAAAAGCATCGATGTATGTTTATAATGGAGCAATGCTTACCATTTTTAAATACAGGAGGCTTTTTCTTTTGTTAAACAGTTTAATGTGAAGTTTATATATTTTGTATAGATATATTCTTGCTAACTTAACCAGAAATTCTAACTATTCTAACTAAATACATGTGGATATTATGGCAAATGCAATTTCAATTTTAATTGCTTTTTAATTCATATTAGTTATTTAATTGTTAACGTATTTTTCTTTCTTCTTTTTATTTTGATCGATGTTTCTTGTCTTGATTGCATTTCTTGTGCATTTGTAATATTAAAATACATTACATATATGTATAAATGTACATATCTTTTGTATAAGCGATATTTTAATTCTTTCGTAATTTCTTTTTCAACTTAAGTCAAGAATGAATCAGAAAGTTACATTGTATTTATTGTGCAATGTATTTTAATCAATTTTAAATGCATTTTTTATTATACAAAATCAAGCAAAACAAGATGTATACATACATATTGTCTTTGCTGCAATTATAATTGGTTATTTCGTTGGGAGTACTTATTAAAAATGTTATAAATCGAACAAAAAAATTGGGCTTACTAAACATACAATATAATTACATCAAAAGTGTTTGATTTATAATTATATGAAAATAGGCATGCATTTTTGCGATTATAGCTAGATATCTAAATATTCATCTTCATGTATCAAATTCAATATATTTACAGCCGTTATATCTTTTTATTTTTTATTTGAACTATGCGGTTTATATTCCTCTTCCTTTCATAAGCTTAAAAATTTATATTTACATCTACATATGTGTGCAGCTGAAAAGTCCAAATTATCGATACGAGTCCTTAAAACATACATATAAATGTATAGCCTTCAATTCACTTTATTCTGCATAAGTTTCCTCTATTTATTATCATTATTACTATCATTAGTATTTATATACTATTTAAAGTGGATATTAACTTTCAACATAAATGTAGCCTCAAAATGTTAAAGCTTAAGATCATCCTTTAATAAAATTTTCTTTTGTTTTTATGTTATAAGGCTGATGTTATATTGACTGTCATTATGATTGTATAATTCCGTATGGAAATTATTTAATTTTACTAATTTTTAAATTAACATCAATTTCTCCGTGCTGTTTTTAAATATTACGTAAATAAATATGTATATAAACATTCAATTCATTGATTATTAGTACAATAAATACTTTCACATAATTAGACTTGGAATGTGAAAACGAAACACTTTATTTTAATGAAAATATTTCGTGCGGCAATAATCGAATATTAAATTATTAAAATAGTTACGTAATTATCATACATCTATGCTGCCCTTTTGCAATTCGTTTATTACCATTCATTAGTCTTTTTTTGTTCTAATGCATAGTGACAACTGTAACTTGAAATAAACATTTAAAAACACTTCACTAAACATTTAAGGCATTCTGACAATGAAGAAAGATATCAGTTTCTTATTTCTATACATTTCCATATAAGGACGACACAATGTACAGTTCTATTTTCACATATCGTTGTGAAATTCGTTTTTTAAAATACTATATATCGCAAAAAGTAATCCAAATTTGCCGTAATAGTATGGGACATCAATACATAGCATAGAAAATTAAATCAGCGAAAAATATAGTTTTGTTTCATATTTTCTTTCAGCTTTGTGTAAATATAGTTCACTATTAAATAGATCTATATAAAGAGAAAGCTTCAGTTCTGGCACGCATTGTGTTATGACAAATTTGTTAAATGTTTATACTCCTTTGTTTATAACAATAACAATAACAGTAACAATTATGGTACTTATGATAATTGTAATGTCCTCTAATTATTGTTTCCTTTAAAAAGACATTATCAATTTGTTTTTATAAGGAACATACATCGTGGTAAAGCTCTGTATAAAGTATACTGAAAATTACACGGCATTTAAGATAGAAGCCAATAAAAAAAAATAGTTATAAAAATCGAGGACAAAAGCACAATTTGATTAATAAAATTTGTAAAAATGTAGCCATATTTCTATTGCTATTTTGTCGTATATCAGTATACTTCATCCAAATCGGTTACATTTTTAAAAGACTGCTGCATAGAGCAATAAACATTTTTGTTGGTTCCTGAACCAAAAACTTGTACTTATGTTTGTTCTGTTTGTTAGATTATTTGTCACGAACTAAGAAATGTAATTAGTAAAAAAAATTATAGAAATATTTTCGCATTAAACTAAGATGTAATTTATCAATAATATGTCGTGCTATTTTTGTTATATGTATACATAATACAGAACTCTGTACTACTTCTTGCATTATACAAATCTCAGTCCACATTGTGACAACGTAATCTAACTTTCTGAATGTAGATTGATACCATATTGCCAATTTGAACTGTTATAAAGTCAATGTTTACGATTCAGGTAAAAATATGCAAACGAGATGCATAAAGTCTTTGGTGAACGTTATTATTTCCTGAAGATAACAAATATTTTATTTGAATATGTTCCTATTTAAAGTGACGATCGTTAAATTGACAATATTTACACGTTATCAAACATTATTATAAATCGATGTATTTTTCAAAAATTTCAGTGACTCAAATATTTTTAGAGGTTCAGGGAAATCGATGATTTTACTTAAACCGCTGATTCGGCTGGTATAAATTAGCACGTTAATTGAAAGTATACCTTGCCCCTAAAATTACACAGTGTAAATTTATGCGCCAATAACTGTAGGCAACACATTTAAATTAATTTATAAATATAATCTATGTGTGGTGTGTGTTTGCACACGCTCGCGTGTGTGCACATAAATAAATAGGTATGCAAATACGCACATGCATACTGATACGCATGTGTGTATCAATGCATTGTATTGTTAATCGTTCGATTTCAGGTCATAGCCACTGAACATTATGTTTAAAATCAATATACCTTTCTCCCCCACAATGTGTTGCAGTACTTTGATTTCCGCTTTACAATACTTCATAAATCATTGTATGTATAACGTTAAATTAATACTCTGTCTCAAATTTGTGCTACATTTGTAATGATTGTGCGGTGCGTAAACGTATAATTGCTTAATCTGTCAGGCCAATGGTTAATTCATAGTTACACAAGTTATGCATTCACAATGTCTCTTATATAATATCCATACATATCTATGTTATTGCATATACGTATTATAAATGTGTAAACTTGAAAAGCATATTTAAGTAATACTAAATGTCTTTAATCACGCCATCTATCTCGTAGGAAAGGCCTCGTAGTGCTAAATATAAGAAAGAAAAAATTTACAGTGTGAATTCAACCTTTTTTGCCTCTATATTTTTCAAGGTGTCACAAAAGTACCTGGAAAATTTCACTGCTTGTTAAATTTGTCTCTTATCCATTAAAATGCATAAAACGATAAAATACATTAATTCTCAAGATCGTTTTTGTGCCCATTTCAAATCGTCCGCTCTGGGTTTACAGCCAGTAGCTTTTTCAATTATAACTTCCAGAATGTACCAAAAGCGTAGTTGTTCTAACGGCCAATTTAGCCATCCAGTTGTAATACAGAAATAAGTTTCATGAGGGGCAACGTGATGCACGCGATGGTGTTTCCTTGGCAATATAATTCTATGCTCTTGCAACCAGACAACCCAGGAAGGTAGACCAAAATACGTGTGCGACCATTTATGTATCTGAAAAGAAAAGACTTTTGTGTTGTTACTAATACGTCACTTATTTCAAAAATTAAATATGTGCACACTCTTATATTAATTTCACCGATTCTTTTTTTCCTCAATTACCTGATTAGTCATTGCCACGAAAATAGCAAGTTGAAACCAATAACAGGTCCAGACGAATTTTTGCTGTATGTCTGATTCTGGTAGCATTAGGAAATCCCATGTTAATTTACAAAGGAATGGAATTGTCACCATAAAATTGTCACCATTGGTTTCTATAAAGTCATGCCTTGTTATACTCGTTGGATCAATATGGTGCTCTCGAAACGGTCTCAAAAAATTCTGTAAATATTTGTTTTTATATTAATATTGATATTTCGCATTATATTTCACAGGATGTTCGAGTGGGCAAAATGGTTCCTCGTAATTTACCTTCCCAAGAATTGGAAGCTCCACAGAGCCCCAAGTATCAGCGGCCCAATGAACTAATCCAGATCCAAAGTCTGCGGTCACGATGCCGCAAAATGCAGCGATCGTTATGGAGCTGAAATTTTCTAATCGTAATCTGACGAGAATAAATATTGAATTAACCACCATGAGTGTAATACAGATGCCGACGCAAATACATTCTTGCGTCCTTTTTCCTGCAAAAATAAAGACATCGTTATGTAGCTAGCAAGAAAAAAATTAAAATATGTAATCAGAACAGGATAATGTAAAAAGTCTTCTAAGTACGCGATCAAAGGTGATAACCACTTTGTAAGTATAGTACTGTGTATATACAAAAATACGTATTGTTAGACCGCTCTTTTATTTTTGTTCACAGGCGAGAATTCCAAGGTGCATCTGATGTATAGTCAGTATCTTTTTGGCAAGTATTAAAATCGGAAAACATACATACGACATGTGCACCTTGTACGTATGTACAACTCTTCCCGAAATTCAACATTAAATATATATACATATATATCTTTTTTAATGTTATTAATTAATTTCATGCACTATACATACTATACACGTTGGATATTATCCAAAATCCAGGTAAACGTGAATTACGATTGGGAAAATATTTTATATGAATAATTAACGATTCAAATTATTACCAGTGCTATAAAGATTTGCAAGTTCTTGAGCACCCTTGTGATTCGGACCCCATCTCGGTACGGTTCTGTCCTCTTGCGAAGTCGACACCACAGAGTTGGCATTGGGATCGTCCTCGAGCATCGAATTCTCGTAGATTTGCCGTTCGGTTTTCACTGGCGCCAAGAAATTCGTAGCCATCGAGCATGCGGCTGACGCAGCTTGGCCCAAGTTCGCCACCTTTATCTCATCCATAATTATTATCGCTATTCTATCGAATACACGTTGAACAATCCAAATTGTAACGTATGTCTATATTACGAATCGGTCCCGTTTCGTCGAGATTCCCGGCTTTTCGACATAGCGAAGTTTCTTTCTTTTCTTTATTCTGTTTATGAAAAAGGCAGCGTTGCGTTTTCTATATGTCCTTTATATATATAATTTATGTTACCCTATCGAGCAATCCTTTAGAAAATATCGACAATCTTTTGAATTTTGTATGTAGGAACGGCCATAAAGTGTTACTCATCATTCGATGTGCTTTTGCATCATCTGTCGTTTGATCCATTTGCTTCTGGTGCAATTATTTCCACTTCGGTCATTGTACCATTTATTCGTTGCAGTTATACTTTTTCGTTGTTACTTTTGTTGTTGTTGTTGTGGGATCTTTTTGGTTTTATTCTAAATTCTTTGGTTTTGCAGTCTCATTTGGACTAGTTTGCGCTGCAAAGAATAAAGAACACATTAATCATATAAAATAACTTTAATAACGTGAATATAATTAAAAATGTCAATGTTAGGGATTACATGACTTTTTCATATATAAATAATTTTAGTGAAAAGTTTAAACCGAAATAAACATGAAACCCTAGGATACAATGTTTGAAGTGGCGATCGCAAGTTGTATACATATATCGAGCATGCCTCATCTGATTATAATCGGTAATACAAAGTTTCTCCCTTATCTGTAAACCGCACGAAATTCGAGGTTCTTGAAGGAAGCATTCCATAATAATAATAACAACAATAATAACAAGAAATTACAAAAAATACAACGTTGCTAAAAATTCGCAACTTGTAAAGTTAATGCTCAGTGAATTAAAATTGAGTTTGCAATTAATTTAAATCTTCAATCAATTTAATTCAATGATTAACTGTACCTCCTCCGTTACGCTACTACTTGGACATTAGTAGTACATAATAATATCGATTAGTGTTAGCGACTATAGCGCGGGAAATAACAAACAACGATCCCCTCGATTTGTAATTTTGATCGATGAAAATGATTATTCCGGTGATACTTATAACAATTCTTCTCGATTAACGGTTGAAAACATATAATTTAAGAAGCACTGTCATTCAATTTCAGGTTTGCGGTAACAGGCCATCATCATTTAACACGGAGAGTAGCGCAGCTATTTGCAAGAGGAAACTATCCCATTGTAAAGATTTAATTCACGAGGCACGGAGATAACAATTCACAAATATCCAGCTTGTGGAAGAGTAATAATAGTATAATTCGAGAATGCGTGTAGGCACCGGCGAAGTAGGTTAATTTCGCTTTTACACGAGCGTAAGATATAATTTTGATAATACATCAAGTCCACTCTCGTTCATACTTTTAACAGGAGTGTACTAATATGGAAAAAATTCAAAAGGCTACTTCGCGCCTCGTGTCATTAATTTTTTTAACATCGTTCACGTGCATTTACGTGCAGGTACAACGATGCTATTTAAAAATATATTAATATTCAGAAGTATTTAAAACGCGTTGACAGCATTATTAATTCAAGCTCCTTGTCAATGACATTCGAATAAATTCAAAACCTGATAGTTGAAATCTAACAGAATTAATGAATATTCTTATTCCATTCCTTGTTTGACGTATGAACGTTTGAAAGTAATAGTATTGAAAGTACACAACACTGTTATTACTCCGTTATATTTTATTTACGTATTCGTCTCTTTGCTAAAGCTTTTGTAATATATGTATATGGTGTTGTAACACACGTATAGTGCGACCGGCGTGAATGCCTAACACATCCACACAAAGCTATAGATTTGCACTCTGTATATAGTACACGCGAATGGCACGTGCTTATTTGTATTAGAAATACACGGAAAGAAGAAATGGGTTACGCATTACTATTGATGCAGAACATCGAATCGTCCGGTAAATAAAATTCCATTATACAGTGAAATATCGTGTAGCCATACCCATACGACGGATGTGCGAAACAAGAACGACGATAGGAAATCCTCGTAGAAGTCAGAGGATTGTTTGATGTATCCGTGTACGATGGTTGTTATCCTGGTCGAAACATTGTCCAGCCACAAAGTTGTGCTGAATATGCACGCTCAATTAGTCACCGGTAGGATCGAAAGAGACCTACGACGAGGAGATACTATCGTACCTCGCACCGATGAAACACGTACTACACACGTAAGAAACACACGCATGATGTTCGTACGCATTTGTCTCGTTTCGTGCACAAGTATGTATTCTTCGTCTTCTATGTCGCGTCGCAGGGCTCTTGCTTCACCGTGAAATCACCACATCAAACTGGTAGTAACAGGATCAGGGAATTTTTGGGTAGTTCGTGAATGACAAACCAGCACATTGATGTAAGGATGGAAAATGAAGTAAGAAAGAAAGAGAGAGAAAGAGAAAAAGGTAGTAAACCGTTTGCGTAAAATAAAGAGCAAAGAAAGGTGGCACTTGACGAAAGGATCGTGGAGAGAAACGTTTTGTAGCAACGATTTGGCATTTAACTTGAAGGGTCCCGTGTCTCTCTCTCATATGCCGATAGGTACGAAAGTAACGAAAAGAGCGCACAAACAGCGGCGCTAGTTTCTTCGCAGTGTGTCTTGCACCGTTCCCTTCACGAACCTCCTCGGTTCTTTCTCTGTTCCTCGAGTTCACATCGCGTGAATTCGCTGCCTCTTTCTTTCCTTCGTACGATGAGCCTCTCCTGCAACCCCGCCTCGTTTCGTGACGAACGACCGGCGCCGCCTGACGACCGTCGCTCGCGTCGCGACGCTCCCGTGGCGCCGTCATGCGGCTACCCTTTCTGACGTTATCACTTCTAGACGTAAGAAGAGTTCCTCCATCGAGGTGGGATAATTTGTTGCGGTTGTACTTTCATTCACTTGAACATTTGAAAACGCCAACCTCATTTTCCACTGATTTCAATTGCTCTTGCCAATCCGTGTAATTATATTACTATCTTGAACAGGGGTTTTAAACCATGCATCCTTTAAGTACGGAAAATTCTGGTGACCCTCTTCAATTCAGTTGAATTTCATAGAAAATATATTCATTATCCGGGATCTAGCTTATATGTACATGTATATAGAATGCACGTGAGGATAAGGTCATGAAAACGAATGTATTCGTCATCGATTAAATATGCAATACGTGATCACTATTCGCGGGTGAATCGCACAATGTTTTTACGTTGTTTAATTGCCATGATTATATATTATGTATTTGTATATTATATTATACAATTTGGCACGGTTTATGACCTGCCTTTTACAGCTTTTTTATGTTTCTGTTAAGATTGACTGAAATTGCAATTAAAATTTGTGTAAAACGACCATACATATATACATATAATATTATATACAATGTAAAGGTGAAGAACCTAAGAGACTTAGCCTTCGCAATGAATTCTGTGACATTACCCGATAGTCCTTTGTATTAGGACACGTGACGTTTTACGGAACGCTCATACTTTATTTAAAGGTAGATCGACCGAATGGCTAGCTTCTAAGTTTTTCATAAGTGATATCACGGAGATATGTAGCTCCGTGGTCACGTAATGGATAATAGCATACACACGATGGTATACTATTACCCATAAAAGCAGTTATATCGTAATTGCATTTTTTACGTAAAAATGATTACACAGGCTCTAATCTAATAGGGAGGTTATCGATTTTTTTTTATTGAGAGCGACCGATTCTTTTCCATAATTAATCGATTTATTAATACCAAATATGAAGCTCGCGATGTATGCATCTACAATTACATAAAACTGTTAGGCCTTGTACTTACCGAATCAATTTAAGCATACAAAATTGGCCGACAATCTCAAGGAAAAGGAAAGTAGCACTGTGGCGACCAAGAACTACGATACTTCCATTAATTTTTGTTACGTCAATAATTATTCTCTGTTATTTAATGAAATCTTCATAATTTATCTGTTTGAGGTTGTGTTCTTCTTTTAGCCTTGTACGACCAGCCTAGTTGCCAAGTTACAATAATGCCAAAATAAACTCAGAAGTGCGAAACTTCGGTTGACATAAATTCTTAACCGTGATAAACGCATATTATATATTGTGCATGCGTCTGTATGACGAGGGGCGCTTGTCAATCAAAAGTAAACGAAACGGAATATGTATATCTTTTTTGCTTTTCTTTTCTTGTTAACATCAATTCCTTTTGTGTCACTGAAGAAGAGATAAACGTGGCTTGTTATTAATCGTAAGCGCCGTAAGTCAACAGCAAAAGAATTTCAATAGCGTTTATTCGCTGGTTGTGTTCCGTTGTTTAACAATACTTGTTGAAGCATGGTAACATGAACATGAGATAACAATACTGGTTCAGAGATATGCCAATACGTAAGTGAATTCATATCCAAGTTGCCATCGGTACCCAGTACCTAAGTAAGTACAAGCAGACCCGGAAGACAAAAAGAAGATGGTATCGTTCAATTGCTTGCGGAGAGGCCAGCCCACTTTTATTTTCGTCGCTTAACACAGTAGTTATCGCTCCGAAAACGATATAATTAGTTTACATTTGATTGTTCAATTGCTATGCAAATTATAATGAATAATAGAAACTACTCCAAAGACAGAGTAAAAACGAAAGTAATATAAATTATTTCGGCAAAGTTAATTTTATGTACAAGTATAATTAACACCAAACGGTAAGGTGTCCTTACATAAGTTAATCTAATTTAATCCTCTAACCTTCATCAACTCTTTATAATTACGTTGAGTGGTAATTTAGATTTATTTCCATTTTCCCGTTCGTACAATCTTTTCGGACAATCGTACAATCAATTTATTTTTCCGTTTTATCATATTTATCAAATTTAGCTGTTGTGCAATATATATATATATATAAAATGTGTTCGATTATTAGAAGAATACTCGCTGTCATTTTCCTTCAATCTAATATATTTCTAAAGCGCACAATTTCTTGCGAATTATACGCTTTTAAAAAGCTTTCCATCATAGGTATATAAATTGAAATTACATTATATTTGAGATACTGTACCGACGAACGAAGATAACATGCAATGATATCGCATATAGCCCCACCATAGTTACGACATGATAAAACCATATTTTCTCAGTAAACAATAAGCGGTATTCACATGACGTTACGAACAATAATTCATATAGAAAATGTTTGTGGTGTGACTTACAATTAAAATTTAGTAATACTGTTTGTGACCACTCTAGATTTTCTTTAACACCCAAAGACACTGAATCAACTATGCATATCCACAACTTAACTGTGGCGACATATGTAATGTACAGATACTCAAGGTGTAATGCACAGTGTAGAACATGTGTCACAATGACAAACCGCGGGTTGATATTTTTCCCCGCGCATATCTGCTATTCACGGACTTGCGTGGTGCGATATGTTCAAGGTATAAAAAAGACCGTAATGAATAGTGTGAAAAGGTGTAATGCGCACTCCTAATCTGGCTTCGATTATTGGAAATATTTATTTGGAACGCACAAATGTGTAAATTAATGTAGACATATATATGATAATTATTCATTAATGAATTTAGAGTTATTCGTGTAAGTGCGAATAGTACTATTTATTTCATTCCGGCTCAATTATACTGTTTCTAAGAAATCTAGTGCTCACTGAATATTCAGTGTATTAGGTATATGTAAAAATGGAATCGCACGATGAATTCATGATGCTAAATTTGTAACAGACTCATCGAACTGTCGTATAAAAATAGTTTCATTCATTCGTTGTACTATTATATTACAAAACTTTCGCTTGTAAGCCAAAGAAGATATCAGCAAAGCGCAAGATTTATTTTAAATTGCTTCTTTGACAACCCACAGGAAGACACGAATATGAAACGTTGATATCTATCGTTTCATAAATGTTTCGTAATAAATTTTATCCACGTGCAAGTGTCGTTATTTAATTAATATATATTAATTTTATGACACGCTATGGATATTGCAACACGATCAGCACAGACAATGCGCGAACCACTTTATAGCAGTAATAATATTGAGCCAAAAATTGAAGCAGTAATAACATTGGCGGATTATATTGTTTTGTGAGAAAAAATTTTAATTTCTTTTAAATTCAGATTTAATATTAAAAATTGAATACAGACTTTCAGTCGTTCGTTTAAAACACTAAAATGAAGGAAATAAAAGAATTTTGTACTATTCAATTTATTTATACACGCTACCAATATTAAATTAATACATTATACATTAATTGTACATTATATTTATTAAATTGCATCAACATTTATTATTATTATTCTTTATCAACAAATACTAGTAAAACCGTTTCTACATAAGGTTCGTAGAAAACTTGTAAGAGAGCACCACATTCTACTTCATATTTAAGATTATAGAACTATTGACATCTAGTGTGCATTACGAAAATTATTTTCCTCTATTTACATTTCAAGGTGATCACAGACGAGTTATAAGTTGTTGGATTCAATAGGACAATCATAGAGTGATAATCGATCGGTTCCCGTTTTGTACATGCAAAATGTAATTTCAATTAAACGTTCATCATATTTTTAAACATAGTTAACTAATTTTTCTAAGAATTTACAATATGGACTGAATTAAGTTTTTCATTTACCAGTGCTTAATGATTTATTTTAAGGTTACTTACTTCTTTTTGATTTAAAGGTTAGTAATAACCTAATAATTCTCTCGATGAGTTAATTATTTAAATTGTAACGATATGTCCACTTACAGGAATATTGAAAATTTAATATGTTTAATAAAAGTGATCGTGTACTTCTATTAGGAGAAGGAAATTTTTCGTTCTCTGTCGAACTGTTCCATCGTGATTTAAATATTAATATTACCGCAACAAGTTATGAAACTCGTAGTAACGTTCAGGATCTGGGAAAGAAAAACATAGAATATTTGCAAAATAATGGTTAGTATTTTATATTGAAATAATACCATGTTTATATACTACAATTTTTCTAGAATAAAATTCACAAAAGATTCTATGCTTTTCTTTTTAGGAGTTCGTGTGTTAGTCGGCGTTGATGGAACAAATTTAAATGAACATCCAATATTAAAAACTGAGTTGTTTGATAAAATTATTTTTAATTTTCCCCATGCTGGTGGCAAAATGCGAATAGAAAAGAATAGGGACTTATTGAGAAAATTTTTTATAAGCGCTTCAGATTCATTGGAAAATAATGGCCTAATATTAGTTACTTTGTGCAATGGTCAAGGTGGTACCGTTATTGACAATCCACCAAGGCGTTGGGACGATTCGTGGAAAATTGTAGAAATGGCAGCACACGGGAATTTTGTATTAAAAGCAGTAGAACCATTTGCTTGGTCATCATTTCACAATTATACAATAACTGGATATCGTAGTTTAGATAAACAATTTCACTCTGCTGGCTCTTTAACTCATATATTTGTAAAATCTGAATCACCAAATGTGCAAAACATTGCGCCCAAGGAGAAAATTAATATCTTTCAATGCAATAATGATAATATCTCATGGAAAGATATAAATGAAAGAGCCGTTGCATTAGACATAAGTTTATCTGATATGTATTCCCATACATACACATTTGATATAACGTTTAGTATCGCTGAAAGATTTGATGTCGTTGAATTTTATACTTTATTGTATAATTATGCAGGACTCATCATTAGTGATGTGAATTTTATAAGATTATATAAAACACCAGATGAAGTAGAAAAAAGGACGTACAGGATAGATTACAAATCTAGCCACTTTCCCTTGTATAGAAAGAGAGTCATTGATATACATCAGAATTTTGTTGCAACCATTTTAGAAAACAATTTAAATGTTACTGTTTCAAGATAGAACCCTTTTAAGAAGAGCCATTCAATGTAATTCGCGATTTAATAGAATTCTATTTAACTTCCACTTAGAGAATACTTTTATTATTAATCGTCCTGTTTTTCAGATGCATTTTATCCATCAAATAAGAAACATAATTGTACATAATACTTTTTGGAAACAAAGCATTGTTTGCACTGTTGCAATAAATGCGAGGAAATATAAAAGCATAAGGAGAAACACGTTTAAATCATTTTCAACATCCAAATGGCTCAGAGAGCAAGGCAATGTTCCTATGCCCTTGCGTGACAAAAAACCAAAGGCCAGAAATGATACAGAGAAGAGTATTGTTGACTTGAAACAAGTGCGGAAATTAAATCACTTTCCATCGATTTGTATGTAGCAATTGGGTATATTAGTCTCTATAAATGTTTAGATAAGAGTGATTGGAGGAAAAGGTGGGGATGGAAGTATATCGTTTTTACAATTGTGGTCGAATGAATGCGCTGGACCGGACGGCGGAGATGGTGGCCATGGTGGCCATGTAATTCTTGAGGTATAAAAATATCACCTTATGAAAAGGAATGAAACTGAAATATCGTGCAGATATCAAACAATCCGTGTGTTTAAAATGTTATAGGCTACAAACAATATTAAAGATCTAGGACATATACCTAGCGTTCTGAAAGCTCTGGATGGTGAAAGAGGTCAGAGTAAAGATTGTTTTGGAAAAAATGCTAAACATAATGTTGTACCAGTACCCACTGGTACCATAATACGAACTGTAAACGGGAAGATAGTAGGTGATTTAAGTGAAGAAGGAATGATGTTTATTGCTGCTCGTGGCGGTGCTGGTGGTCACGGTAATGCATTTTTTAAATCGGATGTACAACAGGCACCGTGCATGAGCGAATATGGTGCAAATGGGGAAGAATTGCAATATGTATTAGAAATGAGTAGTATGGCACATGTAGGGCTAGTAAGTAGGCATTATATTAATATTGTTATTAATTTTTTGATAAGGCCATGAATATATTGAAATTCCAATCTAGATTGGTTTACCAAACGCGGGTAAAAGTACGTTATTAAGAGCAATATCTAGAGCCAGACCAAAAGTAGCGGCATATCCATTCACAACGTTAAAACCTCACGTAGGAATGGTATTGTACGATGATCACGAACAAGTGGCAGGTCAGTAATGTAACGCAATTAAATAATGATTTATATACATAATTTTTTAACAATAAATGTATATGATCCTTCAAGTGGCCGATTTACCCGGAATAATACCAGAGTCTCATAAAAATAAAGGCCTTGGTATACAATTTCTTAAACACACAGAACGTTGTAAGATCTTATTATTCATCCTCGATGTCTCCTCTCATGAACCGTGGTCAGATTTTCAGACTTTAAGATACGAGATTATGCAATTTAATGTACGATTAAATGACCGATTACTTCTTATTATTGCAAATAAAATAGATGTGCCAGGGGCAAAGGTAAAGCATCATTTTACCATCGCAGTATTAGTTCCGAAAGAATATATACATTGTAAAATAATTAATCATAATATAATTACAGAAAAATTTGGAAATACTTAAATCAAAAGTGAATTTGCCGATAATTCCAATTTCTGCTAAACTGGGTACAAATGTATCTATGTTATTGAAGGAAATAAGGATATTGTATGATAAGGAAGAAGGAGAAGATGTATTACACGACAAAGATTCTAATTGATTATATTATATATTGTTATTATAGTTTCGTAATAAAAACGTTTATGAAAATTATATTTTAACACAACATGTAACATTTAGTGTTTTACAGCTTTTTCACATACATAAAAGTTTTTTATTACACTACCTACTTGTGGCTGATTTAGAACTGTAAAGAGCCATCTATTTAAATGTGTATACTGTTTTCTACATGCTGGGTCTAATACATATTCATACAATGGAATCAAGGCAGTAACAACGGCAATATCAGCAAGACTAATTCTTTCACCAACTAAGTAAGTTTTGGTGTACAATATATCATTTAATTTTTTCAACGAAGAAAGAGAATCTTCCTTCGATGTTTTAATGTTTGTTTTCATATCGTTTTGTAAATTATCTGAAAGGCATGGCACAATCCAACCAAGTGCTGCTGGTAAAATATGATTATCCGCGTAACTCAACCACTGCAAAACTTCGCTAAATGCAAACGGATTGCTTGCACACCTTAATTCGTCATTTGATAAATAAAAAGCAATTGCATTGCTATCGGATAATTCAAAATCATTTCCCTTTAATTTAATAGTTTTCGATGTTTTATCATTATCCTTTTCCTCAGACGTAATTAGCTCCTTGTTACCATATTTTGCTGCTATTTGAGCACGGTAATATTTAATACTCCCACTATTACCGGAAAGTACTAGTTTATTTTTTGACATTTCGGGGCACGTGGATTTTTCTTCATTCTTTCGATCGTGTTTCTGAGTTGCAAGATTTTCAACCAATCCAAGTTTTATATTTGCAAACTTTTTAGCAGTATGCGCTATTTTAGTTACGCAAGATATGTTAGTGCCAGAAGCTTGGGCGGATTCCGGTTTGCCGCCACCTTTTCCACCCATAAGTGGAGCAATTTCTTGAATCCACTCATTTGCTTTTAATCCTTTACTTATAGCAGATTTAGATGCTGTACTGAGCGCAAAAATTTTCTCAGAATCAGGATCGACACTTATGAGCAATGCACTTGTTTCTGGTGATACAGCCTTAATTTTTTTAAGAGCAGAATCTAAAGCTTTCGTATTGCTATAAGCTTCTAGGACCTCGACCAAAACTGGAAGGCCAACATTTTGTTGGATCATTTGTTGGACCGTGTCTACCACTGCATTAGCTATTGCAGTTTTAGCTGCGCGTTCCTTATCGTCGAGTGTCTTTTTTAAATCTTTCAACATTTTACGCATTGTGTCCTTTTTCCAACTGGAAATGGTAGCTTGGGAGACATCGTCTGTTAATTCAACTATTTTTTTCACGTGATCTTTCGCATTTGCGCCACTTTTGTCGGTTGCTATAGTTGCTTGAAGTTGATCTAGATGATTTTGTAATATAGCTGCTTTTTTCTGAGCTTTTGTTGCTTCAGGACCGGTGAGACCTACAATGCGTCTAATGCCTTTAGCAATAGCTTCTTCGCTAGCTATAACGAAATCCCCAATATGTTGCGTATAATGTAAATGAGTTCCTCCACAAAATTCTACGCTAGTCTGCAATGCATGAGGAGCTAAAGGATCTTTTTCCAAATTTTCAACCGGTACACCGATACTAACGATCCTTACAGGATCAGGGTATGTCTCTTCAAACATGGCGCGTAAACCTTGAATAGTTTTCGCTAATGCTAAACTACTTTCTTTAGCATAAACTTTCTTATTCTCTCTCACTATAGTCATCGTAATTTCTTCGGTTTTCTTTACTTGATCCGCTGTCATTGCACCTTTACTTGTGAAATCAAAACGAAGGCGATCCGGTGCAACCAAAGAGCCCTTTTGATCGACATCCGTGCCCAGCACCTTGCGTAAAGCATAATTAAGAGCATGAGTTGCAGTATGATTGCTCATTGAACGTCGCCTTCGTATAGTATCTATGTTTAAGGAAACTTTATCGCCTTTTCTCAATGTTCCCTGACCTACAGTACCAATATGCAAAACGTAACCGCCCCTGACTTGAACATTTTTTATGCGCACTTCGGTATCATCGTCCTCAACCTTCACTAAGAATCCTTCGTCGTATATTTGTCCACCTTGTTCAGCATAGAAGTTTGTCTGATCTAACAGAATTCCTACTTCTTCTCCCGATGATACTGTATCGACGAAAGTTTTTGCACGTCTGAGAGCAATTACGGTACCAGTACACGGAGCAAATTCGTATTCTTCGTATACTTTCTTATTGGTAACTTTGTAGTTATATTTCGGCATATCATTCGTTGGCTTGATTCCCTGATTTTGTAGTTCAGTAATTGCATACACGTCTAAATTAATTTGGTCATCTACTCCACCACTTTTTCCTTGAGAGATCATCTGAAATAAATCAAGCAATTTTACTTACTTTTCTGAACGATCTACGGCTGAATTATCGTTACCGAATATTATGCATAATACTTGGGCCTGTTTTTTCGATGCCTCGTATCCAAGCATATCTACTTTCAAGTCCTTCTCCTCAGCCATAAGTTGCGTTAAATCAACTGGAAAGCCGTACGTATCGTACAAACGCCAGGCAACATCCCCTGGCAGAGTATTCGATGATTCTAATTTCGCTATCGTACGATTTAATAGATTACGACCACGGGATAAGGTCTTAAGAAATTGAGTTTCTTCTTCGTTAATAATATCAATTATATTTTGTGGATCTTTTTTTACTTCAGGAAAAACATCACCTATATATTTGTAAACATATAAAAAGTATATTCAATAGCAATATTTCGTACAAATAGAAAAAAATTTGGAATCAAGATATTTACCGAGAATATGAACAACTACGTGTACCAATGACCCAAAAAATCCAGGTTTGGCATTTAATTTTTCAGTTGCGTAACGTACAGCACGCCTTAAGATTCTCCTCAACACGTATCTAAGTTTTTATTAGTATTAAAACTGATATAAAGAAATACGATCATAATATACAAAATTATAAAAACATGGACAAATATCCACAGCCTACCCTCTACCAGTGTTATCAGGTACACCACCATCGGCAAGAGCAATGGTAATAGTTCTCGCATGATCTGCTAAAACTCTGTATGCCATATCTATTCCATCTTTATCGTCTGTGCCGACCCTTCCCTGATAAGATGGTGCTCCTGTACCCTTTTGTATCGCGTCGAAAAGTGGTACAAATAAATCTGTATCGTAATTGGCACGTTTATTTTGTATAATAGACACCAATCTTTCCAAACCTAGACCGCAATCGATGTGCTTTTTCGGCAAAAATTTTAAGCTTCCATCGGACTCTCTAAAATTAAATTGTTTTTCGTTTCTTTGCATATATTAGATTGTATGCAATTGCACATGAATTACTTGCCTGTTAAATTGTATAAATACAAGGTTCCAAATTTCTAAAACATCCGGATTATCCTGATTGACAAAACATGCTGCATCTCTATTACCAATACGGTCGTAATGTATTTCACTGCACGGTCCGCATGGACCTGTTTCACCCATCTCCCAAAAATTATCTTTCATACTTCCTGGCAATACATGATTAGCGGGTACTCTTTGAAACAGAACAGAAAGAAACAAAAGAATTATTTACAAAGCTGTCTCTTGATAAATAAATGATGGGAATAAAATATCAAATTACCCTAGGGAAAGCCAGATTTGTCGGCATTCTTCGTCAGCTTCTAATTTATTCTTCTTGTCACCTCCGAAATAAGTTACATACAATTGCTCCTTTGGCAGTTTTAGCTTAACAGTTAAAAACTCCCAGGCCCAAGCGCAAATCTCTTTCTAAAATGTCCATAGGATAACTAAAAATTGTCATAAGAATTTTACAATACAATGCGCATTATATTAGAATTGTATTACTTTAAAGTAATCCCCGAAAGACCAATTGCCCATCATCTCAAAAAATGTGTGATGATACACATCTTTTCCAACATCATCCAGATCATTATGTTTTCCACCAGCTCTTATACACTTCTGACTGTTCACAACTCTCACATATTTTGCCATATCGCTGTTAGGATCCACAGTTCCTAAGAATATGGGTTTAAACTAAAACAAAATCATAATATACAAGTCGATTAATTATTTGCATAAGAGAAATACAACTGTTTTTTGTTTAATTTAGTTATACCTGGTTCATTCCAGCATTTGTGAATAATAATGTTGGATCCTCGTGCGGTATTGTAGAATTAGAGTGGACATATTCGTGACCTTTGCTTTTAAAAAAGTCTATGTAAGCTTGCCTGATTTGCTTGGCATTCATTGTTACAGCCATAGAAATTTATTTCCTCCTTTCCCTTTTTATTTTATTTAACTGAAATAAAATCGCTGCATCGTAATTATGTACACTATTCTAAAGTAATTCGAACATATGCTAGCGAGTTGTACTGGATATTTGAATAAAGCAATATTAATCGATCTAATATTAATTAACAATTTTCCACAATTTTATTTAAAATCGTTAGTGGTGTATTGTAAAGATACATTATTACGAAATATAATTACCAAGTTACTAGTGCAATATATCTCGTCTGAACTAGATATGGAAGTTTATATCAAAGCATCTGGGCTTTGAACCTGCTATGATAAGGTATTTTAAAAGAGAAAGGAAACGAAAATAATTCAGAACATGTGTGTATGCCGGCGACCGTATCGCAACCGTAACTACAGTGCTTCGACTACATCAACGGTGCAGGTGATCTACAAAGAGAATGATATAAATCGGATATCCATATTACTGAAGATATTAAAATATTATAAGAATATCAAGTAAGAGTTGCACTGATATCTATTGAATACAGTCATGAGGCTATAAAACATTACGATAACGTGTATTGATAATAATTATATGCGGCGATAAATACACAGGTATGAACCAAACGTAACCTATTTTCCATTGCAAATTTTTATCTGTTTATATCAAATACGCCGTATTTATGAATTATTCATTGATTTCATATACATCGAGGTGTAATGTAAAGCCTCTAAATAAGAGTGAATAGTACATATCGTATTTATACGTTATATTTTATTTTACGTCGATTTTGTAGGTTATTTACTAGGATATATAGAAGGCTTAACGAGAAAGAAATAGTTTATCTGTGTATATACGTCTGTTAATTTAAAAAAAACACAGACAAAATGCCGTTTATGATCGGTAGGGCGCCTATGCGAAGAACACTTAATTATTTAAATGGCGGTAAAATAATTTTGAAAGACGAGATACAAATATTCTCAATTAATTATAATACACACGGAGATCATCATAGGGGTGCCAGGTAGGTTTCAACTGATCTCTTTTCGATATTGTATTTTCAATACATTCCATTCTATTTCAGGGAATTTGTATTTTGGCATCTGTCACAAATGCAGTATAAAAATCCAAATGTACAAATTATCACTTTTAAAAACATGACGCCAACGCCCTTCGTAAAATGTTATTACGGTATGTAAGAAAACAATTGGACAAACTGTTTATGACAATTTAAATATTAAGCAGAAATATTAAATCTTCCTTTTATTACTTTATCCAGAGGATGGAAATACTATGTTAATCGATTTAGATAGTAGGACCAAATATGATATAATGAAGCATCTTGAACAAGTAGTTGGTAAAACTAGAGCGGTTTTGTTGAAGGAAAGTATCCAAAAGGAAAAGAAAGATAATCCAGCTAACTTTGGCGTTGGTTGTTCTAATAGCTGTATGTGTGTAATACCAGGGCAAGTACCATGCCCCGCCACTGTACCCTTACCATTACACATGCGTGGAAAACATAAAAAGAGTTTGAAGGATCCGTAACTTTGTTTTAGAAGTGGGTTCATAAATCAAATAAAATGTATATTATAGGAAACACTCGTGATTCTGTTTTATTCAGATCTTGTCATTCACGCTTCACATGCTTTAACTTTGGTTCGTATTAAATGCAAAAATCATTATACCTCGCGTTACAATAAAATATGTATTTCAAGTGTACATTTGTTTATTATAAAAAGGTATTGTAGATTATGAAAATACATGTACATTAATGTACGTATTAAGCATTACATTATTAGTGAATTAAGATACTCGTGTATCTAATGTGTAACTGCACCACTCTGTAGGAATCACGTCGGCGGTAGAAAAAGATAATTAAAAAAAAGTAAACGACTAAAAAATATAATGTTTTATGGTTAAAAAAAATCGATTTAATACAGTGAAGTGTTGGTTGCTTAAATAGAAAATATAAATAATGTAAATATTAATTATGGTCATGGAACAAATGTTGATTGGTAAAAATAAATCGTGAAATTATTAATAGTAACACTATAAATTAAAGAGAAACAATTCCAATTATCTTCGTGGTTTATGACGGCTGTACGGCTTATTGCTGTGATAATGATTGCTCCTATTGTGAAAACGAGTTGACGTGGACGGTTTCGGATTTTCTGGTTTTTGATACAAATGTATTACAGGCGATCCGTTCAAAGGTTTATTTAATTCGAATTCTTCTTCCGATTCGTTCATCAGTTTTAGTTTAGCTTCTATAGCTTGGATTGCTGTTTCACGACTGCAAACAAAAAATTACACCAGTATTTATTGGTGACTAAAAATTATATTCATTTCGAGTTTGTTTATAAACCGAAGTTTACCTAATTCTCTTATCTTCCTTTTTTGCTCCAGCCAAAGCAGGTATATCTATTTTTGGTTTTGGTTTATCCATGTCGGACTTAAATGAAATAAAAATGATTTGTTAATTTGCCACATTAATTCTTCGGTATAAATAGTAAATAGAATCTGCTGTTTGAAAATCATTACTTTCATGATGAATGCAATTGTCGAGCAATAATTAATATCTTAATTACCTCTGTAACACTGTGAGCCCATCTGACAATAATGTTCTTTGCTCCTACTTTTAAATTATGTAAAGCTTCTTTGGCTGTGTTTGCGTCCTGAATAGTTTTGTACGTTACAAATGCGTATCCTCTTGGTTGACCAGCTTGCGGGCCCGACCGATGAAATAGGAGGTCGAACTTTTCGATTGTTCCATGTTTTTGGACGAGTTTTAGGAGTTGGTACCAGTTAACAGATAAACAGTTAGTTTTTTTCAGATTTTTTCATTGCGCAAGGCAATTGTAAAGAACAATAAGCTGTCGTGTTTAATATATGAATACAGACAATAATCTGAGTAAATACTTACTCATTAATTCGTAAATCTAAGTTGCCCACCCACAATCTTCTATCCTCCACCTGATTCGATTTTATAGGTTCTAGTGGCAAAGGAACTTTGGTAATTGGCTAGAAATACATCGATAGATTTATTATAATTACAATGATAAACTATACGTAATGCGCAGTGTTGACTGCGATACAAATAGAAATCAGATAACCCTGTTGTACATACGAAACGATATCTTACCTCCATTTCAGAGTTTAGAGAGTAATTAAATAAATCGAAGAAACTGTAACCGATGTTACTGTTTTAAAAATGTATTTACGTGGAGAATTGGGCATCAGACATCGAGTATTTATATGAAAACGTACAAATGCAGCGGACTTGTTAATACCATTCACTCACGTCACCTTAGCAAATTGCTCGTATTTACGGACTATAGTTACAAGCAACATTATATCTGTCTTCATAATAATGCAGATACATTAAACGAATTCCTATTAATATTTCTGTTAATATTTATAATGCACCGTTAAAAGTTTCATGAAATTATACATCGAGTACAATTATACGATTACATTATTTTTAAAATCCGTTTAGATCCCACAGGAATGCGTTTCATATTTAGCATTACAATCATGAACAGTTAATTACGAACGAAGTATAGCACAGAAACGCACGTGAATGAACATTTATATTATTTTTATATATACAATTGCGGAAAGCTCGTTTTTTCGTGTCAAGTACATTGCAAATAAGTAAACAGTTCTATACCACTTTCAAACATGGCGTCGTTTTTATCAGATTACGATTGATGACAGTATGAAGTAACCGCAATATCAAATCGCATTCGAATTGTAAACGTATTTTATTTCCGTGCCAATTTATACAATACATATATTCCAAATGGAGAGACCTGTGATGACCGAACAATCTACTCCACAGACACAGACAGAAACCGTTTTAGAAGCAGTTGTCACGGATTCTGGATCTCAGGTGTGTTTAACTTTTCCATTACCACGTCACTATTCTAATGCGGTAAAAACTTTGTTATCTATCTGATGCAAAAAAGAATAATGATATTTACACTCCTGCGATATTGAAGATAACATAAGTGCGCGGCTGTTAATCTGTTTATTGTTACCCAGTAAAATATGGTTTTAATTTGAAAGGATTGTTGAATTACTAATTTTGCGAATGTGAAATCATGTGCAGCAGTAAAATTAATACACGGTAATATCTTTCGTAACTAAAACACGCAAAAAGGATATAATGTTTACTCGCGTATCAAAGGGGTCGGTACCAAGAGCTTTACTAAACATATATAAGATGAAAAATCTGAGGTATACTTGCACAACTACTGAGGATAACAAGTCACCTCTCACTGGAATTCGTGTTTTGGATTTAACACGAATTATCGCCGGCCCCTATTGTACCATGATACTTGGTGATCTTGGTGCTGAAATCTTGAAAATTGAGAAACCTATCAGTGGAGACGAGGCACGAAAATGGGGACCGCCGTTCTTGAAAGGAACGCAAGAAGCTGCTTACTTTCTTAGCGTTAATAGGAATAAAAAAAGTATATGTGTAAATTTGAAAGAAGGGAAGGATATTATTTATGAATTAGCAAAAAAGTCGGATGTATTGATAGAGAACTATGTTCCGGGTAAATTAGGAAAAATGGGTTTAGGATATGAAGACTTATCTAAGCTAGCACCTCGTCTTATATATTGTTCTTTGACTGGTTACGGATACGATGGACCTTATTCGAACAGACCAGGATACGATGTGATAGCAGCTTCTGTTGGTGGCTTATTACATATAACAGGTTCGAAAGATGGGCCACCGTGTAAAGTTGGAGTGGCGGTAACTGATGTAACGACAGGTTTATATGCTCACGGCGCGATATTAGCAGCATTATATCAAAGAACAACAACTGGGAGGGGTCAATGGATTAAATGTAACTTATTGGCAACTCAGGTTGCTTCTTTAATAAACATCGGGTCGAATTATTTAAATGCCGATAAAGAAGCAGTACGCTGGGGTTCAGAGCACGAAAGTATTGTACCTTATGAAGCTTTTGTTACAAAAAATGGATACATGACAGTTGGTACAGGTAGTGATGCCCAATTTTTGGATCTACTTAAGAGAATGCATTTGACAGAGCTATCTGAGAACGATAAGTATAAAAATAATAAGGCTAGAGTTGAAAATAGAAATGAATTGCTATTGATTCTTAGAAAAGTATTTAAAACAAAAACTAATAAAGAATGGGTAGTTATTTTTGAAGGTGCTACATTCCCGTATGGCCCAATAAATACCATAAGTCAGGTATAAATTCATAAATATTTACATTCAAACGATAGGATACAATCTATACATAAAGTAACTTTATAGGTTTTCGATGATCCCCATGTAAAGTACATGAAAATGGTGGAAGAATTGGAGCATCCTACAGGAAAGAAAGTTAAAGTTGTTGGCCCAGCAGTAACATACAGTTATGCTACAAACAAAGTTAGATTTGCACCGCCTATAATGGGCCAGCATACAGATGAAATATTAAAAAATGTCTTGAACTATACCGATGATAAAATACAAAATTTAAAGAAAAGCAAGATAGTACAGTGAAGAACATTATGTTATGAAAACAAAAATAATACAAACCATTTATAAAATTATATTTTAGCATATTTTATATACATACTTTTAAAATGATATTATATTAAACAATAATGCACATACTATTCTACTGTAACTACATATTATTTAATATAATATGTACGTAATTTAAAAAGCAAATAAATAATTGACTAAATGATTCTGATTATTTTGATTGGCAGCTGTACCATTTACCGGTTTACCAAAGAAAATTACGCAATCTGTATTCACTGGTCTTTGTTCTTGCAGGATGTTCCAACGGTTCGATTGTGTCTCAGGAAACCAAGGTCTAGTAAGAAGGTCCAGTGGACTCAAGGCACCGTTGATAATGAACACATGAATAAGAAGAAATCGAAATGCAAGTTTCCATTATTCACACTTTCATATCAAATGCAGTAAAAACGTTCAACTTTAAAAATAAGACTATTTGTACATAAACGTATTTCAGGTTGTTGTATCTATGAAAAACCAAGGAGTTTTGGTGAAAGTAGTTCTGAAGATAGCGACGACGAATGTGAACATTGCCATGGACACAAAGATGTTCACAAAAAAATTCTAAAACTCGACGCAGGAGCGTCCAAAGAAGAGATATCACCCCCTGTATCAGGTAATTTTATTAATTAAAATCGCTATTAAAAGGAAAATGTATACGTAAATTAAATTAGTATGGGGAAAACGTTTGGTATATTTTTCTGTTTTTTCCCCCTTTTTTTTTATAGAATCTATAGCAAATGCATCGACGTAAATGCACCAGTGATACAAATCATTCTTTTTAATCAGAAAAGTATATTTGTTGAATTAATGTTATATAGGAAAAAGATATGGAAACTAGGTATGCAATTATAATTTACTACCTTTCAATATCAGTTCACTATAATAATGTAATAACATGTAGTGATTTTACAGGAAATTTAAAATATCAAGGAAGCATTGCAGTTTCAAATGTAATAACATTATTAGTATTTATCCTACTGACGTTAATATTGCCGAACAGATATTGCAGGTCACACTTGCAATACCTCGCATCGTTAATCAAAAAGATATTGGTATAGTGTATATCATCATTGAAAAGAATGGGGAGAAAAATATGGATTTTTATTAATTGCAAGATTCGTTCCTGTTACATGATTCACCATTTATAGTAGTATACTGATTGCAAATTGAATCTATCAACAAATAATTAGAGATCGTTACTAGATAATTTACGAAATATATATATATATATATATACACACACACACACACTTTTTTTTTGTTGGATGTAGAACTAATCGTAGTTCCTATACTAGATAACATAGAGCATGCATTTCACAACTTTTCGAGAACGTTAAAGTTGCTTAGAAAGAAACGGCTGGACTCTAGCTGTAAGTATCATAAGGGCTCGTCGTTTAGTAGATTCAAACTTTCTTAAAGAAATAAAAGGTTCAATGCAAATATCAGCATTTCTACAAAATTGTTTAGCGATATATAACACGTATAGTTCTAATCTAGCAGTCAGAAAGATATACATACAAAACATTAAATACTTGTAACAGGAAATTATTCTTTTTATTAGATTTTCTTTTCGTTACACGTGTAACTCCTTGCGAATAAAATAATTTCATTTTGAATAGCATTATATTACATTGTAGTGTTTTACATTAATTGAAAGTAGAATTCCTTATTTAAGATACGTCTAATTGCTAATCGAAAAATTGTATCGTCCTGATGATACATTGCATGTACATATGTATATATAAAATAATTAGAAATAGTTCATTTCACTTCTCGCCCTATTTCATAAATATGTAAATATGAAATTAGTCATTTGTGAAAGTTAGAAATATCCTATCATTTTGCATTCCTATAATGAAAGCTATTTTAGTGTTCGCTGGTTTTTATATACGTATTAAATGTGTACCATCGAAACTTATTTTATGCTAATTTAAAAACATCAGCCGAGAAATATATCATGAAATGTTTAGATGATTCTCATTTCCATTTCATACGAATGTCTGAAAGTATGCAACGTATCTCTGAACATAATGAATTATTAAGTGAAAGAAAAAAAACAGATCAGCTTCGCGATATTTATATTATAATTTATAGAATAAATGATAAATATTCCTATTTTTGACAAACGTCATTAATACAAAAATACGTATCTCCACCGAACTATTTCAAAATATAAGCAGTGGTGCATAATACAATATACACTAATTTAAAGCAATAAATATGTAAACATTCATGGGACTGGTTTCGTAATGAAACTTGTTCCTTTATTCTAATTTCAATGAAAATAAAGTTTGTAACTTCCTATCACTACATAGATAGGGTATTAATATATTACAGATTTCAATATAAGATTAAGATAATATAATATATCTCTCCCGAAACGTTAAACCGAAATTTATATCGGGAACTTAATAGTCTTTAGCCAGTCAATATTGCCACTGGTTTTCCTATATTTTCGCCTATTTCGTACCTCCATACCTCTACGGAAAGAAAGTTCGTTCAATCCCAGTGAACGTACCGCAGCTCGGCTACGCCAAACTTTAACAGTATAATCGTCGCTAGTTGTGACTAGCATCTCAGGATCACATGGATTAAAAGCAACTGAATTAACAACATCCGAATGTGGAAACTTGGCTAAACATACTCCATAATGTCGGTCCCAAAAATATCCATGTTTGTCCTCAGCACCGCTAAGGAATGAACACTTTATTATTTTAGTAATCAGGTTTCAATGGAGTTCGAAATTCAAGTTGAATACGTAAATTAAATTTACCTTGCTACATATTCATTACACACGTCGAGGAAGATGAAAAAGCATTTATTATTGGGGGTGTACGCCTTATGAGCTCTTAACATAGTGCCCACTTGCTTCAACGTTACTAAATCAATTACGTGTAAATCAATTTCTTGGGCTATTGGCGGAGGTTGTAATGGATTTGTAATAACGTATCCTCGTGGCCACGGTCTTGTATTAACATATAGGTATCTAACAACACACGTTGGGAGATAGTTATTTATAATACGAAACCTAAATGTGTATAGTTATGATATAAAATCGCGAACCTATGATCTGGAGAAAGTCCCATTCCTATGATATGTCCATGTAAATCGATTAAATGATCTACCTTATCGAACTGATCAGCTACAGTTTCGTAATCTAATAAGTTGGTAAAAAGTGCATAAGAGTTTTGTTCCTCGCGATCTTTCTCTCGTTGTGCTACTCTTTCGCGTAATGGTGGGCCAGGGTCCAATCGTGTAGGAAACCTTACATTTCTTATTCTTTTAAAACCCACTTGATGTGGTGTATAAGTTTTCGATCCAGTAGTGAAAATAAGATATTTTTCGCAATTGTTTGATAACTCGTCCTCTTCGTTTCCTTCTGCTTTTAGAGATTCTGATGATATAACTTCGATATTAAAATCACAAAACGGTTAATCACCTGGTACTACATTGACTTCCCCTTACCTTTCGTTTCATTGTCCGAATCCCACTGCGAATCTTCATCTTCCCCCTCGATGTCTTGTGTCTTTTGTTCCATTTCTACTTGTCTGTATTCTTGATTGTATTGTATAGGATTGGCATATTCAAAACCATCCCCAAGCTTTTTCCAATTCATAAATCCGCCCTCCAATGTACTATACCTATTTGATGGGTTCAAAAATTAAGTAGCAAGCAGAATTATGGAACTATAGTCGATTCTATTAATCTTCGATTAGCTCACTGTAGTCCAGACGAGGCATGACGAAGAACAACCGGTTCTTCTTGATCTTGCAGAGTGTCACTAGAAGATGTAGATGAAATATCTTTATGACTCGGTGGATTTCCCCTTTCCTCTTTAGCATTAGAAGACGAAGGCGGATTTTCTTCTTCTCCAGATTCATTTTGTTCAGGTGTTAAGCAATTAGCTACCATTACCGCCCGAACCGATGACGCATTACCATTGTAAAATCTAGAATACATAAAATACTTGTATTTGCAATTTGTATAACTATGTTGTGAGTAATCGAATGTCACTGTTCCGTATGCAATACCTAAATAGTTGTGTCATAATAGGTACGTGTTCGCTTGACGATTCTTGATTTGCCTTATTAAGCCAAAGAAGACTAGTGCTAACTAGATGTGCCAACCAATATAAGTTTCCACTTAAAAGGTAATGTTCACTGTACCATGTACCAAATATGTCGTAAGGCTTATTCGGTACCCTACATTGCAGATGAAATCCAGCTTCAAGAAAAAAGATTAAACAGCTATCAGTAATGTACGTTTTTTGTCATTAATTCAGAAATACGATGTAGCTTAACGATTTTCTTACCCGTTAGTTTGAACACTGCTATTTCACCAGAAGTGCTAAGGGGAGTTCCAAATCGTACGCCGGAAACAAGTAACAAGGTATCAGAGGAATTGAATTGCGAAAACTGTGTGTACTTCCAACTAAATATTTTCATGTCGTGACGATACTTTATACTAACTGGATATTTGCTGTTCCATACCTGCAACAAATTGTCCCACGATTTATTACACAAGTACGGTGAAATTTTATTTATAACAACTCCATTTATATGAACAAAATTGTAGTACATTTTTCGACCTCTTATTATCTGAATCCTGTCGTATGAACGCAAACTCCTACTAGGGAGAATTAGGCAGGCTTCTATTGTGCGAAGCAATGGTTATACGAACCTACTTATCCTTTAACAAGTTCATACAAATGGAGTTCTGCTGTATGTCATAAAGTACCAAATAACGGACATATATAATCAACTCTGCTTACAAAAATGAATCCATCTTTCGAACAAGTGGCAAACATCTTTCCGTTATGGGAGAAACTGACATGTAAGACTTGATGCGAATGCTCTTTAAGTACCTCTGTTTCCAACAGCGGTGTATGATACGTTAAACGTTTAAATTCTCCTAACCATGAGGTTTTTCCTGCAAAATACGATGACGCACTTTCAGTTGAGCGCAAAGTACAAAAGAATGTGATCCAATAATTCTCTATCAACAACGATTTTCGTGTATAATATCGTATATGCTAGTTCCGTTGTGTTCTTAATCGTGTAAAAATTTTGTTCCTTTGCAACGTTTAGTATTTATTTATAAAGTATACAATAAAATTAACCTGGCATAATGCCGATGTTGGGATCTATTTTGTATATCCGATAAAACAGATCCTTCCAAAGGAACTCGTCGCAGGACACTCTGTGCCATGATTTGCACACTTCTCCAACAATTGTCAATTCCCACGGTGTTAGGTATTGAAATATATTCAACAGAATGGAATCCGGCATATAATACCAATATCCATTTCTCTCTGATAGTTCCGATGGTTCGTCCGAACCGTTGCTTGCTTCGTCAAATATCGTTGAGTCTTTCTCGCCATTTTCTCGATTATCCGTGACACACTCGACGATGTCCATAGCGAAACACAGTTCTTTATTTACTAGAACAGCTGATACCTATCGACGATACCTACGGCTGTTTTAATGTCAGCGCTTCCGAGAATGTACGAGTTTGACCGAGAATATGAACGATTTAACTTTGAAGCGCTAGGCGATTGCATGCAATGATCAATGTAATACTGTAACGATGCTACGATTGAAAAGAATTCCGTCCATATATAAAGTTAATTCCACTGTTAAGTATCTAGCGTGATCTAAATTTGACGATAGAGACAAATGTAGATCGCACCGTCGGAAATACTACGTATTATTTACGTATAATATATTAATGCGCATATACGTTTTTTTTTCTCTTAAAGCTATTCTTCGCGAAAGTATGTAATACGATCTTTTTTGTCTGAGCGTAAGAATTTGTAAGTTGAAAATCATAATTATTGAAAGATACATAATATTTGCGCAATAATTCATATACTTTAATGTCGTGTATTAGGTCAAATAATAAGTCGGTATTTTATTAAAAATGTTTTATCTAAAAAAATGAAATTGTACATACAATTTTTTAATTACACGTTGATAGTTCAAACATTTTATGTTCATTATATTTATAATTAAAAATATAATTCTTACTATTAACTGTGACATTTAATTTACATAGTCTTTTATTTCATAAAAATAACTGTGTAACACGTTGACCATTTAATTAAGATAAACGATCTACAAGAGGAAAGATTTGTTCTGGAAGGCATATAGAAAATTATTTGGTAATTAATGCAGAAGAGTTTATCGCTTCCTAAATTTATACCGAATCCGCAAGTATGCATCTTTGCTGGACATCTCACATAATATACACGATCGCCTCTGTAGATGATTGTAGAGAACGTATACGATTAATTTTTTTCAATCTGTTAAGAACTACCTGCTTGAGAAATTAATTGGTTCTCCACTTGCATATAAAATTGTTCTCCAAACCATTCTCTATGCATCTCCAAATAACTGAAACAGTTAAAGACGTATTACTGTTAACTATGGAAAATAGAAAACGCTTGGAAAACAATATTTAAAAGTATTACCTGAGAAACATGTCCAAATATTTTAGAAGTACCTTTAACTTTTTATGCGGTATGTCTGTTAGTTGTAGTAAATCCGGTAGTTTAACTAAAAGTAGTAATAACATTTTCCTATTTCTTCATTTCGTACTAAGAAATGTTTGATAAAAATCTTCTTGAGAACAAAAGATTCAAAAAGACTACACACCGAATAGCCGTGTTAAGTGAAGGGCACCGTAATACGTCGAAGGACTTGGCGACCCTTCAGATCTGGAAGATTCTGGCATTAATCTCCATTTGTTCGATTGTTGTAGCAACGCGTTCACTTGTACAGATGTAACAACTGGTATTCTCAATGTTACACCGCGTGGGCTAGAACAACGAGAACTTGTACTTGCAATACTAGAAAAAAAAGAGCTTGTCAATACACAAACAATATGAGAATATTCCCCATTTTCCTTGAAACGTTCAATTACCTCGATAAATTTCCGGTATCTGGTTTAATTTCTTCATATGTTCTCAATTGCCTATTCTCATCGATAGAACTCACTCTGCACGATCTCAGTCTTCGTTTCGAGTTTGCTACCATTTTTGATGTATCCACTTCTTGATCGTGTTCTTGAAATGGTGGCAAATGAGCATATTCTGTATCTTCGTATTCTTCTTTAACTAATACTTCGGA
Source organism: Nomada lathburiana (assembly GCA_963667235.1). Taxonomy (NCBI): domain Eukaryota; kingdom Metazoa; phylum Arthropoda; class Insecta; order Hymenoptera; family Apidae; genus Nomada; species Nomada lathburiana. The sequence goes on from OY763909.1 coordinate 7,801,042, forward strand.
GTTCCTTAAAATTATATCAATTATATTAATTATATTACCTGTGTTCTAAATATTTTCTCTGGCGTTAACCCTGAAGGGAAAAGAAAATATTTTCTATCATAACGATCAGTATCTAATTAATTAAAATATTGAAACTTACTCAACGGGTTCTTCTTTCACAAGAGTTGGGTGTTCAGTGTACAAGAAAGAAGACTTTAAGCTACAGTATTGTTCTTGTTCTTGTCTATAAAGAAGGAGATCGTGTAATGTAAAATCGAAATATATACGTAATCCATCAGCAACCTCTCTGCATATGTTTATTTCGTTAACTGTTTTTTCTATCGAATTATTTGCTTTATTCCTTTGGGGCTTTTCTGGAACGTTTGTTAGTTGCGTCGTCGTGAAATGTTGTACCCACGATTCTAAAATATTTGCAACAGTAGGTTGTGCAGGAAGTACAGCTAGCTAAAACCCATGTTACTCTCTGTTACATTCAAATTTTAGATTACACTTTCTCGATTATAAAACATTTACAGTTTATAAGGAGTAAAAGATAGTACCTTATTTTTATTAGTTATTAGATCGTAATCTTGTTCCAAAATTCTCCTTAGAGTGGTACCAATATCAAGATCAACTCCTGGTTTTATACTGGCACCGGACTGGCTGCCACCACCGCTATCCTCATCATCACTGGTCTCTCCTACATAATCCGAGCTACTCTCTGTATCCTCTTCCGTAATAACTTCCTTTATTAATATAGACAAATACTTTGGTTAAATGATATCTGTGCACACTAAATATGTACGCATTTATTATACATAACAAAAAAATAGTTGCGATACCTCAGTGTCATAATCAGCATGTTGGCCCGAACTACCATCTTCCGATGATCCAGTTGTTGCAGATGTTGCACGACTACCTCCGCTTCTTGCCCTCCTTCTTGGTTCTTGATTTTCTGACTCGTTCAAGCGTTCTGATAATTTGTGACTTCTTTTTTTACGTTCTCGCCGATACAAATAAGCCCCCCTAATTATCATTTAGTTAAAGAAAATTCAATTAAATTTATATTTTTAGAAATATCATTGACCGCCTTTTTTTAAACTTACAGAACTACAGTTATTAAGTACATACAATTGTAATTGGGCTTTTTGCGCTAAATCCCTTTGAAGTTGACGATTCTCTTCTGTGTCCTTTAATACATATTCCTCTGTTACACAACGATCCCACGAGGAATTCCACCCCTATTGAAAACGGTAAAATTTCATTTGGAATGCTAATGAACGCAATAGTAAAAGACAATAATATTAACTAGCAAAATTATTGCGCTCAATTACTTTTTTACCTGAAAGTGTATCAAATATTCCACAGCCTTGCGCCCCCTTTGATCTTTATTAACTATCACATCGAGTACCTAGAATTTATGTGAAATGATAATGAAGCATAAAACAACGTTCCTTAAATGGGCTCTACAGTTATACTGTACCTTCGAATCATATAGTACTTTTGCTTTTGTAGGATCGGGTTCGTAACAGAGGACTTTTTCGCCATCGCAGAATTTAAATTTCGGTCCTCTCGTTGAAACCATGATCTTCTTTTATTATAATTGGGACCAATTTGCGAGTTTCTTTTTACAATTAAATGGAATGTCAATGCGAATGACAGAGTTGTGTATTGTTTAGAATAACATAACCTCGGACATTACAATTGCAATCACATTAATTAACGTGATTACAAGGAAACGTGTAACAGCGATTCTAAAACACTTTTCATTGATAATTCTACGGAATCACTGATCGCATTGGACTTTCGTGTGTTATGTTGTTAAGAATTCGTGATCATAAAATCCCGGTATTAAAATCGTTTACAGCAATGCTCTCTAGCGGTACGGCCCGTAACGCGCTTGCTTCTCCTATCACCCGATCTTCACGCAGTACGCTCATACCCGCAGATATCTGCCTATAAGTATGTACATATAATTATACATATATTACGAAGCCCTCGTAAGGACCAGAGCTCACAGACGAGATAAAATAGTAAACGTATTCGTGCGGGACAGCATAGGCAACAATGGACATCAAAAGTGTCGCACGATATAAGTATTGATACCGCAGCGTATATCGATGCCCCAAAATCATCTATAAATCGTAATTGATCATAATAAGGGTTTTGATATTAGTGCAATATCTGAGTATAGCAATCGATTACATGTTACAGTCAACATGTTTTACGTGCACATGTCAAAGGTTAAATGTTAAATGTTCTAGATTAAATATTTTAATGAATTTGGTCTTAAATGACGTCGTAAAACCTAAGGAGCAGGTAGATATTATTGCTTCATAGTTTGCAATTACATGTTCCCCCTAATTATTAAATCAATGTGCCCGGTTGACCATGGATGAAGCGTTACTGGTGTCATCTTTAAAGAAGTGCTTGAAACTACTCGTGCCTCTGCCTGCCCTACATTCAAAACTGTGCAGATATGGAAGAGGCACGAGTAGTTTCAGGTACTTCTTTGTAGATGGCGTCACCAAAGACCACTGTTGAGTGTAGATAAGGCAGGGATACAAGTAGTTTGAAGAAGTTCTTCATAGATAGCGGTACTATAGGTCTAACATTTGGTTATTTATATTTACATTTATAAAATTAGGTTAATGATGCTTGAAAATCATTTCGTGTTCTCACTTTCATATCAATAAAGTGCTAGCAAACTCAGTATTAAACTCTCCATTAAAATTTATACGTACGATAACATTGTAAATTTCATTGTTCACTATCTTGTACGTACACCAATCGAGGTCTTTAACAATGGTAAATGCATCTATGAATATTCTTTTCTTTAAATAAATTTTCCTGCATGTAATAAATACATATTAATAGTAGTATTATTCTTTATTTCGACCTCACAGTAATGAAATTTGGACTTGGTGCACATATAACCTAACTTTGTAACACTCTCTTAACTCTTGCATTCTTGTCTTTCGCTCTTCCTTTCATACCTACTCTACCTTACGTATTTCCTACTCTCTTCTTTTAAGGCTATCCGTCAGTTCCTTTACTTCCCTTGTTGTCAAATTCACTCCTGCTTGACTCATTCCGTTCCTTTTAAAATAATCCTCTCCCTTCTCTTATGTTTCTGGGTCGGCCCTGCATTCTTTCTTCGTCCCCTAAATATCCCATAACAATCTTTTTCTCCCCTGTTATATACTTACTAATATGGTTTTTGTGTGTGCAGGTTTCGCATGCAAAGAGTAAGAAGCATTGAATGGCACTTTGAATCGTATTCAAAAGCAAGAAAGAAGAAAGAATAACTTTTGCGATATAGTTTAGTTACAGTAAATTAGTTTCTAAATATAGTTTGTAACTATTAATCCTTAAGTTTAATGTAGAACAATTGTGTAATTAACTGTCATGTATATCTATTATATATTTTATTTTATATTTAGTTCATTCGGTAGACCTTATGTAAACTTTAATATTACCATTACTACAAGTTCTACTGAATGTGCTAAATATAAAATGGAAGATATAATAAATACAAGTTACACAATTGCTGTAATTTAAATTTAAAAACTTCTGCATTTAAAGTGCATAAATTTTAGTATAAGTTTTATCTGTAAGATATCTTGTAAATTAACTTCAAAGAATAGTTTATAAGTATTAGATTATTTAAGTTTATAGTATTTTTTATATTACATAAATGTTAGTTTAGAATTGATACAAGATTTAGTTGTAAGATGTATTGTAAATAGATTTAAAAGAATAATTCATAAGTATTAGCTTGTAAGTTTTAATTGCAACATGTTTGTAACTTGTATCTTAATTAATTAATTTAAATAAACCTTGAGTGAAAGAAATTCTACTGCTCTTTTTATTTTCATACCTTACCAATCCTTGAAAAGACCTAATTCCAATTCCTTAAACAAGTGCCACCGCAGAGGAACTTTAAATTTAAAATTCTAAAGCTGGACACTTGTAAAAATGGCCCTGAACACTATTAAATTTGACGCCAGCCCTTGAAATTTATGGTAGAAACTCAATAATTTAAGCGCTCGGAAATTCCTGGAACGTGACGTCATTTCCTAGAACTGCCGGGGTCGGATACCTCCTCGCATATCATATTCTCCTAATACAAATTCACGATTTTCAGCGAGATATTTTTGCCAGAAACTTAGAAATTTTGCGCTCGGAAATTCCTGGAACGTGACGTCATTTCCAAGAATTGCCGGGGTCGGATACCTCCTCGCATATCATATTCTCCTAATACAAATCCACGATTTTCAGCGAGATATTTTTGGCAGAAACTCAGAAATTTTGCGCTCGGAAATTCCTGGAACGTGACGTCATTTCCAAGAACTGCCGGGGTCGGATACCTCCTCGCATATCATATTCTCCTAATACAAATCCACGATTTTTCAACACTTAAATTTCTGAGTTTCTAGAAAAATATCTGCCGAAAATCGTGGATTTGTATCAGGAGAATATGATATGCAAGGAGGTATTCGTTCTCAGAAATGACGTCACTTTCCAGGAATTTCCGAGCGCAAAATTTCTGAGTTTCTGGCAAAAATATCTGCCGAAAATCGTGGATTTGTATCAGGAGAATATGATATGCAAGGAGGTATTCGTTCTCAGAAATGACGTCACGTTCCAGGAATTTCCGAGCGCTTAAATTTCTAGACTCTCCCAACAAATTTTGCAAGAAATGAGAACTGAAAATGATTCTGAATGTCCTGCTGCCAAGTTTAATAACGTATAGGACAATTTTTACAAGTTTCTCGCTTCAGGACTTTGCATTTAAAGTTCCTCCACGGTACTTCTTGTATAAGGAATTGGAATTAGGTTCTTTCAAGGATTGGTAAGGTATGAAAATAAAAAGAGCAGTAGAATTTCTTTCATTGTAGATTTATTTAAAGTAATTAATGAAGATACAAGTTACAAACATGTTGCAATTAAAACTTAGAAGCTATTACTTATGAATTATTCTTTTTAATCTATTTAGAATACGTCTTACAACTAAATCATTATCAATTTTAAAATAACATTTATGTAATGTAAAAAATACTATAAACTCAAATAATCTAATACTTATAAACTATTCTTTGAAGTTAATTTACAAGATATCTTACAGATAAAACTTATACTAAAATTTATGCACTTTAAATGCAGAAGTTTTTAAATTTAGCTTACAAGCAATTGTGTAACTTGTATTTATTATATCTTTCATTTTATATTTAGTATATTCAGTAGAACTTTTAGTAAAAGTAATATTAAAGTTTTCATAAGGTCTACCTTATAAACTGAATATAAAATAAAATATATAATAGATATACATTACAGTTAATTACACAATTCTTCTAAATTAAACTTACGGGTTAATAGTTACATACTATGTTTATAAACCAATTACTATGACTAAAGTATATGGCAAAAGTTATTCTTTCTTCTTTCTTGCTTTTGTACACGATGAGATGTGCCGGTTCAATGCTCCTTACTCTTTGCATGCGAAACCTGCGCACACAAAAGATATATTAGTACAAGTATGTAACAGGAATGAGAAAGATTGTTAAGGGATATTTAGAGGGAATAGAAAGAGGGGAGAGCTCAAGCAGAAGCATAAGAGAAGGAGATAATTATCTGAATAGGAACTGATTGAGTCAAGCTGGACTGAATTTAACGAGAAGGAAAACAAAGGAAGTGACCTGTACGCCTTGAAAGGAGCGACTTCAAAATACAACAGCAGAAACACAATCGAAAAGTATGACAAACAAGATATAATGAATGGTTCATAAAATTAAAACAGTTATAATACCAGATGGGATAGTGAGCAATTAATAATGTGGATAAGATGTAGAAGGACTAACAAATGGAATAGATATTTGCGGAAAGGAAGAGAATAAAAGATGTGATCTATGCGGTGGTAAATTTGGAATGTTACAATATCTAGTAAGAATATGTAGAGAAACAGAGGATGGTTCAGATATAAAATGTAGTTATTCGAAGATCAGACTAAAGGATAAAAGAGTGGCATAAGAATTTAAAATGGAGAAGGGAGGAAATTCAAAGATGTATATTAAAGGGACAAGAAATAGGGTAATACGTAAGGTAGAGAAGGTATGAAAGGAAGAGCAAAAGACAGGAATGCAAAAGTTAAGATAGTATTAGAGAGTTAGGTTATACGTACACCAAAAAGTATATTTCGTGAGACCGAAATAAACAATAATAATATTGCAAGTGTGAATTTATTACATGCAGGAAAGTTTATTTAATGGAAAGAATATTCATAGATGTATTTACCTTTGTTAAAGAGCTCGATTGGTGTATGTACAATAAAGCGAACAATGAAATTTACAATGTTACTGTACGTATAAAATTTAATGGAGAGTTTAATACTGAGTTTGCTAGCACTTCATTGATATGATATTGAGAACAAGAAATGATTTTCTAGCATCCTTAACCTAATTTTATAAATGAAAACAAATAACCTTTTGTTGGATCTATAGTGCCGCTATCTATAAAGAAGTCCGTCAAACTACTTGTATCCCTGTCTTATCTGCACTCAACTGTGGTCTTTGGTGCGCCATCTACAATGAAGTGCCTGAACTACTAGTGCCTCTTCCATATCTACACAGTTTTGAGTGTAGGGCAGGCAGGGGCACGAGTAGTTTCAAGCACTTCTTTATAGATGGCGATGCAAAAGTTATTTCAATTTTTACCGCAGGGAGCGTTAACCTCGTTTTGTATAATCTGTTGGTAACGTCGTCAATGACATGGAAAAGGTAGGGTGTCTTCAATACTCTGGGAATTCGGACCGAAAGGATACATTATATATGATTAATCGGTCTTTCTTATATCTCGTCAGCGCTGGAACACATCTTCATGTTCATTACCTGACTCAAAACCTAAGTAATTCTGATGGGCGACATATGGCTCCTAGGCTGCTGCCATGGCAAAGTTTGTCCACCACTGGGATAGTCTGCCCTGCCCCCCTTTATTGCTCTCTTACGGCCTTGTGAATCTCTGTCATTTTCCCCACTTCTGCGGCGCTGCCTATGATAATAATAATGAAATAACTATTGTAATATAGTACATAAATATAGTACAGTGTAAAAGCAAAGGCGATCTATACTTAATTATATCGATCACTTTACTAAATAGGAAAGTCAATAATTAAATTCCTTTACCTGTAGCTTCATTCTTGATGATATACATAATTCCATCTGGCAGCTGTACATGACGAAAATCATTATTAATGATTGAAGAATGTATGCGATCAATCAGAAGTTTTTTTTTCTTTTTTATCTCAACTACTTGATTAGTTTACATCTGCGTAGCTTGTATTACTTCTACGTTGCACATCTCAAATAAGAAGTAAAAGCTATTAATACAAACTTCAACAAAGTATAAAACGTAAGAGAAATAGGAATCGCTAAATAGTAATCACTGCGTTATGCAATTTTAGATTATTAATAATTCTACCAATATTGGCAGAAGCAATTCTAACTCTTCTTTTCAAGAAATTCAAAAATTATTCTCAAATATAATCCATCAAGTTATAATTGTTTCCCTTTTTCTCTTATAGCTTGAGAGAATATACATATTGTACACAGATTCATTGTAAATATTGTAATTATATAAAATTTCATGTAACACGTGATGATGAAAAAAAGTCAAAATTAAGTCTGATCAATTTTTATAAAACTTATAAAGTAAAATTTAGTCTATTACCTTCGTACAATAAATTTACTACTTAAATAATTTCAAAATTTCGTCAATATCGCAACATTTTATTTGCAATTTCTTTTTAATAAAATGCATACGTTTTGAATACTTCTACTTATTTATCCAACTGATATGTCCTCACAAATCGGATGTTATTTACTGCTATAACTACGTTATTTTCATATATTACTCACCACCTGCAATTCTTTCTATAATCCCACGGACTGATATCTTTTTATGAATTCGTACATCATGCATCACGATAACAAGAACGGCATTATTTATCATTTACCGTAAGAGACGTTGTTACTCCGTGTTACATTTTGTCCGTAAACAAACGTAATTTATTCTCTACAGAAAAGCGTGCGTATGTACGTAGTGTGTACGTACGTGTATATTTGACATTATTTGTAAAAATTTGTTTAAAACTTAACAAAGGCCGTATGATATAATACATCACATTAATATAAAATATTTTATACGCATTTTATAATCTACGTAGATATTTTTAGTTCAACATTCAGTATATACGTATATTCGCATAATGAATATACATACGTATGTTATATGTATATTTCTCTGCATTTCACTAAAATAAATAATTGGTTCAAAGGAAAGATAAAATTGTGTTATGTAAAAATGAATACTTTCTTACATTCGTACAAGGGAGAAATATTCAATTTACATCATTTGGAACATAACAAGGTGTTGGAATTCTCGAATAAAACTACATTGCGTTACAAGCTACCCTTTTACTTAAAAAGACACATTCTGTTTTTTTTGCTTTTCTCTTTTTCCATTATCCTTCACTGTTACTATATTGGTGCTATACTCAATTATATTTTAGTCTTGTACACTACTTCATACAGGGTTGCTAAGATTTACTATCTATTTCAACAGACATTCAATCTCAATAATAACAATATAGACATCGAGCCATAATAAGGATAATGATAGTCATATATTATTTTAAGATCACACAATGATTGACCGTGGCACGGATACATCAGTGAATTAATTCGACCAGCTCGTGATTTTGTTGCAATAAATGTATTTCTTCATTTTTTTTTTTGTTATTTTAGTTCACTTAAGACTAAGAGTAGCAATAGTAGTTTTATAGCAGCAGCAGCAGCAGCAGCAATAATGATAATATTTATATCTATCGTTAACATATTTTGATAAAATTATACTAATAATTATAATTGTAATCGTCATGACCATCATCATTTATATACATATATATTACGTGTATACGCGTACATGTACGACGACGCAACTTTACAGTATACTTAGAGACTGTATAATCATAATTGTACGCATATGTTACACGTGCTAAACCTTTTCATAAGAAATCTTACAGGTATATATCAATTTAGATCACGCAGTTTTTTGCTCTATATTCTTCCGTATCGTGGATTAGATCTAAAAGTATAATTCATCGAATATGGAAATGATCGTCAGCACCGCATTGCATTTCCGTCGTTATACTATTTAACACCGATCTTTAAATAAATTCGTTTTTATAACAGGCATCTCAATCTAGCAGCATACAGTAGTTACAGTAGCTAACAAAAATTCAGGTTCAAGTAGGGCAACAAAATTTTCTCACAATTTTTACTTTTGTCTGGATTTAGCAAGCTTTTAAATAATATGCATGCTGTAATATTAAACGCAAAACAACTTTTATAGATAGATCAATTTCATCGAATTAAAAGAATTCAAGGAACATTGCATTGCGGCCGAAGACTATCACTTCAGAAAAAAATATAAGGATACGTGAAAATAGATGTATGCAAATATTATGGGCGCATCGAGTGTACCAAGAAAAAAATTATTCAACTATTGAGTGTGTTGTTTCATTTTTTAAAAAGGGCATTTTCATTCTCGAAAGCGCACTAGCCTTTTGAGATAAAGACGAACGTGAAATATCACGACAAATATACTGTGATGTCACAATATCATTAAACAAATTCACTGTTATCCGAACTTATGCAAACAGTGTGTTGTTGTTCTTGTTGCTCCTAGAAAAATGATAGCGTCTTGAGCAACATACCATGATCAACAAAATTTGTATTGCTAATAACATGCTTAGGTAGTTGTATTACCACCAAATTTCAATGCATATTTCATTACACAAAATTATTTGTATTAATGCTAAGGCATCAGTTATGTTGAATCTTAAAAAGAAGTGTCCACGTTGTTTGACAAGAAGCTACATTCGAGAGATAATCAAGAACGAATCTACCCCACAAATATGCTCCAAAGTTCTCCAATAAATGCGGATTGTACTTAACGAACCACGAGCAAACATGCCATGACCTAATTGTTCTGCTAAATGTGTTACGATTTCCGATCAGACATAACAATTATGTCTATACGGTTTGAAAAATATCGTAGCGTTGCTCCACTCCAATGAAGGACATTAACAATGACTTGTAAAGATGCAATTAAAAAGGGCAGCCCATACTGTTCGCCATACCAAATAAGAGAGCATTACAATTTTCAGAAATGATGTGCTGAACGCGTTACCCCGACTAGACCAAATGTCCATTTCGAAAGCCAATTGTAGAAGAAACACACGATATAAAATACAACATTGCCTTCTGATGTAAGGAAGCCAAACGGATGCCCCTTGGTATTAAATTTGTATTTTAATCTAATTTTTGGTAAAACGTGTCTCTTACTGAACCTTTTAATATATATATACATGTTATATGCTTCTCTTTTTACACCTCTACGTACATGCGATAAATAAATTTTGACGTTGTAAACATGCTTCAATATTGCAATGATTGGAATTTGAATAAAGAAAACCAAGGTGCATACTTTGGACTTCCGAAACACATCAAGCCTGATGATGTAGTATTTTTTTTTCTTTCTTTTTTTTGTTTAAATGCGCAGGTACGCGTATGTACGATCTGACCTGTGCATCTATGTACTTGTCCAAAATTTTCACCACTCCAAGACCTAGCAGGCACAAGAATCACCCTTGCCGTTGTTTCTTTGGTCGTTGGTCAGTTTAATTTGGTCGGGAAATTCATTGTACAATTCCACCTAAAACAGGAATATTTTTGTTAGGTCTAAATGTATCCTAAATATAAACAGATCTGTATATAATCTAACTTATAAATTTTAAGATGATCTCGCTTACCTCACTTTCTTGAGCTAATGCATTCTTCGCTATCGTTTGGAAGGCCTGTTCAACATTAATGGCCTCTTTAGCACTAGTTTCAAAATATGGAATATTATTTTTAGACTGACACCACTGCTGCGCTCTCTTACCAGAAACCTGGAACATATTTATTAATAAAATTACAGGGACTAAAAATTCAAATAAATCGTAGTAAGTACGAATATTTGGTGAGAATTTATATTAATATACTTATATATATATACCAATAAAAGGAAGCCAAAATTTTCTTACCGCTCTCGATTCTAAATCAACTTTATTTCCAAGTACGACAAATGGAAAGTTATCTGGATCTCGAGGAGAGGCTTGGATTAGGAATTCATCCCTCCACGAGTCTAAAGATTTAAAGCTACTCGGTGCAGAGACATCGAATACAAGTACACAACAATCAGCACCCCTGTAGAAAGCAACGCCTAAAGACTGAAACCTTTCTTGGCCGGCTGTATCCCAAATCTGTTTGAAAATAAATGGATTAAAAAGTAAAACATAAGGAAATGTAACATTATACAAACCTTATTTGATTTGGTTTACATATACCTGCATAGTGACTATTCTGTCGTCTATCATTAATTCTTTGGTAAGAAAATCTGCACCTATAGTAGCTTTATACTGATTGGTAAATTTCTTGCTTACATACTGATTCATAAGAGAAGTTTTACCAACTCCAGAATCTCCAAGGATAATAACCTTGAGCAATACTTTCTTACGAGAAGCCATTGTGATCTAAAAATGAAAGATACTTATTTACCATAAAACTGTTTTAAGTAAGTTATAAGTCGTAATGCATTTTGAATTAAATATATTTCAAATATTATCCAATTATAGTAAATTATAGTGACAAACAACTTTCTTTAGCGAATATTTGACAAAGATAATGTCGAAACATAAATCTGCAAAGCAGAGTCAAAGTCTTTGTAATCGAATGTGTACGTACTACGATGCTATGCATGTACAACTTAGATAAGAAACGAATACAAATAACAAAATTGGTATGCTGAATGAATTATTACCACAGCTATTATGTTCAATCACTTTTAACACGAATAAAAACGAAATTCAATCGAATAAAATTTATATGAAAAAGAAATTATATAAATAAAAAGGTGAAATTATAAATCGAATATTCCGTCGCGGAGTTATTTTTCCATCTTAAATAAATATCGTATAAGCATGCGACAAGTAGAAATGGAAAATCGTACTGTAAAAGTGATATAAACATAGAAGAACGATTCCAGGTGTCACGGACGGACGACTTTATTTCTTTTTTTAATGAATCATTGAACGTGAATGGGAAAAGTACTCCCCTCGCAATGACGTATGTATGTACGTTGCTTAAAAAAAAATCATTGCACGAAAGTGTTCTAAATACGCATTTTGGCGGTTAGCGTTTACAATATATGGAACGATATGATCGTGAGAATAAAACGTCCCGTGACGGAGGTGAGAGAAAATGACAGAAGGGCGATGATCGTAATCGAAAAGACAAAATAGAATCCGTTTAACTATGATGCTTGAAAACCTGTCAACACGCGATCCTTACAATTGTAATTTACTATTAGAATTTATCGCGTACCCGAAGGAAAATACACGACATTCATTAAAATATTCAAATGATGATTGGCAATGTAAGAAATTCTTTATTGCGAATTGGGTTACCTTGAATTAGATAGAAAATAGTGAGTGAAATTCTTCTCGATCAGCACTTCACACAAAGAAAATGGCGTGTTATGAAATCACGAGTATGACAACGATGTCGTCACCTGTTCTTCGCCTCTTTTATCGACCGAGTACGATTAAATCTCGATTGTGAAAATCGATTTAACGTATTCGATGCGCGTACATTTACGACTAACAACGCGGCAAATTTCAAAAGATTCATGAATTAGTGTAAAGTGTAAATATAACACCACTTTATTATAACGTTACGTAATATCAATTCTAAATGTTGAAGGGACAAATTTAAGAAGAAAAATTTTATTTATCAAAAATAACCTCCGGTATTATTTTTTTAATTGGAAATGCATAAGGATTAGTACATCTATTGGAAGACGTATCTTTTCTTCGATGCCCTATTCTCAATACAATCGTCACTCTCAGAATCTCGAACGTTTCTCTTTTTGGTATTGATTGATTTCTTAGATGTGTTCCCCTGTTCACTTTTTCTTGATTGTAATTTATCTTGTATATTAATCTCTGCGTCAGTTTCATCCCCTGATGACCTCTCTTCTTTTACAGCACCTACTGCAAAATGATCGCGATCCTGCACTAAACAATGTTTAATCGCCGAATAACCACTGAAAAAGGTATACAAAATTAGGAGCTGCTAATTATAATATTATAATATCGTTACGAACACATACTTCTGTTTACGGTAAAGCTGATAAAAGCCATTATTGCTGCTTAATTCAGCCAGTTTGAATAAAAATTTCTCGTCATGGCTAATTACGATCAACTGAAAATTCTTCTGATGTTGCGAACGTAATTTAACAACTCTTTAACATAAAAATAGCCCGCGTCAAAATTTCGAATAAGAATTAATTATACGTCGAAAATTTGTTGAATAAAAAAACTTCTTTTTGAAAACATACGTAGCTAAAGCATTTGCCAAACTGTCGGCATTTTCTTCATCCAAGTTTGTCGTTGGTTCGTCTAATGCCAGAATTCCACAATCTTTGCAGAACGTTTCGGCTAAAGCAAGTCTTATAATTATCGATGCCAAAACCTACCAGCAGATTTTTTACGTGAATATTAAAATACATTTATCATATGAATATAATTCCTATGTAACGAAAATTACTTTCTGACCAGCACTGCAGCGACCTTTCATATCTATTTCATGGCCATGTTTCGTTTGAACTAATTTGTAATTGTATGTTCTTCTTGCACTACCTATACCCTCTGTAGCATCAGTACGAATTTCGATAGACGTTGTATCAGTTCCAGTGTATACAAGTTTCCACATTTGTTTCATGATTCTATTAACCGTTGCCATACGCTCTTCATGATATTCTATCATAGCAGAATCCAACACTCTGCTGTATGCTTTCAAATTTAATATGGCTTCTTCTGCAACCTGGATCAGAAAACCGATTGTCCAAAAATTACTTTCTTGACTGTTATACTTTGAACATAATATACATTGTAAAAACTGAAGAAAGATATTTATAATAAATACTACCGTTAATTCGATACATTTGCTTTTGAAATTTTTACGAGCTTGCCTATATATATCTTTTCTTAAATCTTCAGTGTACTGCTTCACTGCTCTTTCTAATTCCTCTTGGTTTCCTTTTGCTATGTTTTTCTAAAAGTATTTTAGTCTTTTAATTAATAGTTTAATTATGTTGTTTTTGACTAAACATTGTAATAACTTTGATACAGAAGATGTTAAATTTTTATGTTTATTTCTATTACCACACAAAATATTTACCTGCCGCAATAAACTTTGTTCCCGACTTTGCAAATTCTCACTTTCATCGGCAACTTGAGAATAATTTATAGCGCTTATCTTTTCTTTTATATTTAAATATTGTTGCTTTAAATTTTTAACTGTGTCCTGAGTTTTCCGCAAGGTAATATTATCTGATAATTCCCTTTTCCGAACTTCTTGACGACTAGTTTCATCCTTTAATTTGTTAATTATTGTTTCAGCGTTGTCTTTTTCATGTAGCAAATCATTAAGCGATTCCTGATCATTTTTTATTTTCAATTCCGATTTCTCTAATGAGTCGGGAATCTTACGATATATAAAGGCATCAACTTCATCCTGCACTTTCTGTAATTCAAATAAGCGTCTGGCAGCTTCTGCTAATAATTTTCTTGCAGATTCCTGTTTTTCTGAATGGTCCCTCTAAAAAAAAATACCATAGACTTCATGAACACATTAATAGGCCACTAAAAACTTAATTTAAAATACTTCAAACCACATTTTTGGGCTTTCGTATAGAAACAAAAAAAACATACTTTCATCTTTTCCAATTTGGCGATTTCTGAATTTAAATTACTTTCTGCTACTAATGCTTGCTCTCTTAATTTATTGACTAATGTTCCAAGAGAAATTTCTTTCGAATACAAAGCATCTTGCTTATCCTTCAACTCTTTTACTGTTTGCATGCCTGATCGTAGTTTGAACTGTTCCTCTTGTAACGCATGTTGTTTTTGTCGGGCATTATGCATTTTTTCATTATACGTATTTATTTTAGATTGCAACTTTTCAATATCATCGCGAATATCTTTCAATGACTTTTTTAATTCCTCTCGTTGAGTTTGAACTTCTTCAAGAGTACCTTCCGTTGTAACACCTACATTATTATGAGAAGAAAAAAAAAATTAATTTATGTTCTATCGCTTTTCAGACATCAATTCTTTAAACACACCTGCAGCTGTCAGGCGAGCTTGAAAGTCATTAATTTTATGTTGGAGCTTAAGAATTTCATCAATGCATCTGTCCCACAACATAATATCACCTATAATTTCTTTATACATCATCAATTTATTATCAGGCCCAGCCTTTTTGTTTTTTAAATCCAATATATTTGCTCGAGACTTATTCAAATCAATCTTCAACTTTTCCAAATTATCCCTAAAACAAAAAGAGAAGAATTTAATAATCCATCATAGGTTTTATAACCAAATTTTAGGCAACTACATAACGAATAGTAAAAAACATTTACGTTATCTTCGCCAATTCAAATTCTTCCAATCGTACTATATTTTCGACTACTGGCTTTAATTGCAACATTTTGTCGTATTTTTCTTGCTCTACCATTAATTCCTTTTCGCATTCTTGCAAACGGTTTGGATGATTATTCATTTCACTTTCCATTTCTTTTAATAAATTTACAACGGCGTTACGTTCGTTAAATCCCCTATGGCACAAAGGACAACAGGGGTCTGTTTCTTTTAATTGCTTCATATATTCTTTATATGCAGCACCTTGATGCGCGTACATTCCCCTCTTATCCTGTAGATCTTTTACCCTTTTTGATTGCAATAATGACACCTCGTCGAAATTTTTATAATGACATATCGATTGAATTTTTCTTTTATCAGCTAAGAAAATTAAATACATTGTTAATAAAAACATTATAATAGATGTAAATACTAATCTTTTATTATTAAATTTGAGTACCCACAGTTTATTTCATTTTTTTTCTTCTCGAGTTCACGTTCAGTATATGATATTGTTGTTTCTAATGTAGTTGTATGACGCTCTTCTGTTTGAATGTTTTCGTTGATGGCTTCTACTTCATCTATCTAAAATTAATAAAATGTGTAAGATTGATAAATCGGATACATATCGTTACTAATAAACGCAATATCTAGTTTAATATACCAATTCTTTTTGAGCCCTATCTAAATTACTTTTTAGTTTAATCTGACCCAATTCTTTAATATCCAACAAATTCATTATTTTCTCTTTATGTTTGTTTGCCAGTTTTTGTAATTCTTTTTCTTTGGAAACCAATGTTGATTTATTTAGTTCTAATTCAGCTTGTAATGCACTTTGTTTTGATAACAAAGCTATTTCTTCGTCAAATGTATTTAGACGCGTTTCCATTTTATCACGAGATTTAATTTTTTTGGAAATCTCTTCCTTATCTACATCAACATCTACTGTTTCACTAAGTTCTTGAACTTTTGCAGTTGCTTCTTTCATTTTTGTCTCAATAGATTTCAGTTTATTTGTTGCTGCGCCGAGCTAAAAAAAGAAAAGTCAAGATGTTTATGTAAATTGAAAATAAATACTTTAGTATTCGTATGAAATGAAGAAAAAATATGTAACCTGTATAATCTCTAATTTTATTTTATGAATTTCACTTCTAGCTTCAGACACTTCATTTTCTTGGAGATTCTTCTCAGATAGTACTTTTGAATATTCGCTACGCAAATTATCAATTATTTTTTGCAATTCCCTTTCTTCTGCTGCTCCCTTTTCTCTGTTCCTTTCTGATTTATTTTCCATATCCTTTGTTTTTTCCTCTATCCTTTTAGAAAGGGCTATTACTTCTAAAAATTTGTTTAATTTTGCATCATTATATATATGCGAGTTCTTAAACGTATTTATTTCTTAATCTATTACCAATACAAACCTATTTCTGACACGTTTGTCTCAGCCTTATCAAGATTCCATGCAGATAGAGTCTCATTTAATATTCTATTGCGAAGTGCAATTTTTTTCTCATGATCTTTAACTTGTTGCCTTAACGAACCATTGGTTACTCTTTCATTAGCTAGAATATTTGATATTCTGGACTCTTCTCCTGCAATATCTTTCAATTTTTCTTCAAGCTAAACATTTTGGAAAAATTATTCAATTGAAAATTAAACATTTAACCGATTTAACTTTTCTCTAGTTGTATAAAAGAGATTATATACCTCTCCAATATTTTCTGCTTTTGTAATTAATTGTTCATCGTACGATTTTATTTGCTCCAATAATTCTTCTGTTGTTCCTGCAAATACATACTGTACACCTTCTTTCAATGTGTCCAGTTGTTGTTTAAACATATCATGTTCTGCTTTCTTCCTTTCTGTGGAAGAAAAATTCACCCTTGTGTATAAAATTCTTACTAAGAAAATTGGAACTAATATTCGATACAGTACTCTCTTCGCTAAGTAGATCATTATAATCAGCATGTATTTTATCCAGGTTTTTAATCTTTTCAATCACCGGCCGTAATTCATTCTCGAGCTCTTCAATTTTAGCTATGGAATTTTCTAACCGTTGTTTATGATCTTTGAGCTTTCCTTCTTTCTCTTCTACTTCAGAAACGACAAGCTGAGAACTCTGTTTTTGCTCTTTTAATATTTGTCCCTTTTGCCTTAAGTCTTTTGAATATTTCATTATGCTTTCAAGAGCTTTATTAAACCTGGCGCTATCAAAAATGTCATCGAACTTCTCTTTCAATTTTTTACCATCTTGAAATGGCCAGCTAAGATCCTCTTGATGGCAAAAAATTACATAATCCAAAATAGGTTTTGAGACTCCCATTGCTAACGTAAGTTCTGTGTCAACATTTGCGCAACGATTAGTTATTGATACCACCTGGGCGAATGAAAGAATAATTCAGAATTGAATACTTCTTCACAAATTATTGAATTCATAAATATGTATTAATATTATTAAAGTGTACCTCCTTTGTTCCTTTATTTACCCTGCTCAAAGCACTATCAAGAGTTTTGAATCTTACTGTCACATTTGCTTTCGTAGATTCTATAGTTCTACATATTGTAAACAGATTACCCACGGCATCGATTATTTCGGCTCGTACAACTCCTCGAACCTGTTTAAAATAAACTGTACAATAAGAATAAGAAGGTAATAATGTTTCGACTAAGCTTACAGAAGATTTAAGGGATTTAAGTATGCATGAAGTAATAATACATATTTGTATTATCACCGATGAAGTCGACGTTAGAGTTGGATCGTGAATGAAATATTTTCCTCGATCTGAGCCGGGTGGGAATTCACCGCAAGTTGCGAATTTCAGAGCTTCGATAATTGTTGTTTTTCCTGTTCCATTTGGTCCGAGAATAAGTGTTAAAGGCCGGGAAAATCGTATCGTGGCCTCTTCACTATCGTCGCCAAAATTACGAATACCACGAACAGAAAGTCTTCGTATTCGTGACATTGTGCGAGATATGTATATGAATTTTACTTAATTATGACAAACTACCTCGATGCAATAAATCAAAACAATCGAATGAAAGAACAATGCGTATACAGATGCGTAATAAATCAACCACAGCATTCGAACTTCGAATTCCCTCAAATTACAATAAGTCAACTGCGTTGTCGGCATAAACCATAATTCACTTGAGATGTAAAAGTATTTTAGTCCAGCGCATTTTTATATATTTTTATACCATTATAAAAACGTAATATCGCGGTGTTTAACAATGCCAGAAATAAAATTGGAAATTTGAAAGAATTTAAAAAACCCATTACAAGTGGAAAATTGAACAGAGGGCGCGAGAATTCTACTTGCAGATTAAGTTTTTTCATGTACTTAGTTTGGTGTGTAAAACCTAACTGCTTATTTGACAGTTTCAATTTTACAATGAACATATCAAGAATCATTATATCACCATATTAATTAAATAACAATATCAACATGCGAATTTTCCATCACATGGCCACCAATGCAACACAATATTTATGTACATTAAAGAAATTAAATAAAACATTCTATTTAGCATTTAATGAAGTACATAACAAGAGTGATACTTGTTATAATAGGAGTTTACAGACGATACCCGTAAACGGACCATGGAAAGTATTATTTTTTGGCACAGACGAATTTTCGGTCGAAAGTTTGAAAACCTTACATAATAAATAGTAAGCAAAATATTTATTCTATATATACATGATATTTAACTATATTTCAACAATTTGAATCATTGTATGTAGTGAATCAAAAGTTTTGCAGCAGCTAGAGGTGGTCACTACGAACATAAAGGGTAGAGAAAATGCTGTAACAAAGTATGCAAAACAAAATAACATTATTGTAAACGAATGGCCATTGAAGATTAATAAATCTGAGTTTCATATTGGTGTTGTTGTTTCGTTCGGCCATTTAATTCCATCTAATATTATAAATGCATTTCCGTTGTAAGTTATCTTTTTCCAATACAACAAAATGTTGACCCCTTTTTTCAATTTATAATTATACTTTATTGTTATTCTACATAACAATATGTATTTATTCCTTTATAGAGGTTTAATAAACGTGCACGGTAGTTTATTACCAAAGTGGAGAGGAGCAGCACCGATAATTTATACATTAATGAATGGGGATTCTCAAGCAGGCGTTACAATAATGAAGATAATGCCAAAAAAGTAATATGCATACTTAAAGAAAAGACTAATCTAACATTAAATTGTTCCATAATTTTTTTTTTAATTTAGCATTGATATTTTTAGTGTACCATACAATTTTCCCAGAAATTCTATTCGAGATGTATATAATGTAAAAGCATTGTGTGAGAAAATTATGGAGCACTTTAATGTATTCATTATAAGTAACACATTTAGAATAAAAGACAATTGATAATTGTGTTAAAGGGTTTGAAGCCATTCAATTTAATAATATTAACACTAAATATTATTTCAGATTTGATATAGGAGAAATCGTATTACAAAAGGAAATAGATATCGATGAACATGAAACATTGCCAGAATTATATAAAAAACTGGCAGAACTTGGGTCAAAACTGCTAGGAGAAACGTTTGAACGTTTACCAGAATTATTACGGGCTTCAAAACTGCAAAACGAAGAAAATGCAACGTATGGTGGGTATATATGTGCGTCATTGATGATTTATATAATAATCATTGCCAATGTTTAGGAGTTATCGAAAAATATTTATTTCAGCGCCGAAAATAACATCAAAAATATCGTTAATCAATTGGGATCAAATGTCTGCAAAACAGGTTTACAACTTGCATCGAGCTCTCTTGGGATTATATCCATTAACTACGTCGTATCAAAATACAAAAGTAAAATTATTTGACGTTCGAACGATAAAAGCAGAAGCTATAGCAGCGAATTTGAAAGAAGAAGTACCAGGTAAATGTGCAGTTCTCTTTAGACCTGCTTTAATTATATGTGCATCATGATACGATTAAAAATTATGGAACTGAAATGTTAAACACGTTTGCTACCAGTATTACTTATACGTGAAAATGAACCGACGCTTTTCTCTAAACTCACTATAGTAGCGAACATGTTAATCACGAGGCAGTCTTCTAATCGCGGAAATTTTATGTT
Organism: Nomada lathburiana; assembly: GCA_963667235.1. Lineage (NCBI taxonomy): Eukaryota > Metazoa > Arthropoda > Insecta > Hymenoptera > Apidae > Nomada > Nomada lathburiana. The sequence goes on from OY763909.1 coordinate 7,821,703, forward strand.
TGTAGGTGTAGTGATATATGATAAACAGAACAATGCGTTGATAGTAAAATGTAAGGAACAAAGTTTCGTTTCTGTAAAAAAAATAACTGTACAAGGTAAACGTTGTATGACTGCTCTTGACTTTTATAATGGTTTTATATGTGGACAATATAAAAGAAAGGTATTTTTTTCTTGAATTGTGTTTGATTTCTTAAAATCAATGTTGATTAAATTTTAATACAAAAGTTGTAATGTAGGTCACAAACAAAGATCACCTTAAACCTGTTAAAACTTAGTTTAGTTGTATATACCGTGCGTTGTATATACCGATAGTACTGAAATTATAATACATGATTTTTTTTCACGAATTCTTACCTTTATAATTACATTTGTATTTTTTATTTATTTTTTTTGTGTACGTTATATTGTATGTATGTACACATGTAAATAATAGGAATATATACATAGAAATAAAAAATGCAGAAACCATATAAAACTGGGCAGAATAGTCCACTGAAAATAAGTACTGAAAACTTCACTGATAATACGTGTAGATCGGAAATATTAATAGATATTTTTAAAAGAGAAATTTTCAGTATGTATTTTCGAGATACTTATAATCAGAAGAAAATTGTTGTCCATATTCTTTATATTTTACAAAAAAACATAATGACATTCAATGTCTTAATGTATCTGAATGTAGAATTATAGCTGCAGACATAAAATTGTTGATATTAAGTCTCAGTTTCAGAGGCCTGAAATGAAAGAAATATTTTTACTATTACAGATTCTTTCTTTTATTCATTTAAATTAGCTTCAATATATATTCCTAGTGACAATTTTAGATCAAAGATAAAAGTATCCATAAATAAGTTTTAGCCTAATTTGTTGCTTTGGCTGCTTCAAATTAATACGAAGTGTAGGTGTATTATCCATCTTTTATGAAGAATTGTTCCCATTTTCTTAGAAAAGTGAGACTTTAAGTATTTTTTCGTATTAATAACTAATTGCCGTTCGATATTTCGTAAATGGAACGTTGTATTTGATTATTCAATAAATAAAGATGGCACAGCTCTTACTGAAAATAATTAGTTAATGTTAGCAACTAGTTATTAATAAGACTGCTTGTTCTACGTTTAAGATTATTCAAAGACTTTAAAATTTACAAATATTTCATATTAAAGTACTTTATATTTTGTCACATATTTAAAATTCTGTCGACATCCGAATTACTCCTAGACCTGCTTTCTCCACAAATTCATTACTATTTCTTAATTCATCGTTGTTTTGTTTCTATTCCCCATCTGACTAAATAAAAAGTACCTTAACAAATATATATATATTGGGTTAATGCTGCAGTATATACAAACAATAAGGATTGATTAACTTACACTAGGATCGCAGTCTGCACAATGCCAAGAATAGCCTCTTCTTTTGGGCGATTTTTTAACTGGCGGATCAAGACAGGTGAAGTGGTAGCATTTTTTACATTCATCACACCTGAGATGCGAAAAGTGACGAAATCATAAATTCTGAATATGTTAAAAAAGAAACAAAAAAAAACGAATGGTTGAAATGTTTATATAAACTAACATGACGAGATTTTGACTGGTGCCAGGCATATCACACACATTGCAATGCGTTAAAAGGTCCGTATCTTTTCCTCGTTTTCCGTTTCCTGTAGACGTTCTACTACTTGTATTATTAGTAGGTACATTTGTTGTTGTAGGTGTTGTATTGGCAGTTAAAGGTGGAACAGGTGGAGGTGGTAGTTTTGGTAGCAGTGGTGGCGAAGTAATTTCTGTACTAGTAGATGTGGCAACAAACATCTGCGGACTTGACTCAGACGCAACTTCGCCCTCTGGTCTTGGAATTGGTTTTATCTATCGGTCGAAATAAACAGAAGTATGTATACGAAAAATGTATATACATTGCAAATCTATAATTTATTTATAAGCCAATTGCATACCTTTATCGTAATTCTCCTATGGATTTCTGGCTGACCTTGTCCTTCTGGATTTTCTACATCCAGACTTTTCCTTTTGTGTTTTCGTTTCCTTTGCTTCACACCCGTTATCGGGTCGGGCGTATATCTTTTATGTTTCTCTCTAAAATTGTTTTATCAAATTTTTGTATTCTACACTCACATGAAAAAAAATATGCGTTACATTACCTTCTTCTCTTTTTTGCACTTCTCTGTGAAACAGATTCAGTGCCGTCTGCTGAAGCGACCATGTATTCAGGTGAACCCTCTCTGGTTATTGTAACGTTATTAAGAGGTTGTTGATTGTACACTGGCTCACTCGATTGAATGGGAGTTGAAGATGGAGGTTGTGGACCAACTGGCTTTATAGTTACCTACGTTTGAGTTACCCCCATCATTAGAACATTAACGTTAACAGTCACGTTACTATTAAATACTCAAACCTACGATATATGTATAAAAAGTATAATAAAGGCGATCGTATCGAATAATACTCACTTTCGGTGTTGTAGGTGTGTCAGGTGCGGTGGTATTTGTTGCATTACTAAGATTAGCAGAAGAATTTTTCGATGTACTAGGCGTTGTTGGCGTCGTAGGCACTTGTACTTCTTGCGGTGGTGTGGAGATTGGTGTTAAATTCAAATCATCCTTACAGTGCCTTAATTTCCGCGGTGCTGAAGTATCGACGCGTTCAACCTCTGACCCTGAAGACTCTTTGTCGCATTCAGAACATTGCCTACATTACAAACAAATACTATATGTATTGTATTCAAAATCTGATGCAAGAACGATCGAAAAATGCTCTACAATATATTTTTTATATACATGTAATGTAACAAAGCACATACCATCCCATAAGTTTTGTTTTTTTAGGCATACGCGATAAAGGTGGACTAAGACAAGATAAATGGTAATGAAGATGGCATGTGTCGCATTTTGCAAGTAAATGCTGATTCGTAGATCTCCTACATATACCGCATTGATGCCTTAATGTCAGTTCGCCTTTGTGATTTTGGTCTTGCGCTTGACTGCTTAACACCCTACCTTCGCGTACACCTTCTGCTCCTTTACCAACTGGTAAAGGGAAGCCTACCCCCATTTTTAAGGCAGCCGCAGTAGGTACACCTAATCCTGTACCTATTCAAAAATCATTATATATTCGTACATATTATATACTTAAGATCGAACTTACCTAGAGTTGGCGTTATTCTTGGTTTCGACAAATCAGTTATTTGTGGTAATGGCTTGACATAGCCGCTATTTTGAAGCACTTGGTGGTACATTTCAATCTTTTCCTTTAGCGTTACGTTCACTCGAATTTGTTCCTCATTGTCTTTCATTACTTCATCGTATTTCCTATCTAGCCTTTGTTGTTCATTAAGTAATTGGGAATTAATATCGAGGAGTTCTTGTAGTCGTCTTTTCATGGATGTCACGCGCAAATTTCGATCTAAATAGTAACCGATAAATTCCACGCTGAAAGCCGGTGGAATATGCCACTTTTTCCTAACATCGACTAAAGCTACAAGTTGTGCTTCCTGAGCTTCCAATGCAGCTGTATCAACACCCATAAGTTCTGCCTTTCTTGCCAATTGGCGGCAAGCTGAAGCAGATGTAGTTAATAACCGTGGCATTTTCTGTGTTGGAACTGTAACAAACAACAAATTATTTTGTGCTATACCTATCTTGTTACTTATAGAATATTTATAACAATTATCTTACCCCATGGCGGTGGTCTAGACGCTTTATGAGCTAAATATTTATGTCTATGTTTTGCTAATTTTCTTTGTATTCTATGTTGATCTTCTGTATCTAAATGATTAGGTTGTTTCAATAATTGTTGCCTATACTGAGCTCGTAATTGTAAAGCTAACCAATTGCGTCTACGTCTACGAACGAGCGTTTTATCGGAATGAAGTTTACAATGCGCATAAAACGGATCAGCCTGATCAACTTCTTCGCTATGAGCTTCAGATAACAAACCTTCTCGTTGTGCACTATAAAAACATGACAATATAGTTAGTTTCGTTCGTTAAATTACACCCTTTTCCTACTTTACATTCAATGATTCCAATTATATCTGTGTCCTAATCTTACCAAGTAACATGAAAATATGTATGGCACATTCCAGCATCGCATTCTATACATACACCAGTGCGTGCATAGCGTGCATCCTCGCACAGAGAACACTGCTTTGCTCCCCATTTACTATATGCCATTTCAAAAAGTGTTACACTCGATAGGCGATCAACCTACATCAAATGTATATGCATATAAATATCTATACGTGTACACACATTTAAAAATACACTCGACTTACATCTAAAGAGAATTAAGGTCTTACATACTTCTCCGAAAGCAACACCCGGAACATAAAGCGCGCACACTAAATGAACCCATTTGCCGACATCAGTCTCCTTAAAAATTCCACCTTTATTAGGACAAAGTTCGCAGGAAGGATCCTCAATTCCGGCACTGCAAGCTTCACAAAACCATGGAGCAGATTGACACAACGAATCAGTACTCGAAAAGCTTTCTACATCCGATACACCGTAACATCCTGAAATAAATTTCATTATTTAAGTTCCTCTACATTTGCATTTATGATTAGTAATAAATTTGCATACAAATCAAAATATGATATTTAAATTGTTACCTTCGTGCACACTGACGCCGCAACCATCGCATTCAACAATTTCATTAATGTCATCGCTTCTGTCCCCCAAGCAGCCACAACATATCAACATTTTACTTAATTTATCTTCAAGAGAACCTCCCTTTAATGCCTGATGTCTGGCTTGTTCAATTACATCTCCCACGGTTAAACTAAGATTTTCTCTCTTGCTCAATAACGGGTCCTCCAAGGAATCGTCAGATTCGTCTGATGCATCTTCTTCCTCTTTTGTAAATAGAGAGAAATATATATTAGGTCATTTCAAAGAATGTATTAATATTATTGTGCTTGCAAACTAACAGTATTTACCTTTCCCGATATCGTTGGAATCCACTGAATCATCGTCAGACTCTTCACAGTGATCCTCGATTCTAAAATCACTGTCATCAGAACTTTCGCCTAAATCAAAATCAAGCAAAGATGGTGCTGATCCGACGGGCTTCACCCTCCTCTTTTTTGGGTCCCTTTCAACTAAAAAAGAATTGTTTCGTAGAATTCTCGATTCATATGTCAAAAAAATAAAAAATTTGGTGAAAGAAAAGTCACAAATAAGATGATGAAAGTTTGACGTTTAAGGGAATATTTAAACCATAGGGTACACACGCTTAGTAACACAAAAGAATTAATCATAGGTTATGTAGTGTTTAATTGATGGACAAAATACGTACAAATGCTAGACATATTATTTTTAAAACAATACTCGTGCTTAATTTCGTTGGTAATGTTTTATACTTTCAATATGCAAAGGCTAATTTGTCTTCGTTTTTAGAAAATCTGACATATCCGTATAGCGCTATACACAGTTTTTAAATTCCTCTCGCACTACACATTGAACTCGTAAAGTAGTCATTGTAAAATACTGACGTATACGCGTAATACGATGCCGGCTTTTTTGTATTGCTTTAATCTTTTATGCACCACTTCCATTCTGTTGCAACGTGTTTCACAGAACCAACAATTATTAAAGTATCAATTACTTTTTTTTAAATGAAACTGTTTGAGAATGCACATTTTTCTTAAAATTTTGAAAAAAAACATCTTCGTTATATAAATATTTTGGGTGCAAACAATACTCGAATTATTCTTATCGTATACGACTTAATCTAACTCAATTTGTATTTTCATTTTGTAAATATAGTCTTTAATAATAAATATATGTATGGTATTGTAAATACATCTGGCATCTAATTTTTACTTGATTTTTTTTGTATATCTTATATTTATAATGTTGGAAAAATTCTCGTTGAAAGATTAAGTTATAAACATTTGCCAACAAATTTTAACATTTAGCATTCGGTGTTGTGTTACGAAAAATGAAACCTTTTTATTTATTATATTACTTAGTTTAATGCAGAGTGAAATATTTTTAAGTATTTTATCGAATAATTTCCTAACTTACTCATGGTTTTATACAAAAATCCTACATCGTCGTCCTGAGACATTCTTGACACAAAATTTTCTTCAGGTCAGCAATACAAAACTTAATGTGTACTTCCTTAAATATATTAATTTGAATAGGTTCAGAATAAAAGTTCCATCACACACACAATAACATTATATTATTTAATATTAATATTTATGAAGCCCCTCAGCGAATTATGCAACTATTATGGAAAAGTACTAAACTTCCTTCCGTAGTATTATCCTTCAGACGCCGTGTTTTCCACTCGAATCAGAAACAAATCGCCATATTGAATCGCTAAATCCTGCAGCGGGAAGTACAATTAATTTTCATTTACATAATTATTTATTTGCAAGCCAGAATTAATTTGTACAATTTCGGTAACTTAATACTAGTCGTCAAAATTAAATTGCATTTATTATAATTATATTTCTAAGTCGTTTGAATTCCGAATACATATATTATGTTATTTCAAACGATCTATATCGCATTTTATATTTATGAAGTATTACAACCACTATTTTATTATGCTAAGAATAACGGGGAAGTACAGGGTATAATATATACTGTCATCAATTATTTAATAGGTGCAACGACAGGTCTTTACTAAACTTATAAATTACAACCGTACCTGTAATCAATTATTTTATTTGATATAAGCGCCATCGCTAAATGCGTCATATACAATACTTATAACTTAATATTTGAAGCGCAGCCGAAACGTAAATGCGCATATATAAATTAACAAAACTAAACACCGTAGTATAAGAATGAAAGTAAAAATATGAAAATTACTATCACATTATAATGCATTTTATAATAACATTTGGATTTTCAGTTCCTATAAGATCTGATGGAACCACAGCTAAAGATAAGGTTAAAAAGAAAAATGCGCGGAAGAATAAAAAAACCAAAATAATTAAACGCCCAGTAAATATTACAGAACCTCCGAAGAATATTATACATGTAGGTCAAATATTATCCGAAATACATGTTGAGTATGAACTTCTACCAAATTATAATTTCAAATTCGATTGTCGCTGTTGGGAAAAAGCCGCGAAGGTATACAATTTTATAATCCTTCGTTTGAAATTCTACATTACAGCGGTAAAAAAAAAACTGATACTTATTTTATTCTTGTATACCGATTTATAATTTCATGTTGTTTTTTTTAAACAAATTTATTAATACATTAATACAATAACTTTTTCCCCCTTTAGATCTATACTGAAGATGATGATTGGAGTATGAGACCTGTACCATGTTTAATCAATGAAAACACATGCTGGGTTCTGTTTTCCATTCATCATTTGGTTGACTTAAATGAAATACAAATAAAGAACCTTCCTAACTATGTAACTATTTTTCATATATTTTCTGGAAGACAAAAATTCTCTGAGAGGTCAGCCAAATTTTATCCCTATGCAGTGTAAATTGTGAAATTATAAAAGATCAAATTTAGATTAATATCATTATGCAACATAGATATGTAATTTCTGATTCCTTTAATTTGTACATTTTCATAATTTCATAGAGCTAAAAAGGACAAGGTAAAAGCATTTTACATTGATGAAGAAAGACTTAACATAGGAGAAGATGAATTTCTTCAAATATATCCTGTTGATTTGCATCAGAATAATTCTGTTGATAAGCTTTTTACATCACCAGATCTACAATCAACAATAATTACAGACGAAATGTACGGTGATTTCAGTATTATTACATACCTTGATGTATTACCAGGTATTTCAACCAATTATTTTCCCTTTGTATTTTGTATCAATAATGTTTATTATCTCTTATCTCGTCATGGAAAAATTGCATAGATAATATACACGAACGGAAGTTTCGAAAAATGCTGAGAAAAAATCGTTTTCCGCCTGACTCTTTGAACTGCGAATCGTTTATCGCATCGAATGAAACTGAAGAAAAATCGATAATAAAACAGGCTAAAAAATCCGGAAAAAAGAAGCAAGTTAAAAAAACGAAGAAAGGCAAACGAGAGAAAGGAACGGGCAAGATCGAAATACATTTACCGGCGGAGGTTTTCTTTTCCGGTAAATTAAATTTACAATGTTTAAAATAGAACTATGCAGAGCAATATTATTTTTCATTTCATATAGTTCGGAGTAAGTAAAACGATCGCAAAGAAATAGTTACTTATCTTTCCAATAACTTTGTATCACCAGAGTGAGAAATAATTGCAATTATTTGGTTTAGATATGGGTACCGTTACCAGATACAAGCGAACGTCGCAATCAAATATTTCTTCCGTCCTGATTTATGCACAATGCCAAAACATTTTAACGGACAAGCGATTACGAATGGCTATGAATCCCATATCAATTAAATTGGAACAATTATCGAATCTCCCGGTGGACATAATCACCGAGAACAGTATCAAGTGGATATACGCGAAAATTTTGTTCGTCGATCGTACGATCATCACTCCTTGTTACAGTCCGAACACTGTAATGTGTTTCGAATTCATTAAATGTTTTCTCTACGATGAATTTCAGCCAGATGAATTAATGAACTTTCTTGCAACAAAGTTCCTAATAGTCGATGTAAATTAAATTTTATATAATTTCCGTTTTTCATAGCAGATGTATCAAGCAATTTAAGAATACATAGGTTCTTATTATTATAGATCATTGGCATACGAATTATTAATGCTGTGGAGCCTCCGAGCTCCGTTCCTGAACGAAGCAGTTACGATGCATCTGTTGCGAAATTGTCAGCATTGTCAGAAACTTCGAAAGAGGAGGTTTTATTAGGTGTCGCAGCATTTGATGTTTCCAATCTCTTGAGAGGATTTTGGGAAGTGAAATTAACAAGTAGTTTAATTCACCCGCGCAATATATGCTGTCCGAATGTTAATGATACAAACGATGATGGAGTAAAGGTTTCGCGGGAAAATTCACCGATTCCTCCAGATATTCTTATGTCATCTTGTACATCAGTGAAAATGAAAATTCGCCTAGCTTATAATTTGCAAGAACTTCAATCGAACGTCCTTCGTTGCGAACATATACTGAATCGAATATTTCTTAATTTGACCGATTTAAATGTTGGTAATGATATTTTGAAATGTGTGTCGTCCCATAATTCTAGCGTGTTAAGCACGCATCAAATTTTGAACGCGAACGCGAATGTCCAGGTAACATTTTTAGATAATGGTAATCGCTCTAAAAAATAGTAAATTATGTTATTTATATGATATCAGGCGCAGAATATACTGAAACATATCATAACTGGCTTTGCTATTGAAAGCTGTGAAAGAATTTACATCTTTCTCGAAGGCTTATCCAGCGGATATTTGTTAAAAATTTGGAACGATGTTGGAAAGCTTTCCATTACGCACAAGTGCATCTATTATAACAGCGATCACGTATTTCTCGCACGGCTTTATGAAGACTTTATACCCTTGGGCGGCATTGTTCACCTCAAATTCAGGTAAACGAAAATGAATTTACTTATTTAAAATTAGTAACACATTTAATCGAACATTCGAAATTTGATTCCCTTCGATAAATTGAATCCGTTTCATTCATCCGAAAAGCGAGCCACTGCAGAGGAAACTTCGCCAGTGTAGCTTGTACATTGGACAAACGAAAAAGACGCTTGGAGCAACTACTATAAAAAAACTCGGATTGATAAATCTAACATTAACAATGAAATCTTTATGCCAAAGACAATTATTCCCGGAACCAAACGATGTGAAAGCTTTTATTGATAACGTTCGCAAAGTTCATGGTATAGAATAAAATTGTTAATAAGGGAATATAGAGGTGTATGCTTGGAAGCACATTTGCAAGAAAAATTGATCAATTGGCAACGACAATTTCGAAAATAGCGAACTGCGCTGATAACAAATGTTAATTATAGTTTCTGATTAGCATGTAGACTTGAATAAAGAAACGAAGAAAAAAAATTGACCGCTGCACCCACAGTCGATAGCTATAGGGCTGCATACATGCTTATGAATGCCGGTTAATAAATGAAAGCAAGTAACAATGTTGACTGAACTGTGTTGTTTTTTTTAGTAGAGTACTTAATTTAATAAATTTAACTTAAAAAACGAAACAATTTTGTCAACATTATGTAATTACAATGCAAATTACGTCAGATATCTATCGATTGCTGTCGAAATGCACTGTACCTAGGTAACAAATATTCTACAGGTGTTAATACCTAACGCTTAACAATTTGCAAGCTTCCGTTTAAATATTTTTCTAATATTTCTTTTAGTCAAAAACAAAGTACAAACCTAAGACTATTTAGGGCTTGCGTTACCTCAAGGTAATCCTGACGCACGTGTTCACAGAATTTATAACCTGTATAGATTTTTTTGCTTAGTTAACAGCCCTAAAAATCAAATTTATCGGCAAAGAAATTATGTATATATATGCTTCATTAATTTAGGTAGGATAGTGTTATAATCAAAGTTCTTATATGCGTTTAAAAGCAGTGGGATTAATGAAATTTTCCATTTTTAGATGATGTGTAACCAGATAGAAATTCATGACATTGATATACACAGATAATATTTAAAGAAATACGCTTTATGCCATACCTTAATTTATCCTTTTTTTATTTATACCAAAAAGATAAATCTCAGTATTACTGTTTAAGCGTGAACATTTAAGTTTTGCAAAGGTAAGTAGGTGCACTTGTCTTATGAAATTCAGAATATCAGTTTTATGTATTAAAAAGTAGTATCTGATCCAAGATACTGTGTAATAATTAATGTTTAATTATATATATTTTTATTAGATTTATGACAGAAATATTTATTGAATGTTATCTGATAAATTCGGAGAAAATATTCAATATAGATGATCCGCATATATATTTACATATAATTATTTAATATTTTTTGTTTAGACAAAGCAAAATGGCCTCACAGATATTCGACGAATCTCCGAAAGAATTGCAATTAATAACTTCAGACGATGAGTCTCATAATCATAAAGATATTAATAAAGCTAATGGCATTGAGAAAGTGCAAATGAAAAAACAGCTTGGACTTTTGGAAGGTGTAGCAATTATCTTAGGAATTATTTGTGGCTCTGGTACAAAGAATTCTATTCGATTTGTCTATATTCCAATGCATTCATGGTTTTCTAATACAGAAAAGAGATATATTTTTTATTTATTATATGAAGAGGTGGAAAATTCTTATTACTTCCAGGTATTTTCATTTCGCCTAAGGGTGTAATCACAGAAGTAGGAAGTGTTGGAGTATCATTAATTGTTTGGATCTTGTGTGGTTTACTTTCTATGGTGGGAGCGTTATGTTACGCCGAATTGGGTACCTGTATACCTCGCAGTGGCGGAGACTATGCTTATATTTACATAGCTTTTGGGGATTTACCCGCCTTCTTATATTTATGGGCAGCAAACTTAATTTTTGTGTAAGTTACTTCTGTCGAACATTCATATTTCTATGTAGAATTTAATTAATATTGTACATCATAAAATAATATTAGTTATTCTCTTTTTTTTTTCTTAGACCAACAACAAATGCTATCATGGGTTTAACTTTTGCCCAATATGTTTTACAACCATTCTTCCCGAATTGTTCTATTTCAGATGACGGAGTACGTTTAATAGCAGCAGTTACAATTTGTAAGATACTTTTTTTATCTATGTCAAATATTTATTAATCATGTTTTCCAAAGCATCATTTTCAATTTCGTACTGTTTGAATCTTAATAGGTTTACTTACATTTGCAAACTGCTACGATGTGAAAGAAACATCGAAAATGCAAAATGTGTTCATGTTTGCCAAAATCGGAGCGTTAATAATTATAATTATTGCTGGACTAGTTTGGATAATGATTGGTGAGTATTATGTATTTAATTTTGGGGGGAAAATTTACACGCGTATAAAGTCTGACCATAAATGTATTATGTAACAATATATACGTTAATAATTACAGGGCATACCGAGAATTTTGAAAATGCATTTGAAAATACAATTACCGATCCTGGTAAAATTGCAGTGGCTTTCTATTCTGGTATATTTTCATATTCCGGGTGGAATTACTTGAATTTCATGACCGAAGAATTAAAGGATCCTTATGTGTACGTAACATGAAAAAAAAGAAAATGCATTATGTTTTCGTTTTTATTATTTTGTCAATAAACAATTTTATATTATAGAAATTTACCACGAGCCATATACATATCGTTGCCTTTAGTTACTCTGATCTATGTATTGGCAAATGTAGCTTACTTATCAGTTTTGACACCAACTGCGATGATTGCATCTCATGCAATTGCTGTGGTTAGTATTACTTTCTTCTGATAAACTAAACTTTTTTACACGCTTGTACATGTGTATACATGAATAATTATTGGAATGAATTTTTCTTCAGACTTTTGGTGATCAAGTTCTTGGTGTTATGGCATGGACAATACCCGTTATGGTAGCTGTATCTGCATTCGGAGGATTGAGTGTTCATATAATGACATCGTCCCGAATGTGCTTTGTTGGTGCCAGGAACGGTCATTTTCCGTCAATGTTAAGCCACATTAATGTTTCAAGATTCACACCTACACCTGCCTTAGTCTTCCTTGTATGTATTAGACGGAAAACGTACATTTTACAACGCAGTATCGATTTCAGAATGTATATTAATATATATATGTATTTATATATTTCTTTTCATATTTCTAGTGTATATTATCTTTAATAATGCTGTGTACAAGTGATATTTTTGTATTAATCACGTATTGCAGCATAGTTGAATCATTTTTCATCATGTTATCTGTGGCTGGAGTTTTGTGGCTTCGTTATAAACGACCCAACATGAATCGACCAATTAAAGTAAGCGATTTAATGAATAGTAAATTAATTAAAAATATTTTGTTAACGTCTTGCATTGAATATATTTTCCAGATGCCTTTATGGATTCCGATCACATTTGTAGGTATATGTGCGTTCTTAGTGTTTGTTCCATGTTACGAAAGGCCGTACGAAGTTGGAATAGGCGCTTTAATAACTTTATCAGGTATCCCAGCTTACTTTGTTGGAGTCAAATGGAAAAATAAGCCATTATGGTTTCAGCAACTTAATCGTACGTAAGATTGGCCTTTTAGGATTATTTTTAATTCTGATTTATTATCGTTTACAATCACATTATTGTCGTGTCGATAATCTTCATTCTATCTTTTTTCTGTTTTCAGTCGATCTTACTTACACCGTACAAAAATTATTTATGTCTGCCACAGAAGAACGAGATTATTAACATTAATGATATAAACGTAACAATTATCTTAATTGTACGAGATTTGGATTTCTGTGTGATGATATTAACTGTACGTATGATAACTTACAAATTGCTAAAACTTACCATTCGACTGTGTTCTTAGTAAAGGGATGTTTACGATGTATACGTGTAAGGTATATCATATTGCTCTCTAACTCAACGAGTTATTTATTAATAGTTACCAATTATTATTTATTTGGAAAATATTGTAGTGCGTTGCATGTAGCGTGATGATTTTGGTTTTTAAATGTTGCGTACCTCTTAATGCGAATACTATTATGAAATCATAGTATGTATTTGAGATTGAACATCTATTCTTAAAAATATTAATATATTTTCTAAGCTCATTTGCTATATCGAAAATTACAAAAAAATATAATATATAAATAAATGTTATACATTTGAGTTAACAAACAAAATTTGTACAATTTAAAAATATTGTATACTTATTGAAGGAGTAAAAAAAGAAGAAAAAACCAAATAGTTTTGAAATATTAAATAATCTTCAATATACATATTTATTACAAAGATAATATGATATGCTTTAAAGCCATGGCTTCCCATGACCATGGCTTCTGTGATATAAGTGATGTGTGTAATTTTCAAAAAACTGTTCTTACGACTTACAAAAAAAAAACAAAAATATTAATATTCAGATCACGTGTATAGATAACGGTTTAGAAAACTTACGATAAAAGATTGTCTAACATTGTAAAAAAATAATTATAAAAATTAATTATGTAAGTCAAAATAAAGTGTTGTTCATAAATCAAATTAATTTGCAGAGTATTGGCAATAAAGTTCTATCCTAAATCCTATATTGACAATTAAGAGAATACCTCCATTACATTTTTATTTTTATTTGTATTATATTCTGTATATGTTTAAACAAGTATATACATTAATTAACGAATCGGTGAATCGTAGCAGATATTAATTATTTTATAGTATTTGTATTTGGTTTTCCCATTTGGAATCAAAGAAATATTATTTTGCTCCATCAAACTGAATAATATATACTTTGATTTACCATATTTGTAACATTTTTATTTATTTACATAGTCGAAATTTCGTATATGTAACATTTCAAGACTGTGCTTTTCCTTGTTTGAAATGGATTTAAATAGTACCATATAGTCTGTATAGAACAAGATTTATACATATTTTCGATATTGGAGAAATTGGTGAATTCTTTTTAGTATAGAATAAATAATGGAATGTTGTACATATTTCTATTCTGTTTCTTTCTATACAGTCTGTAATGACTGAAATTTGCATTACATACAGAGATTAACAAATATCGGAAAAATCATCAATTTTTGTTTTCAGTTATACAGATTAATGTATATCCTCTGGATTAAACATTCCCTGCAAAGTAAAATTAGAACTAATTAAATAACCCACTCCGGGTTAATTCATTATCGAACAACACAGTAATTTAATAATAATTTTCAAATTTCATCCAGCAATTTTTATAAATATCGGAAAGTAAATAGGTTTAAGTGCATTACATTTGAAGAAGTCAAAACTAAAATAATATAGTCCATGCACTTGCTAATAATTTCTATACAGCTTTCATTAGAGAATGACAGTTTTAATAAATGGATAGATAATTATAAAATTCCAATAAAAGGAATATGCACCTTCGTTTCAAATAATTGGAACACTCGAAATTCATTTTTATTCACAATATGTCGAGAACTACATATAATTGCACGTAATGTTTTATAATGTAATTAATATAGAAATAATAGAAGCTTACCTTGGCCCGTCTTAAAATTGAATCTTTACTTGCATCGTATGGATGATCTTTACTTGGAATTTCTAATACTGATGGTATAGGCTGTGTGTGACTATCAATTACATGACGAATCATTTCTGCAACCTTAAATGAACCATAAAAGATACATTAATATTAATATAATATAGTTAAAATACTTTAACAATTAATTCTACAAAAATATTGAAAATCTATCGCCCCTAGATACATAGTACAGCGCTATGTTTATGCATTGAACATTTGCTATTATATTAAATAACAATATAACACTTACATTTTGATTGATAAGTATAATATCAATGTCATCTCGTTTAATAAAACGCTTAAACGTATCTTCTATATCGCTTACAGCGGTATCTGTAATTTTAGTTAATAAACATTTTAATTAAAGGGGAAAAAGTGATAAACCGAAAATATCTAAAATATAATAATTTTCAAGCAAACAATATATTTTATGCATCACTTACTTTTATCTACAACCATAAAGTTAGGTTGACGATGTTTATTAATCTCGCCAACTCCGCCCAAAAGGAATCCGACACAAGTGTCCTAAAACGAGACTCCTGTAAGTACTCCTCGAATGTCAGAGAAAGTTTCTTATTATACACATCCATATTCTTTTTACCTCGTCACCGATCACGGCAAGTAGTTTGCCTTTCCCCGCGGAATGGAGAGCCATTATTGCAACGAAGTTTAAAGAAACTCGGATAAATTGAACAGAAGAATTTTATTAGTGTATCACAAACGTTGAAGATACATCAGCTGACAAGTCACACCTATGTAGCACTTACGCTGCTTGAGTGTCACGTGCCAAAACTTGTCCAATTGTAAAGTTAGCGGGGGGAGAATACTGACCGAGTTTAGAAACAGCGAATTCTGAAATAGTTTTGTACTACCTAGAGTGCAGTATAATAATTAACCATCCTTATATTGCAAAATTTTCTTTAAAAAACAAATGCTATCGATCGAAGAAGGGGATTTGCGATGATGTAATATGCGATAATGAATACGTAGGTCCTAAGGAGATAATTTTAAAACGTACGACATAAAAATCTATTTCACGTATACAATAAATTTTCCTCTCGCTTATAAAGCTGAGTTTCTACTGAAATTGTTTTATTTAGCTACTTATTTCGTAACACTAACGCGAAGAAATAAATACGCATGCTATTTATTGGCAATGAATATGGATATTTTATTGATGAAAAAAAATATATCTTACTCTCAACCTATATGATACTACAAATTTCAAGGCAGTTTCTTTATATGCGTAAACGTGCGTAACGCGTACGTAATGTCTAGTAGGGTTATGTTCTGTATGTGTCCAATGAGGATAAGTGTATGTGTATCTAATATTAATTATGTACGTAAATTGGCAGGCGGAAGTTTGTTGTGTTAGAATCAACTGTTTTATGCATTGCTCTTTATTTTATTGATATGTAAAAATACGAAAAGAAAGTGATCACTGGAATATCTCTCTCACAAACTTGATGTGATACGCATACGTTCAATGAGTATCATTATTAACTATGTTATTTAGGTTATTATGTTATGGAACGTAAAAAACTGTTTTAAACTTGCCTACTTTTTTTTCATCACCGAATGCAACTATAAATATGTACTCCAGTAGCATGTATCGATTTGTATGAAATATAAACAGTAGCGTGCCTGCAATTACCATTTACAATTAGTAGGGCCAGTAACTTGTAAGTCATGACTATTACGACGAGCATAATCTTTAGTAAATACTCGTATCGATATTTTAACACTGCATTCATATATATGAAATGACCCCAATACTATTTAATCACCAGTTGTTACAAATAGACATATTTTTCATATATTTTTTTAAATTATACATTGTAGGAAGCATATTTTATTAAGGTATGAATTCATTGTTAAGTGAAATAATATAATATCAGCACAAACGTATAGAATAATACAAAGAAGAGAGAAAGAAAAAAAAATGTCATTTGTGGGCGATGTTGATATTTATAAGAAAATGGTTTCCAAAGAGATCGTACATGAACCGTGTACGATAGGCGAAAGGGCGACCGGATTTATAATGTTACCCAAATGTGATCATATAGAAGAAACATTGGTAAGACAGTAATGAATTCATTTGAAAATAAATATTTGAGAAATATGTATATTCAGTGAGTTTGGAATTTACATCTTGTTATTAATTGTAATTGTTTCACATATAGGTCATCGGCGAGGAAATAGTTGTGGACGAAAACATGGATATAAATACAGAAATCACAGAAGAAGTTGATACATCAATTACTCTTAAATACGATGAAGATGCGGTATCAGTATCGCCGGATAACAGTGGAGGAAATAAGTCTAAGCAAAAGTGGTTTCCGAACGATATTGATGAACAGGATCTATTGGTAAATATTATTATACATTCAGCAAGCTTTTGATAATACTGTAGAAGTGTAAACACATTGTTCGTTGATGTAAGAAATACGTACTTTGTATAACTTTATAGTTATCAGAGGCAGACGAAAGTGAAGTAGAAATGTGTAATAAAATCGGAAGCGACGATCAAGACGGAGATGAGGAAACTATAGCTACATTTGTAACTGCGGCTGGTCAGCAATTAGCATTGTACGCAGTTGAAGATTCAGACGAAATTTTTGCGGTAGCGGTTTACGACGAATCGGGTGAACCACCAACAAATTTTCAGTTTCTGATGAAGTTTGTATATTTAATTTTTTTGTCACAAAGTACGCGAAAATCGAATATTGAATAAAATGATGATTATTTTTACAGAGCAGATGTTGAAAGATTGATAGGCGAAGGTGCTGTTAGAACTGTGAAAAAACCAACGCAAATAAAAAAACAGTTACTAACTACACAATCGCCGATATTTTTTCCAAAATGTGATACAACAAACGATATCCCAATGGATAATGGAAGCAAAGTAATGTTGAACGGAAGTGAAAGGGTCCAGAGAAAAACAGACGAATTGGAAGAGAATCCAGCACTAATGGAAGACTCCGATTTAAATTTAAACACAAAACAAGTTCCTAACATTATATACACAACCGATGAAAAGCAATCAGACGTTACGTATTTAATGATGGACGAATGTTCTGTAAATATCGGTAGGTATTACAAAATTATAATTAATATGTGAGATCATCTCACATTTAAAAAAGTAGAATCTCTACTATAAAAAAAACATCACAATTCAACAGATAACACTGAAGAGTATCAGGAAGACGTCGAAAGCGACGATGAAATTATGGAACAGTCAACAGTACAATATATTCTATTCGAGGGAGATGAATCGGATTCTGAACTAACATTCGATGAAATTCATGAAACACTTGAAAATTTAAAATTAGCTGAATCAAGGGCAGCGAAGAAACAAATAAATAAAAAGATCGCGAGGGATCAAAATAACTCCGAGAGTATTAAAAAAACGGAGTATAAAGAATCGAGGCGTAAAAATTCTAATTTATCTAATCACTTGTCGAATTCTCTAGCCGAGAGAAAGCTAAGTATACTGAATAGGGAAGAAGAATTTCTGGAGACATTAACAGATTCAACGGAAAATGTAATATCCAGTAGTACAAATTTAGATATGTCGAACGGTTCGATCGAGTGTACATCACCTGAATCATCACAAATACAGTACAAAACCAAGAGATCACGGAAGCAACAATTAATTTCTGTAAATCGGGAAGATTCAGAAATTATCATACAACCGGCGTCTCTCTTAACAGAGGAGGACAATAAAGTTAGAAAAAAGACAAAGCGTAACAGAAGAGTGGTTGGTCATTCCGGTTATCGTCACAGAAATAATGATTCCAAAAGAGTGAAACGAATTAAACGCAAAGAAGTCGAGATCATTGAAATTGATGTGGACGAAGAAGAAAGTATTGCAAAATCTAAAAGAGATGTCGTTGAGATAATTATAGACGATAGTAAAGAGAAATATTCTAGCGATAAAGAGAATGAAATAATAATGGTAGGAGATTCGGATGATGAATCTCAACAATCAAATTCCAAGACAATTTTGTTACAATGCCAATACTGTTCAAGAAGTTTCAGACAACAAAGGGCATTGGAAACTCACTTACGAGTTTGCTCAAAATCACCGTCAAACACGATACGCTTTAACGAACAGAAAGTAAAACATACAAATGGCACGACTGAGGATACTGTTAAGAAACAATACGCTTGTAAAATATGTCAACAAAAATTCGACGTAGTGGTAGCATTAGCACGTCACGTACGCTCAGCGCATTCTCAAAGGAAAAAACGTAGATTTAGTAAATCATCGGTTGAACGACCATCCATAGAAGTTAAAGAAAAAAAGGAGCATGTTGAACCGAAAAAGCAAATGACCATAATTAAAAAGATTAAGAGAAAAAGGAATCAACGACCAAACTGTACCTGGGAAGTAAAAAAGTTAAGTTGCTCCGATTGTGGTAGGTGGTTCCCAAGTGCTGCATTACTGAGGGCACATTGTTTACAGCATGGAACAAAGAAATCTGGTATGTTACACACAAAGTATTAATTTGTTTTAATAATTCTAATATTATATTGTATTAAATGATATCTAATTTTTTTTTACAGAACAACAACTACGCAGATGTCATATATGTAAGAAACTAATTAGATCCAGATTACTATTTGTACAACACTTGAAGAAACATCGGAATTTACAAAAAAATACAAAATCGATATCCAATATTCAAAAGAAGTTGCACACTACCAGATCGGTGACAAGTAAAATTACGACGCTTAGAAAACGTGGAAGGTCGCGAAAACTTTGATTTCCTTGTGCGTTAATGCGTAAAACGTTTAGAAGTTGGTGATAAACGTGACAAATAATATCGTTGCTATTTCTTCGAATGTGAGATATGTATAATATAGTGTTCATACTTTCAAACAAAAGTTGGAAATATTTATACATTTGTTGAAGAGGAAATACCTTTTACTTTAAATCACATTAGACCCCTAGTTAAATGTATATATCATTTAAATACACTATGTATATTATGTATGATTTAATTTTACACTTGTCCATTACACATCCACAGTTTAACAATTGTAAAAGATTGACTTCTGCTAATTAAACATTTTTTGTTGGACTCGCGCATGTCTAAAAATTATCAGTTGTTTGAAATTTTAGTGAAAATATGAAAAACTGAACTTATCTTATTTTATGGTAGAGTGTTTAAAATAGATAAGTCAATCTTTATTCATAACTTCGAATAATGTACATTGTTGCTTTTCTCATTTACTAATAAGATTATTGATTATTGTAAATAAAATAATTGTATTAAAAATACATATACGTTTATTGAGTGACGTATATTTTATTTTCTTTTTTAATCCATTTTCATATAATCGGAATTATGAATTCTTATGAGGTTAAACTTTGCTGATCAATATACCTACCAGTAAACCCTTGCGCAGTTTTATAATTAAATATTATGCTAAAATGGCTTAAACGTCCTTTTGGACTTTAAGTCCTGCAATCTCTTTTTATCTAATTCAAACTTCTTCCTCAGTTCTGCTAAATCTGTGAACAGAAATGACAAAGGTGGTGTTAAGTATCAGAATTTTACATACAAATAAACGAAATATAAAATGAAATTTACTCTGTTTTTTACTCTCTCGAATTTGGAACGTATAGAAATTAAGTAGTTGTTTTTTCTTATTTTTCTCATCCTCTTTGTGCTGTACTTTATTAATAGCAGACTCCTTTCTAGAAAGTGCAAATTGCCCTCTCTTCTTTTGCCCCGTTACAGTTACCCAACCATCATTTTCTGCCGCTTCCATCTCCATAGCTTTCTCTTTAGCTACATTATCAGCAATTCTTTGGTCATAACCTTGCATGTAGGCTTCAATTTCTTGTTTCAGCTTTTTCTCATTGCATACAGTACGATTATATTCTTTACGCCATTCTATACAATCAAATAAAATGTCTGAAGAGGTGCATTATAACAATACACTTAATTAATTGTAAAAAACAACTCACTTGCGATTCCTGTTAAACATACATTGTCCACACTGTTTAACGTTAGGACATGTGTATGGGCCAGTTCTAAGGCTTTTTCTAAAGTGGACTCTTTCTCGAAAACTATGTACGCTGTTTTGAATCCTTTGACGGATGTGAAATTAACATGTGACACAGTCCCGCAGAGTTTGCCGAATACCCTTTGCAATGTTTGAATCGTAGCATAAGGAGGAACGTTTAATAAAAATAATGTTCTCCCTCTTGGATGCTTGGTTTCCTGATTTCTAATGGAATGTTCTTTGAAAAAAAGTTGATGTTTATCGGTAGTTTCTTCGTCAAAACGCATCCATATAGCTAAAAATTTAAATGGCAAAATAAAGCAGTACTTTTACAAATAAATTGATTGATTGTTTCGATTAAAACAATTTCAAATATTTACTCTTGAAATCCTTAAGTTTTTGCTTTCCACCCTTCATGATTTATTTCGTTACTTATAACCTCTATTAAAATGAATAACATTCAAACGTAACCTTAACAGTAGCTGGCATCAATTTTTAATAATAAATTACCTATTATAAATTACAATTGATCTAGAGAACAGCTAAATATTCTGTTAATATTAGTATGTATATGTTATCATTTTCGTCTAACGACAAAACACTGTTTACGTCAGCCTTCGCACGTGTGTCAAACTACACTGGCGACATCACATAAAGAGAACTATTTTAAATAATTCAACCCTTACGTTAGTATCTCTAATAAATTATTGATATAAAATAAGTTAAAACATAACATTGATACTGAATAGAAAATGAATAAAGAATAATTACCAATAAAATTAATATCTTGACACCTAATAATGCATTATAAAATAAATAACATATTTTTCGCATCTACAAATATAGTACAACAAATTTTTTATAATCTAGAAATCTATAATTATATAGATTTTATAAACTCGTACGATGGTTTATTCATTGATAGTCTAAGCACGTGTATGTACATATACAGTGTTTCTTCGTATACCCTTATGTAAATGTCAAGGTCTTCCAGGGCACGCAACGATAATAAAATAATTCTGGTACCGCTGAATTGAAATTTATACATTCGATAATCTTCTACATTTGGATCTTCTACGATTGGCTTTACCCCATTTCAGATGCTGACACCGATCTGAGTTTTTATTGAAACTATTTACATTGCAATTCAAATCAATACATTAATTGAAATATACATATGTATAGGTACAAGAGGCAGAGAAATATTGATCATGAGAAAAACAGCAGGTAGCAGGTAACATGTAACAGATATGTAGATATCCATTTAGTTCAGGAAAATTGTGCGGTCGTGTGTCAACTATGTTCAATGCGTTCTTATTTTCTTTTGCAATACTTTCCATTTTGCTAACATTCTCAGAGACTAAAATTCTTCAAGGCCATCTTGTAACACGCGAAGTACTATATTTTTCAAATTTGTTAAGGTCTACGATAAACTAACGACCTCGATGCATAATTCAAAAATATAAATCGCATATCATTAGTGAGAATAAACATTTCAATTGCATACATATAATAAATAATTGGAAAATTGTTCAATACCATAATGCCGTTCAATAAATATCAGTATTGTCAGTTACGTTTCAGTTCGTTTTGTCACGAACAAAAATGCTTCTTTTTTTCCAGAATTGGGCGTTTCTGGCAAGGTTCTGTTTTTTAACAGAACAAGGCACATTTCGATACGAATTTGACTTAGGTGGCGGAGAAAATCATTTGAATATACTACTGTATTATGACGCGCCTGATCAGTGGCCAAGCATTTATCCAACGAATAAAACATGTGAGGAAAGAGAAGCTATACTTTGGGATGGAATCGGACAAATTGTACCATTGTCTACATCAACACCTGAACTATCAGGTTGCGTAGAAAAAGAGGACGCGGTAATACGATGCTCTAGTTATCGAAGATTTCGATCATCTCGCCCGAGATGGTGGTTCATCGCACTAGCAGACTGTTCATCAAAAACGGGAATAAACGTTTCGTATTGGATATCGTTAACGAACGGGCCGCATGGCAATTTTTGGAAAGAACACTTTTCAGCAGATGAATTTTGCAAGTAAAATTAATTATAATCAACGCGCATTTAATACTCATTGACTGAATCTTTTTCCGTTTCAGATATACTGCCAGAACTGATAACTATTGCTTGCATTTATGTCGTGCTCGTGATATTAAGTTTTTACGTAGCTATGCAGTTACGGGCAAGAAGATTATTACATGTATCTTATAAAATATTTATGGCTTCGTTACTTTGTCAATTGACGGGAATATTATTCGAAATCTATAATTACATGAACCTTGGTTTGAGAGGAGTTCTAACAGAAAATGCATCGCTTTTAGGACAATTACTAGAAGCATGTTCAGATATTTTATACACTCTACTTATGTTGCTGTTAGCACTTGGTTTTACAGTGACTAAAAGTGTTCTAACACCTAAACAAACACGATGGCTTACATGCTTTATTAGCCTGCTTTGTTTTTGTCAATTTTCATTGTACATTTACCAGTCTGACATTTTTGATCCTGGATTGGTATTATACATATACGAATCGCCTCCAGGTTACGGATTAATAATATTAAAATTGTTTGCATGGATCATCTTTTCCCTTCGATGTTTTAAGACTGTTAAAAAAATGTCAACAAAGCTCCATTTTTATGGTTCATTATTTTCATTGGGATCGGCATGGTTCTTGTGTCACCCAATAACGGTACATATACCAAACGTGAATTTAATTGTTAATTAAATTATACTATAAAATGAAACAATTCGAATAGAATATTATTATTCTTTTACAATGCATAAAAGAGATATTTATAATTCCATAGGTACTGTGCATCACTTTGTTAGTCGATGAATGGGTACGAGAAAGTGTTGCTAAAGGATGCTCATTATGGATTGTTTTTATGGGGCATATAGTATTTTTATACATCACCAGACCATCTATGGCTAACAAACATTTTCCATTTCATATTAGGACTTGTCAAGTTATGCCGATCAGCGGCAATGGACAGGACCATAGTTATGAACCCCATATTAGAACAGCAACATCTGCATTCACTATCTCACATATAACACCATCTACTTTGCAATCTTAACAGTAAATATATTCTAAAACAGGTGATAAATTATGCGATTATAATTACATGATAATGTCTACTTTTATCATTATACTTTAATGCTTGTTAATTGACCCTATAACGACACCCCTTCATTTTTCGGCGTGGGTAACAGCGTGGTGTCGCATTCGTCCCAAAATAAAATGTTAATATTTTTAATATTTTTCACAAGATTGCTTTGTCATTCTTCTTTGGACATCTTAAGAAATGATAACTCCATGCTGTGATGTCTATTAAGATAAATATAATAAACATATTTAAGTTATTTTGAAACGTGCATGCAAATATTACACCTGTAGACAAGATTGTCGGATCGCCAGAAACACTGGCGTGTCGTTCCAGGGTTAACAAATACATTATACTATTTCGATTGATCGTAGTTAGTAATCCTTTTACCTATTATATTATATTTTTCAAGGAATATTTACAATAATCAACTTACATGTTACTTTATTATGTCATGCGTAGGTCACATTACAAAATTTAAAACCACAACTATTGATCATCAGTCGCACGAACCATCAAGCCAACCGTCTCTCCACCTTTGATCAACAAGTTTACAATCAAATTCTGGTTTCCCCAGCTTTTTGTTTACCTGATTGTGTATCTTGCAAAGCCATTGGCTTAAATGTTTTTGCGAATCAGTCTGTGGGGGTGTAATTTTCAATTGTTCCTGCAAATCTTCCGCGCATACATAGCAGGGGTAAAACTTTGAAAATGTATGAAAAAACTTTTTCATGTCTGATTTTTGTTCATCGCTCGGTTTACTGGGATAGTATGCTGCCATGGTATGTAAAAACGACCATGTTCTTGAACCTAATTCGTCTTTATCTAATGGACAATCGTCACGTTTAACATTATTATTTACAGGCGGACTTTTCTTCTCTTTTTTCGCAGATTCCTAAAATGTAAACAAGACGTTGAAATCAGTTGTGAAATCAGAATGTATTATCCGCGCGAAACAACCCTAATATCTTTAAAAAGAAGAAAATGTAATTATCGAAATAGAACTGTTCGTTTCTTTCAAAAGAAAAGCAAATTAATTTTTACCACACAAATAGAATTTAATGTGAATTATTGTTTGTACCTGTTCGGAATCGTAGGCCTTTTTTTGACTCTTTGCCCACGATTTAAAGTCCATACACGCACGACAAGGCTTTTCGTGTGACATTTTTCCATTAAATTCACTGTATACATCCGTAATTGTGTTTAAGAATTGTGTTGTAATTAACGATACTCCCCACGTGGGGAATAACCTCTTTTATAAAATTATTCTCCTTCCACCTGATACATCCAAAAAATTAATTTGCAGGTATATGTATTTCGTACCGCATTGCATTTTCGTAATAGTAACGAATATTTATTAAAGCAATCTTCTCGACGACTTATCGTAAATTCGCTGTAATCTTTATCACTAGCCAATTTTCTCTCAACAAGCATGCACTGTTACACGATATAGTATATAATCGGAGTACACGCATATGTATGTACATATTGTGCATACATTCATATGTACATAACGACTTGTGACTGATTTCAGATAAGGGACCGTACGTAATTATAACTTTATATTACGAAAGAGGCGGTATATATGGGCATGAAAATTCAACACGCACACATCTACGTTCACGTCGAGTAAGTGACAAATAAAGAATCAACAAAAAAAAAAGAACAAATTACGCGCGACTAACCTGACCCGACTGCAGTCAGCGGGTGACAAATGTCAAGTACAGTTTTGACTGCATCGCAGATGATACGGTTGTCGGTAAAGTTGATCTTCTGCATATAGATGATGGCGAGTCGTAAAAAAGATTACGATTCGTCTCGATCATCGAAAAATGCAAGACGCCACGCCGGAGGGGTAATGTTTTCGTCGTCTTCGTCATCCGAAGAAGAGGTAACAACAGGGTGCCGAAGCTGTAGGAACACGTCGAACGAGTATCTTGCCAGGAATCCCACCGAGACGGATTCCCAAGCAGGTTAGATTTAACCTGATATTTATAAAGAAATTTACCTGACAATTCATTGTACATTCAATGTTTCGTAACGTATAATTTAATATAGGACCATCGGACCCGCAGAAAAATGTCGGGAATTCCTTTAGTTTTAAACATTTCTTGAAAAATGGCTCACGGATAAATTATCAGAATGCTGGAGCTCGTCCAAAGGTTTATTCTTCTCCGACGCCCTGCCCATCGTACAACATGGAGAAGGACACTGCTGTCTATTCACGTAATCCAACGGAATTACCAGATTTTGTTCAAGATCATTTAGTTATAGAACAGTATTATCTACACCACAAACAGAAACTGCAGGCCCTTTCGGATGTAGATAATCTCCCCGATTTTACGTTGAATAGCAAAGAACAAAGGCAGAACAGACTTAGAAATGATACGAAGAATGTGGAGTTTAACGCTTTGTACGATGTTTACTTTGGCCTAACCGAGAGCATAGATAAAGGATTACCTCAAAGGAATCAATCTATACCAAATACAACTTGTTCTGCTCATTTAAATTTACCTGCCTTTGGTAGATCTGATGCTGGACCCGCAGAACGTCCGGACACATCAGGTGATTACAAATAGAAACATGATACTGTTAAGGATGTTACATTTAGAATTGTATTTCTTTATTTCTGTTTTTCATTATTCAGGGTTTCCATTAGATTTACCAATATCTGCCGCCGAACCCAATCCTTGTTCGAATGTTGCCGTAAGAGATTGTTCACGCTTAGGAACAAACGATTCTAGTGTTCCGAAATCTTTGCCGGACTTTTTGAATGACGGTCCTATTCATAATAGGACTACGTTATCCACAGAATCTTGCGCTATTCCAAGTAATTCAGACTGTACAGAGAGAATGGTACGTGCGATATTATTCAGCTATGAATTATAACACGAATTGTAATTTTTGCTGCTTACAATAAATTACATTTTTTTGTTAGTTGCTGCTAGAAAATGAAAGATTAATATACGAATTGGAACTAGCTCAAAAACAATTAGATGACAAAGCGGAAAGGTAGTTTTGGAAATGTCTGTATGAATAACAGCCAAATGTATACTGTAGTACATTTCTTATTATCTTTATTACAGAATTCAGTTATTAGAATCGGAATTAGCTTCTAGAAGAGAAGTGGGACACGTGGATACGGTGCATCTTGAGAAAGCTATGGAACAAGTTGAAGATAATTTAAAACGTAGTACAGTAAGTATAAGAATAAATACATACGCTTGGCATATTAAAAGCAATATCTTATAATGTTTGCATCGTTTTATAGAGGAGAGCGGTAAACGCAGAAAGTTCTGTTTCGTCGTTAAGAAAAGAAATTCAATCTTTGACAGTTAGTATTTCTTTTTATTTACAATATATACGCATGCGAATGCTAAATGAGAAAAAAAATAATTTCGTTCCAGTCGGAAATATCGTTACTTCGATTAGAAAACGAAGAGCTTAAAAGTGGAATTGCTGGGGGAAGTAGAAGCGAATATAGTTCTTCGAACGTAAATCAGACAGTAAGAAGGCTAGCTAGTGATTTAAGGAATGCTGCTTCATCGGCCGAAGTCTCTTTGAAGTAAATCAAATTCTTATACTTTTAAATTAGATTTCTAATTTGGAAAAATTAAAGTAACAGTATGTATATTCATATCGTTACAGACAGCTAATGTCTGGCGTGGATAATTTAAGAGTGCTAGCTTCGGCGCTTGAAAACGTGGATAGGATAGAAGACCGGACCAAAGATTTTCTACCAGATTTTGACGAAGATAACGCTGCTGGTTCTGCACTTTAATACATTCTAATGTACCCCTTCTTTTTCTTGTACACTATCTCTGTTTCACTTCTATGATATGTATCCCAGCCTGTGCTAACAAGTTCCTCGAGCTCACGCATTTGCGTTGAGCACACGTTTTGGAGTCGATTTGTGATCTGATTCGATTAAAGAGCGCGATATTCGTATCATGTTTGTTGTATCTTTATGTGTTAATAATAGCTCTTCAATTTCGATTTGCATAACAGTTCTAGGTGTACAATAGTTTTGTATTACCCCCTGCTTGGCAAGGCATGCTTTTGTCGGTGTTAATTTTAATCCCCAAGCAACAAACATGAAGGCAATAGCTCGAACGTGATCTATCACGATGCGGCTCCGAGCATAAAGAAACTGAAGATATTAACTTTTATATGTACGTTTTGACGCGATGCCATAAAATGCAAAGCGCTGGTTGGGATTCAGAATATAATTCCAACGCAGATGTTAAAAGAAACAAAAAAAAAAAGGAGGAAGAAGAAAGAAAAAGAAACAATATTTTAATAGTTATTGCGACAGTGTTACGTGTACAGTATCAAATTATGTACATGTTCCATTTTTTTTGTAAATGTGAGAGTATCAGCTGAAGCCATTAGATTCGAAACAGACAAGATCCATCGTGTATTTTTCTATTTAAGGGGGTACATGACTCTTGAGTCTCGTAAAGCATGAATCTCCCCTCCAGGTTGTAATTATATGAATTGACAAATATGTTTTTCTAAGCGATGTATAGTAACAATATATGTATAAAAAAAAACGTAAAATTTGTAAACGTTGCCTTTCTATGCGACATACGAACGATTTTATGGTATTTCAATTTAAAGATCGCACTTCTATTTAAAAGATAAATTACACTGAATCCTTCGAAATCATATTATTCTATATTATAATAAAATATTTTGTATAGTACATGTCATGATAATATCTTTAAACTTTGTGGATCAATAGTATATTTTATACTGTCGTTTCACTTCTGAATACGACGGCTTGCGATAACTGTTATTACTTTACAAATTTATAAGTTTAATTTATTTATGTCACTATTTAAAGTAAAATTATTTTTTAATTCGAAAATATATCGAATCATTCATCAGAATTGTCAAGGCTTATTTGCCCCCTTAAAAATTACATTAAACATTATTAATACTTTCCATTATGCAGGTTTTAAGTTAATGGATTTATTAATAACTTACATGAAGTAGAGTTACATTGCCTGCAATGTCGTACTTTTTTTTGCTTTTATTCTGGAATCTTGTATATAAACAATATTTTTAAATTGTGGCAGTGTGAATACTGTATAACACAGTAAAATCATAACTTATTTTCTCTGAAGAAATGCAGTTTTCAATCGATTCACATAATAATCCTTCAACAAAATTGCACATACACAGGAACATAAATAATTACTTTGTAATAAAATATACAAAAAATACCAAAGTACTATATAACAATATGAAAAAAGAAAAAAATTAGTCTTGTTTCACAATACCAAATGCAAATTATTCTGGATTTATCCTTAAAGTACATTATTTAAATATCAATTATTGTTATACTGGCGTATGCACAGTGTGTCTTATTATTGAAGACTTTCGAAAATACTAAGTAAGTCGGTTTGTGTTTCGGTATGACTAGTTTGAGTGCTTAACCACGAACGACATGCACCCATTGAAATGTTACAACCTGTTTCACATATCAAGGATTTCGTTTGCGTTTCAGCCGAGACTGTGGTATCCTCGAGTTGTGTCCAAGCTGTTTGTGTTTGAATATTAGATAATCCTAAATCATTCGGTAATATTTCGTTACATGTTTGCGTGCATGTATTACTGTATAATAATTGTTCCATATTATCAAGATTATTTGTAGTTTGTGTTTCGATGGTAGAACTCAAAGCAAATGATCTTGTTAAGGGGTCCGAATCAAAAAATGATTGCGAATAAGCTTGTTCTGTCTGAGTCTCTATACTGCTAAACTTATCATCGAAAGTTTTGTCTGTAAGCATCGGATCTGATCGCGATATGCCATCGGAGGACACAAATGAGTATCCTTCTACAACTGTCGACGATTCCTCGACGTAAGGTAAAGTCATTAGAGCAACTGTACTCTTTGGAGTACACTGTATAAGTGGATTTGTACTATGATTATAAAACGTATCAAATTCGGTTTGCGTAACGTTATCATTTAAAACTTCGAACATGTCTTTTTCAGGCATCGTTTGTGTACCCGAGGTACTTTTATCCTCCCAAAAATCTTGCAATCCATCGTCGTGACGAAGTGGTAATGGACTGCTAGGAAATAAATTTGAAGATGTGAAATTGCCAAGGCTAAGGTCTTCCTTCAGCAATGTATAATCAGGATTTTGTGATACAGAATTTTTTCTGTGCTTTTGAAGCCTCTGCGAATTCTTAAGTGCCTGCGACGCTTCTATCGTCTGAGTCTCCATAGACATTACATTTTGTCTAACTCTTTGGGAAATGCTTGTTTGCGTTTGCTTGGATATTTGACGCTTTCCATTGTTATTATGGCCATTGCTAATATGCTTTAACGGGCTCAATATTCGCTTGTTCTTTTTATATTCATCTGTTTGTATACCGACATCCAAAGTGATCTTTTGCGTTGAATTATTATTGGGATTAGATATTTGTTTTTCATTTTGATTTGTCGGTAGTATTGTAACTAATTTATTTATTTCTATTTGACTAGTTGGTAAAATCAATCTCATTGTTTTTGAATTTGTGCGCCTATGAAAGTATTAATTATTGTGATATATATTGCATATATGTAAATTGTACATTATATTTAAATGTGTTAGATAACAAAATATTAAAGTATTTATGTATTATCCTTCTCTTACCTCAAGCTATTCTTATACTTGTCATTTATCATATGCAAAGATCGTTTTGCATGTGTGAGCAACGCTTCGTAAGATGTGTAAATTTTTGAACAGGAACACGTAAATTCAGTCCCACATATTCTTGTGTGGCCTTCTTTTGCCGATTCGGTGGAGAAACTTTTGTCACAACGGGTACATGCGTAGGTTTTCTTAGCGTGCACTTTAAGATAATGCTAAACATATATCGAAATACATATTTACTTTTATATTATCATGATTGGATACATTCTTCATTGAAACCATATGATATTTAAGCACTAACCTGTTTAAGGTATTTCATTGTACTAAAGTGCCTCTCGGCTTTTGGAGCATAAATACAAGACTCCACGGGGCAATGGTATTGTACATTCTCTTTCACCGTCTTGTCCAAATTTTTACGTTGATGCACTTTGAGATCGTGTAGCCGATATCGTGGCTCGTTTTGAAATACGAGGCCGCATTTGTCACATTTAACATTATTTGTTATCACGCTAAGTTCCTCCGGCGATGGGCAAATAGTTTTGACACATTTCGTGACACTTTCTGCCGGTTTTATTCTTTCCATAGAGGTTATGCTTGCGCGCTACTTGAATATTGTATACAAACTACCGCCCGTCTGATGCCTGGTCCAATCGATCCAATCGTACATGCATGCACGGATACGTATGGATGTAGTGAAAGATTCGTTGTATTTCTTGGACCACAGCGCCGCTGTGTATTTCATGGAATGGTTGTCGAGGAACTTTGAAATCCAAACAGAACGTCTCGAACGTCATTTGAAATTTCTCTATATTTTTCAATGACCACAAGTTCATTGACATGTAAATGGATAATAAGAAATTATCAAATAGATATTTGTATATGTACGTGTATATTGTGAATTACAATACGAATAAAGTTCTCCTTTTTTTCTAATTTTAATATTGAACTACTTTAAAGCACCCACGGGTCTATTTGAATGCATCGAAGCATTGATAAACGGAGAAAATATATGACACTGTTTCGCGATAAAGATTTTTTAATCGTAAGAAATAGGACAAGAAGCATTGAACCCTTTTATTACACGTGCACTTCGCATGAATTTTTTAATTCATTCAAATGTAGAGAAGTACGTATCTATACGTATCTTCCTTCGTATCACAAGAGATTATTATTTATAATCGTCATTTCGTGTAAGTAACTTCATTTCGAATATAAGAGGGGGAAAAAGCTGAACTGTATCGCGGCATAATTAAATTTACACTGTAGGAAGACAAGGTGCGCGAATTTGGAAGTGCAGCAGCTATAAGGTCGTCGTACGCTGGATCGACAGAGTCTGCTCCACTTCCACCACACGGATGAAATAAACTATATACACTAGGTAATACACGTGTACGGACGTACATACATATACATATAGCTGCTTTCCCAGATTAGTAGCAGCGGGGATACAAGCGGCGCTGCTCGCTACTTGTCACTCAGTACATACTTACACGTCAACCAAGTATTGCGTTCATAGTATATACCTTTTTCTATGAGTGTACGTAGAATTTATTCGTCGTAGGACAAAGCAAAGTAATTAGATCAAAACGCAGCTTTCAAAGCAGTTTAATTACACGGAGTTTGCGATTATCGAGCAGTCTGACGTGCGCGGTTCACCAGCCAGCACATCGGGACTCGATCATTCGACGTGCCTCGGATATTAACAGGGCTTCGCGATCCTTAAGGGTACGATATTTTTTTGTATCGGAGATACAAAAACGCGTAATTCAAACGTTTATTCATATTTTCGATTATACAAGGATATTGTTTGCGCCCGCGTGCATTCACCGAAGAAACCTCCCCTATCGATTTACAGTCACGAGTACCACGTACTATTTGCATGCCAAGTTGATTATGAATTGCTCGTGTATACATTGTATCGTTGGTACCGAACGATCCAATTGTGTTTTGATTCGTTTTCGACTTATTATCTTAATTCTTGATAGAAATTGTATGAAATGCCTGCATCTTCTTTATTATTATTATTATCATTTATTAAGTAATCAGTTGCCGCTAATCATTTATTATCGTATACGATATCATGTGTAGATCCGTCGTAGATTTAGAAATATTCTGTGTGTTAATTTCAATACCAACTTCCTCCGCAAAGTTGAAGATAGATATTAGTTAATTGCGCAGTGACGTTTCGAGTTCCAGCGACTGTCATTCCAGATAAAGATTCTTGCGATTTTTATTTATCTATATGCATTAAGTGGAGTCATTTGATACAGGTATTCAAATAATTGCTATTCTCGCTTCTTTAGAAGACCAATGGTACTATTTCTTATTTTTTAAGTGAAAAGTAGGTTAGTGGTGATTGTGCGATGTATCCGAACATACGATATCATCGATCATCCCTTACTGGCGGATCCAGCTCGACTGAATAGAACACGCTCAAATCGACCAATTTATATGATAGCGCGTGACATTCAGACGTGCCAATATTAAACGTCTTCCATATGCATCGAATACGATATTCTATTAGAATGACGAAATATTTCGAATTTATTTAACAAGAACATCGATGACAAATTTATAAGAAAGAAGTTACTTCGGTAGTATCGTTGTGCCTCAAAAATAGAAAGAAACTCGATTTTCAAGGATCATTATAAATTTGCACGTTAACCTTCGCGTGACTGGTAATCGGCACACACACATCTATGCATATAATTATATGGGTATATACACGGTGTTCAATATCTTCGTTTATATTTTAACAGGAATATATTTGGACTATGAGCTGTATGTTTCCATTTTTCGAAACCGTAAAGCCGGACTGACCAACTACAGTGCATTTTGTTCAACTTATCGCATAGTACTGTGACGACAGACGTTTCAATTTAACATAAGCAACGGGGTCTAATCGTGGTGGCACGGTAGTTACCGATTAACGAGTCGAAGGAAAACCGAGTAAACGTTGTTCGGAAGCGATGAAAGACACCGCGAGCAAGAAATACGAACAATTATTCGACGATAATGAATTGGACGTCGCAGCAGCGGCCACCCATAAGGAAAATAACGAACATGCGTCGGTAAATAAGGTAAGAATAATTCTAGATCCATATCACGCCATCGAACGGCGAATCGGTGAACCCTGTCGCGCTTTTTTTTATTTAGTATCGTTTAATTTCTATGTTACCGATTATCTGCTGCACTACGTAGATATTATTTTGCAATAAAATAATTCTGTCTCATTATCAGATGATTTGAATAGCTGATAGTATTTTGAGATCACAGAAATTAATACCTATAAAATATCGAATAAATAATAATTTGTGTTTGTAGAATAAAAAGTTCAATGTAACCGCGGTGTCTTTGAATTTTTTCCTATCGATCCATCGCTTACCCAACAACACCTGTGATATTTATTTACATTTGAATAGTTTTTCTATTCCATCGATATTACGATATTTTTACAACTGTTGGAAAATACGTTCAAAATTGATTATCTAAGACGTTAGTAGTAATGAAAATTGCACAGTTATTATTGTTTCTGTCGTGTAATTATTTCCTACTAATAAAATCCAACGCGGTGCAGCACGGCGTTTCAGTGTTTGAATAAATGGTATAGGCACAAAATGTGAACATGCTGACCTGAGGTAATAAATATAATAATGTGGCCTTGCTACGTTCTAAGAAAAATAAATCGTTATTCGCTGAAATGGAAGTCAAATAATTGCAATATATACGATATTTTTAAATTAATGCCGCATGAAATCCCTTTTGCAACTATTAAAATTATACTTATTACTTTTCTTTTTACTATTGCCACTGTAAATTAGTGTAACTATATTTTACATTAACTCTTAATTCATGTTATGAAATTACATTAGATTTATTCCCTTCTCGAAGAACTTGTATATCGGTAAGAAAATCACTTTCCTAATGTAATTCAATGGAATGATTCTATCGTGCAATTACTTTTTGATATTGATAAGTGAAGTAGGACCGAAGGTAGCGTACCCTGTTACGTGATCGAGGACTAAATTTTTATATTCGAAAGTGCTGGAACATTGTTCTACAAGTGAACCACGTAAAATAATTAATTCCATTTGCGATAATATAGGATAAAACTCGGGTATATACTATACACTATACTATATTGGCTCTATAGTAAGTTGTCACGTAAATACGTCATACGCAAATACATATATCTATACATATACATATACATATATGATAAAACACTTGTAACAGTTTGTCCATTGCGGATAAGAGCATTTGGTTGCGTTTGATACATCTGATGTTATTTATTCTTGTCCTTCCTTATTAATTAACATAAATATGTATATGCAATTGTAGCGTACATTTAGAACTAAACTTACCATTGCTTGAATCTTCAGCAAATGTCTTTCAAGGTTAAGACTCACAATGATCCCCCATCTCGATCTTTTATATATCGTTAGATAAAATTATCATTGAAGATATATTAGTTCTGTGATATGAATAATTTTTTCTGCTTACTGAAGTAATATAATTCCAATGTTGAAAATATATTTGTTCCGTTGTTGGACCCGTACATACCTCCACTTACTATACGCTCCGAATTGCAGCCTGCAATGCAAATGAAACGCGACAAGATACACGTGTCATCGATCTAAACGTTAGTTTAACACGTAATTGCTGGGAATACTTTACGTTTCCTTAGCGTGAATAAATTAATTGTCAATTTAATGGCAATGGAACCACATATTTGTTGGACGCAGGTGTGAAAAAAATGTAGAAAGTTCCATTCATTGTTCAAAGATAGGAGAATAAATATTTGACATCGAGATGCGGTGTGGTAGAACGTTTGACGTATAGGAAAGAAAGCGGAAGATTTTTTATCGAATAAATAGCAGCCAGCTATTATAAATTATCGTGAATGTTATCGAAACGATGCATTTTCGGTTTCGTGATACCTGTCTCCTGTTATTTCTAAACGAGTGAAAATTCGCAAACGAAGCCAGGGTAGGAGATTTTCTTGTATACATATTGGGATTATTCATTGATGTATGATTAATCGTAATTTTTCCAGGACAAAGGGGAGACACCAGAAATGTGGTTAACAACATCCGAATCGGGCAGCCTCGGTGCTGAAGAAGTGGCGGCTAGATTGCATGTTGATGTTAGAAGCGGGCTTTGGTGGCAGGAGGCTGACCACCGAAGGCAACTAGTTGGATTCAATGAGTTTAGCGTTAAGGAAGAAGAACCGACATGGAAAAAGTATCTTGAACAGGTATTTAACTGGCTCCTCCTTTATCCAGTCTATAAATTAATAATAATAATACGGAAAATAAACTAATGTGTTCTCTCTACTTTTCAGTTTAAAAATCCTTTAATTCTGTTACTACTTGGTTCTGCTTTTGTTAGTGTATGTATGAGGCAATTCGATGATGCGGTCAGTATTACAGTGGTAAGTATTCCATTAAATTTAAGTTTTTACTCAATTTTAACAAATATTCAAATTGACATAACATTTTTTTCAAGGCTATTATAATCGTAGTGACAGTTGCATTTGTGCAAGAATATCGTTCTGAAAAGTCTTTAGAAGAATTAAATAAACTGGTGCCGCCAACTTGTCACTGGTAAGCAAATCGATTGCTATTATTACTTGTACCAATTTAGAGAAAGGTTACACGAATGTTTTACAATTTTTAATAGTATAATAAAAAGAAATGTGTTTAGTTCGTATTGATATAAATTAACGTTTCCCTCAGACGTATGGTCCATGGAGGATATATTAACCCTTTATATGGAGCATTCCTTTGTCTTATTAAAAAGAGAAGATATATTATCCAATTCTACATGTAATATCCAATCACTAGATCGTAAAGGTGAAATTTCCTATCCTGTAATGTAAATCTAAAATTTCGAATTTTAAAGCCTCAGGATAAATGTTAGATCTGTTTATTGTTAAAACATTGAAAGCTGTTCGGGTGTTAAAAATTGTTATTAGTAAGGAAATTCTTTTTATATTTATTCCAGCTTGCGGGAAGGTCGTATAGAAACGTTTCTCGCTCGTAATTTAGTTCCTGGCGATATAGTTTACTTAAATATTGGAGATAGGGTGCCTGCAGATATCAGAATATTTGAAGCAATAGATTTAGCAATTGACGAGAGCAGTTTCACAGGAGAAACTGAACCGGCACAAAAATCAACCGCTCCATTGCTCAAATCTAATGGGCTAACAACCAAACGAAATATTGCGTTTATGGGTACGCTGGTTCGTTGCGGAAATGGCAAAGTAAATTATTAAAATAAATGAATTTTCCTTAACAGATAATATGTATAAAATTATATAACCAATTGTGTTAATAGGGCATTGTGGTGAACACAGGAGAGAAAAGTGAATTTGGAGAAGTTTTCACTATGATGCAAGCAGAAGAAGCTCCAAAGACACCTCTTCAAAGAAGCATGGATATACTGGGCACTCAATTATCGTTTTATTCATTTTGTATTATTGGTATAATTATGCTTCTTGGCTGGATCCAAGGCAAAGCTATACTTGAAATGTTTACCATCAGCGTAAGTTTGGCAGTAGCAGCTATACCGGAGGGTCTACCTATTGTTGTAACCGTAACCCTAGCACTTGGTGTTATGAGGATGGCCAAAAGGAAGGTCATCGTGAAGAAATTACCGACAGTTGAAACACTCGGTAAGTGCACGTATAATTATACAATAATTGTATGTATTATATGTAATTATATAATATTTATCGCATTCAGACGAAAGTATGCAAATGTTATGTGTCTCTGATGCGTAGGTTGTGTAAACGTGATATGCTCCGATAAAACTGGTACGATTACAAAGAATGAAATGACCGCAACGATATTGGTAACATCTGAAGGATATATTGCGGATATTACGGGAGCTGGTTACAATGATAAAGGAGAAGTACGAATTCGAAAATGCGATAATTTCGACCTTGCACACGCTGCTATCAATAATATGCTGGAAGTAGGATGCGTGTGTAATAACGCTATAATACAGAACGATACGCTGCTTGGACAGCCAACGGAAGGTGCATTGTTAGTATTAGCGATGAAATATGGGATGTACGGGGTTCCTGATAGGTATCTACGGTTACAAGAGTATCCTTTCTCGTCTGAGCAAAAAATGATGGCTGTGAAGTGTACACCGAAATATGGAGAGGTAAAATGATGTTTCGATGTATATCAACTATTCTTCTTTTTTTTTGCATAAAACTTGCTGTATCAAATATTAATATCCGTTAAGCGAATGATTTGGTATCTATCTTGCAGAATAGGCAAGAAGTATATTTTGTGAAAGGTGCCCTGGAAAAAATTTTACCGCTGTGTACCAAGTATTCTGTCAATGGTGAGGTATATCCACTGAATCAAAAGAAAGACGAAGAATTTTTAACAGGGGCTTACGATATTGGACTACAGGGATTGAGAGGTATGACTTAATATTGGCGATGATTGTAACGTTATCATATATTATTCAACATATTTACAGTGATTGGTTTGGCACGTGGAACATCGTTACAAGATCTAATGTACGTCGGCCTCGTGGGTATTTGTGACCCACCCAGACCGAACGTTCGTGAGTCTATAACGACTCTGATAAATAGCGGTGTTAAAGTTAAAATGGTTACAGGCGATGCGAAGGAAACCGCTTCTGCGATAGGTACGGACATGAATGTATACAAAATTGTAGTCACAGTTTGTAAAGCCAAGAATAGTGCACCGCATTTGCTTCTCTTATTTATTCCAGCAAGTATGATTGGGTTGGATGTACTTCACTCACGACTAATCTCTGGAGACGAGATCGATTTAATGTCCGAGCATCAATTAGAACAGTGTATCAGTAACGTTAGTGTGTTTTATCGGGTCACGCCTAAGCATAAATTGTGCATCGTGAAAGCCTTGCAAAGGGAAGGAAACATAGTGGGCATGACCGGTGATGGTGTGAATGATGGAGTCGCTTTGAAAAAGGCAGACATAGGCATAGCAATGGGAAAAAATGGTACCGACGTTTGCAAAGAAGCTGCGGACATGATTTTAGTGGATGATGATTTCGGAGCTATCATGTACATATTAGTTTCTTCTTTATAGTCATTCTCGTGCGTTTTACGCGTCGATCTTTCGTTTAACTCTATGTATCCCGTAGTGCTGCAATCGAGGAAGGAAAAGGAATCTTTCATAATATACGAAATTTTGTGAGATTCCAATTGAGTACTAGTATAGCTGCTCTGTCTTTAATTGCACTTGCCACATTGATGGGTATACCGAATCCTTTAAATGCAATGCAAATTCTTTGGATTAACATTATTATGGATGGTCCACCCGCACAAAGGTAATAACTACAAAGTTAGAAGAATTTGTTCGTTTTAGTTACGTTACCGTGCAATATTAACGTGTACGATTATATCATCTAGTCTTGGAGTCGAGCCAGTTGACAAGGACGTTTTAAAACAAAAACCACGGAACACGAAGGAACCAATGATCACTCGACAGCTTATTATGAATGTACTATTGTCAGCCACGATTATTATTCTTGGTACACTGTGGGTTTATAATAGAGAGGTACCAAATTGTGTTGCAAACAAGCGATTCTTTGACATACACTTTTTGAATATCTGGTCTATGTTATTTTTTTCTTTCTTAGATGACTACTGATGGCAATACTGCAAGGGACACAACCATGACATTTACATGCTTCGTTTTCTTTGATATGTTTAACGCTCTAAGTTGTCGATCGCAGGTAAGAAATTAAATGTCTAGCCCTACAACAATATTCTATATCTTGAACGCAATATAAAATACTTCAGACCAAGTCGATATTTACCATTGGATTGTGGAGTAACAAAATGTTCCTGGTAGCCGTAACATTATCAGTAATAGGACAGATGTTAGTGATTTATTTTCCACCGTTGCAACGAGTTTTCCAAACCGAGGCTCTTTCAGTAAAAGGTAAATTTCGTCGTTAGTTTTGGATGTGGCCAGTGAAATATATTTCTATTTTTAATTAATTTTTCAACTTTTAACAGATATCCTGTTTC
Organism: Nomada lathburiana; assembly: GCA_963667235.1. Classification (NCBI taxonomy): domain Eukaryota; kingdom Metazoa; phylum Arthropoda; class Insecta; order Hymenoptera; family Apidae; genus Nomada; species Nomada lathburiana. Next base: position 7,861,655 of record OY763909.1, read on the forward strand.
TCGTCGCGCTCACGTCAAGCGTTTTCGTAATTAGCGAGATGAAGAAATTTATAGAGAGGCAACTGTATAGGCGACGAACAGGTACACAGTATTACACCAAGTCCGAGATGGATTTTGTATGACAGTTACAGTCTGCCGAAGATAAGGCGGACAAGGATCATTTGGAATAAAATACCCAACACACATCGTACGGGTAGTAGTCATTCGTTCGTTACACTAACATTATCTCGCAACACATTCGATTATGCTTGCACATTTGTAAACTTGTACTACGTGCACCTATCACGAAACGAACATTCTCGCCGTTCTAACTAAACGCGTTTAAACTAAACTTAAAGATTTATGGACAACTGCGTTTTTTAAACGTTTCAAAAACTTCTCCGGCTCTTCGAACGTACGATAATCCGGGTTTTAGACGTTAGAATATAATCGATCCGATTCTCGTATTCACGGTGAAAACTAATATTGAACACGTCATTAGACACTAGAAACGCTGTGCACATTCCACATAATTTTCTTAGATGATTGCTCTTAATGATACTACTGGCAAATCGTGTTTGTAGCAATTCTTATGAAGTGCAATCATGATATTCGTTCTGTCTAATTGTAACACCTGTTTTTTTTATAACTCGTTCTCGATTAACGGGATAAGTAATTTTTCTCTCGATACACAAATACAACACTATTCGTTTCGTAATTGTACGCGTATCCTATTGGGCCACCGATAATTTTAGACCGTACTGTTGATTAATAAATCTATAAACCATGACGAAGAAACATATGTTTTACAACGTAATTAAGCACACGAATCGATTGCATTTTAAAAATACAATTCATTATAATTGAACAAAACAAAAGAAAATAAATGATCTTGTACTATTTCTTAATTGCGTAACGGCAACACAATATGTTTCCGATAACAAGGAAGGAATGAAATTTTGCAACATTTCGAAATATTGCACACGATACGACAGAATTATTTTCTTGAGGTCGGAAGCAATGCTGTGTATGCATTATGTATCACTTTGCGAACGATAGTCCCTGTTACAATTGCAGTCGCAATGCTTGTTTTTTTTTATTAATTCGTAGCCTAATTACTGTTCCGTGTATTAATGGATTCCTTCCAAGGCACTGTAAGTTTTGTATTGATATAGATCCGGTCCTCCATAGCCGTAGAGTAATTTTCCTCTGCCATTTTCATCGTAGTATGGATAACGGTATTTAGGCCTATAAACAAGCAGGTAATGTTCAGTGCAATGTTGTAATTGTATTACTTTTTAACGACTAATTTTATCTTCGTGTGCTTAATGTAGTACACTTTGTAACTCATTGAAGCAATTGTTTCCCTGCTTGTATATAATATTATTATCATTATTGCTATCAATTCCATTTTAGCACGAGAACATCGTGAACCTTTTTACAATTGTGCACCAGCGAACCGATTGTTCGTATTCTTCTTTTCTATATCTCCTTTTTATTGGCATTATTTAATCATATGTTCATCTTTGTACTCTGTCCAATTTCTTACCGTTCGAAATATTGGAAATTAGGTGCCTTTGGTTGAGCTATCGTTGCCGCGGTTTCAGCAATTATTCCGAGTAATAAAGCGACGACTATTGTCGCAAGGATCATGGTCGTCCACTGAAAGTAGGTCAATTAGTGTTAGCGTGTTGAAACGAATATATATACAAAAAACCGTGTCCTACATAAAGCGGGTATATGCTTCAGATGGATCTATTAAATGTTTCATAATAAATACTTCAGGAGGAAAGAATAGAAAAAGAAGTACACAATATCGTTTTACATCTCACGTGTGCCATAAGCGTATCGAGATGTATTTTCCAGGCTTGCCTCAACAAAAATTCCGTAACTTCTCCTTGTCCCTTTTAATTTTGCGTATAAATAATCAGGGAAGTATCATTGCTTTTTTCGCGTGTAAATTAATTGTTACGCTCAATTCGAATGTATACTACTTACGGAAGCGTGTACTGCCATAATGATGACTGCAAGGTGCGCTGCTTCACTCCGTGAAACGAAAGTTTCGAAAGTCCGTCACAAACCGTACAAACGAGCACGCCAACTGTTCTTGCTCGAATGCACCTTTTCTCAATGAAGAGTCACCGATGACTTTGTGTGAAAAAAATAATTCAAGCAGCCGAGCCCGATACTACGGCCCGTGCAATCGGTCTGTTTCCGTTTTTCTGCTACCACCTCTCACCTGCGTTATTCCGACATTCGTTACCGTTCCTCGATCACTCCCCACTGGGTTCTCTCTTCGATCCACTCATCAAGTGAAAGTTGTCGCGACGGACATAGCACTTTGCACGTACATACACCTGACACTGTAGTCACGACGGAACGAAGAAGCCTTGAGGAGCTACGATAACTACGTCTATCTGTGCCTCGAAAGTCATCGAAGGAGGATTACATGACCACCAGTGACGAAATCCACCAAGGTCGAAGAAAGAACGATCGTGATTTCGTCTAGCTCTTCATCGGTCGTGCAGTTATTTTACTTCTGTTTTAATTGGAATAATTTTTAAATAAGACGCACAATCCTTAGAATTATAAACGAGAACAGAATATTTATTTAAACAATGTACATAATTAAAAGTAAAGGGTTCCCCATTCAAGATTAGTCTGTTTTATTTGCAGGTTCTAGTCATTGTATTTTCGCCCCTTTTTTAATTCGATTTCATTTATCATTCTTCAATGACTAGCGTGACACACGGGGTTTGTCGCAGTTGGAAGTATTTATTTGGCGTTGATCTATTGACATTTAATTCATCCTCTCCTCTCGTAACGACGCGTATCCCATCATGTGTTAACCAGGTCGTTATACAGGTGTTCCCCACGGTCCCTTGTAACCGATCCCCATGCCGATCTTGCCGATCGCGATCTCGCCGTGACGACCGTTCTCCTGCTCGTACCTGGCGCTTCTCTGTTTCCCAACTTCTGGATCGAAATCCCACTCCGTTCGCTGCGCAACGATTATCAATCGATCACTCGTTCAACGCAAACAATGTTTCACCGTTCATTTACCACGGTATTTTATATTAATTAATGATTTTCTGTTTCGCAGAACTTCATACTTGCCTCGTGGACGAGCGGTATCCCCGCTATGTTGTACTGTATTAAATCGTGAATAAACGATAAAACGCCGGCTGGTTCTGAGGCTGATCTATCAGCGCGAAACAGCAAGACGAGAAAGATCGAAATTACCTAAAAAAAGAAAAAGAGAGAATAGAAGGATGTTCTAGGGAAATATATTGATGTAACTCGAGTTTGATAAATGCCTATATTATAATAGGATACAATAAAAATGCGTCTTTGTGTACTGTCGATTATTTTGCAAGTTATTTTATTTATTCGAATAATTCTAACGCGCACCGCCGCAATATCTTATAGTTGTATGGGTCAATGCAAAACTTACGGTATTTATTTTTATATGATATCTATAATCGCCGGTTATTATCTCTTTTCTTATATTTCAATGAAATTCACAAATAATTGTTGTTCCCTCCTATTTTTCAATGGAAGCGCAATTATCGCGAGAGTAAACTAGTTCCAAGGATTCATTTCTACTATAATTACGTATACCGTGAAATCAATATGAAATACTTCGTGTACGAATAGAATCCGTGTCTTTGTTTAAATAAAAGCGATAACACTATACAGAATTTCAACAGAAATACCGAGTCACCCTTTGTGAAAATTATCAAATACCACCGAAGTCGTAAGTTCTGCATCGGTACATCCCCAGCTTCGAATTTCCATACGAAACCAGGGAAAACCGCGAGGCTTCAAAGCTCGAAATCCGAACAAAGAATTCGCAATTGCCATTACCAAAGCACGAGGGAAACTCATGACGTCCAGCGTGACACGACGACGATAACACGAACTCAGAATACAAACTAACTCGCCTCTCCTTCGCGGAACGACTAGCACGCCTAAGAAGAAGGAAATCAGCTGGGGCATCGTGGCGCAATGCAGCCAGTGAAAGTAAAAAAAGGATCCGTGGCCGGCTAACACGGTGCGAGCCGTTTGAAGAAAAAAAACTGTGCTACAATTCGTTCGACGAATGACAATTCTATCACGGTGGAAGAAGATGGAATGTATTCCATGCACGAAATCAATACCCACCCGGAGGACATAAAGGTAGGCGGACACCATCTACGATGCTATCATTACTTTCCCTCTGTTCTTGCTTGGTGGTTCGATACAAAGAAAATGCGCTCGAGCCACTTGTTACTATTAATCTTCGCGGTAAGTGGATCTAGAAACGATCGTATTTCAACGATAAACGATTATTCCGAAAGAAGGTGCACTCGAAGAGAATATCATTTTGTCGTTGTTTTTTTTATTACAAGGTACAGTTGTGCATAATCATCGAGTGCGGAGGAACCGAAACAATTCGGGTGACCAGAACACTTCCGGTGGAATTGTCGCCGACAAGATGGTTCACCAGGTTCCGGTCACTATTGTCGGCTGGAAGACTCTGGGATTGGCCAAGAAATAGCGCGGAGGGTATTTTAAGACTGATAGCCTCTCCGGACACCAGGAAGAGAATTATTATGGAATTCAGACCGGAGGATGGGCCACGTGCCTCGCACGCTTATCAGAGACGCTACGGTTATCGAGGACAATGGCTGATCGAGTTGCTGGGCTCTGGTTTTCGTCCGGATGGCGTGCCGTATCGGGAATCTCTGCCCGTTTCTGTTTTGATTCCTCCACCGCCCCCTTTTTGACTTATAGTGTACATACACCGATGCATTATGAGTAAGCGTTAGGATAACGTAATGAGTAAAACGAGGAGCCGAAGACAATGGAGTATTGGAAAGTGATTAATCAGGGGCGTTCTTCGAACGATGATTTAAATCGCCCAGACTTTCACGTAGTCTATGTGGAGACCGGTGTCGCTGTTCAACCAGGAATTTAGCCAATTGTTTTCTGCCAGGTAGAAGTGATAGAGCGCCTGCAAAGAGTGGACATCGTGCTTTAAATATTGCTCTGATAAAGTGCACAGTATTTTTCATACAGAATTTTACATAGAGGCACCTTGGATGCGACGTTCCTCCATGGTTTCGCGTAGTTCCCGCTGATGGAGGAGTCCGGGAAGTGTATGTGCCCTCCGACGGCTAAACCTATGCTTATGTACACCTGGAGTGCGCAACGTGAAACGTGAAATATGTTAGTTATTAATTATTGAGAATAATTGTTCAAATAAACAAGGCGATTTTTTTGTCCATGGACACTAACTGGAGTATCGTACAACGCTGGTACTTTCTGCTCTCCGTACTGTTCTCCGTCGACCTTGACCGTGACACGACCGCTCTTCCACTCCAAATCGTACACATGATAATCCTCCGACCATAAGCTGTCCGAAGTTTTTCTAGGAAGGTTCAATTGATTGTCATTGTGAAATTGTTGCTCCATGTTGGTCGCATGAGCTCCGCCAAGAAGATTCCGTCCACTTAAATCGAGACCGTTCTGGGATCTCAGGGAGGGATTTCCTACCGCGTGGGCTATCACGATATCACAGTGCAACGTCGAATTCTCTGTATACTTCTCTGTACTCTCTAATGTTATCGCTGTAATCAAACAAGAAATTACGTATTTATTTTTAAATTGTTTAATTTATAAGTAATTGAAGTCCAGTGAAGAACATCGAGGCTTAACGAAATTGTGTAATAAAAAAGAAACCCACAAGGATAAATCCAATCGCCACGAGGTAATTTGGCTCGAATTTGAATGTGCCCGTATAAAAAGGTGAACGATGGTTTGGTATTTAATCGTCCTGAGATTATCGGTGGCAAAATGTATGATCCACGAGCTTGTTTTTTGCATTCCGCGGAATCAGTGCGACCAGTACACCTATGGGATGTAAAAAATATTTTTAATCCAGCAGATATTCGTACCCTATTATATGTTACTTTAAACAATTGATAACTTCACCTTTCCAGAACTAGATTTCCCTCTCGAACGAAATCTTGCCCATACTTTTCGTTGGTGAGAATTGGTTTAATATGTAGAACACCATCCTTCACGTCCACGTTATCGTTACTATTCATGTACACCACGAATTCATAATTCTAAAATCACACGGTACAGAAATTTACGATACTAATTCATTTCTTTATACATTTGTTAATTTTCTTTTGGTTTCGTTGATGCGATTGATTATTGTGAGAAGCAGAAAATCATTTCATGTGTGAATGAAGAAAGCTAAATTAGATTACTTAAATCGGTTTTCGAAAATTAGCGCTTACAGGAATGTCTGAGAAACGTTCGACGATCATCCACCGACTGGTGTTCAGCTTTTCGAAGTTGTCCTCAAAAATTAATTGCCCTGGACAGACATTTTGCCGTCTCAAGTGTCGATTCGTGGGATCGTTCTCGAATATCTTGGTCTCAGAGGGTGTCGCGCAGACAATGTCATTTGCATTTCCGCCCACTGGTGTACCATCGTAATTGTAGAAATCTGAAAAACACATGATATAGTCAGATCATACATCCATTTGCAATCGAGCGATATTATAACAATTCGTTTAATTTAAACAGACCATTAACTACGTGTTGCTGGTCAAGCAAATTGTAACCGAGTCCATCGTAAACGACATGTACCCAATAGTAAATGATATGTCCACGTTTTAATCTTGTGGTTCGATCCTCGTACGTCCAACGACCGTCTCTTACTTTTACGATATCTCTGGCGATCGTTCCTGCTTCGAGACCATTGAAATCTTCGTTAAATTTCACGTGGTACGCCACCAAAGAGATACCGTCCTCGTCTAAGAAAAGAAAAGAAGAAAAATTTCATTATCAACTTGAACATTTGTTTACGATCGTGAAAATCGTTTAGCGTTTAGGGTATTCTTCTTCGTTTCGATAAAAGCATACCGGAATCGTGTTTTTATTTGCATTCTTGAATTATTAATGGATCTGCGAGAATTGTTGACGCATCATTTAATTTGCTTTCTACATAGATTACGGTACATGAATCTTCTTCAACGATATCGCTGGTGGAAATAATGCATGATTTTCCCTGTATACTTTTATCAGCTACGTTTTCTACTTGTATTTAATCATAGATCGATGTCATTCAAACATAGATCATGTGCATAGATCGATTTGAATGGTACCTGAGTAATTCATTTCTTTTATATAACGCGATCGATAAGATTTTTTAATGGAAACGAAATTTTAAATATTTTATTGCTATTCGATTATGCATTACGAACGTGCTTCGTTTATTTCATTCGTCGTATCATTTGTGCTGTAACAAGGAAAATAATAAAGCTGCGTGAACTATCGTCAACTTATCTGTGGGAATTATCAATGAACTGCAAAAACGTAGTTCGATAATAATTAAGTCTAAACATCGCAATTAAAGTATTGCACAGTTGTCGTCTTTTAAATACTAACGAATTAAATCTGCGAAATAAAGAACAATATATTATCGATATATACATACTTCAAACACACGCAATGCTTTTTATTTTTTAAATAAAAATTATTGTCGCGTACAAAGGATCTCCATTCCCTACATAAGGAATTACCGCCCTCTGCATTAATTATATCAACGGCATATAAATTCTAATTTAAATATATTATATAAAAAAAAATTTGTTTTAAATGAAATAACAAAAAGGCGCCGAAGTAGAGACAATACAATCGATATTGAAATAAAGGAAGTTTACTCACCCGGAATCGACATGCGTAATCCCTTCGGATAAAGTGGTTCCACGCTTGGTGTTGGCGGTACATACTGTGTTAAACTTTCTTCAATAGCTATATTAATTAACAAGGCGACTGTAAGAATAAACCACTTCTTCATTATAGCGTACATGATGCGCAGCTTTGACGATGCTGCTGGTTCAAGCGATACTGAAGAACGGGAAATCATTATAGAGTATTGCAAACTGGTTTCTGTATAGGTATAGATATATTTACCTCGATGGCATTGGCCGCGTGTAAGTGGTTCCACACGGTTCCGCGATGGCTCAACGTTTAGTTTTGTTAAAATTATTCATCGAATTGACGCATGTAGAAAAGATTTTGATAGATCATTCTTTGCCATATATGTACATATACCCTTCTAATGATAGAGCAATGAACAGGTAATTTGGCATTGTATATTGTAGAATTAAAATAAATCGTATGATACTTGTACTTTAAATTAGAAGCAATTTAGAAGTTTTAGAGACCCATATGTAGTTAAATTTTTTAAAATATTTTTTGCTGTAATAGGTACAATAAATCTTGAAGGATTTGTGTTTTTTTTAGAATACTATCGAATGTCTTTGACATTCTATTCTGTTTTGTTTGCATTTTTCAAATGTTTGTAAGTTCATTCATATAAACGTGACAAAGTATTTTCTTCTTTGTGAGAAAATGGATGTATATGTGTTTGGCAATATCTATGGATTTCCCTCTGTTTTGTAAGACTTACGGAATTTCCGCGGCACACAAACATAATTCATTAAGGGATCAATAAATGCGACAAGATATATTTGATGATATTATAATTTGAATTTAGTAGGAAATAATTATCATGGAATCATTTTACGATTTACGTTTGAATTTATTCTTATCGCGATAATGTCAAAACAACACCGATAAAAAAGTCTTTAATCACAAGAGTACATTCTGACATAAAGATTACTGTGTAATTTAAAAAATAACTGTTTTCAGTTTTGTCAATTTATTTGTTCACGAGCTTCCTCTACGGAGTATAGAATGTGCAAGAGATATGATTAAAAATGTTATTTGCACAATGAGTGATTCGTACTTTAAAACATCTTCGTTTCGTTATATACTTTTTTATTCACGTTAGACACAGTTAATTAAATGAAATGAACTAACGATAGAATTAAAGTTAGCATTTGAAAATGAGAGGATGCAGCGAAGACATTCCTCAACCCTCTGTTTCGCCATACAATAGTTCAAATTCGATGCCAAATTTATGAACTTTTTTATCATTCATTTATAAAAAAATATCTTAAAAAATGACAAGTTATTCTGCTGCTTCTTAGTAAACAATCTAATGTTTCGTATGAAAGCCGCGTGAAACGAAATAATTAAACTTTATTACACTGTACCTAGGGACTTTCATTTTCCGCTTTCAGTATCTGAAATTAGTCGTCCCTATGGTCTGCGATCGCCATAATAAGTTCCGACAAACTTCGACGTTTTTGTGCCAATTTTGTTTATTTATCGTGTAACAAAGTACTGCTTTTGTGAATTCCACGTTAAAAAGTGCTGCTGCTTCCAGGATATCCAGTCGTAAGTAACATTTTTGTATTTCAATTACTTTACATTACCATTTCTATTCCTCGATCTACACGTTCACAAAGATGTTGGATATTCCAAATAAATTGTTTACACCGCGGTAACACGACTATATCATATTTTTAAACAACATGAAATCTGCGGTCGAAATAAAATTAAGAAAACTTTCGTTGCGCTCACGATACTATTTAGTATGTAATTTCGAAAGATATACCTTAACGAAATTTAAAATTCACACGCCGTCTAATGATCATGGCGATCACATTTTAATGCTTGTTAGAGCATGGTCTTCGGAGTTGATGATTTTCTATATTTAATTAAGGCGTGCAGGAAAATTGTTCGATCTGTTATCGCATATTTGTGGAAAAACAATTGCATCTCGATTTTACTATGTTTATTGTATTTGCATATTGAACCGATATCGATGCAGTTTAATTGACCCAATTTTAATTCTCACAAGCCCAATGCAATCTGGTATTCTCTCCATTGAAATACAAGCTTTATAGCGCAACAATGTTGTGCGTTACTTGTATATTCTGCGACAGAAGGCTGCGTGAGACATGGTACAATTATTTGCCACGCTATGAGAATATTTTTATAGTGAGAATAACATATTGTTACGAAAGAAATATTTGTTTCGAATCAAAGGTAATAACACCTTGGTACATAATAATGCTCTTTATATTGTCCTGTGATTATAAGCGTATACCAATTATACATACTTGAACTACAATATTCCACATATTTCTTAATGCGTTGCTGAAGATCTCACAGCAACAATATTTTATATAAACTTGTCCCAAAATAATTCTATACCAATATCTTTGAATTTTAGGTTTTTGTTATGATTATTAAGCTTCTATTTAGTTTCAGCTTTTAAATAAAGACTTTTATTTGTCTTAAATGCGAATGTGAAAATTTTGTAGATGTTAAAAAAGCTTCTACCTTTAGGAAAAGAACTGTATGTTATATGTATGATTAGTTGCAAGAAGGATCTAAATTTATTTCTGATTTTGCTGTGTTTGTGTGCTTTTTATATTATTAATTGCAAACACAGTATTCTTATCGTATCAAATATTTTACTCAACCAATTTTCGTGTGTATATGTATTGCGTACAAATGAACAAGTTGTTATACTATTTCTTTGTGAAAACTACAACCTTTATTATGCGTGCACTTTTGACTAGTGTAATAATGAATATTAATTTTCAATACGTACCAATATCATTTTTCAATTCTTTGCATTTAGTACCTTGTATAATAATGATAGACAATCTGACAATATGGATAATTCAAGTGAATTATTCCGTATGATATGTTTGATCATACTGCACAAAATTATTAAACGCAAAGAATTAAGTAATAAAATATTTAGCTAACAATTGTTTCGAGTTGATATACTTCCGACAATATCGCTGGATATTCATCTTTAAACTGAACATATATATCGTATTATTTTATTTGCTAATAATCTTCTGGCCGACGTGCCCTTCTTTGCGCAACTTCTTTATCAAACATTCCATTTCATTAAAATCTGCACAACTCTGCTGTAAGATAAGAGAAGTAAGCACGCTTAAAATTTAGGCAATAAGTTTGTGTATATTTTATTGTTTGTCATAGGCTTTAAGATTTATTATTGGAATTTCAGGTGGTTTCAACTTTTTCTATTTTTTTTAAAACAGCCTCTATATTCATTAGAACAGATGCGTGTATAATTTTTCTAAATACATCTCTGTTGATAATTCCTGAAATTTTCCTACATTTATGTATGATTGGTGACTGTACCATGAGAGGGGAAACCAGAATAATTGAATAGAGATTTTTTTCATATTGTTTACACGTAACAGCAATAACTGTATAACAATTTTCTTTGAATATAAAATAGCGTCCAAACGGACTGCGGCCATTAAAACAATTTGGAATGCACTAGCAAACCATTTGCTAGAGTGACAGAGGGTTTAAAAATGCAAAATTGGAACCAATGGCAATTGTCTGCTGGTGCTGTTGCCACTCCAATGCCGCAACCGCCAGTTGGCTATACTACGCCAGGTGCGGATCCTATGGCTATGATGCAAGCGTACATGCAGTATTATAATCAACCAGTGAGTATTAATTAATATTCATCTTTCCCCGCATTGAAATTTACTTTATAAATAAATGAAATCTGATGATGTATCTATATCCACATAATACGAAATTTTATATAACGAAATTATTACATTGTCTTGTTAGGCACCTAGTGGATATACAGCAGAACAATGGGCTGCAGCCCAACAGCAAAATTGGGCTCAATGGCAGCAATGGCAGCAACAATATCAGCAGTGGCAAGCGCAGTATGGAGAGAAGGTACATACGACTACATATATAAATTTAAAATTCAATTTATCGTTATATTTTTAAACACACAACTTTAATCTGCAATTTATTTATATCAATTGTTTCTATAACAATATCTATAACAATTAATTCATCTGTGTTCCAGTATCAAGAGACAATGAAACAAATGTCTGCCCAGAATTTAGCCAGCCAGGTGCCACAGTTACCAATTGTACAAGCTCCGCCACCTCTTCCACAAGAAGACACAAAACCACCATTACCTCCAACTACCATAAACACGTATCAGTTTACAAGCATGCCTCCACCACATCAGAATAATCTTCCATTATTCCCCGCGAAACAAAACGCAAGTACCGCGGTGCAGCAAACGAATGTACAACACTGTCCGCAGAATCCTCCATTACCTCCGAGTCAGCCACCTTTACCTCCCGAAAATAGCAATAGTAATAAGGAAAGCAATAGCTTAATTGGTAAACGGAGTAGCAGTACCGTTAGTGAATCTAATAGTGCTAAAAAGTTGAAAGTCGAAGACGAAGAGCTAACTGAGGCCGAGAAAACGTTCGACGCTCAGTTTAAACAGTGGGAGGAGCAGTTTAATAAGTGGAAACAGCAAAATGCTAATCATCCGGATAAGGTAAGTGATATTACAATTACTATTTCTATCCAGGTAAAAAGTACAATAAAAAAAGAGAAAAGATTAAGATACTTTTACGTGAAGCATAGTGCCAGTACCAATTTTGCCCAATATGGAGATACCGTTTAATTATAGACCCAATACAAACAATACGAAGCGAAATGGACATCTTGGAGGGAGAAGCTTATTGAACGACGTGAACAGATGCGCAGGAAACGCGAGCAACAGAAACAAGCTGCTGCCAGGGCAGAAGTCGAAAAGAATAAGAGCCTACCTGGCGATGACAAAATAATGAACATTCTGTCAAGCACAGAGAACCAAGGATTAATCAACAATTTACTAGGAATTGGAAAAACTCTTGGGTTAACTGGAAAACAGAATACTAATGTACCTCCACCGCCACCACCTCCGCCAGTCACAGAACCAACGAACTCGTCCGACGTTCAAACAACTATAACATCGTCCTCCCAAGTGTCTTCACAATCATCCGCATCTCACCTACCAGTAATAAACATGATGACTTCGAATATGATGACCGCGTCACCTTGGAATTCCCAGCAATGGACGCCACAATATAACGCAGGTGTAAACGTACAAAGCTTCCCTACTTTCCAATCTATAACTGGCGTACCACCGCCACCATTTAGTACATCAGCAACTCAAATGCCTCCGCCAAATTTCGCGCAACCACCGCCGAGTTTTACAGCTGTACCAAACTTTTCGCAACCACCTCCAGGATTCATTAGCAGCGATTCGCGACAGAATCACAATGTGCGACCATCTGTACCACCCAATATGCAAGGAAGACCACCACCATTCGGTCCTAATCCCAGTGCAACATTAGATGGAAGTCCTATGCACAACGAACGCTCAACTCAATCCATTTCTTTGAGTAATTTCGATTCGATCGGACATCCAAGTAACTTTGGTTTGAACGATCCTGCTCGGCAAAAAGAAGGCGCATCTCTGGAACGTTTTAATCGAGATGGTATCAATGAGCAACAAGGTAACCAATTTCGGAGTAACGACATGTACGGACAACGAAGTGACGAACGAGGAAATGAGAGTGATCAATTTAGGAGAGATGATAGAAATTACCAGGAACATGGGAATAATCAGTTTAATCAACAGAAGATGAGTTTTAACAACGATAGATTTAATTCTGGAAATGATCGTTTTGGACCAGGAACTAATCGATTTGGCCCGGCGAATGATAGATTTGGATCAGGTAGCGATAGGTTTGGAATAGGGAACGATCGATTTGGACCCGGCGATAATAGATTTGTTGCTGGAAACAATGATAGATTTGGTCCGGGAGGTGATAGAATTCCACAAGGAAACGAACCAGTTAATGATCGATTTGGGCCCAATAATGAATCTTATGGTCCTGGGGCTGATAGATTCAACAGAAATAATATGGATCGTTTTGATCAAAAGGATACAGGTGAAAACAGACGCGATAGCTTCTCAAATAACGCGAGAGGTTTCAATAGAAGCAATCAATTTGATCCACCAGATAAATTTGCACCAGAATTAAAGAAACTAATGGAAAAACGAAGGGCCGCAATGGACGTGTTCAAGCCAAGTTATCTTGACTCTGAGAAATGTACCAATGTTGGTTCTTTGAGTGAAAGTTTCAAGAGGATCACTGGTGATTCTCCTTTCGCGAAACCAGGTGGCAATAACAATTTTGGGCCTCGTGGTCCTCCAAATTTTGGACCAGCTGGACCTGGAAATTTTAGAATGCCTGGAGATTTCAAACATCAAGGGAATCTTGAATTTGGACCGCGCGGACCAACTGGAATCGGACGTAATAATGCGTTTGATTCTCGAGATGCAGGTGCAAGCTCGTTTAGGGGATCTAATTCTAGTCCGCAACAGATACAGGATTTTGTGAACAACGAAACAAGACAGGATGTAATTAATCTTGGAAAGGAGACGGATACGAAGTGCGAGAATGCAATTGAATCTGTGGTACCAACGGAACAAGCACCGGCGTCGTCTATGAAAATAAGTGAACAGAATCTTGATACTGTGCAAAAAGATAATCCGGAGGAGTATTCGACAGGAAAAGACATTCCATTGTTAGAGAAACCTCCGTGGATCGATGCTCAACTACCTGAAGATAGTTCATTGAAAAAGGAGGGTGTTAAAGACGAGGAAAAGACTCCTGTAAATTATAGTTCAACGGAACAGGATACTCAGAATATAGTAGACGAATCAGTAGATGCAAAGCAAGAGCTGTCTAACAAGGATGCTAGTATTCTGAAGAAAACAGAAATGCTGCCTTTCATGGGAGAAAATGATCCAAAACCAGAAGATCTGAACATGGAGCCACCACCTGAATTACCTAATTTAGGCCCTGTTTCCGCGAATACTGAGGAACCTACAAACCCAACACAGAGGACAGATGAAGAGTGTCCCGTGAAACCTATTCCAAACAATTCCCAATGTTTCGATGCCAGGGGTGTTGTCGATCCTACGTTTGGACCAAGAGGAATGCAATTTAGACCAAATGCACCTTTCTTTGGTCCCCGGGGTCCCAACGATGCTAGATTCCCTATGTTCGAACCTAGAGGCCCAAACGTGGCTCCTTTTAATACTCCTCCTAACCCAAATCAATATCCGTTAGTTCCTCGAGGCCCTAACGATGGGCCATTTGGTTCAAGAGGGTCCAATAATGGACAATTTGGTCCAAGGGGCCCCAATGATGGACAATTTGTTCCAAGAGCTCCAAACGAAGCACAGTTTGGTCCAAGAGGATCTAACGATGCACAATTTGGTGCCAGAGGTCCTGTTGATAACCAATTTGGTCCAAGAGGCCCCAACGATGGACATGTTGGTCCCCTGGGACCGAATGATGGAATGTTTGGACCAAGAGGTCCCGGCGATGGAGCATTTGGACTCAGAGCTCCCTCTGATAATCAGTTCGGACTAAGAGGTTCTAATAATGGACAGTTTGGTTCAAGAGCTTCAAATATTGGGCAGTTCGGTCCCAGGTTTGATGCCCAGATGGGATTAAGAAGGTCTAATTTCAGGGGACCAAGTGATGGACAATTTGGACCACAAGGCTCCAATACTAGGCCGTTTGTTCCTGGAAGACCCAATGATGCTCAATTCGATAATCGTGGTACCTGTGATTCACAGTTTATTCCCAGGGTGCCTAACGATGGACAGCCTAGATTCACGGGGCCCAATGATAGACTTTTTGGCTCGAGACGTGGCGATCTACCTTATCAACGTAGTCCAGGTGGCTCGAAAGGGACAAACGATAGACAATTGGGCAATAGAATCAACGAAAAACAGTTTGATAATAATACTGACCCATGCTTTGGGCCTCAGGGTGCCAATGACTCGCACTTTGGATCTCGAGGATTAATACCTGGCCCAAACGATAGACCCTATGATAATAGACAATTCGATGTCAGAGGGATCGGAGAATTTAGATCAAAAGGACCAGAGAATAATTCTGGTCCCAAAATTCAAGGAAATTCTGAAATGAGTGCCGATGAGCACGTGCACATGGTTCAAAATGTGCAACAGGGACAACTGGATTCTAACGAGATGCAGAGTTCAGGATGGAGGCAGTCGTTCGGTAAAAATACCTTTGGCGATATGGCCCAGAGATCTGGTAGAGATTTCACCTATGCTGACAAACCGTTGCCCGGGCAAAAAGAAACATTTAATCCGAGTGAAATAAATAATATAGCAAGAAGATCTCCGATGAGTGGGAATAAATCTAACATGACTGATAAGAGATCCGACAAAAGTATGGCTGAATTAACTGTGGGAGATTATAAAGCTGGATACGGTGACTCGCCATCAGGGTGTGATTATCCAAACTTTGGTAACTCCAATATGTACATGAAACGATCTGATAGTCGCCAGTCTCAAGTCAGATGTTCAACTGTTAAAGAGTTCTGCATAGAGAAACAGTTTAATTATAATCACGCCGGGGCTGGTGGCGAGAACAAATTTGTCGAACATATCCCTGCTAAGGTAATCGACTATGCTCATAATGCAAGACCATCGATTCAGGATCATTTAACACCTGCAGAGTGCTTCGATTATGGACACGGCAATTTGAAGCCAACGGTGCCGGACCATGAGGCCCAGTCGAAGAAAGATTTTCGAAACTGGGAGGAGAGCGAGCAGAATTTGAAGGATTATACAGAGAAAATAATCAGGTATGAATACTATGCTGGCAAGGCAGAGCCTAGGCGTTGTGGAGATTACAACAAAAGGAGGGACTATGAGGAACTTAAAGAGGATAGAAGTGAGAGAAGATTTGATAGGGAACGTAGAGAGAAGGAGGACTATAAAATAAAAGAGCTCGAGGACAGGATACTTGATCATATGGATAAAGATCAGGACAATAGATACGATAAGAACGTTAAGAAAGGTAATTTGATATTCAATAACGCGAATGTACAGTCTTTTATTTTGAATATTATTTTATATCAGCATCATTGCTTATTTATTTTAAATAAAAGTTCTCCGATAAATATATGTATGTAGTATTATATACATATATACTTTCCGTTATTAAATTGTTAAGATCGTTTGATATTTATTATCCTTTTTCCCAAATGTAGAAAGAACGTGGGAAAGGTGTGATTCTTCTCAGAAGGAAACGATTAAAGAGAGTGACAAAGATGAGGACAGGTACAGTACGATAAATAATAATTTTGCATATGTACATTTATGTGTGTGTATTTATGGATATAAAGGAATTGACGTGATTTATTATTAATGTGAAACAATTTGGTTTTGAAAATATGTAAATTTCTTTAGATCGAAAGGAAATTTAAACTGGCAGGAGAATTCGAACAAGCACGTGATAGATACAAAGCCACAGGAGATCAGGTACGTTCCCATTAATTATTAAATTGCGCTCCCTAAATGTTTTTAGCCTTTGAAATATTGTATAATAAATACTTTTACAAATTTTGTGTTCTTAAATTTATATTACGATATTGGTGACCATTTTATAGATTATAATATCTCTGATTAAGCACTGCATTTTGCATAAAGTATGAAGACTTATTTATGCAAATATATACACTCTTCTTTGCTCGTCAAACTGCTAAAAACGCAGTTAAAAAAAAAATATTACTACACGTTTTTATCTATTGTGTCGATATTGGTGGCACGTTATGTCTTTCGAAAACCATTGGTTTTTTGTACTTACGATATTATGTACACGTATGCATTATATTTTCATGGCTATGATTATTAATGCTACAATATTGTCCGATATTGTGCAAGAAAAGCTGTGGAAAATGTATTTATACGCATTGCATCGACTCAGATATGTGTTAGGCAAGTGAAAACTGTTTCTGGAAATTATTAATACAACCCACTACATTTCGATAGTCTGGAACTTAATATTTAATGAACATAAAAATTTATGTATATCTTTTTCTATGTTACACATATTTTTAAAAAATATTTGCGATTGAACACATCAAGTATATTCGCGCGTAATACGAACATATTTTATTTTAATATGTTACATTAATATATTCGTATTCTGTGCGAATATGCCTCTTGTAGTTTAATTCATTTATCTCGAGAAAGTAACATGGAAAAATATTCATTATTTTTAGATGATCGCTATTTTTTTAAATAGCTTTCAAGAACGTTTCGTCTACTTAATATACGTCTAAGATATTTTATTAACAATGTCTTAATACCTTGTGCAAAAATTGTTTGAGTCTGGCGCGATAAATATCAAATATGTTGATTCTACAAATTTCTAACTCGTTATCTGTATTTTTTCTTTTATGTTACGTTGTAAAAAAGCAAATTTTATTTTCTTGATTACATATCCAATTAATCGTAGATCGTGATGATATTTTAATAAGTTGATGTTCTGTGTTATAGTGTTGCAGAGACTATCCAGCACAATGCATTGGAATCGACGCAAAAAACTTTGGAATTGGCAAAAACACCAAACTGCACAATGGTGGACGACTTACTGTGTCCTCCGGGTCGTCAGAACAGACCACCAAAAATAGCCATAATTTTAAGGGGCCCACCAGGCAGTGGGAAATCTTTTGTGGCCAAATTAATTAAAGTAAATTCATTATTTATTGAAATGTAATGGCCTTCAAGTTTTGTTAACCGCCCTATAACGTTAAAAATATTTGTTCATTTTCTTTTTATAGGACAAAGAAGTTGAACAAGGAGGTTCTGCGCCAAGAATATTAAGTCTTGACGATTATTTCTTGGTGGAGAAGGAGATAGAATCTACGGACGATAATGGAAAGAAAGTTACAGTCAAGGTATGATCTGTATTATTATTTTTCTAACTGGTTCTAATATTGTAACTATAAATTTATACTATCTTGTTGCTTGAATCAATTTTACAGGAGATGGCTTATGAATACGAAGAAGCAATGGAGCCAAGTTATATTACATCACTCATTAAAGCTTTTAAAAAGAATATTACGGACGGTTTCTTTAACTTTATAATACTAGATTGTATTAACGAAAAGATATCCGATTACGAAGAAATGTGGAGTTTTGCTAAGACCAAAGGTTTTAAAGTAAGGCTTCGTCGTGATTTTCCATATTTTCCAGGCGGAAACCAAAAAATATTCTTTACAAAATATCTCTTATATAAATGTTTACAGGTATACGTATGCGAGATGGAAATGGATTTACAGATCTGTTTGAAAAGGAATATTCACAATCGTACAGAGGAAGAGATAAATCGAATTATAGATTACTTCGAGCCGACACCAAGCTATCATCAAAAATTAGATGTTAATTCTATGTTACAGGAACAAGCAATTGAGGAAGTACGTCTTCGAATGTAATTATGCATTGATTTTCAATTTTAATAAAACATTAATGTTATTTACTCTTCCGATTATAGGTTCATATGGAAGATAGCGAAGAAACGCAAGAGAAATCTCCTCAACAGAATGAAGATAGTCAGGATAGTCAAGACGATGGGCAAGATTCAATTGTAATTTTTAATTTTTATTTATATTAATTTTTTAAATGCTATGTATTATAAAAAGTTCGTGATCAATTAAATTATATAATTTTTAGGGGGTAAGCAAGTGGGAACGTATGGAAGCCGAAGATAAATTAGGTATATATCATATAATACTAGAATACATGTTTTTTTAATATTTATTTTAATTAGTATCATTAATTTTATATCAATTGAACAGATCGATTGGATGGATTGGCGAAGAAAAAAAATGAGGGAAAAGTACAAACTATGAAAGATTTTCTTCAAGTACCGGACTATTACAATATGGAAGATACTTCTGGTAAAAAGCGCGTAAGTATATTAGACAAATAGTTTGTACTATTGAGCAACAGGCGTATAGAAGTTTAGAATATATTTGATTATTTCTGAATAGGTAAGATGGGCGGACTTGGAAGAACGCAAAGAGCAAGAAAAAATGCGCGCCGTAGGGTTTGTAGTTGGTCATACCAATTGGGATCGTATGATGGATCCTACAAAAGGAGGAAGCGCTCTAACACGCACAAAGTACATATGATTTAAATTTAAATCTAGGCTACCTAGGAAAAATTAGAAGTAAAATTAATATCATTAGCGTGTAAGTTTCTAGTCTTTTTAAAATTAACCCGATTACTTAAAGAGGAGCTTTTCTTTTCCTATTTTTTACAAAAACGAATGGAATGAATTTTCACGTTCGAAGATGTATGTAAGCAACGTTATCGAGTTAACGAAAAGGGGTATGTAAAGAGTTGCATTATTGTATTAGTAGGAAATAATGTTTTTCTTACAGTATTACTCATGATATACGAAGACTGTCTTCTTAGTAAAAAAAAAGACTGCAATTAACTGTTACAGTTTTACAAAATTTCCTACAAATCTGTTAATGTTACGATATATTTGCGGAGAAGATACGTTTATCAATACAGATTATATTAGCATTAATTTTTAGTGACTTGTTTGATTGAAGAATACAATGATTCGTTGTTTTTATCCGTGTAAATATACATGCATGTATATACATATATATTATATATATATATCGATCTATCTATAAATCGTACTGGGAGAAATATTTAAGTTTTCATTTAAAAGAAGGAACAAGGTGGAGAGATGAACATTTTTTTAATTTTCTCAGAGTTTTTAATGTGCATTTTTGTGAACTCTGAGAAAAAAACTTCTTTTCCACTCTTATATACGAACAATTTTTATTTTCCTCTAGATTTCATTAATCAATATTGCAGGGCATCATTGTTATCATTAGTTCTTTATATGCTTTTATAAAAATATTACGATTCAATTAAGAATGCCTTATATAATCGTTATTATATTGCAGGTTTTTTTCGCTATCATAATGACATATTTTTATTCGACTACAATAGTGTACAGAAGCGAATACGCAAGGTGTCTAGAAATGATCACTCTTCAAATTATAATATATGGTTCTAATACAACCTTAGAGACTCTATTTAATTAAAATAGCGTGAAGTCCTGTTAATTTATGTAAAGCATGCTGTAATTACTGTATATAAAATTAATGAAATTGTTTTTACTATAGATTTTTATATCTATTCCATGCATAATAATATACAAAATATAGTTCGGCAATTTAAATGTCTACGAATATCATACACTGCCTGTTGAGAGTTATAATATTAAGAAAATACAACCATTATTTAATTTAAAAGAAGAATCATTGTATGGATAATTAAAAAAAAAAAAGAAGCGAAATGTAGAATATCGTCCGATACATTATTGTTATTGTAGTTGCTCTAGATTAGTTTTCCAGAACTCAAACAATATTTCTTCCATAAATATTATGTATGAGTGTTCAGCGCGTAAAGAATTTTGTCATCGTAATGACTTGAATAAACTTGCTTTTTTTTTTAACTGTACACGTAGAATAATCATTCTAAGAAGTAGACGTAAATTTCTGATCACGATAATGTTTCTTTTATTCTACACAAGTAGTTTCGTATCTTTTTTATAATGATCATGAATTAAAATAAATGTATTATTAAATGCTTGAAGCATTCCCATCCTTTAAATGTAAACCTTCGAACTTCGCGGGCAACGCAGGCGGCCCTTTTTCTTTATGACGCTGAGGAAAGTTCATGTCGTTGCAATGTGCAGTTGCCTTTAAAATACTCTGTATTCACGCTTTATCGCCGCGTATCTCATAGTTTTTACTCTATGGATTTACACAGTGTCTGACGTGTACAGAAATCAAATTGTCCGATCACGAGTAGGTTAGAGCATATCATCCGCTAAGCGAAACATTTTTTTAACATTAATAATATCGTGCAATCATGCTCGACTTATTTACTATATTCAGTAAAGGTGGTATTGTGCTGTGGTGTTTCCAGAGCACGTCGCAAATATTTGCGCCAAGCGTTAACGCGCTGATACGAAGTGTCATATTGCAAGTAAGTTGTTCCTGTCAGAGCTTTGTATTATAATGTTTTTTCTTCTTCCTTTTAATTTCATCACGTCCATATGGCGATTCCATTGAACATGTATATGATTTTCGTGGCGTAGATAAATTAAACGCGAATACTATCTCTTGCAATGACGTTTTCACATAATTGCATCTTTTTACAGGAACGTACGGGTAATCATAGCTTTGAATATGATTCCTTACGACTACAGTATAAACTCGATAACGAGTTCGAGCTGGTGTTTGTCGTTGCTTATCAGAAGATACTGCAATTGTCGTACGTGGACAAATTTTTAAACGACATCCACTTGGAATTTAGAGACAGATTCAAAAATGAATTAGTCAACTCTCAGTGGTTCAATAATTTCGATTTTCAAAATAATTACGAGAACGTGCTCGTTGCGGCTGAACGATGGGCACGGACACAGGCCAAGATACCTAAGCAAATGCGTACCTTTGACGAAAGTCTGAAATCGAAAAAGACTGTTGCCAGTATGATAGAGCGGAGAGACGATAAGGATAACAAGAAACAGGGTAAGCTGTGATTATGACACGTTCGATTAAAACAGCACTTTTATTTGTATCAAGCAATTCGCCTCCGATAAGCTTAAGATATTACTAATTAATGAGTTTCTGTAGTTTAGCTCTGTAGTTTATTTCTGTCGCTTTTATTTCATATGGGGGGATGTTAAATGGTTATGGGAATATTATTTGACTGTATTAATAATTCAATTATTGGTTGTGGTTACAAGTTTGTAAGATCGCCGATGGAATTGTTTATTGAAATAATTCCAGGGCTCCTCTTCCGTATTTTGGATTTTTCCTTTTAGTTTTCATTGTCAAGTATTTTAAGCTGTTGAGGATATTTGTTTAGGATTTAATATAGAATCACAAGCAATTTTCATTTAGGTAGTAATATGTCCTTTCCAATGTGGGTATCACTAACAGGAAATGGGGATCTTCTTCGCTTCTAGGTAAAAGGAAGAAGGGAGTTAATACTAATAGAGATGATCAAAGTAAGTGATTTTGGATTTTATATAGTTATGCGATATCTGTACCAAGTATATATATTAATCTTATGAATGACCAATTAACAAATAACTGGGAATTAAGATACTCTAACAGTAGTTAGGCAATTAATTATATATTATTAAGTGGTGAAAGATAATTAAACTTTTAATGCCCGCAGTGTTCTGATCTTTGCTTAATTTCACAGCGAAAATTCAAGAGGTCCCAAAACAGGATCCGCCGAGCCCTGTAATTCAAAACGGAGAAATACAGGAAGATATCTTAATGGCAAACCGTCTGAAATTGGCTCAGAAAATGAATAATCAAAAGAAGAAAGTTGAGAAACAGTGAGCACGTGTCTCTGAATTAAAGCAGAAGAAAAACGATTTTATCTCTTATTTAATGTGTTAAACGATATACATATACACAAGGTATGTTTTTCTAGAAAGACTCCAAAACCTGAAAAAGCGGGCAAGAAACCTCGTGTCTGGGAACTAGGCGGGACGGTCAAAGATCTTGCTACTTTAGAACGCACCAAAGATAGGCCAGAAGAAAGTGGTGACTACGTGGCAGCTGATACAACAGTAAGTTGTTCTGTGCGAAATTAACAATTAACCGTATTTGAAAAATGTCGTGCAATGACAAAATTTGTAACTACCCTGTACGACCGTTTTAGCTAGTAGGTCAGATGAAAGGTGGTATTCGCGATATAGTAATTGAAAGTGAATCAGAGGACGAGGAGTCCGACCAAGAAATGGAGAATTCTAAACCGCAAGTACAAAAGAAGGGCAGCAGCGTGTTCTCGATGTTCAAGAGTTTGGTCGGTAACAAGAGTTTGAAACACGACGACATGGCACCGGTTCTGGAAAAGCTCAAAGACCATTTGATTACGAAGAACGTGGCTGCCGATATTGCCCAGAAATTATGCGACTCCGTTGGCGTGAAACTGGAGGGAAAAGTGCTCGGCACATTCGATAGCGTGGCGAGCACCGTGAAGACAACACTGACCGACGCTTTAGTGCAAATATTGTCCCCGAAGAGACGCGTGGACATTCTTCGAGACGCGATGGAGGCGAAAAGAAATAATCAACCGTACGTCATGACATTTTGCGGCGTGAATGGTGTAGGAAAATCGACGAATTTGGCAAAGATATGCTTCTGGCTAATTGAAAATAATTTCCGCGTCCTAATCGCTGCGTGCGATACTTTCAGGTATTTCACATAATTCCGAATAGTTCATATTTATTTGTCGAATTTATTTGTATTTGTATTATTCGAATCATTTTCAGAGCCGGTGCAGTTGAACAATTAAGAACGCATATGCGTCATCTGAATGCCCTTCATCCAGCGGAGAAGCACGGCAATCAGTCTATGGTTCAGTTGTACGAAAAGGGCTACGGGAAAGATGCGGCTGGTATAGCAATGGAAGCTATCCGCTTCGCTAAGGATTCGAAAATCGATGTGGTCTTGGTGGATACCGCTGGTAGAATGCAAGATAACGAGCCATTGATGAGAGCCTTAGCTAAGTTGATTAAAGTGAACGAACCGGATTTAGTGCTTTTTGTCGGCGAAGCACTCGTTGGAAACGAGGCTGTCGATCAGTTAGTGAAATTCAATCAGGCTCTAGCCGATCATAGTCAATCGACCAATCCTCATATCATTGATGGCATCGTGTTAACTAAATTTGATACAATCGATGATAAGGTAACTATGGTTTATTCAATCGATATAAATTAAGAATGAGAAAAGAAGCAGTTCGATAATAATTATTATATTGTTCTTTCACTCATATTAATTGCAGGTTGGCGCAGCCATTTCTATGACTTACATTACCGGTCAACCCATCGTTTTCGTTGGAACAGGACAAACTTATACGGACTTGAAGTCGTTGAACGCGAAGGCCGTAGTACACGCACTGATGAAGTAATTGTTGATCCGTGTAATATAAAAATCATGTGGGATTTATAAAGTGAAGAGAACAACAAAGATTTCAATGGATTGTTATCGACAAATTCAGGGAATGAATTATTATTATTATTATCATTATTATTATAATTATATACAAAGAAAACAAATTTAGCAAGAATAATATATTATAGTGTTTAAATACGTATTATTCTTGGTCACTTCTGATCAATCGATATTGCTCTTACCATAGATCTTTTAATGCGCTGAAGTGCTGTACAATTCCTAAAACCGTTCGCATATACTGTTTGAAATCTTTTTACATCGCAGAAACGATTTATCGTATAAATTTATAGAGTTTTCTAAGAAATATAAATAATACGATAAAAAAAACAAACAAATCTGGTATACTATACGTTCTGTTGAACGCCCCGCTACTTTTTCCATACTAATTCATTCTATTGCCGATAATGTTTATTCTCTTTTTCCATCGAATGTTTTTATTTCTACAAATAGTATCGATTTTGCACCCCCTTCTAATCATCTTTCGGCAACCAGTTGATTGGACAGGTGACGGATCATTTCCTACGCATGAACATCGTTGCATCAATGAAAAGGATCGTACACAAGGTTCAATAATTATCTTGGAATTAACTTGGAAGTATAATTCTTTTTTTCTTCTTATTTGTATCCGTCTGAAATTTTTACCACTGTCGATAACAGATCTCAGATATGGGCCATCGGCAATTGATCTCCTCCGCAACTGTGCCTATCCTTCATTTTCTCTTGCGAAGATTCTTCCTCCAATTCCCAATGAATCTCGTCGTCGAATTTCTGCTCCTCGGCAATCGAACCGCAGATCGACAGTCGCATCATTAGACCTACGCAAGAATTGATTTATTATGTCCCAGTGGGTTCGTGACTCGGCTTGAAATTTACATTTCCGCCTCTTTTGAAATTCAAATGGAAATATCGAAAGGAAGTAGCCGTGCTTTTATTTCTTTTTTATTCTTGAAAGTGCGACACCAACTAAAGTTTCGAACGATGGAAATACAAATCCTTGTATAGTATTTCTTTAAACGACACCTCATTAAATTAATGCTAGCATTATTTCTTCAGTAAATTATTCTGTCGTTTCTCATAAATATTATACTGTTTTTCTGTATTGAAAACAAATCTGTTGTTTTCCCGTTTTGATCGAAAGCTTGCACTCGCAAAAATTATACTTGTGTTACCTCAGAATGTTGTATAGATGATAAATGAAGAATGATCACCTGTTATTAGTCCTGAGACGATGGCTATGCCAAGAGTGATAGCGAGTACCAGTAATTGATAGGCCGCCTGCTGTCCCGCTGTTCTATTTAATCCAGCCGATATACCATAATTGTCCCTCATCTCGGCTAATTTCGCCTCAGAGCTTGGTGCTCTCGCAGGGAAGATCTGATAAGTTTGCATGAAATGAATCTTCGATCGTTGGTATTCTTATACAACTTCTATGCAACGCGATAATCTTTTCGATCGACCGTATCAGTCGTAACAGTACTTCTAAAAAACGAAGTCTGTCTGCTGATTTAAAAATTGTTCACGGAAAGACCGGCTCTGTAATACGATATGGTTCAAGGCTTTACGAAATCAGTCGAATCTTCGAAAATATTAAACGGTACAGACCACAGTATTTTCAATTCGAATAATATTCGACTTCAATGATCCAGGAGAAATACGATCTATCGAACAAATCCTCCTTCATCTGCACACTAACAAATTCGAAAACTACCACCTTCCACGCGAGCTTACAACATTTCTCCAGTATTCATTCGATTCCTGTTCAACGTTTAACCCTTTGCACTCCTTTGTCGAGTGTGACTCCAAATCAGTTTTTATCACAGGAGCTCCGATGTCGAGTCACACTCGATTTCAGTTAAAACCTTGGAATACCAGGGAATTATTGGAGAAATAATTCGGAGTGCAAAGGGTTAATACTAAACGACCAAAAACTCAGCAGCATAAAAACGCATTAAACCCTTCTTGCGCCCCTCTGCCTCTCATTATCGGCAATGACTGTCCACGCGAGCAAACCGAGTTCCGCTGACACAGAGCAGCCGATCCAGAGCAAAGATATCCGGGAACAACCCTTCCGGGAGTTGCATCCCGGTTCTCAAAGTTCCGTATCAACAGCAAACAACAACAACCAGCGGAGTTTCGTTTAACAGGCCGATAGATTAGGCGATCTTGGTCGGTTTTTGTCGCCGCGAGAGCAGCAGAAGTTCCACGTCCGTTCCCGAACTCGATTACCCCCGTGGTTGGTCGTCGATTAATCGACGTTACGGAAATTTGTGTATGTACCTCGTAAAGGGAGTAATCGTAAGAGGCTTCCGTGGCCAGGCCAGCCATCAGCGAGCCGAACACGCCGCCCAAAACACCCGGCATACCGTGAAGATTGTGAACACCGCAGGTGTCGTGGATCCTCAGACGTTTCTGGATCAGCGGCTGAAAGTAGAAACGGAAGGATGTGGAAAATAATTATTTTGTTCCTTTCGTTTCGTTCTATTCGCAGTGCCTGTATATAGCTTTTCTGCTGAATAAATTTTTCATGTGAACACCCTGAACCATTGTTAACTTTTTTCATTACAACATCCATCTATCCTTCACAGGTTCGTCTGCATCAAACGGAGGTTGCCGAACTTTTTGCCATCTTAATTAATTTTCCTAAATACCAGTGCACCATATAAAAGAAAAAACGAAGAACTACGTTTATCCTGTACGTTCGTTGCGAGCATTTTTATCCATTTTCGCACGAAAGACTTTTCCCGATTGTCCGCAAGCTTCGCGGATTATCAATTGAACTGCCCCTTTCGATGTGATCGCAACGAAAGATCCACAGACAGTCATGTGGCTTCACTGCCACATCTCTGTTAAGCGGGGGTTTCGATAAACGTGAACGACTTCGTTAAGCTTTACGTTTTTCTCGCTCGTTTCTGCCATTTTATTGCGGCCACTCGAACGAAACGACGCTCTTCCGGTCCACCTTTGTTCGAGGATCTATCCAACTCGTGGAATCTTTTAAACCGCAAGTGCCACGACCGAAGGAAACTCTATGGTCTACGTAGACCGGCGGCTATATGTATAAACCCAGCGCAGTAACGAGATTTTCGTTGTAGAAGGAAAAAAAAAAAATAGAAAGAAGAGTAATCTCTGCTTAACGTGGTTAAATTGTATTTGATCTGTGCGTGACCGAATGTTCCCCTGTGGCTGAAAGGAGGAACGGGCAGAAGTACAAAGTACATAAAGAATATGGAATTAGCACGGCGAAGAAAGTCTCCAAGAATCGAGCGGATGATTAAAAGAACTTTCGTGCGGAAGTTCCTCGCAATGATTAGTAGTTGTTTGAGTCAATGTTTAGTTTTTTCTCTATAATTTTTTTTTTCCGACGATGTTGAGACGCAAGGGGGGACAAGTTTTTGGTGAACTCGTATTCCATGGAAATCAGAAGGTTGCCGGTTAAATTGAATTTATCTGGAATGGAGGATGTACGCTTTGATCTTCGTGATTAATTCAGGGCTTATAGTTAAATGATTTTGAAATGTCTTTGTATCATAGACTGAAGGATGTTTAATGGATCGTTCTTCGAAGAGGAAGTTCAAATAATTCGACCGTATTAAAAGGCCCAAGAGAAGTTGTGCCAATTTTTTAACTACATGTTCTGCGTACTGTTAAAATATTCTATTCTATTAGATCATTAGTTTGAATTGTTCGGTCATCGGTGTAGACATTTTTGTAGATCGATTATTATATTTCAATGGGATGCAGCTGTTTTGATGCAAGATGTAATAAATGCATTACTGAAAATTCAACTACTGGACGGCAATGAAATACGAAGGTGACACGATACAGGCCATTCGAACATTACCACCGCGATAATTGCCGTCAGATCCGATCAGGCGTCGTTAAATTTAATTTGCCCGCGATTCTATAATCGTTTCCCGAGTTTCACGTGCCCGTCGTTCCATCGACGAAAACCACTTTCCGCGGAATTTATGTTCCCCACGTATACGATCTCATCGAGGCGAGAAGTTTCCACGCCACTTTGGCAGCGTAAAAATTTCAGCTTGCCGCATCAACACGTGCACGAAGTTTGTTCAACTGCGTTATTATCGAGCGGGTCCATTCTCCGAACTGTGGGCACTCGAATTTCAACGTGTAACGGCTGATGAGTTGTGAGGATAGATTATAGAGGAGATCGCGCTGATTAATATGCATTTTTTTCGACCTCAATCCGAGTATCCTGAGCCGAGTTACAGCCGTTGAAAGTTTCGTCAAAAAATAAGAATTAATATTTTCCCATTAATCCATATGAATTCCTAGAAATGCGTAAGCTATTACTATTGCCGTGTAAGCAATACCTGTGGGAACGTCCTTGCAAGGCTGCGAAGACGCATTGTCGTAATGCCAAATTAATCTCGATTTCCACATAAATTCTCCAGTTTTTCATTGGCGTAACTATCAATTTTTACTTATTTATTTAATTTCGTTTAATTCTGTTTTAAATTTCCTTTCTTTTCTTTTCATCTGTTTATTTTTGTACACAATAGCATTTTGTTTCACTTTCCCGTTGTATTAATAATAATTACGGGAAACCGGATGAAATTATAGTGGAGCGATTATTACAGGTGAGTAGCTTACTCTTTTTCCTTTCATTTGAAAACTCATAGATTAAAAAACAATCGCTAGGAGTCGAGAAACAAATTTTTTAATCTTATTAAAGAAAATGATGTAGCACATTGTTTACTGCAATTTGTCTGTTTACTTGCCTTTTTGCAGTTTTCCGGACCGCCAAAACCGAATTCCTGGATTACATCGTTAATTTAAACAATTGCGTTTTTCTCGGCTTCTAGTGCGTCGATTTAAACCCGGCTTGTCTTACATTAAAGCTAAGGACCATAGCTCTCTCCTCCTAAACTTGCAACAATATGGCATTCGTGGTTTAAAAGTTAAAAACAAATGAAGAATCGGCAAAAACGCACTCCGGGTCACTGCAATTATCTCGGCTTCTGGAGGCGCTAGATGAATGATCGGGTGCTTAAAATGAAGGTAAAGGGTACTGCTACACGGCAAAATACGATTTATAACTGCTGAATGCACGGTTCATTTGTTATAAACAATTTAACAATTCATTTAAGAATTGCACCGAAGCTGTACCCAAGGGGTAATATAATGGAGGATCAGATGGTTCCTTGAACCGAGAGTTCCTTGAAAATCGCCCCAGCAGAAGCCGAGATAATTGAATTTGTTTAAATAAATTATAAACAAAAGCGATTACTGCCACTTCCTAGCGAGCTACATTAATGACCAGAGGACATAAATTAAAGCTGGCAGCATCAGCTACCATCTCCCATAGGTGGGAACATTATTCCATGTGCCTTTCATTTGTTACAAACAATTAAACTGTTAAAATTGTTATTACGTCCAACTGCATACAGCTACAGCA
Organism: Nomada lathburiana; assembly: GCA_963667235.1. Lineage (NCBI taxonomy): Eukaryota > Metazoa > Arthropoda > Insecta > Hymenoptera > Apidae > Nomada > Nomada lathburiana. The sequence continues at coordinate 7,891,734 of OY763909.1, forward strand.
ACGGGGTATTTATTATCGTGTAGCTTCTGCGTCCCCCTTTCTTTTGAGACGTCGTTGATTATAATCGGCCCAGCAGAAGCCGAGATAATTAAATTTGTTTAACCAAATTATAAACAAATGCTCTTATTTCGGCTTGTAGGCGAGTAACATCAATGATCATACGACATAAATTAAAGCTGGCAGCATCAGCTCCCATCTGTCATAGGTGGGAACATTATTCCGTGTGCCGTTCATTTGTTATAAACAATAAAACAATTAAAATTGTTATTACGGCCAACTGCATATAGTTACAGCAACGGGCTATTTTTTATCGTGTAGCTTATTCGTTCCCCTTTCATTTGAGATGTCGTTGATTAAAATGGGCACAGCTAAAGCCGAGATAATAATTTTTTAATATATTTTCGGTAACGATATGTCGAAAACGGTACAAGTGGCGCCATCTCGCGTTTGCGGCCTTTTTCGCAGTTTTCCACACCGCCAAAACCGAATTCCTGGATTACATCGTTAATTTAAACAATTGCGTTTTTCTCGGCTTCTAGTGCGTCGATTTAAACCCGGCTTGTCTTACATTAAAGCTACTGACCATAGGTCTCTCCTCCTAAACTTGCAACAATATGGCATTCGTGGTTTAAAAGTTATAAACAAATGAAAAATCGGCAAAAACGCACTCCGGGTCACTGCAATTATCTCGGCTTCTGGAGGCGCTAGATGAATGATCGGGTGCTTAAAATGAAGGTAAAGGGTACTGCTACACGGCAAAATACGATTTATAAATGCTGAATGCACGGTTCATTTGTTATAAACAATTTAACAATTAAAATTGTTATTACGGCCGAATGCATATAGTTATAGGAAGGCGGTATTTTTTCTCGTGAAGCTGATTCGTTCCCCTTTCGTTTGACACCCTATTTATTTAAGAACAACCTCCAGGAGCGCAGATAAGAATTTTTTTAGATTTTGTCGGTAACGATAAGTCGATAATAGGACATGTGGCGCCATCTCGCGTTTGCGGCCTTTTTCACAGTTTTCCTCGCCGCCAAAACCGAATTCCTGGATTACATCGTTAATTTAAACAATTGCGTTTTTCTCGGCTTCTAGTGCGTCGATTTAAACCCGGCTTGTCTTAAATTAAAGCTAAGGACCATAGCTCTCTCCTCCTAAACTTGCAACAATATGGCATTCGTGGTTTAAAAGTTAAAAACAAATGAAGAATCGGCAAAAACGCAATCCGGGTCACTGCAATTATCTCGGCTTCTGGAGGCGGTAGATTAATGATCGGGTGCTTAAAATGAAGGTAAAGGGTGCTGCTACACGACAAATAGCGGTATACAATTGCTGCATGCGCTGTTTATTTTTCATAAACAAATAAATAATTCGTTTGAGTATTGCTCCGGAACTATTCACGAGGGCCTATCTAAACGTGAATATGATTGTTCCTTGACCAAGAGCTTCAATTTTAGACATCGTTGATTAAAATCGGCCCAGTAGAAGCCGAGATAAATGAATTTGTTTAAAGAAATTATAAACAAATGCGATTACTGCCACTTCCTGGCGAGATACATCAAAGACCAGAGGACATAAATTAAAGCTAGAAGTATAAGCTACCATCACCAATTGGTGTGATCATCATTCCATGTTAAGTTCATTTGTTATTAACAATTAAACAATTAAAGTTGTTATTACGGCCAACTGCATATAGGTACAGCAACCGAGTATTTTTTATCGTGTAGCTTATTCGATTCCCTTTCATTTGACACCGCATTTATTAAAAAACAAGCACCAGAAGCCCAGATACGAATTTTTTTAAATTTTGTCGGTAATGATATGTCGATAACAGGACATGTGGCGCCATCTCGCGTTTGCGGCCTTTTTCGCAAAATCGCGCACCGCCAAAACCGAATTCCTGGATTACATCGTTAATTTAAACAATTGCGTTTTTCTCGGCTTCTACTGCGTATTTTTTAACCGGACTTGTCTTAAAATAAAGCTACGGACCATAGCTATCTCCTCCAACAGTTGCAACACAAGAGCATATGTGGTTTAAAAGTTATTAACATTTGAAATATCGGCAAAAATGCAGTCCGGGTCACTGCAATTATCTCGGCTACTTGTGGTTGTTTTTCAATAAATGCGGTGTTAAATGAAAGGGAATCGGGTAAGCTACACGATAAAAAATAGCCCGTTGCTGTACCTATATGCAGTTGGCCGTAATAACAATTTTAATTGTTTAATTGTTTATAACAAATGAACGGCACACGGAATAATGTTCCCACCTATCGCAGATGGTAGCTGATGCTGCCAGCTTTAATTTATGTCCTATGATCATTGATGTTACTCGCCTACTAGCCGAAATAAAAGCATTTGTTTATAATTTATTTAAACAAATTCAATTATCTCGGCTTCTGCTGGGCCGATTATAATCAACGACGTCTCAAAAGAAAGGGTAACGAATAAGCTACACGATAAAAAATAGCCCGTTGCTGTACCTATATGCAGTTGGCCGTAATAACAATTTTAATTGTTTAATTGTTTATAACAAATGAACGGCACATGGAATAATCTTCCCACCTATCGCAGATGGTAGCTGATGCTGCCAGCTTTAATTTATGTCCTATGATCATTGATGTTACTCGCCTACTAGCCGAAATAAGAGCATTTGTTTATAATTTCGTTAAACAAATTTAATTATCTCGGCTTCTGCTGGGCCGATTATAATCAACGACGTCTCAAATGAAAGGGGAACGAATAAGCTACACGATAAAAAGTAGCCCGTTGCTGTAACTATATGCAGTTGGCCGTAATAACAATTTTAATTGTTTAATTGTTTATAACAAATGAACGGCACATGGAATAATCTTCCCACCTATCGCAGATGGTAGCTGATGCTGCCAGCTTTAATTTATGTCCTATGATCATTGATGTTACTCGCCTACTAGCCGAAAGAAGAGCATTTGTTTATAATTTCGTTAAACAAATTTAATTATCTCGGCTTCTGCTGGGCCGATTATAATCAACGACGACTCAAAAGAAAGGGTAACGAATAAGCTACACGATAAAAAATACCCCGTTGTTGTAACTGTATGCAGTTGGACGTAATAACAATTTTAACAGTTTAATTGTTTATAACAAATGAAAGGCACATGGAATAATGTTCCCACCTATGGGAGATGGTAGCTGATGCTGCCAGCTTTAATTTATGTCCTATGATCATTGATGTTACTCGCCTACTAGCCGAAATAAGAGCATTTGTTTATAATTTCGTTAAACAAATTTAATTATCTCGGCTTCTGCTGGGCCGATTATAATCAACGACGTCTCAAAAGAAAGGGTAACGAATAAGCTACACGATAAAAAATAGCCCGTTGCTGTACCTATATGCAGTTGGCCGTAAAAACAATTTTAATTGTTTAATTGTTTATAACAAATGAACGGCACATGGAATAATCTTCCCACCTATCGCAGATGGTAGCTGATGCTGCCAGCTTTAATTTATGTCCTCTGGTCATTAATGTAGCTCGCCAGGAAGTGGCAGTAATCGCATTTGTTTATAATTTATTTAAACAAATTCAATTATCTCGGCTTCTGCTGGGGCGATTTTAATCAACGACATCTCAAATTGATGCTCTCGGTTCAAGGAACCATCTGATCCTCCATTATATTACCCCTCGGGTACAGCTTCGGTGCAATTGTTAAACGAATTGTTAAATTGTTTAAAACAAATGAACCGTGCATTCAGCATTTATAAATTGTATTTCGCCGTGTAGCAGTACCCTTTACCTTCATTTTAAGCACCCGATCATTCATCTAGCGCCTCCAGAAGCCGAGATAATTGCAGTGACCCGGAGTGCGTTTTTGCCGATTTTTCATTTGTTTATAACTTTTAAACCACGAATGCCATATTGTTGCAAGTTTAGGAGGAGAGACCTATGGTCAGTAGCTTTAATGTAAGACAAGCCGGGTTTAAATCGACGCACTAGAAGCCGAGAAAAACGCAATTGTTTAAATTAACGATGTAATCCAGGAATTCGGTTTTGGCGGTGTGGGAAACTGCGAAAAAGGCCGCAAACGCGAGATGGCGCCACTTGTACCGTTTTCGACATATCGTTACCGAAAATATATTAAAAAATTATTATCTCGGCTTTGGCTGTGCCGATTTTAATCAACGACGTCTCAAATGAACGGGGAACGAATAAGCTACACGATAAAAAATAGCCCGTTGCTGTAACTATATGCAGTTGGCCGTAATAACAATTTTAATTGTGTAATTGTTTATAACAAATGAACGGCGCATGGAATAATCTTCACACCTATCGCAGATGGTAGCTGATGCTGCCAGCTTTAATTTATGTCCTATGATCATTGATGTTACTCGCCTACTAGCCGAAATAAGAGCATTTGTTTATAATTTCGTTAAACAAATTTAATTATCTCGGCTTCTGGTGGGCCGATTATAATCAACGACGTCTCAAAAGAAAGGGTAACGAATAAGCTACACGATAAAAAATAGCCCGTTGCTGTACCTATATGCAGTTGGCCGTAATAACAATTTTAATTGTTTAATTGTTTATAACAAATGAACGGCACATGGAATAATCTTCCCACCTATCGCAGATGGTAGCTGATGCTGCCAGCTTTAATTTATGTCCTATGATCATTGATGTTACTCGCCTACTAGCCGAAATAAGAGCATTTGTTTATAATTTCGTTAAACAAATTAATTATCTCGGCTTCTGCTGGGCCGATTATAATCAACGAGGTCTCAAAAGAAAGGGTAACGAATAAGCTACACGATAAAAAATAGCCCGTTGCTGTACCTATATGCAGTTGGCCGTAATAACAATTTTAATTGTTTAATTGTTTATAACAAATGAACGGCACATGGAATAATCTTCCCACCTATCGCAGATGGTAGCTGATGCTGCCAGCTTTAATTTATGTCCTATGATCATTGATGTTACTCGCCTACTAGCCGAAATAAGAGCATTTGTTTATAATTTCGTTAAACAAATTTAATTATCTCGGCTTCTGCTGGGCCGATTATAATCAACGACGTCTCAAATGAAAGGGGAACGAATAAGCTACACGATAAAAAGTAGCCCGTTGCTGTAACTATATGCAGTTGGCCGTAATAACAATTTTAATTGTTTAATTGTTTATAACAAATGAACGGCACATGGAATAATCTTCCCACCTATCGCAGATGGTAGCTGATGCTGCCAGCTTTAATTTATGTCCTCTGGTCATTAATGTAGCTCGCCAGGAAGTGGCAGTAATCGCATTTGTTTATAATTTATTTAAACAAATTCAATTATCTCGGCTTCTGCTGGGCCGATTATAATCAACGACGTCTCAAAAGAAAGGGTAACGAATAAGCTACACGATAAAAAATAGCCCGTTGCTGTACCTATATGCAGTTGGCCGTAATAACAATTTTAATTGTTTAATTGTTTATAACAAATGAACGGCACATGGAATAATCTTCCCACCTATCGCAGATGGTAGCTGATGCTGCCAGCTTTAATTTATGTCCTATGATCATTGATGTTACTCGCCTACTAGCCGAAATAAGAGCATTTGTTTATAATTTCGTTAAACAAATTTAATTATCTCGGCTTCTGCTGGGCCGATTATAATCAACGACGTCTCAAAAGAAAGGGTAACGAATAAGCTACACGATAAAAAATACCCCGTTGTTGTAACTGTATGCAGTTGGACGTAATAACAATTTTAACAGTTTAATTGTTTATAACAAATGAAAGGCACATGGAATAATGTTCCCACCTATCGCAGATGGTAGCTGATGCTGCCAGCTTTAATTTATGTCCTTTGATCATTGATGTTACTCGCCTACTAGCCGAAATAAGAGCATTTGTTTATAATTTCGTTAAACAAATTTAATTATCTCGGCTTCTGCTGGGCCGATTATAATCAACGACGTCTCAAATGAAAGGGGAACGAATAAGCTACACGATAAAAAATAGCCCGTTGCTGTAACTATATGCAGTTGGCCGTAATAACAATTTTAATTGTTTAATTGTGTATAACAAATGAACGGCACATGGAATAATCTTCCCACCTATCGCAGATGGTAGCTGATGCTGCCAGCTTTAATTTATGTCCTTTGATCATTGATGTTACTCGCCTACTAGCCGAAATAAGAGCATTTGTTTATAATTTCGTTAAACAAATTTAATTATCTCGGCTTCTGCTGGGCCGATTATAATCAACGACGTCTCAAAAGAAAGGGTAACGAATAAGCTACACGATAAAAAATAGCCCGTTGCTGTACCTATATGCAGTTGGCCGTAATAACAATTTTAATTGTTTAATTGTGTATAACAAATGAACGGCACATGGAATAATCTTCCCACCTATCGCAGATGGTAGCTGATGCTGCCAGCTTTAATTTATGTCCTTTGATCATTGATGTTACTCGCCTACTAGCCGAAATAAGAGCATTTGTTTATAATTTCGTTAAACAAATTTAATTATCTCGGCTTCTGCTGGGCCGATTATAATCAACGACGTCTCAAAAGAAAGGGTAACGAATAAGCTACACGATAAAAAATAGCCCGTTGCTGTACCTATATGCAGTTGGCCGTAATAACAATTTTAATTGTTTAATTGTGTATAACAAATGAACGGCACATGGAATAATCTTGCCACCTATCGCAGATGGTAGCTGATGCTGCCAGCTTTAATTTATGTCCTTTGATCATTGATGTTACTCGCCTACTAGCCGAAATAAGAGCATTTGTTTATAATTTCGTTAAACAAATTTAATTATCTCGGCTTCTGCTGGGCCGATTATAATCAACGACGTCTCAAAAGAAAGTGTAACGAATAAGCTACACGATAAAAAATAGCCCGTTGCTGTACCTATATGCAGTTGGCCGTAATAACAATTTTAATTGTTTAATTGTTTATAACAAATGAACGGCACATGGAATAATCTTCCCACCTATCGCAGATGGTAGCTGATGCTGCCAGCTTTAATTTATGTCCTATGATCATTGATGTTACTCGCCTACTAGCCGAAATAAGAGCATTTGTTTATAATTTCGTTAAACAAATTTAATTATCTCGGCTTCTGCTGGGCCGATTATAATCAACGACGTCTCAAAAGAAAGGGTAACGAATAAGCTACACGATAAAAAATAGCCCGTTGCTGTAACTATATGCAGTTGGCCGTAATAACAATTTTAATTGTTTAATTGTGTATAACAAATGAACGGCACATGGAATAATCTTCCCACCTATCGCAGATGGTAGCTGATGCTGCCAGCTTTAATTTATGTCCTTTGATCATTGATGTTACTCGCCTACTAGCCGAAATAAGAGCATTTGTTTATAATTTCGTTAAACAAATATAATTATCTCGGCTTCTGCTGGGCCGATTATAATCAACGACGTCTCAAATGAAAGGGGAACGAATAAGCTACACGATAAAAAATAGCCCGTTGCTGTAACTATATGCAGTTGGCCGTAATAACAATTTTAATTGTTTAATTGTGTATAACAAATGAACGGCACATGGAATAATCTTCCCACCTATCGCAGATGGTAGCTGATGCTGCCAGCTTTTTTTTATGTCCTTTGATCATTGATGTTACTCGCCTACTAGCCGAAATAAGAGCATTTGTTTATAATTTCGTTAAACAAATTTAATTATCTCGGCTTCTGCTGGGCCGATTATAATCAACGACGTCTCAAAAGAAAGGGTAACGAATAAGCTACACGATAAAAAATAGCCCGTTGCTGTACCTATATGCAGTTGGCCGTAATAACAATTTTAATTGTTTAATTGTGTATAACAAATGAACGGCACATGGAATAATCTTCCCACCTATCGCAGATGGTAGCTGATGCTGCCAGCTTTAATTTATGTCCTATGATCATTGATGTTACTCGCCTACTAGCCGAAATAAGAGCATTTGTTTATAATTTCGTTAAACAAATTTAATTATCTCGTCTTCTGCTGGGCCGATTATAATCAACGACGTCTCAAAAGAAAGGGTAACGAATAAGCTACACGATAAAAAATAGCCCGTTGCTGTACCTATATGCAGTTGGCCGTAATAACAATTTTAATTGTTTAATTGTTTATAACAAATGAACGGCACATGGAATAATCTTCCCACCTATCGCAGATGGTAGCTGATGCTGCCAGCTTTAATTTATGTCCTATGATCATTGATGTTACTCGCCTACTAGCCGAAATAAGAGCATTTGTTTATAATTTCGTTAAACAAATTTAATTATCTCGGCTTCTGCTGGGCCGATTATAATCAACGACGTCTCAAAAGAAAGGGTAACGAATAAGCTACACGATAAAAAATACCCCGTTGTTGTAACTGTATGCAGTTGGACGTAATAACAATTTTAATTGTTTAATTGTTTATAACAAATGAACGGCACATGGAATAATCTTCCCACCTATCGCAGATGGTAGCTGATGCTGCCAGCTTTAATTTATGTCCTCTGGTCATTAATGTAGCTCGCCAGGAAGTGGCAGTAATCGCATTTGTTTATAATTTATTTAAACAAATTCAATTATCTCGGCTTCTGCTGGGGCGATTTTAATCAACGACATCTCAAATTGATGCTCTCGGTTCAAGGAACCATCTGATCCTCCATTATATTACCCCTCGGGTACAGCTTCGGTGCAATTGTTAAACGAATTGTTAAATTGTTTAAAACAAATGAACCGTGCATTCAGCATTTATAAATTGTATTTCGCCGTGTAGCAGTACCCTTTACCTTCATTTTAAGCACCCGATCATTCATCTAGCGCCTCCAGAAGCCGAGATAATTGCAGTGACCCGGAGTGCGTTTTTGCCGATTTTTCATTTGTTTATAACTTTTAAACCACGAATGCCATATTGTTGCAAGTTTAGGAGGAGAGACCTATGGTCAGTAGCTTTAATGTAAGACAAGCCGGGTTTAAATCGACGCACTAGAAGCCGAGAAAAACGCAATTGTTTAAATTAACGATGTAATCCAGGAATTCGGTTTTGGCGGTGTGGGAAACTGCGAAAAAGGCCGCAAACGCGAGATGGCGCCACTTGTACCGTTTTCGACATATCGTTACCGAAAATATATTAAAAAATTATTATCTCGGCTTTGGCAGTGCCGATTTTAATCAACGACGTCTCAAATGAACGGGGAGCGAATAAGCTACACGATAAAAAATAGCCCGTTGCTGTAACTATATGCAGTTGGCCGTAATAACAATTTTAATTGTGTAATTGTTTATAACAAATGAACGGCACATGGAATAATCTTCCCACCTATCGCAGATGGTAGCTGATGCTGCCAGCTTTAATTTATGTCCTATGATCATTGATGTTACTCGCCTACTAGCCGAAATAAGAGCATTTGTTTATAATTTCGTTAAACAAATTTAATTATCTCGGCTTCTGGTGGGCCGATTATAATCAACGACGTCTCAAAAGAAAGGGTAACGAATAAGCTACACGATAAAAAATAGCCCGTTGCTGTACCTATATGCAGTTGGCCGTAATAACAATTTTAATTGTTTAATTGTTTATAGCAAATGAACGGCACATGGAATAATCTTCCCACCTATCGCAGATGGTAGCTGATGCTGCCAGCTTTAATTTATGTCCTATGATCATTGATGTTACTCGCCTACTAGCCGAAATAAGAGCATTTGTTTATAATTTCGTTAAACAAATTAATTATCTCGGCGTCTGCTGGGCCGATTATAATCAACGACGTCTCAAAAGAAATGGTAACGAATAAGCTACACGATAAAAAATAGCCCGTTGCTGTACCTATATGCAGTTGGCCGTAATAACAATTTTAATTGTTTAATTGTTTATAACAAATGAACGGCACATGGAATAATCTTCCCACCTATCGCAGATGGTAGCTGATGATGCCAGCTTTAATTTATGTCCTATGATCATTGATGTTACTCGCCTACTAGCCGAAATAAGAGCATTTGTTTATAATTTCGTTAAACAAATTTAATTATCTCGGCTTCTGCTGGGCCGATTATAATCAACGACGTCTCAAATGAAAGGGGAACGAATAAGCTACACGATAAAAAGTAGCCCGTTGCTGTAACTATATGCAGTTGGCCGTAATAACAATTTTAATTGTTTAATTGTTTATAACAAATGAACGGCACATGGAATAATCTTCCCACCTATCGCAGATGGTAGCTGATGCTGCCAGCTTTAATTTATGTCCTATGATCATTGATGTTACTCGCCTACTAGCCGAAATAAGAGCATTTGTTTATAATTTCGTTAAACAAATTTAATTATCTCGGCTTCTGCTGGGCCGATTATAATCAACGACGACTCAAAAGAAAGGGTAACGAATAAGCTACACGATAAAAAATAGCCCGTTGCTGTACCTATATGCAGTCGGCCGTAATAACAATTTTAATTGTTTAATTGTTTATAACAAATGAACGGCACATGGAATAATCTTCCCACCTATCGCAGATGGTAGCTGATGCTGCCAGCTTTAATTTATGTCCTCTGGTCATTAATGTAGCTCGCCAGGAAGTGGCAGTAATCGCATTTGTTTATAATTTATTTAAACAAATTCAATTATCTCGGCTTCTGCTGGGGCGATTTTAATCAACGACATCTCAAATTGATGCTCTCGGTTCAAGGAACCATCTGATCCTCCATTATATTACCCCTCGGGTACAGCTTCGGTGCAATTGTTAAACGAATTGTTAAATTGTTTAAAACAAATGAACCGTGCATTCAGCATTTATAAATTGTATTTCGCCGTGTAGCAGTACCCTTTACCTTCATTTTAAGCACCCGATCATTCATCTAGCGCCTCCAGAAGCCGAGATAATTGCAGTGACCCGGAGTGCGTTTTTGCCGATTTTTCATTTGTTTATAACTTTTAAACCACGAATGCCATATTGTTGCAAGTTTAGGAGGAGAGACCTATGGTCAGTAGCTTTAATGTAAGACAAGCCGGGTTTAAATCGACGCACTAGAAGCCGAGAAAAACGCAATTGTTTAAATTAACGATGTAATCCAGGAATTCGGTTTTGGCGGTGTGGAAAACTGCGAAAAAGGCCGCAAACGCGAGATGGCGCCACTTGTACCGTTTTCGACATATCGTTACCGAAAATATATTAAAAAATTATTATCTCGGCTTTGGCTGTGCCGATTTTAATCAACGACGTCTCAAATGAACGGGGAACGAATAAGCTACACGATAAAAAATAGCCCGTTGCTGTAACTATATGCAGTTGGCCGTAACAACAATTTTAACAGTTTAATTGTTTATAACAAATGAACGGCACATGGAATAATCTTCCCACCTATCGCAGATGGTAGCTGATGCTGCCAGCTTTAATTTATGTCCTATGATCATTGATGTTACTCGCCTACTAGCCGAAATAAGAGCATTTGTTTATAATTTCGTTAAACAAATTTAATTATCTCGGCTTCGGCAGGGCCGATTATAATCAACGACGTCTCAAATGAACGGGGAACGAATAAGCTACACGATAAAAAATAGCCCGTTGCTGTAACTATATGCAGTTGGCCGTAACAACAATTTTAACAGTTTAATTGTTTATAACAAATGAACGGCACATGGAATAATCTTCCCACCTATCGCAGATGGTAGCTGATGCTGCCAGCTTTAATTTATGTCCTATGATCATTGATGTTACTCGCCTACTAGCCGAAATAAGAGCATTTGTTTATAATTTCGTTAAACAAATTAATTATCTCGGCTTCTGCTGGGCCGATTATAATCAACGACGTCTCAAAAGAAAGGGTAACGAATAAGCTACACGATAAAAAATAGCCCGTTGCTGTACCTATATGCAGTTGGCCGTAATAACAATTTTAATTGTTTAATTGTTTATAACAAATGAACGGCACATGGAATAATCTTCCCACCTATCGCAGATGGTAGCTGATGCTGCCAGCTTTAATTTATGTCCTCTGGTCATTAATGTAGCTCGCCAGGAAGTGGCAGTAATCGCATTTGTTTATAATTTGTTTAAACAAATTCAATTATCTCGGCTTCTGCTGGGGCGATTTTAATCAACGACATCTCAAATTGATGCTCTCGGTTCAAGGAACCATCTGATCCTCCATTATATTACCCCTCGGGTACAGCTTCGTTGCAATTCTTAAACGAATTGTTAAATTGTTTGTAACAAATGAACCGTGCATTCAGCATTTATAAATCGTATTTGGCCGTGTAGCAGTACCCTTTACCTTCATTTTAAGCACCCGATCATTCATCTAGCGCCTCCAGAAGCCGAGATAATTGCAGTGACCCGGAGTGCGTTTTTGCCGATTTTTCATTTGTTTATAACTTTTAAACCACGAATGCCATATTGTTGCAAGTTTAGGAGGAGAGACCTATGGTCAGTAGCTTTAATGTAAGACAAGCCGGGTTTAAATCGACGCACTAGAAGCCGAGAAACACACAATTGTTTAAATTAACGATGTAATCCAGGAATTCGGTTTTGGCGGTGTGGAAAACTGCGAAAAAGGCCGCAAACGCGAGATGGCGCCACTTGTACCGTTTTCGACATATCGTTACCGAAAATATATTAAAAAATTATTATCTCGGCTTTGGCTGTGCCGATTTTAATCAACGACGTCTCAAATGAACGGGGAACGAATAAGCTACACGATAAAAAATAGCCCGTTGCTGTAACTATATGCAGTTGGCCGTAACAACAATTTTAACAGTTTAATTGTTTATAACAAATGAACGGCACATGGAATAATCTTCCCACCTATCGCAGATGGTAGCTGATGCTGCCAGCTTTAATTTATGTCCTATGATCATTGATGTTACTCGCCTACTAGCCGAAATAAGAGCATTTGTTTATAATTTCGTTAAACAAATTAATTATCTCGGCTTCTGCTGGGCCGATTATAATCAACGACGTCTCAAAAGAAAGGGTAACGAATAAGCTACACGATAAAAAATAGCCCGTTGCTGTACCTATATGCAGTTGGCCGTAATAACAATTTTAATTGTTTAATTGTTTATAACAAATGAACGGCACATGGAATAATCTTCCCACCTATCGCAGATGGTAGCTGATGCTGCCAGCTTTAATTTATGTCCTCTGGTCATTAATGTAGCTCGCCAGGAAGTGGCAGTAATCGCATTTGTTTATAATTTGTTTAAACAAATTCAATTATCTCGGCTTCTGCTGGGGCGATTTTAATCAACGACATCTCAAATTGATGCTCTCGGTTCAAGGAACCATCTGATCCTCCATTATATTACCCCTCGGGTACAGCTTCGTTGCAATTCTTAAACGAATTGTTAAATTGTTTGTAACAAATGAACCGTGCATTCAGCATTTATAAATCGTATTTGGCCGTGTAGCAGTACCCTTTACCTTCATTTTAAGCACCCGATCATTCATCTAGCGCCTCCAGAAGCCGAGATAATTGCAGTGACCCGGAGTGCGTTTTTGCCGATTTTTCATTTGTTTATAACTTTTAAACCACGAATGCCATATTGTTGCAAGTTTAGGAGGAGAGACCTATGGTCAGTAGCTTTAATGTAAGACAAGCCGGGTTTAAATCGACGCACTAGAAGCCGAGAAACACACAATTGTTTAAATTAACGATGTAATCCAGGAATTCGGTTTTGGCGGTGTGGAAAACTGCGAAAAAGGCCGCAAACGCGAGATGGCGCCACTTGTACCGTTTTCGACATATCGTTACCGAAAATATATTAAAAAATTATTATCTCGGCTTTGGCTGTGCCGATTTTAATCAACGACGTCTCAAATGAACGGGGAACGAATAAGCTACACGATAAAAAATAGCCCGTTGCTGTAACTATATGCAGTTGGCCGTAACAACAATTTTAACAGTTTAATTGTTTATAACAAATGAACGGCACATGGAATAATCTTCCCACCTATCGCAGATGGTAGCTGATGCTGCCAGCTTTAATTTATGTCCTATGATCATTGATGTTACTCGCCTACTAGCCGAAATAAGAGCATTTGTTTATAATTTCGTTAAACAAATTAATTATCTCGGCTTCTGCTGGGCCGATTATAATCAACGACGTCTCAAAAGAAAGGGTAACGAATAAGCTACACGATAAAAAATAGCCCGTTGCTGTACCTATATGCAGTTGGCCGTAATAACAATTTTAATTGTTTAATTGTTTATAACAAATGAACGGCACATGGAATAATCTTCCCACCTATCGCAGATGGTAGCTGATGCTGCCAGCTTTAATTTATGTCCTCTGGTCATTAATGTAGCTCGCCAGGAAGTGGCAGTAATCGCATTTGTTTATAATTTGTTTAAACAAATTCAATTATCTCGGCTTCTGCTGGGGCGCTTTTAATCAACGACATCTCAAATTGATGCTCTCGGTTCAAGGAACCATCTGATCCTCCATTATATTACCCCTCGGGTACAGCTTCGTTGCAATTCTTAAACGAATTGTTAAATTGTTTGTAACAAATGAACCGTGCATTCAGCATTTATAAATCGTATTTGGCCGTGTAGCAGTACCCTTTACCTTCATTTTAAGCACCCGATCATTCATCTAGCGCCTCCAGAAGCCGAGATAATTGCAGTGACCCGGAGTGCGTTTTTGCCGATTTTTCATTTGTTTATAACTTTTAAACCACGAATGCCATATTGTTGCAAGTTTAGGAGGAGAGACCTATGGTCAGTAGCTTTAATGTAAGACAAGCCGGGTTTAAATCGACGCACTAGAAGCCGAGAAACACACAATTGTTTAAATTAACGATGTAATCCAGGAATTCGGTTTTGGCGGTGTGGAAAACTGCGAAAAAGGCCGCAAACGCGAGATGGCGCCACTTGTACCGTTTTCGACATATCGTTACCGAAAATATATTAAAAAATTATTATCTCGGCTTTGGCTGTGCCGATTTTAATCAACGACGTCTCAAATGAACGGGGAACGAATAAGCTACACGATAAAAAATAGCCCGTTGCTGTAACTATATGCAGTTGGCCGTAACAACAATTTTAACAGTTTAATTGTTTATAACAAATGAACGGCACATGGAATAATCTTCCCACCTATCGCAGATGGTTGCTGATGCTGCCAGCTTTAATTTATGTCCTATGATCATTGATGTTACTTTACTATCCCGTAAGAAAGAAACAAATGATTTAAAAAAATTCTCCCGCTTTATCAGCACAATTCCTTCGCCCTCGCAATTTCCCCAAACCGCCCCTGCTAGTTTTCTAAACACACATGCACTTTTTGTCCACATCCCCTTTATCCTGCACCCCGTTCCCAAACATTCCGAACCCAAATCAAACCGCATCCCACGCGCCTCCAAATTACAAGAACAGCCAATTACCGTAAGATACTTGTAACCCAGCACACTGAGCAGTCCAGCCAAAGTTCCCACGACCAGTGCACCTACCGGTTGGCACATCATACCTGTGTTTATTCAGAAAATGTTCGTTTAGACTCGCAGAACCGTTCAATGTAAATCTCCGATTAATTAGGTCGCCTTCTCTACCTGCCGCAGTGCCAATGGCCACACCGCCGGCCAGGGTTGAATTCTGGACGTGGACCATGTTGAATTTGCTATCCTTGGAGAGAAGGGCAGAGGTCGCAAATGCGATCACACAGCTGGCTGAGATCGACAGAAGGGTGTTTATAATGGCCCTTTGCTGATCGTCTCCTTCGAGAGCGGCGCTGTTGAACGATGGCCAGAACAACCACAGGAACACCGTACCTGTCGGGCAAATCGTTCACCTTTTACTCAGCCCCGCTAATGATACCCTTCGCGTTTGATGGATATGTGCAAAGTTGAATATTCGTTGGAGTGGAGAGTTTTCCGTTTGATTATCAATTATTGACGAGACATTGTAAAATTCTACGCTGATAACTAAGGTGTGGAGGAGGAATTTATCTGCGCTATATCTGAGTATATTAGTACAGGTAACCCTCCTATAACACGGTAGATAGGTTCCTAGGAAACGCCGTGTCAAGTGAAACCGTGTTACATGAGAATAGCAAATTTCTGTACGTGTCAGAGCGAAACCGTGCTGCTGGACACCGTGTTATAGGAGGGCCACCTGTAATTAGGAGCGTACGAAAAATCGAGAGACAGACCGATCATCGCAAATATGTCAGAGTTGTAGGATGGTCCCTCGAGATGATGTTCCTTGGGCTTCTCTTTCATCCCGAACACGAAGCTAACAGCTAGTCCAAAGTATGCACCGAATGCGTGGACGAACATACTGTCCCCCGCATCGACAGCCTACGAAACGGAAAGGAAACATTCATTTCACTCATCTGTCGAGCTATCATATAATAACACGTGTCGCAACGCAGATCGTTCGAACACTTCGCCCAAATTATCATCGCCGAACGAAATCTCTGCTTTCCAATCGCGACCGTCGCCAGGAAAATAAGCGAACGAACGGCCTAAGAAAAGATTCTCGCTGAGCTTCATTCTCGTTTCGCCGGTCCGTTATTGATCACACGAAAGTTAACCCCCCCGTTCGGTTTGTTCAAATCAAACGCACCGAACGCTTCCCCGCAACTTTTCTAATTAACGGCGCGCTCTAATTCTGTTCGATCGGCGTTGAAAAAAAGTTCCAATCTCTCGAGACAACTTTCTAAAACCAGCGTCCGTCCCCGCGGTTCGATAGACAGCCCCGAATCATCGATCGTTGTCGAATGAAAAATTCCCGAAGCGAAACGGAAATCGTTTCCCCGGCAGCTCGACTGCAACTGTCCGACGATGAAAATTGCTAATAAAAAAAACGCGCCAATAACCACGCAACGCATGGTCGAACAATCAATCGCAGAATCGATCGCCGTTTATTTATTCAACGTACCGTATCCCGAATGCCACAACTACGCTAACGCCCCCCCCCCCCCCCCCCCCCCAACCGACGTATTAATTAATCCAGCGTCCAAAATTCCTGCAGTCTAAGTATCCGCCGTTCCCACTATCCGAACTCTCCCCGTCTCAAAATTTCGCCCGAATTCCTTGCGTCCACGATTCCCCGCAAACTCGGCACACACCCCAATCGGTGCCGAAAAATTCTCCCTCAAAAAAGAAACGGAACTTCCCCCAATCACCCGTAATCCCCTCGAAGTACCTTCCATCGTTTCGCCGTCCAAGCCTCGTCGAAGCCAAGCCGCGACGCAACGGGTAACGAAAGTCGCGGTACCGTATCCGAGGGTTGCTCGTTTCCGGTATCAAGCGGAAGCCAACGTGTTCGCAACCGTTCGAACCACCTCGCCGCGAAATAATTCGGGCGTTATCTTGTACACGCGGGCGAAGGGGCGACGGTGCACTTACCATGAGCAGATGCTCGCCCACGTACTTGTTCACGGTGAACATGATCAGCTCGAGGATGCCCATGAACACGAGCTGCATGTAGGTCGTCTTACCCAGCAGGGCGCCCATCGATATCAACGGCGTGGCCACGGCAATGTCCGCGCTGAGGAGGCTGCAAATGACCGGGTGGTTGATCGATACCGATCAGTTATCAGGTATTGCTTATCAACCGGTCGGTGGATCGACCCGAGGACCCGAGGGTCGGTTGTCGTTTCGATAAAGGGCGAAAATGTTCAAAGGAGTGGGTGCACAATGAACGCAATGAATGTATCAATGAAATCACCGTGCACAGTGACGTTTCCGATGCTCGTACGTACGATTCGTGAAAATGTAACAACGCACGGGTGTTGGGGCAGGTATGAATAATTGACGCATCGTCACCGGCACCATCGGAGGTACGGTGCGCCAAAATTCGACCGGACATATCGATTCCGGCGCAGCCTTTCTTGCAGCGCGACAGGCCGGCGAGAGGATTCGTGGCACGACGAAGGGAAACAGGGCGCTCGTTGCGCACTTTTTCGGCTTATCAACTATTCATACACCAGGGGTCAGACACAATCCTGCGAGCTGGCTTTGGTATTCAATGGTGCATCGTTCGCGTCGGTTCGAATGTATTCCGCGGCGGAGCCCGCAGAAATATCCACGGACTTTTCAGCCAATACGGACCTGATACGTGTATTACCGTGACTGCGCGAATTTATTTGTTTCCAATGTACGTGTTGCGCGAGTTTTCCGCGTGCTCCTTTATGGCGTCGTAGAGACGAAAATCGGCCTTGCGTTGCGTATGAATTTTCGACAATTTTTTCCATCCGGGATCATTCTGCCTCTGCAACTTCGTACCTCTGTGTGTATTTCCGAATGTATTGCAATGATTGTTGGAAATTCGTGGAAACACGCAGAAAAGAGTTGAATTAGAAAGCTGTACACATTTTTAGAACTGTGTGCAAGTAGTTTCTGACGTTGCTTAACGCCGTCGCAAATTTCTATATAATTGAAAAGTCGCGTCGTGCGTTAGCAAGATTAAGGAGATCTCTTTGTCACCTGAGATTCGTTTCAATGACGAGAAGACGGCATCCCTTAAGGTCCGAAGTTGTAATCAGACGTTGAAGGGGGGACTATCGCGGGGAAACGAGGATTTAATTCGATTTTTCTAAGGGTCGCGCCGTAACGAATATTATATGTTTCAATTGGCTTGCTTGCGGCGCCAATTCCGTTCTAATTCCCGACAGAAATCTGGTCAAGCGCAAAAGTTTTCAACGACTCGGAATATCCTCGTTGTGAACGCAACGACATAATTAGCCGTCGGAGTAATTGCTTTCGCTCTCGTTGCCCCGTTTTCCAATGGAGGCACGCTTCAGTTTTCGCGAATATTATGTAATTGAAAGCCCTGCTTCTCCACCACCCCCCCTGCAATTATATATTTCTATGTTTCGTTCACAAATGTTTACCACGAATGGCCCCCGACACCGATGAAACATCCACCGAATCCACGATAAGCGGGACGATAATTATAGAAATAATTCACAGTCACGCGAAATAAAAGTTAGCTTCCCAATTCGAACGTTGCGCTTTCGTTTCTCTGTTCCCGTTGGATTGTTGCGCGAGCTTGCTCGCGTTTCCAATGAATATTTCTATATTTCGAAAGCGGGATGATCCAATCGATCATTTGTAATTCCATTTCTCGCCGAATTTGCGGTGCAGAATTTCGAAACCGTCCCGCGGATTGTCGAACGTTATTCAACAGGCACGGTCGGTCTAATTAGCGATGCACGCGTTCGGGGTTTCGACGCCAGGCGTTCTTCAAATTTTCGTTCAATTATATTAATAGAACCCTGTCGTCATCGCCGTGCACGGTGAAGTATTATTTCAGTAGAATCAGACATGGCTCGCAGACATGAAGCGGACGAATAGCAAATTTTGGGGATGTACGAGTATGGTTGCAAATCGCTTTAGATAAATATCGATTTCTTTCTATATCAAACAGTAAAAAATATTGCACAAAACAAACTTCCGTACACTCGGTATTTCCTCGCGCACTTGAATAATCATTACCTCCGTTGAAAAATCAATACCTCCAACGCAATGAAACAACAATCATCGCTGCTGTGCGACGAAAAGAAAAAAAAAAAAGGAAAATTCAACCGCGTACCCCGAAACTGTACAAAGCGGAACGCATTAATACGGAACATCTACTTACCTTTCCAACGACAAATAGGCCTTGCTATTCTTCTCGATGTTGGTCACCCCCTCGCAGATCATGGCGACCTGCACCAGAATTGCGCCCAGTAGAAAGGTCAGGCCTATGGCGCTCTGTCCGTATCTCCTCAGAAAGGTCATCAGGAAGCCGAATCCGATCCATATCATCACGTGGACATCTTGATACACTGAGCGGTTTCAACGGTGCGGCCGAAATCGCGCGGGGGTGAACAGGTGAAACAGAAAGAGCCCTTTTGGTAGGCGCATGCATGGCTCGCGTGCGGTTAATCAGCTTTGCTCGCTCGCTCGTTTGTTCGCCCCGGCGAGTGGTGTTAATCGCGCGTTAATTGATCGTCGCAATTACGCGGCACGGTCGAAGGAAGAACGCGGTTCCCTGCCGGCCGATTTGCAGATAAACGCCGGCCACAATCGCGAGCGAGACGAGCTTGCGTTGCGCCGCATAGGTAATACCTGCGCGAGACGTGTTAATAGACGAGTTATGTAACGCGGTAAGTTTTTCGCGAAGCGAATTAAGCGTCGCAGGATGGACGCGTTCGTTGCACGCTTCGTCTCGTCCGTTTTTCTTGACGCTTCCGTTAGAATATTCGTGGACCGGGAACGGCTTGGATATCGTCGACGCGCGCTATCTTTGTCCAGCACAGCTTTCCATTGGGACGAAGCCTAGAATGGTTAAAGAAAAGGGCCATGGTGGCACTCTTGTGTAGAGTACGGTCGCGAGGGCAGAGTTTGATAAACGGAGCAACTTTTCAACGCATACACGCCCACGTAATCATTGAAATATCTTAATCAAGACTCCCTCGATTATATTACCCTTCTCTGTTACCCGAATTTGCGAATTCGATTTCGGGGTCGGTGGTTCGCGCGTGGATTATTTCCGATGGATAATGTTCTCGCGCAGAAATTATGCCGTCCTTGTGTCTGTATTTTATAGATTGTATTTGTTATTGTAAATGATTTGTATTACATATAAAGTGGTCCGCCTCGAAATTGACTAAACGAAAGGAGAACGTCGGCTGACACTTTCAATTTAGTCGTTCGTTCAAATGATACCACGTAATTACCCCCAGAAAATTCGCCGGAACAATCGGGGCAGCTTAGGTGAACTCATCCAGCGAAAAATCGATACTAATTTTCACGGTAAAAATCGGCGACTTCCGGTTCGCGTGAACACACCTACGGCCCTACGCTTGCCCCTCGATTTATCTGCCTGGCGAATGGCGGGGGCGTTGTAACTCTTTCTGGTGGACGTAATCGATTTCACGGGGGTGAATTTTCATTCGTGGGCGAAATTAAGCGCGAATAAATCAAACGCGAAAAAGGGGCCGGATTAAGAGGCGACGCACACGTGCCTCCGTATAAGACACGTTCGTAAATCATCGGGGGAAGCGATGGACGTCTTAGGATTCATCCCGAAACAGATAATTCGCGCTTCAACCGGGCCCATCCATCACCGGGATGTCGCAGGCTCCCGCGAATCGCGCGTGAATGCATAATAACCGGAAAATCGCGTTGATCCGGGTCGACGTTTTTCCACGGCAAACAGATCGATTGATAATGGAAGGCGCCCGGGTCTCGAATTTTTCTCGACGAGTCGCTTGAACATCGCCGATGCAAGAAACCGAAGTCGTTTAGAGCTCAGAGGAATAGATTTCGCGTCGATTCGCACGTCCTTCTGCTATCCTTTGCGATTGCTAGATAGGGCAATGTGTGTTAATTGTTCGTATACTGTATTCAACTAAGCGTACTTAGTGTTTATTTAACAAAAATTATATCGTTCTTCTTGTATCTTTATACCTTGTAATTTTGTATCATTCGCAAATATTATGTGAATCTCTTTTGATCGAATTAATCAGGCTTCTTGGTAATATTAATTTTTGTATATTTGTCTCCGTATTCTGGGCGAATAGATCATTTGCTTCGTGATTTGTTTTCGAAAGCAGCGCGGGATCGAGGCGTAGAATCCTGATCAGCAAGATGATCTATTTATTTATCATAGATATTCCGGTGTCGTTGTCACCGATGTAATTTGTACGCGGATAACCGATGATCGGGACGTCATGTCGACATTCAAGTACGTCGCTGGCACGTTTCACGAGGAAAAGAAGCTTTTCGTGGTGCACCGTTGCTTCCGGAGTATCTGCATACGTACACTGTATCGATATATCGAAGCTTCGATGTACGTCTATGCGTACTTTTACATTAAAAATTTCTGAGCGCGTGCATCGACGGCACGTGCTTTTCGTCACATGAGACAAATACGAAATACTCATTTGAAATTAAGACACAATTGAGAAAAATATTCGCAACGCTTTTGACAGCAGTCGGCTGGCAATTTTATTTCCTCCTCCTTTGAAATCCGTCGAACGAGAATTCGAATGACATCCATTAAGTATTTTCATCCAGTGATAATTACTTTTTCTCTAGCATCAATTCGTTTGAATTAAAAACCGCCAACGAACTGTGAAGGAACATTCCGCGGGGATTCGGGGATAAAATAATGGCTTCTTCGAATGTAAAACACGAAGCGGGACAGGAAAAAAGGATGAAAAGAAGGCGAAGTGGATCAGTCTTTGGTTACGTGTTAAATCGGAAAAGTCGCTGGATTCGTTGGGAATTATTCGGCTCGCGTCCAGGTAATCTATTTATCACTTGAGGCATCGCCGAACATGCCCTGACTTTTATGCTGGAGGGGAGAAAAAAGGGGGTTGAATTTCGACACCGACCTCTTTGTACACGTTTTCGTCCGTCGGACGATAATTTTCGAAAAACTAGTTAGACAAACGACATGGACGGAGCCGAAAGTAGTATAGAAATCGTACTCGATAATTACGCGACATGCGAACCAAAACTTAATGGACACCGGTGACAACGTCACTCGGAATAACTAATTAAAATTGTCCGATTCGATTCGGTACAGTTATTTTAGAAACTGCATTAATTTTTGTTCGTGGACATTTCAGTGGAAACCAAATTTCGTTATTTATTCCACAGGACAGAAGAATACTCTTGCCTTTATAAAAATCCTCATTCAATTCTCATAATTTGTTTTTCACCCTCCTCTGCGTTACATTCAGAATGAAAGTTTTGTAATTGGATAATCAGAGAATTTCACGAAAACAGTATTCTTTGTTATTTAATCACAGCGATTCGTTCAACTTCGTTAAAAACCCGGCCGATATCTTAATTTCTCTAAAACCTGCGTGCTGTATGGGGGTTGTGCACTGCGAAATTTGCAGCAAAATTAAATCCACCGTACGAGCTTACTAAATTTACGCTTGCAAAGTGTCTGTATACAAGTGTTAAACTTTGTTCCGGTTCGCGTGGACTTGGTGTAAAAGTTTCTCTTAAAATGGTCGAATTTTCACGTTCCACGTCGTTGCATTCCTTTCGTAGCCGAGCAACGATTTTATCCAGGTTTCGCCGCGTTAAATTAGCGATTCCGTTTCAATTTTATCGTTCAGGGACGAAAGTTTTGTAATTGAACCCCCCCCCCCCGCCCCCCCCCAACGGAGGATTCACCGGAGTTGCATTATATTGCAATTAGCACAGAAATGGTTATCTTGCTGCTTTCGGTATTTTTAACTTTATTTCGTTTCGTCGTCGACGAAAGATTTCCCACGACGTTCGATTACTAATTGTACCAGATATTTATATATTGCACGGAACTCTTTTACGGAACGGCACAAATTATTTGACGGAATATTGAATTTCGCTATGCACGCTATAAACATTTCTCGCGCCGCGTCGAACGCGACGAAGGGAAATAACAAATTGCGTTTTAAACAAAAGCGTTGAATTCCGTGACCCGATTCCCCGGTGTAACATCAAAGAAAGCAATTTGTTCACCATCACCGAGCACTGTCCTTTCCAGCGAATAATATTTCGTATGCGAATGAATAATAATGGAAACGATAAAAAAAGAACAGAAAGAACGAAAGAAAGAAGAAATTGTTCACCACGGGTTTCCATTTGCAAGGGACCGTAGTGGAGGAACCATTTCATAGGCTCAGTTTATGGTGTTATAAAGTCTGTTCGAGAGTGAACTATAAAAATGCGAGGCCATAAATAAATTGCCCCGATATAAAATGCAAATTCGTCCAAAGGGAATATTACAATTAAGTTTTCATAGGCGATCAATGGGGAAATGTAAAGGCTCTCGTCCACGATATTTACAACTCGTTGAAAAATAAGGTACAATCTCGCAAATATTCAACGAACAAAAATAAAGTTCCATCAGATTCCTTCAATCGAGTGCAAAGCAAAACGCTTGTACGCGACATTTAAAGAACGGCACAATAAGATGTTCCCGTTTTGAATATCTTTGCTAACCGTTCCTGAGTTTTTTCCTTAACCGCGGCGATTTCCATGAGAACGCAAATTTCGTCGTCGTCGTCGCGCGCGCGCGCGCGGAAACCGATTTCCATAAGAAAACACGCGAGCACTCGACTTTAGCCGGCTGAAAATTTATAATCCTTGAGGAGCAACGAGATTAGCCCGCCAATTATGCTGCTACCCGGTTTTGTAATCTACGCAAAGTATCACTTTGAAATTCAGATTCGGTACGTTAAAGTGTTGACCACGTGTTCGTTCCGAGTAAACTTTGAAACGCGACGGGATTCGATTACGTTTACGCTCTTAACCGCGTTACCATCGTTCGTTGGTAGCGAATATACCAAATTGCCGAACATTAATAATATATAGCCGTTCGTTATTATCGTAACCAGAGGGCTGAAATTTTGATGGTACACATTCCCTTCGGTAATGTTTCCCGAATTCAATGAAGCTGACGCGATGGAACTTGGATGAGAATTCACGGTTTCCCCGACATCCGTCGAATTTCATTTTAATTCGTATATGAAAAAGGAACGCGGAGAAGTCTGGGTTCCGAGAAATGGCAACTGAAGATCGAATACTCCGGGATGCTAAGGAACCGGCTTTATAAAGAATGAAACGTTTGCTTCAGAAGAACAACGTGCACTCTACCCTTGTATACAACTTGCAAGCTTCTCCCCTCATTTCCCTAAAGGCGTCTACCATGAAAAAACAAGCATTCTCACTCTCATTCCTTTTTCACAAACTACCATTTCGACAATCAACCGGGTTCTTGAAACATCCTTGAAAAGCTCTGCCACCGATCCATTCAATACCGTAACATCTGAAATAAATCCGAAAAGGACACGGCCGTCTTAGCGCAGTAACAATTTTCTGCAATTGACGCAAATGAAATTCTATCGAATACAAATCCTCGTGAAATTGACGCGTAAGTCGAAGTTGTCGAAAATCAACGAAATCATTTGCAATGTTAAATCAACGAAACTCCGAACTGCGACTCGAGTCTCGCGCGCAACGATGCCAATTGAACTCTCGACTCGTTTCAAGTACCTGCCACTAACGAACGCGTACACGCGCATCAATTGCCAGCAACGAAGGAACGGTTGACCATTCCGCGATCGTGGAAGCGTCGTCCAACGAAACACGGCGTTGCAATATTATTTCGCGGCGGCACAATGCCGCGGGGTCGTGCCTCACAAAGAGGTTTCCGTTGTAGGGACGCGACGTTAATATACGTACTTCGTACGACTCCGCGGGCGAAGTTAAACCCCGGCATCGCCTCTTTGCATCTCCGCAGACGTACGCGAGTTTCCCGGAATTACACGCACGCGTTTCGCCCGGCGTCTCTCTCGTTATCACTCTCCGCTTGCGTTTTCCACGGGGTCTCGCGTTCCACGCGATCCCTCATGGTTATCCGTGGTTACGAGGGAAAGTCGAAGGGGAAGACGACGACAGAAGGGACGAGGGGTGCCCGGATTCCGTGGGCAAGTAAGAGGAAAGAAGAAAGAAATTCGACAAGAGACACAGAGGAGGAAAACGAAAGGGGGGGGGGGCTGAAAATTGTATGACGTTGAAAGGAAGACAAATAATAATAATGATAATATAGAATAAGAAGAAAGAAATGAAGAAAGGATATCTCGAAAGATATCACACGAGTAGAGGAACCAAAATGGAACAGCTGGAAGAATTGAAGAGAACAGAAACAGTATAAAGGTGTTTCAAGGAAATTTCAACCCGCCCAAAGAAATGACAACGAAGAGGCGAGTAAGAGAAATGTAAGCAGAGAAATACAGAGGGAGGATTAAGGGAGACTCGAAGGACTTACGTGTGTACGTGACTGGCAAAGAGTTCGGTTTTCCATTTAGATGAGGCGAGTAGCTGTTCTGCCTGATACCAGCGTCCGCCTCGGGGGCGTAATCGAACGTGGCCAAAAAACCGCACAGGATGAAACCCTCGATAAAGAGGAGCACGATCGCGTACGATAGGCTGCCTCTTGTCGTCATCCCTTCTTCGGTTACTCTCTTCTTCCAACCTTCACCCTTGGCGAAAGCTTCACCCTCCGCGTGGATAGAACCCGCGAAATTACCAGTGGCTCCTCTCTGGCACCCTCGGGGTGACTTTTTCCGCGTCGCACACCCTTGTCACCCGCTAGCCGGTCGTTTGAAGGGCTCCCGATTTTCACGAATCGAACCCGAGACACTTGATCGTTCCTTCCTCGCCTCTGTGGAATTATCGCCAGCGACGGCGTAACACCGTTACTCCTCTGTTCGATTTATACTCGCGGCTTGCCGGGTAAACGGTTACTATTTTCGGTCGGGCGATTTGCACGATGGACACAGAAGTGTTTCGTTAATTGACGAGTGGCCGAAGGAGCGTTTAAATATTTATAATATTTATATATATAATATAACTCTATTTCTCGTGCGGCGCAGTTAGAAACATTGGAAGGAACGGGGCGCACGAATACGCGAGCGATGATTGCTATTCGAGTTTAATTAGAACGTTTCACAGCATCGCGGCAATGTATATGAAACGTCCTCTTTTCTTCGCCCGTTACACTACGATCGAATCGAACCGACACGGAATCGACATTATTAAACCGGACGAATAATCCTTCTCAGTGTTTGCCCCGCCGCGTAATTGTCTCTCTGATATCCGGCTTCGCGTTTCTCCTCGAAAGAGTTTCGCAACAATCGAGACGAATTGTATAACCGAATTCCATATTTGCGAATGGAAAATATCGAGAGCGTCGTAGATAAAGTAACGTCTACCTTTTCCCTTCGTTAGCGCGCTTCCCAGAATCGGTTCGACAGTCACTTCCGGTTGCGAGGGGTACACCTGATAACCGATGCCGGTATTCCGCCCGCTACTTATTGGAATTCGATCTGTCTGGTAACTGGTGCGACACTCCATCCGAGTGTGTCGTGCAATCGCCATGCCTTTTGCTTTCGCGACGCGACGTCGCGAAGTGTTGGTTTCTTTTGAATATCCGATAAAGATCGGTGCCGTCTCTTTCGCGAAGGAGAAAAGGTCGGGACCTTTGCTCGTTCGGCCCGTGTCGGCATGCGCGGCAATTTATACCGACGACACAGCGCTAAACATTCTAATGAATTCGATTCCGCGAGACGGTGGCGAGCGCGCAAATTCGTTTTTACGGCACCGCGATTGCTGTCGGGTCTCGGGCGTGCAATTCTTCTCTTAGTATGCGCGACGATTGCCCGCGAACGATTCGATATTCCCGGGGCAAAATAACTCGACGCCGCGGCCCGTGTCGGTTTCCACTATGTTTAAATTATAGTTGGCATCAAGATATTGGCTGTTCGGCGAGATCGCGTGTCCTGCTTTCGTTTGAAAATATACCGGCAGTAAGTATACGCTTTGCTTATTAAATTGAATTTCGCTTCGATTTGTTTCGATTGTCCATTCTGTTCATTCGAAATTTCGTTGCTGGCATTATTGGTGACAATTTCGCGTCAATTCATTTGTAACACTTCTCGCGTTCGTTCATTTATGAAAATCGTACCTCTTCTCAAATTTATCGGCGTTGCAGGTATCCAGGGAGGGTGAAGGTAACAATGTAACCCCCCCCCCCCACCTTTTTTTTCAAATTACAATTCTAAGACGATCTATATTTATTTATTCGATTTCGTGAAACGACGCCGAGAGACTTCGGGAAATTATGCCACCGCGAGATAACACAATCACATGAAAGCCAATTGGAATGGTTCTCGAGTGAATTTGAGATTTCCACTCGACCCTGTCTTCGGGCCCCTTTGTTCAACAATTTCGATTTCAATCCGGTCTCATCGACCAACCCTGTGACTTCGGATGAAACTCGTCGCGTTGGATTTTCACGGGGAAATTATTCGCGCGGAGATATTAGCCGCGGAATCGACGCTGCGTTATTCAAATTATCAAAGCGACAAAGTAAATGGGCGAACTCATGCGGATCATTCGACTCGGCCTCGAATAAACGCACCGTAGGAGTCAAAGACTGAATTAAAATTAATGGATCTGTCGGAAGGTCTACCGGACCTAAGTGGATTTATTATCAAGCGTAACATGCATTTTCCGATGCTGGCGCTGTGCAACGGTGTTTCGTTGTGTTAGTCAATTTTTGCATCGGGCTCAATGAACAATATAGAAGAGTTCTTCGCGTTGAATTCTTTTCGAGGAAAATTGTTATTATAGCATCGATACGCATTAATGTTATATATTTTTTATTCGTGCAATTTGAAGATTTGTGTTTGTACTTTGATATACTTATTCCTAAAAACGTATTGCTAAGTCGTAGGTTCGCGCACTTTTAGTATGAGTTAAGGTAAGGAAGAAAATGAAGATGAGTACAGAATTTAAATAATAATGCTTTGTAATATTGGAAAAATTTTGATAGATCCACCCTCGAGCTTAATCAAACTTTCAGAATGGTCTTTCACTTTCTGATTAATCTAGAGACAAATCTCGCCGAAACCCACCCCTGGCAGGGCGAATATAAATGTGGTATTAAGTAAATTCGAACAAATACTCACTTGGATAAACTTGCAACGAGTCTGTATCAGATTTCTTGACGCGTTTCTGGCCATGGTCGTCTGAAAGTTTAATTACATCTTCAGTTGTATAAGCGGGTCCGACCTGGTCGAAATTTTATGAATTCCACGAATCCACGGCGTGGAACATCTATCTCTCCCTATTACGTTTCCATTTTCTTGAAAGGGGAAAGGTATATCTCTATCTCGTGTTCGATGCCTCGAGCCCTTTATTCCCGTAAACGTCCGAAACAAATTCTTCTTGTCGAGCACGGCAAAGTGAAACGCAAGCCGATATTCCTTATTCTTTTTTGTTTCTTTCTTAAACTGAGGTTCGAGATACTGGAATTGCACTCACATTTTTCCTAAGGGATAACGATTTGTAAAAGGAATAGGATTCAGCAGTATAATTGTTTGCTGTCTACAAATCTGTTAGCTTCCCCTTGTTCTTCAATTTCATAGTGACTCTGTTTCAATCTGCCTTCGGATAGGGGAAAAGGAAATTAGTGCTATCA
Organism: Nomada lathburiana; assembly: GCA_963667235.1. NCBI lineage: Eukaryota > Metazoa > Arthropoda > Insecta > Hymenoptera > Apidae > Nomada > Nomada lathburiana. Next base: position 7,920,677 of record OY763909.1, read on the forward strand.
TATTCCTCTTCACACGCGTACCTTAAAAGTAGTTCCTCCAAATTTTCTCCGACGAAGAAATTAATTGCAACCGCTTCTGTGAATCGATAATTCTACTGCGCGAAACGAACTTCTCTTGCAACCACCGCGTTAGTAAATATAAATCGACGTAACGAATGCATTACACTTGATATGTACTTTGAGGAATAAAGTATGATTATTAAAAAAGAAATTTTTTCATTCCCCAATCCGTTTTCCTTTTTCTACTGGCGCGTTCGAACAGTAATTATCATTGCTGTCAGCAATGTTTTGTGGTTCGAGGATGCGTATTCGCCCGATGGAAATATATTCGCAAATTAATATAGGTACACTGCGGGGGTATAATTTTCGAAGGTGACGTCCCGAAATATTTAATGATAACAGCGGCGTGGCTGTGCGCTCTGATAAGTTACGTCGTCGCATTATTCACGCGGCGTCGCGTGACACGTTTGCATGAAACTCATACCGACCTGTGTGATTTTTCAACAAATTAGCGTTTGCCTCTGGACCGTATGTCATCAACACGCCCATTAGCACGATTAGGATAACTTGGACGAAGAACAGCTGGCATACCTGCTGCTTGCGACTGGTGAACATTCCCTGCGAAGAAATCGGATAATGGTTAATTAAATAGTCCTTGATAATTAACGGCTCGTTCAATTAATTGATGCGGCATCGTTTAATTTAATGCAAGAGAAGTCTACATTGTCCAGAAGATTATTTAACGATCTTTGTTGCGCTGCTACGGCGACATTAATAACGCAATCACAATTGCAGTATTGCGGGCATAACTTTCACATACGGTTTGCGAACATATTTGCACTACTGCATCGTAGTAAATTAATTGCACCGCAATTGCAAACAACCCGTGGAATTGCGAGCGACGTTTACGCCGAATGAATCGTGCGCAAACGTTGGAACAATAAGAATTCACAGCAAATTGTTATCAACATGCTGACAAAAGCGTTTGATTTCTGATTTAATGGTGAAACAATTGGTGTAGAAAATTTCGGGCGACTATGCTCAATTATTTGATTGCTCGTGCTGGACGCTTCGTTGCGCGCAATGAAAATCTGTTAATTGTTTATAGGGATAATATTTGCGAGGTAAATCGCGCGGTCCAGCCGGAAGTAATAGAGATTTGAGAGACAGAGGGACGATATTATAATTTAACCGGATTGCATGTCGTTGAAGCTAAAATTTCAGGTTGTCCGTGACTGAAATGAAGGAACGCTTCTTCCACTTCTACGTCAATAATAATTCTACTGTTTCACAATGTAAGTACGGAAACATAATATCACGGTACTAACCGCGAGTCATATTAAGTTTTCAATACGAATCAACTGCACGCACCATCATTACAGTTCAAGAACACTTTGGCCACTGAAAAATATGAAACTTCAATAACCCCGCTGTTTTCGAACCACCATGATATCTAGATCAACATATAGAAACTATCTACAAACTATTTCTCCAGGATGGTATCGTGTAATTCGAGGAGCGCAGGAACAGGGAAGAAATCGTCCGGGCTATCATTACTGCCTCAATAGCGGCGTGTTATATTCATAAAGTTGCAGAAGGCCTGCTTATTGCTACCGCTGCAACGGGAACATGGTCTTATAGCTAGTCGCGTAAACTATTCATCGGCGGCTATTACAATTTGAAGTCCTCAATGTGCTTCAACCGCGAGACGCGGCGCCCAACAAATAATTCTATCGGTTGCAGAATTCCCCTCGTACATTTTCACAGTCAGTTCCCCCGATCGCGTCGCAATGCCCCGAAACGTGACGCCAGAGAAAGCGATCGCGCTTGCGAATCTCATCCTAACATTGACCTACTGTTGGCCACTGCCGCGTGCCGCCAGTAGGTTTCAAGTGATGCGTTTTAAAATTGTTCGGACCGTCGCGTGTCTGAACATTGTCGTGCTGTTCGTACCGCTGTTGTACGCGATCCACGTGTACCGCGGCGACGCCGAGAAGGTCGCCAAGGCCGCTTCCCTGTCGATACCGATTGGCAAAGATATCCTTCAAACCTGCGTCTGCATCAGCCAGTACAAACGTTTACAGGTGCGTATACCAAGGTAGATATGTACACACATTAATATCGCGTCGCGTGAAATCACGCGATGCAACGTGATTTCACGCGATTTCGATAGAGCGCGTACCTGTACGTTTATATCGCAGTAAATTGATCGGCAATCAATTCTGATCACGACACCATGTTCACGATGCTGAACAGAATTTTCTTTTCGCTTGAGCTCAGAAACGGAGGGTTTTAGTGAATGGACATTTCTTTCACTTAACCGTGCGATTTCGCTCAGAAGACGCGATACCAATGTCCCTTCTATCTTGCCGAGTCTCCGCAGGACAATTATACGAGATGGTCGGGGATTTCGATTACGTGTTGCAGTCATTAGTCGAAGAGATGAAGGCCTTCTGCGAGAAAGCAAATCTGTACGAACGATGCGTCCTCCAGCGATACGTGGACAGGTATTACACGTTCTACGGTGTGTCCGCAGTTTGGTTCTACATGACAGCGTGCACGATGGTGCTGGGGACCCTGGTCATATCCGAGCCGTTTCCGACCAACGCGGCTTATCCGTTCCCCGTTAATTTCGAGCCGGTGAGAAGCATTCTGTTCGTGCAACAAGCATTCGTTGGCGTGCAGGTCGCGTCCCACGTTTGCGTTAGCATATTTTGCGCGTTGCTATTGCTGTTCGCCGCGGCCCGTTTCGAAATTCTCATGATCGAGTTGCGCGCGATCAAGGATATCGGCCAGCTGATAGAGTGTGTACGAAAGTATTACACGCTGAAGAGGTACGTGGACCGATTGATTCAGTGGCCGCGTCCCGGGGTAAATATTGATATGCAGGTAGAATTGTATCGTTTCAGGTACGCCGGCGAGATTGTCTATGTGTTTCGATACATCATATTTCTTACAGTAGGGGTGTGCGCTATAACAGCTGTGTTCTGCGGCATGACGTTTATCGGAGTGAGTACCCGCCGGAAACGATGTCGTCCGATTATTACAATGAGAAACGTAACGGTTGCCCTTTTGATCGTGTGAACAGCGACAGCCATTTACCGTGAAAGCCCAATTTATTTGCGTCGCTGCGACCGCGTTCATGGCGGTGTTCATGTACGCGTTGCCGGCCGATCATTTGCTTCATGTTGTAAGTGCATGTTCCCATAGGAGTACCGTTTTATTCTCACTGTTGCGATGTAACCGGCTTCACTATTATCAGAGCGAGAATGCGATGCAAGTGGCGTATGAGTCGGGATGGTTCGAGCAATCGATTGTAGTGAAGAAGTCCGTACTGGTCGTGCTGGCTCCTCAGTCTCCGGTTGCTATAAGAATCCGCGGCATAATTCCCGAATTTTCGTTGAATTATTATTGCATGGTACGCGTTTGACTGTATCGTGTAATTAATACGTTTAATCGTTTGCCTTCTATAGATCGCTTGTTTTGCTTTAGTTCGTCTCGAATGTGTTTTCTTTGTTTACCTCGTTGCGAGTTGTGATGATGAATGAAGAAAACGAAACATAAGTATTCAAATATAAAGTAATGTTTAATTAGCGATTGCGCTGCAATTATAAGATACTTTGTGTTAGATTACGTATTATAATATAGAATTACATTTATAGGATAGCACTTTCCAACTAATCTGCAGATTGCGGTCCAACTGTCGTTACTATTATACGAATCTTCATGGTTCAAGTGCATGGGCTGTGCGGAGTAGTTTAATGACGTCCAGACACTAAGCGTTAAATTAAGAGAATGGAATATCGATATCTATGTCTATCGTGGGCGTGAAAGCAGTCAAGTTGTTAACACTTCTATTGTTATTTCACAATAAAATATACGAATGCCATCGTTGCATAAAATTCCGGCCATTCAATGGCCACTCTACTGTTTCACAGAACTGAATCACGTTAAGTTCTCCGCGGCACACGTCAGCCTGTCCGTTCAAGAATCATTCTATCACTGCTATATACTTCCAATATCGCACCTGTTCAAGCGTCCGCGCCATATTCTTACAACCGCCATGGCATCTTTGTTACCTCAAGGGGATTGGCGTTCATTGAACCAGCGGACAATTGATTCCCCCCGACTGCATAGGTAATAAATTTACCGTACAGATAATTGTCTACAAGAAAGATATCGAGTAATTCACAACTGCAACACTTCCCACTGTGGTAACACCATACCCAGGAAATAATTACTTCTCTCGCGGAAACTATACGAGTAATACTTTTACCCTACTGTTAGCGCCTTAATTGCCGCGATGCATTAATTAAGTCGCCGAAGGGTCGATTCTACACGTCGCACCACCGTTCTACGAAAAAAAAACTCACCCCTGAATCATTTCATCGGCAAGTGCATGCACTATTCATTGTCAATCTACCTGAATTCACATCTAAGTAACACGTGTCGTTCCCACGCGTGCCTCGACACGATCTGTCGCTCGTAGAACTTCATTCACCATCTTCATAGCCAGCTCGTAACACGGAATGTTTCGAAACGCAACGCCAGAGAAGGCAATCGCCTTTACCAATCGTGCCGTCGCTTTGACTTACTGTTGGCCACTTCCATTGGAAGCCTCCAAGTTTCAAGTGCTTCGTTTCAAAGTTTACCGCTCTGCGGCGTTCTTAAATTTAGTTTTACTTGTTGTACCGTTGCTGTACACGATACGGATCCACTACGATGACGTCCAAAGCGTAGCTAAATCAACATGCGTGACCATTTCAGTGGCGAAGGATATCTTGCAAATGATGTTCTGCGCTACACAGTACAAGCGTTTTCAGGTGAGCAACTTTGTTCCTCGTAAGTGTATCGAAAGATATCAAGAAGATAAATCACCTATATAGGTATTAGACTTTGGTTCAAGTCAAGTGTTACGAGTTCAGCTTGGTATTTTTGATCGAACTGGTTGAATATCAGATGCTTCGATGAATGTGTTTTGCAGCGATTAATCGAGGAGATGATAGTCTGTTGCGAAAAGGCGACCCCTTACGAACGGGACGTTCTGCAGGATTACGTGGACCGGTATTCCGTGTTTTACGGAGTGTCAGCGATTTGGTTTTACGTAACAGCGGTTATGATGGTGTTGGGAACGCTGCTGATATCTGAACCGTTTCCAACCAACGCGGAATATCCGTTTCCTGTGAATTTCGAACCGGTGAGGAGCATTATTTTTGTGCATCAAGCATTCGCCGGTATGCAAGTCGCTTCCCACGTCTCCGTTAGTATATTCGGCGCGTTGCTCATGCTGTTTGCCGCTGCACGCTTTGACTGTTTGACGGCCGAGCTGTGCGCAGTGAAGGAGTTTGCCGATCTGGTCCAGTGTATAAAAAAGTATCATGCTGTGAAGAGGTACCGTGGAAGATTGTTTTATTCGTATACACAGTACCGGACAAAACTATAATTTAATAATTGTTCGTACTTAATCGTAATAATTCCTTGACGATTCGTTTTCCTAGCTATTTATGTTTTATCCAACAAACATTATGGATTTCATAAACGTATGTTTCTTTCTTTTGCAAGACTGCGTGGAAATTGTTGGAATATTATTATCATCGACAATACTTTTTTTTCGAACGGAAGAATATCGCAATAATTCTTTAAATCAAGTCGCAATGATCATTCTTTGAGATAAAACGTCAAGTTACATGGTTAATAATGGATCTTCAAATATTATTGCAATGAAGTTATAGTTTGATCTGTTACTGTACAACTCGACAAGAATATAAAATACGCTTATCCTGTTAACATTATCAGGTACGCGAACGATGTTGTTCACGCGTTTCGATTTATCGCGCTGTTTGCTGTCAGCGTGTGCATTTTCGCGGCTTGTCTTTGCGGTATCACTTTTATCGGAGTGAGTATTCGACGGTGCGATTGACTGCTGACAGTGAGAAACGTAAAAAGGTATTTTCATTTGTGTGAATAGAAACAGCCATTTGCCGTGAAAGTACAGTTTCTTTTTGTCGCTGCGACTTCATTTATAGAGGTGTTTATGTGCGCCTGGCCAGCCGATCATTTAATCGATGCAGTAAGCAGTTGCATTTTTCTTTTGGTTATTTCTTTGCTAGTATAGCTTTCATCGTTGATCAGGATTATTACAAAAAAAGGGGATCCTTTCCGTCGTATTTTCTTTTTATCAGAGCATAAACGTGGCGCAAGGAGCGTACGGATCATCATGGTACCAGCAACCGTTTAAACTGCAGAAATCTGTACTTCTTGCAGCAATGCCGCAGGCTCCAGTGGCCATAAGGATCAGCTGTGTCATTCCAATTTTGTCATTGAACTTTTACTGCTCGGTATGGAGATTGTCTATATTTAATGAATTATTTCCTCGATCATTATTTCTTTGCTGTTTCAGTTTATATCGAATGTGTTTTCATTATTCACCGCGTTACGGGTTGTGATGGTAGACGAGGAAAATCAATCTTGAACGTGTTACATTAAGAATCTATAGAGCGGTATTTACATTATTATATTGTTGAACGTATAACGTAGTCTGTGTTCGTCTGTGTGTTACAAAATACATTTTACTGCAACTCAATTGTAGCGGGGAGATTTGTACGAAGCTATTCTACATGCATGCAAAAGTCGTGCAACGAAAATATCGTATGTTATTGTTTGTCACGACGTCACGCAGATTATACCTTTCCCATTTTTCCTTGGACTAATTGATCACTTCTGCTCGTCAGAGAATCTCGATTCCTTCTTTCACTGATTGTCGATCGTCGCACAGCCGATTGTTCGGGACGAAGAAATCGTTTCACTGCGACGAAGTTCGACTTGGCGATGGCTGTAGCAATAATTATTATCGAGCCACAGTATTTCGTTTTTAATTCATTCGTTTATGTGTCGCGTGGATGTTTTGTGCGGAAAAGTTTTTCAATTTTTTCTTCTCGTGTAATTAAATGAAACTTGATTTGCGAGCGGCACACATGTATTTCCACGGGAATAAATTCCTCTGGTGGAATGTGTTTCCGATGAATACAGAAGCAAATCACGGTTGCAGACACTGCAGAGGATTAGACGGAAGCTGCTTTTATAAATTATGCGATTTATCTCGGAGAACGTGGGCTTTCTTAGAATAACGATGAGCTCAACTAACTAGCTTCTTCTCCTCTCTACTTTACATTTCCTTTTTTTCATTTATCAAAGGTGGACCTCCCTCCTCCGTTTCTAACACAGAAATCAATTTGTCACGCTACAAGTTTCACCCCCCAATATATCCTTGACCGCACAGCGAAAAATCGAATTTCCTTTTCATCTATCAGCCGTGGACTCGTTTGAATGATTCGATTTAATCTGACCCTTCTGTCGCTCTGATTGCTTGTATCATACATCGACACTGTTCTACATATTTGTACGTATATGTATGTCCGTGTTTTATTACACGAATAAACTGTTCATTTTTTTTTTCTTCAGAAAATGTACTAAACTGAGTTCAGTAATATTTACTATTTGTGTGTTGGATTCACGAAAGCAGAATTGCGTAGAAATGCAAGTATGCTCATGATTCAGTGGAAATGATTAAATTGTTAATAATATGCTATATATAATAGATGTGACACAAATTTTGTTAACTGGGCCAAAAATATTAAAGATTTGCCACCTTCTTCTGCACTATACTATACTATCCTAATGAGAAATTATGCTTAAAAAACTGCGAAATATATTTTGCTCGTACATCGCCCTCAATCCGAAATTTACTTAAAAAATTGTCCAACGAACTTCAAGACCATACTATCTATCTCTCCAATATTTTCACAACGATTAACCCAATATTTATCAACCTTTTTCACAATTCACCATCCATCGACCCCTTTATTTACCACCTTCTCACTTTCCTAAGCAAAACATCCACCGATTGTCCAATTGCATGCAACCATTAATGTCGGATCTATTAAAAAATTCCTTTCTATTTCCTTAAAAGAACAAAAACAAAACACTTCGTAGTACGATCACCGCGAACAAAACAGCGTCGAGCGCACTGGGCATCGCCGAGTGCATTCAACGGGCTTATATAAACTCCGTGAATTAGAAACAATTGGTCTCTTTACATAATTCTTTACGGCCAGCGATATGGAGCAGTTCCCCATACATACTCGGCCGGTCAGTATCCCACGAAGTTGCGCGAATTTTTCAAACTGAAACTCGAAACCGCTCGACGACGATGCCAGTCGTAGCTGGACTAATTGAAGGCAGGCCGGTCGAGTATGATGAGGATTTATTGTGGCCAGTATTCTGTCTTCTGAACGCTAATGACGGCCGCGACAAGAGCTTAGCGACGAGGAAAGGTTAACAAGACAGTCTGGAAACGCGATAGCAACGAAGTCCAATTCTGGTGGCGAGGGAAAATAGTTTTTGTAATTAAATCTTGCGACTACGAACGCTGGGTGGAATTTTTGTGAAAATTAGATTCTGTTTGCTAGTGTGTTTGATTTTCATTTTGGAAGGCCGGGTTTTAGTTAGAGCGGAATTTGCTTGTTTCTTTAGTATTGTTAAATACTTTAATTGACTATTAGAGAATTTATTGTTAGATTTTTTTATGGCGTTCGACGAATTCTTGTTATATTGTTTTAATAAATGATATGCTTAATTGCTGACACTGTTAACGAATTTCGTGGAACAAATTGAGGGTAAATTCTGATACTAAGTAGTTTCCTTTCATCTCACGATCAATGAAATGAGCGACGAAATGAAGTAATACCTACTCGAGAGTGCGATGGCCAGTTAAACGAAATTTACGTACTTCCTAATGGGCGAAATAAATATTTAACTGGCCGCTGGTTAACAGGTTGCGTTAATTGACCAACTGTTCTTTCATTTAACGCATTCTCTCGGGGTTGGTTGTTTTTTTTTGTTGACGTTGTGCTTCTATATGCCACTTCAGTTCTCAGTTATTATTATGATAGTCGCAGTACGTAGCTATTAATATAATTTATGCCCGATACTGTACTATTCTTTATACAACTTATTTCTTCCAATTAATCGCTTCTTAAATCAATTGGAAAATGCGCAGGTCAAAATGATCGAATTACGCACAAAGAGTACAGACATCAATCACAATAAATTTTACTTACAATTTAATAATATCTCTTTTGCCATTCAACGGCCAGTCTATTATTCTCCAAGACTTGGACATGCTGATTCCTCCGCGACTGACATCAACCTGGCCGTGCAAGATCCAATCCGACACTAGTATATCCCATTCGATATCGCAACAGTCGAAGGGGTTCCTGCCATTTCTTTGTACAATAATTACCGTGGCATCATGGTTGCGCAAGGGGTTGCCGTACGTTGAACCTCCAGTCAACGAATACCCGTTGCATACCCAGCTATTAATTGTATGTAGAAATAATTCTGGAAGAGAAGTAACGAGGAATTTGCAATCGATTGCATACGAAACACTTTGCCCGCTACGGTAACAGCGTAGAAGCAAATAATTACGTCTCCCGCGGAAACGGCCGGGGATACATTTTCTCTGTTATTACGCATCAATACCCCTGATATATTAATGAAATTCGCGAGGGGTTAGGTACAGTTCTACTGCCTACCGTCCTTGCACGAGCACGAAAAAAAAAAAAAACAGGAAAGAGAATAGAAATTTCTGAACCTCTTCCACCCTTACCGCCGTACCGTTTATTCATTGGACAATTTACATACGTGAATTAATTTCGAGCGACGTGCGCCCTACTGACGTACGCGATGCGTCACAATAAATCGTAGATATCGTTCCTATCGCCCCCAATTCAGTCAGTTCTACCGACGCATCCCGATGTTTCGAAACGTAACGCCAGAGAAGGCGATCGCCTTCACCCATCTGACCCTCGCTTTCACATACTGTTGGCCGTTGCCCTCGTCAGCCACCCGTTTCCAACTGGTCCGTTTCAAAATCATTCGATCTCTCTCGTTTCTGAATATAATCGCGATCCTTGTGCCATTGCTGTACGCGATGCGCGTGCACCGCGACGACGCAGAGTACGTCTCTAAAGCTGGCTGCATGGGTATCTCGTTCGTGAAGGACACGCTGCAGATGTCATTCTGCGTGGCCCATTACGAACGTTTCCAGGTAACTGAACGGGGTCCGAGCGTCTGCCCGGGGGGCGAACGTTCACGAGGTGTCTCTTTAATTGACGAGGTATTGCAGCGGTTAGTGGAAGAAATGAGGGCATTCTGCGCGATGGCGAGCGTGGACGAGAGACGCGTCCTCCACGGATACGTGAACAAGTTCTCCAAGTTCTACGGGGTGTCAGCTGTATGGTTCTACCTGACGGGCGCGGTCATGATGTTCGGAGGTCTGGCCACCGGCGATTTCTTTCCGACGAGGGCGGTATATCCGTTCCCCGTTGACTTCGAGCCGGTCAGGAGCATCGTGTTCGTCCATCAAGCGTTCGCGGTGTTACAGGTGACGTCTCACGTATGCGTCAGTATATTTTGCGCGTTGCTGATGCTGTTCGCCGCGGCTCGATTCGAAATCTTGACGATCGAGCTGCGCGCTGTCAAGAACATCGACGAATTGGTCGAGTGCGTAAGGAAGTATTATATTGCGAAGAGGTACGCGAAGAATTGTTCTTCCCTCGATTCCCACGCTGCGTGTCGCATAATTATAGAGGCAGCGAGGAATGTCGAATTCTCGCGCGTCGGCATTTCATTTACGTCGAACGAATAACAAAAATAATAATAATAATAATATGATACGGGAAAGAAATGTAAATTTGATTCGCTTGCAACATATGGAATATCGACATTTCTTGCACGGTTTTGTAATTGTGAAACGCAGCGTGCATTTCAGAAGGTACACACGACGCGTTCGTAATGCATGTTGTTTCAGGTACGCGAACGAAGTTGTACACGCGTTTCGGTTCATAGCTCTGCTCACGGTGTGCGTGTGCGCTTTGGCAGCTGTTCTTTGCGGCATTACGTTCCTCGGGGTGAGCATTGGACTCTTGTCGGGTGTCCCTTATTGTTTCGATAAAAAAAAAGAAAAAAACAAAGAAGAAAAATAATGCAACCAATTGCGTTTGTGTGCGAAGAACCAACCGATTACCGTGAAGCTTCCATTTTTTTTCGTCGCTGCAACAGCATTCCTGGAGGTGTTCATGTGCGCGTGGCCGGCTGATCATTTAATTAACGCGGCAAGTTTCTTTTTTTTCTGCAGGTGTATTCTTGTTGCGACTGTGATTGTAATCGGACGATTTGTTTTTCTTTATTCCATTATTATCAGAGTGAAAATGTGATGCAAGGGGCGTACGAATCGGAATGGTACCGACAGTCTATTGCGGTGCAGAAATCTATACTGGTTATGTTGGTACCTCAGCCTCCAGTTGCCATAAGGATCAGCTGTGTCATTTCAGTTTTCTCATTGAGTTATTATTGTTCGGTGAGCGAAACACCATAGTAATCAGTGGTCGCTTAATTATTGTCTGCATTGATATTTTCTTTGCTGTTTCAGTTTATATCAAACGTGTTCTCCTTGTTTACCGCGTTGCGGGTTGTCATGATAGACGAGGAACACGAAACATAGACGTCCTATATTAAGAATCTTTAAACCGATATCTTATGAACGATAGTATTGGACGAATAAAATAGATTGTGTTGGTATATTACGAAATAGATTTGTGCGCGAGTCACTCATTACGGCAGGATTTGTAGGAAACTATCGTACGCGCGTGGCGACAAATGGTGCAACGAATACAATATATTAAGCATGCAATTTTATACGTTATATTTATTACGACAATTGTACTGCGCAACTGGTAATATTATTTATTTCAGCTTCTGAGTTATATTTTATATAACTCGTTTGTCTAGAATAACGCATGGTGTTCAGTGAACAGGTGTTTTCTTATTTCAGCAGCGAATTTTCGTAACAGGTACGAAATCCTCGAATGTTTCAATTTCAGTGGAACCTAACTCCGAATAATTAAAAGTTTGGTTCAAAAGCGTACTAAATCGAATTGCAACAGAAACTCACTTTATCGCTTCCCTTATTAATTACGAAGAAAATTTCATTAAGTTCGCAACAGAGCAGGTGCACACTCGCGTTTTATCATAGCACTGGCCCTTTCTTCCAATAAGTTCCGCAGAAAACGAATAATCGAAATGCAGATGCTGACAATGTCACTGATTCAACGAATCCTCAACTTCTAAATGCACATAGTTGTAACTCGTAATAAATATTACTTGCAATTAAATAATATTTCTCCGCTCGTTCGATGGTGATTCTATCACGTCTTCGTGACAGACGTTCCAGAATCACTCGAACAGTAGAATGTACCTTTCGTTATCGCAGTAGCACGAGGGGTTCCCGGTACATTGTTGGCAACTACTGTGGGCAACTACTGCGGTAACATTGTAGCCACGGGGGACGGGTGGCGTTTATCGAGCCTGAAAACAACGAACACTCGCGGCTTACGTACTTATTAAATTGAGAAAATATGGGGTGGATATTCTCCGTGGAATCCTTCGGAGAATTTGTTATCCGCCGCAGATGCAACATTTCCCACTGCGTTAGCAGTGTATAAGAAAATAGTTACATCTTTCTATATTATTAATGAAATTGTCGAAGGGTTTCTCTCCTGTCTACCGCCGCGCACAAAACATCGCTTAAATCGTTTCATCGGTAACTGCATACACTATTCATCGCGAGCCACTCGCATTTATCCGGAATAATATGCTTCGCTGCCAGACACGGGGCACCGCGATGCAACGGCCGCTGAATTTTACTCACCATTTTCATTTCAACCACTTCCCTCGTATCCACGATGTTTCGAAACGCGACGCCAGAGAAGGCGATCGCCTTTGCGCATCGCTCCGTAATTCTGACGTACTGCTGGCCGCTCCCGTTGGCAGCCACCGTGTTCCAACGGATTCGTTTCAAGATCGTTCGCTTTCTGGCGTTGTCAAATATAATCGTGACCATATTGCCGTTGCTGTACGCGATACGCGTCCACCACGATAACATCGAGACCGTTTCTAAGGCCGGCTGCATAACCCTTGTGCTCGCGAAGGACACCGTGCAGATGTGCTTCTTCGTCGTCAAGTACCGGCGTTTTCAGGTAAGCCTTGTCGCGACAATTGCTTGGAAGCACGGGAATCCACGAACGACGTGTTGCAGCGATTAATCGAGGAGATGAGGGACTTCTGCGTGGACGCGAATCCGTCCGAGAGGCACGTTCTTCAGGAATACGTGAGCAAGTACTCCACGTACAACGGACTGTCCGCGATGTATTTTTACCTGACCGGCGTTATGGTGGTGTTCGGAGGGTTCGTCACCGGTGATTTTTTCCCAACGGAGGCGGAATACCCGTTCCCCGTTGATTTCGAGCCGGCGAGGAGTATCATTTTCGCGCAACAAGCCGTCGCCGTGATGCAGATCGCTTCGCACGTTTGCGTCAGCGTGTTTTGCGCGTTGCTGTTGCTGTTCGCCGCGGCACGTTTCGACAGTTTGATGATCGAGCTTCGCGCTGTTCAGGGCCTCGGCGAATTGCTCGAGTGCATGAGAAAGTATCACGTCGCGAGAAGGTACGTGGACGATTCTTTCTGCTACGCATATATTTTGGTAACCCTTTTGGCGCTGGAAATGTCGGGCGCAGCTTCTATGAAATTCTTTCCGTGATACGTGAATTGTTTCGTTTTGTAAATAACTGGAACGTTTCGTTTTACCAGCGACAAAGGCGGCCGCGATTTCTTTTGCCCGACAAGGAATGTTGCGTTCCACTCATTCATCGAGTTGGTGAATGAAAACCTCGGAATAGTATAAGCCGGCCTGAAGATATATTTTTTTCAGGTACGCGAACGAGGTCGTCGACACGCTAAGATTCGTAGCTCTGCTCATGGTTGCCGCGTGCGCTTTTGCAGCCGTACTCTGCGGCATCTCATTTCTCGGAGTGAGCATCGAAATGTTTCGTCGAACGTTTCCAATTGAAAACATTGATTTCGTTTTTTTGCGAACAGAAGCAGCCGATCTCAGTGAAGCTTCCATTTTTTTTCGTCGCTGCAACAGCATTTCTGGAGGTGTTTATGTGCGCCTGGCCAGCTGATCACTTAATCGACGTGGTAAGTTTCTTTTCCTTTTCACTGTGTGCAATACTTCTCACGACCGTGATTATAGCCGAACGATACGTTCATCTTCATTGCATTGTTATCAGAGTGAAAATGTGATGCAAGGGGCGTACGAATCGGAATGGTATCGACAGTCTGTTACGATGCAGAAATCTATACTGATCACGTTAGTTCCACAGTCTCCCATTGCCATAAGGATCAGCTGTGTCATTTCAGATCTCTCATTGAATTATTATTGCTCGGTGAGAAATCGTTTGCGTTAGCTTTTACAATTATTTAATTATTATCTGCATTGTTATTCTGTTTGCTGTTTCAGTTTCTGTCAAATGTGTTCTCCTTGTTTACCGCGTTACGAGTCGTGATGGTCAACGACGAAGACGGAAATTAATCTATAATCGTGTATTTTACTAATGATAGTATCGAACGAATAAAGTAGTTAGTGTCTGTTTGTACACGATCAAATAGAATTTGATACAAGTCGCTCATCAGGGTATGATTAATGCAAAGCTGTCATACGCGGGCGAAACAATAATGCACGGAATACATACATTGCCTGCGTGGAATATTTTATTGACTTAATGTCTTTGTTTGGTTCAGCGATTAATTTTTACACACGAAACGTGCAACGGAGCTTTCGAAATTTTGGCACCCTCCATTAGTCGAATAATACGAGGCAAATGAAGTAAAATATCCGACTCTATCGTGCACGCGAAAAGGCCGTAGAAATAAATGGAAACTGGTCCGGGAATGCATACAAATTTCTGCGCATCAAGCTTACCGGAAATATGTATGGAACGCGTCTTTCAAACCTTCATTGAAAATATTCCTTTTCATCCTGCCATTCCGGTTTCGTCCGTGATGTACATGGTCTTTATTATAAGTATTGTGTATCGTATAAGGTACAGCCACGTATCCGGCACGTTCGATAAAATTTCCACAGAACGCCAGGGGTCCGATGATTTCAACCGTTCGTCAAATCGCTCCACTTATATCTGATATATTTACAAACCGGCAACGAATACCGGCCGCTATCGAATTTACAGAGAAATAATTCACCGAACAAGTATATCCAACGCTACACAGCGCATTACGTATGCAACACTTCTCATTGCAGTAACGGTAACCCGCGGAAAAAAATTTCTGATTTACGTACAAACGGAAAGTTGTACATTCAGGCTATCATTAGTTCGACAATAGGTGTACCGTATTGCTGCCTCTGTGCTCTTACCCCCCCCCCCCCCTCCCATGATTTTAACAATAGTTGCATAAACTATTCATACGAACGTTCTTCAATTTATTCAGAGGCAATGCGTTTTACTCCCAGACACGCCGCAATCATAATATATCGCCTGCTGTATTTCTTTTACCATTTTCATAGACGGTTCTCGCATCGGACCACTATGTCTAGGAACGTAACGCCAGAAAAGGCGATCGCCTATACACATCATGTCGTTGCACTGAGTTTCTGCTGGCCGCCATCCCCATCGGCCAGCAAGTTACAAGTTTTTCTATACAAGGTCTGCAGAATCGGTGGTATGATAAACGCGTTTTTCCTAATTGTTCCATTGGTATATTCGATATACTTGCACCGCGACGAACCCGCGAGCGTCGCCAAATCTGTCTGCCTATTAAACGCGCTTGTGCACAGCATAATTCAAACGGTTTACTTCATTATACACTACGACCGTACTCAGGTAAGCCATTTCTCGTTAGGTGTCCTAACACTTTCAATTATTGTTACCTCATTAGTCATGTTCCTTTTCTGTGTGCAATTAGTTATTGATAATCCGCGACGGTTCGAGTGAAACCTTTCTGGGATTATATGCTTTGCAAGAATGCACAGACATTTAGGAAAAGAAAAACGGTGTATTTTTCCGACGAATTTGTTCGTTTTGATACGCGCTACTTATGCCAATTTTATATTGAATCATTACGAATCGCAAAATAGAACGATCCAACGATAAGCTACAGAACTGTATTATTACACTCACAATCAGTATCTTATATATTTCTGTAATTGGTGTGCATTTTTAATTCGATTATCGTGTGTCCCTATAAAGGGGGTCCCACCGTGTTTCGAACGAAATCGCACACCACCGCGATGTCTGTGTTATTCTCGATTAATATCAAAGGGTCGAAAAGAAAGAAGGAGATAGGAAAATCACTTCCACTGAGGACGATGCATCTGTTCCAGCGAATAATCGAAGAGATGAAAGTCTACTGCGAGAATGCAAGCCCTGGCGAGCGAAACGTTCTTCAGAAATACGTGGACAAGTACTATACGTTTTACAAACTATCCGCAATCTGGTTATATCTGATCGTGGTTGCGCTGATACTGGGAACGCTGGTCATATCTGATCCATTTCCATCCAACGCGGAGTATCCGTTCGCCGTCGAGTTCGAGCCGGTGAGAAGTATTATTTACGTGCATCAATCAATCGCGGGATTGCAGGGCGCTGCACACACGAGCATTAGTATATTTTGCGCGTTGATGACGCTTTTTACGGCGGCGCGATTCGAAGTTTTGATGATCGAGTTGCGGGCGGTAGAAAATCTCGATGACCTGATAGAATGCCTCAAAACGTATTTCACCCTGAAGAGGTACACGGATGGCTCTTTCGATTCTCTTTTCTTGTATACAGAAGAAGGACGACGAAAGTATAAAAGATTCCTGGAGTATATTATTGCAGGTACGCCGATGAAGTGGTGAATGGGATTCGTTTTTCAATTATGCTTGCGGTGTTTTTTTGCCTTCTTGTAGCCGTGTTCTGCGGTATCAATTTTATCACAGTGAGTACACGAACGACGGGGTAATTTTTAACGAGATAAAAAATGTAATTATTTGTGTTTGCCTGACCAGCAACAATCCGTCACACTGAACATTCAGTTTGCTTTTCTGACTGGAAATGCGTTCCTGCAAGTTTTCGTGTCTTGCTGGCCGGCTGATCATTTGCTGGAAATTGTAAGCTGTTCTTTTAGCGCTGGCTATTCCTTCAGACTTCGGTTGCAATAAAGTATACCCTTACTGCCATTAGAGTACAAACGTGATGGATGCTTTGTACGAATCTGAATGGCCGGGGCGAGTGCTTGACTTGCAGAAGACTATACTTATCGCGATACTTCCTGTATCCCCCGCAGCCATCAAAGTCACGTACTTCATTCCAACATTTTCGTTGAATTATTACTGCGCGGTACGGTAGTGATGTTTATTAAGCTAAATTTATTTAATCGTTATTCTGAGCAATTTCTGTTTCTCAATGTTCCAGTTCGTCTCGAATGTGTTTTCCTTGTTTACCACGTTAAGAGTATTTCTGGTAAAAGAGGATGATTAGAATTCGGTATACTGATACTAGAATGCGTAAAGTAGCATTTGATTAGCAATAGTGTCGGAGAAATGAGGCAGATTACCTGCATAGTGCAAATTAGAGTTCGCTTTCCACAACTTTTCCGAGCGTTTCGATCACCATTGATGTATGAATATTATCGAATTCGTTTTCTAGAGCATCGCAAGTCGCACGGGCAATTGGAAAAATTGCCACGCAAAGGTTACTTTATCATACCCAATGTATACGATATTCGATGTATTTTGTCAACTGTTTGGGATATTCCATTGATATTAATATAATATATATAAATAATATGTTTTAATAATGATTTTTCAGTGTCGAATATTATACACGGGATAAAAACTATGATGGCGAATCATGAGACGTCTGGGCACCATGGACACTAAGGATCGATGGATTGGTGAAATTGTCAATGTAATCTATTAATGTCAATTTTCAAATAATAAAAATTTTATTCTGCAAGAATACGAGTGCGCGGGTTTACCGTGAATTTATAGCTTGCACTGAGAAGCTTCAGCTTCCTGCAGCATTTGGTACTATCGTATTTGGCGACACAACTACGAATGTGCTCACTGTAGTGTACAGTTCCATATTACTGTTTCACGCGCGACGATCACTACTCGCATTGCTGTTCGACAGGCAGTACACCATAGGCAGCGTTCGAATTGAAAGGGTTAAAAAATCATTACCTGAATTCCTTCAGCATTGCAAGTACACTCCAAAACAATTCACTAATTTTTTTCTATTATATAACATAACTTTTAGTGCCCATACAGACGATGGTTTCGTACACGTTGCGACCGATTACCGTTTGAATTTCATCGTCCAAGGTCCACCTACCGGGAACGAATGCTAGCTGCTATGAAATCTATAGAGAAATAATTCGCTAAACACGGGTGTACAGCGATATACAGCGCATTACATATGCAACACTTTCCGCTGCATTTACCGTAACCCGTAGAAAATAATTTCTCTGTTCCGCGGAAACGGAAAGTCGTATATTAGGGCTATCATTAGTTCGATAATAGCTGTACTGTACTAATGGAATTGGCGAACGGTTATTTCCCCTTTGTTTTTACCCTTCACAATTTCATCGACAGCAGCATAAACTATGCATGGAGATGCTCTTCAATTCATTCAGGGGCAATGCGTTTTACCCCGAGACACGGTGCAATCATAATATATCGCCTGCAGTATTTCTTTTACCATTTTCATAGACGGTTCTCGCCTTGCGCCTCTATGTCTAGGAACGTAACGCCGGAAAAGGCGATCGCCTATACGTATTACGCCGTGGCACTCAGTTTCTGTTTGCCGCCTTCTCCATCGGCCAGCAAGTTGGAAGTTTTTCTATTCAGGGTCGGCAGAATCTGTGGTCCGATAAACTCGTTTTTACTAATTGTTCCATTGGCATATTCGATATACTTGCACTACGACGATCCCGCAAGTGTCGCCAAATCTGTCTGCCTATTAATCGCGCTTGTGCACAGCGTAATTCAAACGGTTTACTACTTTATAAAGTACGACCGTTTTCAGGTAAGCCGTTTATCGTTAGGTGTCCTAATTATTCCATTTAATTATCGTTAGCTGATTAATCATCTTCTATTTCTGTCTATAATTATTTATTGATAATCTGCGATGGTTCGAGTGAAAACTTTCTGGGATTATATGTTTCACAAAAATGCACAGACATTTGTAAAAAGAAAAATGATGTATTTTTCGACGAAATTTTCGTTTTGATACTGCCAATTTTATGTTTAATTATTACGAATTGCACATGAGACTCGCCCTTCGATTAGCTAGAGAATTATACTTTTACACACGGCATTTTATATATTTCTGGAATAGATGAGTATTTTTATTTCGATTACCGTGTGTCCCTATAAACGGGGGGGGGGGGGGGGGGGGGGGGTTCTGCCGTATTTCGAACAAAATTGCACACTATCGCGTTATCTATGTTATTCTCGATTAATAACAAAGGGGTCGCGAAAACAGAAAGAGAAACGAAATCACTCCCTCTGACGATGATGCATGTGCTCCAGCGAGTAATCGATGAGATGAAAGTCTTCTGCGAGAAAGCAAGCCCCGACGAGCGAAACGTTCTTCAGAATTATGTGAACAAGTACTACATGTGTTACAAAGCAACCGCAATCTGGTTCACCCTGGTTCTGATTGCGCTGATATTGGGAACGCTGGTCACACCAGAAAAATTTCCGTCCAACGCTGAGTATCCGTTCTACGTCGATTACGAGCCGGTGAGAAGCGTTATTTTCGTGCATCAATCAATCGCGGGGATGCAGTGTGTCGCAAACGTGTCTATGAGTATATTTGCCGCGCTACTGTTGCTGTACACCTCGGCGCGATTCCAAATTTTGATGGACGAATTGCGGGCGGTAAAGGATCTCGATGAACTGGTAGAGTGTCTTAAAATGTATTACACCTTGAAGAGGTACGTGGGTGGTTCTTTCAGTTTTCTTTGTTTGCACGGGAAATGGACGACGAAATTATAAAAGATTCCTGGAGTATATTATTGCAGGTACGCCGATGAAGTGATCGAGGGGTTTCGTTACCCAGTTATGGTTGCGGTGTTTTCTTGCCTCATTGTAGCCGTGTTTTGCTGTATCAATTTTATCACAGTGAGTTCACGAACGAACGTTATCAATTTAAACGATATAAAAAATGTAACTGTTTCTATTTGCGCGAACAGCATCAAACGACCGCACTGAACGTTCAGTTTGCTTTTATGACTGGAAATGCGCTATTGCAAGTATTTATGTCTGCCTGGCCGGCCGATCATTTACTGGAAATTGTGAGTTGTCATATTTCTTTGTTCCCTTGGTGCTGTCTATTTCTTCGCACATCGATCGCAGTAACGCGAATCTTGTTGCTGTTAGAGTACAAACGTGATGGATGCTGCATACGAATCGGAATGGCAGGGACAAGCGCTTAAATGGCAGAGGACTATACTTATCGCGATACTTCCTGTATCCCCCGCAGCCATCAAAATCACGTACTTCATTCCAGCATTTTCGTTGAATTATTACTGCGCGGTACGGTAATGATATTTGTTAAGCTAAATTTATTTAATCGTTGTTCTGAGCAATTTCTGTTTCTCAATGTTCCAGTTCGTCTCGAATGTGTTTTCCTTGTTTACCACGTTAAGAGTGTTTCTGGTAAAAGAGGATGATTAGAATTCGGTATACTGATACTAGAATGCGTAAAGTAGCATTTGATTAGCAATAGTGTCGGCGAAATGAGACAGCTTACCTGCATAGTGCAAATAATAGTTCGCTTTTCACAACTTTTACAAACGTTTCGATCACCATTGATGTATGAATATTATCGAATTCGTTCTCTAGAGCATCGCAAGTTGCACGGGCAATTGGAAAAATTGCCACGCAAAGGTTAGTTTATAATATTCAATGTATTTAGTCAAATCTTTGGTATACTCCATTGATATTAATATATAAATTCAAGTTTTGATCCATGAATATCAATAATACAATTTACGTACGATTTTCCAGTGTTAAGCATTATACGGAGGATACAAACTCGAATGGTGAATCAAGAAACGTTTGAACCCTATGGACATTAAGAGTTAATGAGACTGTCAATGTAGTCTATTAATATATAATTTCTGAATAATAAAAATTTTATTCTGCATGAATACGAGAGTGTTGGCTTATGGTGAATTTATAGTTTGTACGAAGAAGCTCCAGGTAGCGTTGTACTCAACGATACTATCGCCTGTGAACTGCACGTTCTCATGAACCTCAGCTACACTTTTGGTCAGAGAAAGGTAAAGGACCGATTTGATATAAAAAAATCCGGGGCGTCGCGTTGGACAGAAAGAAATTCCTTTATGAAACGAACTTGCGTGGCGTATAGATTGAGAGTTTTTGATAAATTTGATGAAGGAAGTTTGTGAAAATGAATTCTGTTATTGTTGAACCCGGCACTTGATTTTTATCGTCCATCCCCCTTTCATCGTTTATTTGTTATTCTCTCCTTATAATTTTTTTATCACTAGTTTCTACAATTTCCATTAATATTTCATGATATTGCTTTTGTTCACGTGCATTCAACGAGGTAACCACGTACTGAATCGCTGGCCATTATACCACTTAACTTCCTAACGATGTTAGTCGCTTTTACTCCGACTATTCGGGGACACGATTCCACTTGTACTCTTGTCACGCGATCGTCCAGGAAATTGCAATAGGATGCATTAATAATAAATTCTCCTAAAATATTCCTTTTGATTCTGCTATTGCTGTTTCGACCCTGCTGTACATGGTCTTCATTTCAAATGTTGTGTATCACGTAAGACACAACTACGCTCCAGTACGTTGGATAACATTTATACAGAACGCAGCAAACCGATGATTTTAACGATTCGTCAAATCGTTTCTCTTATTTCTCAACTTTTTTAAAAAGTATATTTTTTTTTATTACATTTGTCTTGGGACACGTGGATCGTAATCGGTTATTAGTTCCTTTATATTGTTATAAATATTACAAATACCTTCATGTTATTATTGAGAAATATTAATGCATATACATATATAATGAATGAGAATTAATATTTACTTATAAATTGATAGTAGGTATTCCAAACCGTAAGAATTTTGTTTTGATATAACAAATTATACATTTCCCCGTTCTAATCGTGATGAGTATGAATCATTTCGCGTGTTTCAATAGATACAACCTTAAATGCAATCACTATAATTTCTTACCAATGTTTCATACACGACGATTGTCGCTCGTGTTACTAGGCACAGATTCTTTCACAGTTACGCGCTCCATGACCAGCGTTCGTACTGACATGGTTATAAGTCCTTATACGGATTTCATTAACATCACAAATTTACCTATATATTTACCAATTTCTTCCGTTCCACGATACAGGTCTCCATTGTATCATTCTTAAAGCACGAACAGAAGCAGGGTGCCTGCGCTACTGGTGGTAATTATTATGGCAACTTTGTTATCAACGGTACTATGGATCGACTCACACGTTGACACGGAGTACTTGCCGCTATTCAATGTGCAGTGAAATAATTCACGAAGTAGGGTGTCCAACGATGCACGGGGCGCTACATATGCAACATTTCCCACTGCGGTATCCGTAACGGGTAAAAAATAATTTCTTTTTTGCGTGGAAATGGTAAGTCGTACTTTAGGCTATAATTAGTTCTACAACAGCTGTAGATACCATAATAATAGCTTTGTCGAAGGTTTCCTTGCTTCCACCAGCATAAAAATCACCCTCTCATGTTTTCATCGACAGTTTCATAAACTATTCATCGCAATCTTACTGAATTCGTTCGCAGCAATATGCTCCCTTCCCTTGCACGATGTCTGGTAATTTATCCCTCGCAGAATTTCATACGCCTTTCCGTCTACTCAGTGTCTCTATCGTATTACCATGTTACGTAGCGCTACGCCAGAGAAGGCGATCGCCTTTACACATCTCACCGTTGCATTGGCATATTGCTGGCCGCTTCCGTCAACGGCCAGCAAGTTCCAAATTGTTTTTTACAAAATTGCCAGATCCATGACGTTCTTAAACACGTTCGTTCAAATCCTGGCATTGCTGTATGCGATGTACGTGTACCTCGACGACCTAAAAAGCTTCACCAAAGCAATTTGCCACACGGTCGGGTTCGTACAGATCATTTTGCAAACTGCATTCTTCATTATCAAGTACGAGCATTTTCAGGTAGGGCTCTCCTGCTGAGGTGTTGCAAATACCGCTCCTTCTGACAACGTGTTGCAGCGTTTAATCGAGGAGATGATGGTCTGCTGCGAGAAGGCGAAATCGTACGAGAGAGAGGTTTTTCAACGATACGTGACGAAGTATTCTATGTTTTACGGGATGTCAGCTGCATGGTTTTACATGACAGCCATCAGTATGATACTTGGAGCGCTATTTGTGTCTGACCCGTTTCCAACTAACGCGGTATATCCGTTCCTTGTTAATTTCCAACCGGTAAAGAGCATTATCTTCGTGCATCAAGCCCTCGCAACACTACAGTGCGCTGCGCACGTATGCGTCAGTATATTTTGCGCATTGCTGTTGCTGTTCGCCGCGGCACGTTTCGAGATTTTGATGATCGAGTTGCGGACCGTCACCGATATTGGTGGACTCATACATTGCGTGCGGAAGTACTACACTTTGAAAAGGTACGTGGACGATCCCTTCACTTCCATATACTCTGTCTATATATAAAATTCTAAAACATTCGCCGAATGTGTTAATTTATTTATTTATCCTTTTTCTTCTAGGTATGCACAGGGTGTGGTTGATCCTGTTCGTTTTACAATTTTCCTCGCGGTGATCCTTTGCGTTGTTGCTGCTGTGTTTTGCGGCATCAGTGTTATCGAAGTGAGTATCCGACACTGTCGATTCATTGCTACGATTGAGAATATAATTGTTCGTGCTTTAATGAATAGAGTCAGTCGGTGACTACAAGCATTCAGTTGCTCTTGGTCGCTGCGACTGCGTTTGTGGAGGTGTTTATATACGCCTGGCCAGCTGATAATTTAATTGACGCGGCAAGTTCATTTTCATTACCCGTGTTGTTTCTCATTTCGGTTTAATTACGATAAAACTGGGCTTTAGTGTATTATTCTTAGAGTGAAAAGGCGATGCAAGGTGGGTACGAAACGGAATGGTACGATCGACCACTCTCAATGCAGAAGTCTATACTTCTTGTGTTAACTCCTCAGCCTCCGGTGGCTGTACGGATCAGATGCTTCATTCCAGTATTTTCGTTGGATTATTATTGCTCGGTACGAAAGTGTTTTAACTAAGCTGGATTTATATAATTAATGTACTAAATCGATTATTTGCTTGCTGTTTCAGTTCATCTCGTGCGTGTTCTCCTTGTTTACCGCGTTACGAGTTGTGATGAAAGAACCCGATGATCAAATTGAAACTGCACATGCTAAGAATGTTTAAAGTAACAATTGACTATAAATTACGCTAGCGAAGTAATGTGTTCGTTTAGCTGGATATTATAGGTATTTTTGTTTACTGTTGTAGGTATCTTTGGCAACTATTATTAAGTAAGTCGAAACCTGCAGAATGTTAAGACTACGATATATCAACTATTTCGCCCTATGACTTTCTTTCACCATTTTATCGCACTTTTAATGAAACCGTGCAACCTCCTCGGGGTGTACTTTTCATCGAAAATACGAAAAGATGACGAACAAAAATTGTACATCAATGTTTCTGTGGTATTTGTAAAGGTTTAATCTTCGAACGTATTGCAATCTCAGTCATGGACAAAATTTCTGAGGGGCCGGGTGGTCCGTTTGAATTCGTGACATTTTTGGAAAAAGACTACCTTTATTTTCTGACTCCCTACACGATGTAGAAAAGAATGTTGAAAATAAATGGGCGCACAGATGTGAAAGTAAAGACGCAAGGCTTTAAAGTGAGTCCAGGTGGATTGCTCGATGATTTCTTCTCGCGAAGTTACAGTAGCTCAAATGTCAACAATTTTTCATGGACAGTTTAGTGATCCTTTAATTTTCCACGCCACTTTATGCGAAGGCCATCTAGTCAAATCATTAAAAATATAATTATTGAAGAACAAAAGCGTACGGAACGGTAGAGAGTGCGTCACGTATACAGCACTGCCCACTGCAGTAACCGTAACCGGTAGAAAATAATTTCTGTTTCGCGCGAAGACGGAAAGCTGTACTTTAGGCTATCATTGGTTCTACCGCAGCTCCAGGTATCTACTACATTAAATGGAATTGTCCAAGATTTGCGCGGTGCCGCCAACATAAAAGCCACCCCCCAATCGACAGTTTCGTTGACTGTTCATCGCGATCTTCCTGAATTCATTTCCAGCAATCTGCCCTGCTCCCAGACACGGTGTCTGGCACTTTATCCTTTATATTATAGTATGTTCCGAAGCCTAACGCCAGTGAAGGCGATCACGTTTACAGGACTATCCGTTGCTCTGGCATATTGTTTGCAGCTTCCTTCACCAGCTACCAAGTTCCAAATTATTATCGTTACAAACAATTCTGTAAACCGTGTTCTCCGTTAAACTGTACGAACGTTTTCAGGTAAGACTCTTGTACATGAAACGTTGTAAAAATCGTTTATTCTGACTACGTGTTGCAGCAATTAATCGAGGAAATGATGGTCTGCTGCGAGTAAGCGAAATCGTACGAGAGACATGTCTCTGAACGTAAACTACAAAAGTGAGTAACTCAGCAACGGCTTGTGTAATATACATGTGAGTATATTTTGTACGTACAAAGTTAGATTTGTTTGTCGTGCACTGGTTAGAATCTGCTTTTCATCACTATAAATCGTCAAATTTACACTGGTTGGGAGACATGTTTTACGGAAACTGTCACCATATAAATAAACGAACGGTAAATATCTTTCGCGATTGCTCCGATTTTATTTGCTCAAGGTAACAATGAAATTTTTGCCGAAGGAAATAATATCTCTTTCCGCAGGTACTAACCTGGTTCCAATATTTTCTTTTTAGATTAACAATCACATGTGGACCAGTGTTCTCTCCACCGATTTTTCTACCCCCAAAATTAATATTCATATTCTACTAAAACCAAAAAACGTGTCGCTCACTTTCTTAAACAAATATACAAACATCAATCGTAATCAAAGTTACTTACGATTCAATAATATATTCCTACCTGTCGAACTCTGTATCGCATTACTAATTATATATTATATTATACAACTTACGTTTCGTTCTACGATTTCTATATCTACCACTACCCCTCAATGAAGCATAAGCAATGCCCTTATATTAAATACGACGTTATCAATTCCCCTCTTGAAATACAAAAAAACCCGGACCGTTAACAAACCCACTCCACAAATGAAATAAAAGTCGCAACATTGTAAATCGTTGCATTTCAATTGTCCAAGGGTCTATCGTTCGTTCTACTTATCAGTCCACGATGAAATCTATAAAAAAATAATTCGCGAGAAAAAAAAGGTAGAGAACGGTAAGAAACGTTGCAGGGTGCGTTACACATGGATCAATTCCCACTGCAGTAACCGTAACGCGAAGGGATAATTACATTCTGCGTGGGAACAGGAAGGTATACACCAGGCCTATCATTTTCTCCGCAACACTTGTGCCATATTAATGGAATTGTTAAAGACCCGCCTTTTGCCCGCCGGCAGGTAAATCAACCCCTTCGCGATTACATCAACGGCCCGATCAACTATTCATCGCAATTTTCTGGAATTCATACGGGGGCAATTTGTTTTTTTCTACCAGACGCAGTGTCTGGTAATCTATCCCTCGAGGTATCGCATTCATCGCATCCGCGCTCAGTTCAGTTCAGTCCAGGCTTCGCCACGGCATGTTCCGAAACGTAACGCCAGAGAAAGCGATCGCCTTTACACAGTTGGCCATCGCCCTGACGTATTGCTGGCCCCTGCCGCTTTCAGCTACCAAGTATCAAGTGATTCGTTTCAAAGTTGCCAGGGCCGTCGCCTTTTTAAACTCGTTGGTGTTATTTTTTCCGTTGGTTTACGCGATACACGTGCACCGGGACGACGCGGCGAACTTGTCGAAAGCGACTTGCCTGTCGTTCGCGGTGATGCAGACACTTTTTCAAACGATAGTCTTATCCGTCCAGTACGAACGTTTGCAGGTAAGCATGTTACTCGCGATGGGTGCCACACCTGAAGTGTGACCAGTGAATTACTTTTCTTTAAATATTAACATGGCGCGGAGGTGTATCGCTGTTTAACGTCGACGCACTCGGGGCTGCAGTGTTTTTTTAAATAATTCATTCCTCTCTCGCACGTGAAGGTTTTTCCTTCCTTCTTTCTAACGGAAGCGTATATTTCCAAATTAGATTCGAAATATATAAATGAACTTATCCATCGTTTGTCGTCCAGTAATTACAGTCGTCGTTCGCGTGCAATCCAATAGAAGAGCATTATTTCAAAAATATTGTCAACCCGGTGCAACAACGTTTCCTCGTACCATTAATATTCGGCAAAATATTTTATGCCCGTCGGGTATTCAACGCGGCCCGACCCATGTACCATGCAAATCGATCACTCGAACAACGTGTTACAGCGATTAACCGAGGAGATGATAGTCTCCTGCGAGAGGGCGAAATCGCACGAGCGGCGAGTGTTTCAAAAGTACGTGAACAGGTTCTCCACGTTCTATGGGATGTCGGCGATCTGGTTTTATTTGACCGCGATTTGCATGTCGCTGGGTACGATGTTTATATCCGAACCGTTCCCAACGAACGCCGTGTATCCATTCTTCGTGAATTTCCAACCGGTGAAGAGTATCGTCTTCGTGCACCAGGCGTACGCCGGTATGCAAGTCGCCTCTCACGTTTGCGTCAGTATATTCGGCGCGTTGCTGTTGCTGTTCGCCGCGGCACGTTTCGAAATTCTGTCGATCGAGCTACGCTCTATCGATAACATCGATTCACTGGTAAAGTGTATAAGAAAGTATAACGCTTTGAAGAGGTACGTGGATCATTTGTTCTTTTCGCGTTTGCATTGGGTCATTCTATGAGCGGCACCGCTCTTGCCCTGTGAAATTGTTGGCGACGTTGAAAAGAACGGCCTAGGGGCGAAATTTGAACGCTTTCCGAAGGGCAAAATGCGGCGCAAGTGATTCTTTATCGTAGGCGAAGACGTAGAGAGACTCTCGACTCTCAGAAAAATCTATTTATCTATGAATTGTTATTGAACGACCCAATCTTGCACACGGTACATCATTGTCTCGCAAATTATTCCCCATTGTCCGGCAAGGAATGCATTATTTCAGGTACTCGATCGAAATTGCTAAATCGTTTCGATTCGTGGCCGTCTATATGGTGACCGTGTCCAGCGTGGGGGCTGTGGTCTGTGGCATCAATTTTATCGGAGTGAGTAGTCGACGGTGTCGTTGATTGTTTGGGCAATAAAACTGTAAGTATGTGTATTGGTGTAAATAGCGGCAGCCATTTACTGTGAAAGTTCAGTTTCTTTTTGTCGCCGGGACCGGTCTGTTGGAGGTGTTCATGTGTGCGTGGCCAGCTGATTGTTTGATGGATGCAGTAAGTTGGTTTGCTTAATTCTGTTTTTTTTTCTTCTTTTTTTCTCGTTCCCCTCAACGACATCGCTCGTAATGGAACGAAACTTTCTGCTATTATTATCAGAGTGAAAATGTGATGCGAGGTGGTTACGAATCATTGTGGTACGAGCTACCCCTTAGGATGCAGAAATCTGTGCATCTCATGTTAACACCTCGGTCACCGGTGATAGTAGGCGTCAGCTGTATCATACCGATGTTTTCGTTGAATTATTATTGCTCGGTACGGTAATCGTTATGCTAAGCCCAGATCTGTTTAATTAATCAACTGTTGCTGATCATTTGTTTGCTGTTTCAGTTCATCTCGAGTGTGTTTTCGTTGTTTACCGCGTTGCGAGTTGTACTGTTGTCAGACGAGAATGAAAGTTGAGCGTTCCTAATTCACGATAAATATAATAGAAAGTAGCGAGTAGTCAGTTGCTAGCAGCGTCGCCTGATGGTGCAATGTAGATTGCGTCTGTTTGTACATTGAGCGAAAAATAATGTACGAAAGATTCGTGAAACCCTTTCGAAGACACAGCTTTCCATCGTGACGTCGTTCGGGCAATCATTAGTTTTCTTATTTCGTTAGTCTTGAACGTAGCTCTGTTGCACTATCGTGATCCCACAGACGAAATAAAACTATCTATCATCCATGACGTGACACTGAATTTCTTTCAGCAAATCATTTCCAATCATTTCCCCCATACTCATGAACAATTTTATTAATCCTCCATTGTTTTTGACGTTTTCCCCGACCGCACCAACCGACCGTCGGACCAAAACACCCCGCGATCTATTTTAATTCCTCTTTACCTTCTGCTAGTTTCAATCGTTTTTCCGAGCCCATACAGTCTCGACTCGGTTTACCAGAGGCGAAATTGAATCGAGGCATTCGAGTGCTCCGCATCGTCGGTCTTCTGTTCACGAATGTACGCCGTTAATTATATTCGAATCGCTGTTTCGAAAGCAGAGACTCGAACGGGGCGTGTATTCGACGTTTGTCAACGAAGCACCAGCGCCGATATAAAAGATGTGAAAACGTCGATGCTCGATTGTTCCGGTTTCGTTTGCCCCGCGCAGAACGACCGTATACAACGTATACGTAATTATACCGGCGCCATTCGTTTCGCATTTCATTACGGACAGTCGGGTTTTAAACGGCCCCGTTTGCAGTCGTGTCGATTTGGAGAATTTATTGTCTGACGCGAGAACGTTCGACGCCAGGGAAAACAAAAAAGGAGAAGAGAAAAGTAAAAATTCTCGTTGCAGCGAAGTGCCGTTTGAAAATGCTGAGATTCCCAATAATGGTCGAATTATAAGATACCTTGTCTAGACACTTTTAACAGGTGCAGAAGAAGAGCGGGTGAGTTATTTCGGGCGTACGGAAAAATTCCTTCGGACGCAAGCTTCCTGGCGGAACGTTTTCTTACTACGGAAACGGTGAGATTGCCGATGACCAGGAATTCAAGCGGCGTTTCTATCAAAACTATTCGTGAGATATTTCTGAATAATTCAATTAAATATTCCTCTGGATGTGTTCACTTTTTTCGGGACGATTTGATTGGTGAATACCGATACTGAATGTTCGTCAGAAGGATTTCGATAATATTCTCCGGACATGAAACACAATATTTCTAACATGCAGACTTGTGCAGATATATTGAGAACGAAGCAGAAGGTGAATGCAATTATAATAATCATAATATTCGCGGTGACACAGGCACAATGATAATCCACATGGTCAATTGAAATATAGTAATGACAGTGATCAACTGTTCAAAAATAAAATTCATAGATTAATTGTATTATTTTAGCCACTCCGGATGGTACAGATGGAGTTCTACTAAATGGTAAATCTAATCCGTGTAACCATGAGATCTTTAACCCTATTACCCGTGGACCTGGCCGAGCGTGCAGTGAGCCACGGAGATTAAGTGAAACCAGACTCGCAAAAGCATCAACACGCAGAACGTCGGCTGTAAATTACAGTGAGTTACACAGAGTGCGGCTAAAGCCCTGGTAATTGCTCCGCATTTACAGATTCGATTTAATTTATCCCGGGCAGGTATCGATCTCCTGCACTCAATTAACGATACGGGTATAATACCGTGAAACTAATCGTATCGAGTTTGCGATCTCTGTCGGAGAAAAGATATTTCCTTGTTTCTATGCTCGACAAATCTATCACACTAATCATATGTTATGGACATTCTCAGATTATTATCCATTATGGTCAATATAATATTATTTTGGTTAAACGTTAGACAAAATATTGGATATCTATTAATATTAAATTTGCAACACGATTTTGATCAAACATTATATTTCAATTCATATGGAAGTTTAAAATAGCCTCATTGAAAATCAAATACTCGCGAACTAAAAACTTCTTGGAAGTACAAACTAACTTTCTCCCTTTGCGATAATACGTAAAGCGTATTTCGAAATTTTTTTCCCCACAGAATTTCTAAATACTCCGAGTGTTCATCTCTATATATTATGTGATATACACGTAAGAATAATCGACTACGAATAATTCAAGGTTTACAGAATGTTACAATGTTACAGTGTTCCGGTGATAAACGTTTCTCTCATAGATAGAAATGGAGGAATGAGATGCTGAAATTTTTCATCGGTCTTCGCCACAATGGGGAAAGCGAGGAGCGTTTTAGCGGATCGATCGAAAACGATTCATAAATTCGCCACCATGTACGTACAGCTTGGTAATCGAAGACGGCGATATTTATTATATTTATGAGCTACTCACGGGGGCACATTTCACAAACGAGCTTACCGTGTCTCTGCGGAAAAGCCTTGGATAGAGAAGTGAGCCACCCCACGGTAATTTATGCCGTCATAACGGCGAACATCTCGCGTGCCCAAAATTCACCGCTAAGGCTGATCGTTCGTCTGCTATCAATCACTCGCGGCAACTACCGACGGATTCACCGAATTTCACTGACTGAAATTGAAATGAGATATACTCGAACGAAGCTAGCCTTTTCTCGCGAATGAGAGAAACACGAGGAAAGAAGAAAGGACGGAATTATAGGTGTAGAATTGCACTGACGAACTTTTGCTCCACGGTAGAATAAGTCCGTGTAAAATTATGTACGGAAGAATGCAAGTGGATCGATGACGGCACGGATTGTTAGACTGTGTGTCTCGAAGACGACCGAACCGCTACTCGGGGCAAATTGTCGTTCAATGCCGACACATGACACGCGATCAATTTGCGTTTGAACACGAATCGACGGGGATCGTGTACCGTCGTGATTATGCACTGCTACTAAATAAAGACTGCTGCGAGTCGTTGGGTCTCGTCGATGGAATCGACCCTATCATGGAGACTTCGACGTAGACCCGATTGGAAAACGTGAAATGCAACGAATCATTATTTTGCCGTGTTATAATAATATACGCGCCGTTGCCACTCGGCTCGAATTTTCTTCGATATTCGGCGGTTCATTTTTCTATGACGAATACATCTCAGATTGTTCTACTTTTGTTTATAATGTTCGAGGATAAATGTATCATCGATGATATACTTTGGTGATAATATCAATTATTGATCGTTTATATTAATTTCGAATTTAATGCACTCTATTTTTTAGTCCTATAAAATTTCGATCGAAAAGTGAACATGATAAAGAGATTCATCTTATTGTAGCGTTTTCAACGAACCAGAACTATACATTCAACACTTGCAAAATATTTAACGGAATGCTAAATGCGATCGTAGAGATGTATAATAAATATGAATACGAGACTTGTTTTCCATGTTCTGAAATTAGAGAGCGAAGATTGCAGAATAAATTTGCAAACTTAAACGCACATTGCATATGGAATTAGTGTGTGTGCGCCCGCGTTTATCGCGCGACAAATGGTCCAGCGAATCGTTATTTCGAATGTTCACGCTCGATTTCCTGATTTAATCATTCGCGCGCATCTTAAGCGATTTAGAATGGTTTTGGTAAAAAGGTGACGTCTTTGCAGTCGCCGGAATTTGTTAAAATTGCTTTCGTTTTATAACTATTCGATTTGCAAGAAACAGCAACAGAAAGTAAACCATTCAATGGCGAAGAGAAATATGTTGATATAAATTTGCGAGGCAGAAATACTCTGATATTAGATACTTACGGTCAAAGTTTTGCAGAATTACAATTTCTCTAAAGCACTTTTTAAAAAGAATAAGTCTCACAATTTCTTAACACGATCGTCGCACCTGTCCAAAGGGATCACGCGTAAAAATATCTTCTTCCTGAAACATTGACAATTATTATTGAATAAGTTTCAATAGTAATAATTGATCAGTAACAAGTAAATTATAATATATGGGGTGGCCACGTCGCTGTTTCTTTCTCGACGATTTATTTATTTATCGTTTAGATTTTACAAAAGAACATATAATACATATTACGGTTTGACAGTGAATCCATAAGTAGTACAATATTCAAAACCTTAGAACTTATCGTTAGCGCAATCACGCCCATTTGTGTGTTAGCTTAAAAATTAGAAGTCACTCGGTGTGAGAAAAAACCGGTACGTACTCCCCTCGACAATTGTATAATAATGTAACGTTATCGTATCGGCAATGCGCACGCGTGTACATACACGCGAGACACACGGCCGCGTACAAACACACGTACAATACCATCGCGATACCGACGAATTCTTTTTCAACAAGATACAGCATGACACCACCGTCGTACTTATTATCACAAAGGACGAAAGAAAAAAAAAAAAGGAAGGAAGAAAGAAAAAGAAGAATCGCGTAATTTCGTTGCGTCTCGTGTCTGGAACTTTGCATTCCGTTTTTTTTTCTTTTTTCTTGCGGAACGAAACGAAACGAAATTCACACGATCGTACATGCGTCGATGAAACGAGGACCGTCGACAACGTCATCATTCGCAATGACATGGAAAAAATTAAGAGACGGAAAATTATCCCCTCTTTTTCAATACAATCAGAATGAACGAATGGTGGTTACGCTAGATTTCTTCGTTTGTTCTGTTTTCTCAACATTCTTTCCTCTTTTTTTTTTTAATTTCCTCTCTCGTGCATCGGAGCACACTGCTCCGTACGATAATGACTCGAGTCTTAGAACGATAAATCCTGCTTTTCTGTTTCGTTTGTTAAAGACGTGATCGATCAAAGACGGACCATGAATATCCGGTTGTGTTAATGAGCATTCCTAACGACTAACACCGAACTTTCCTTATCTTTGGTTTACCTACGAGCTTAATATTTTCCAGAGAATTTATGTGTCTTGTGGGTACTATGTATGTGTGTATGATTGCTTGATTGTGTTGCGTGTGACAGATAGAGAGAGAGAGATAGAAAGAGAGAGATAGAAAGAGAGAGAGAGAGAGAGATAGGCAAAGTGACAGACAGACTTTTCATTTTTTTTTTTCTTGTTTAATTAGAATCATACTTAATCCTAACTTACGAGATATCATTCTGTTTTTCCCTCTTCTTCATTCTTGTATATCCTATGCTCAATGGAGAATCGTTCGAAAAACCTCAGAACGTCCTCTAGAACATCTTTTATATCCTCGATTCGAGCGAGAACGCTCTACGCACACGCGAAATATTTTGTTTATTCATTTTTGTTCTTCTTTTTTTTCATGGGAAATCGGCTATCGGTGCAATTCGTGACATCTGTTTGATTAATTCGTTTGGTTGTATCTCTCTTTTTTTTTTACAGGAATAACGTGGCGCACGCGATAACCCCGTTGGTATCGTTTTATTCCCTCTGCCATTCTATCCTTTTCGTTCCGCGGATATTTTCGTTTTCGCTTCCTTATAACACCCCTTGGTACGCGTGCGTGCGTCTCGGCTGACAACAGACGTCGTGCCACAAAATGCCATCGTGCGGGACGCTTGGATGACGATGTACGACGAAGTCGACGAAGAACAATGACGATGAGAAACAGTTAGGCTAAAACGGCACGGGATAAGACGAGAACCCGGGGACTCGTTCAGGCGAACCCACGTTGAAAGCTTGGAATTGGGTCGAGCTTGATACTTTTTCTTTTTTTTTTTTAAGTGCGAGTGAGAGAGGGAAAAGTAGCTTTCTTTAAAAGAAAAAAGTTCCGACACTGCAACTCAGACGGAGATCGTTTCAATATTTGACTTTCCTCCTTTTCTTTCTTCTGTACCACCTACTTTGACGTGTGACCGAAGAATATTTTTTACGGCCGGTACATTGTTTCATTCATGGCACTATTTTTACATTATTATCACTTCTCAGTGAAAGTTCGATTCCGCCGAGTCGCGTGAAGGCTCCTTTTAATCTTCTTCAAACCTCTCCAACCGAACGATCTTCGAGGAAATTTTTGTTTCTTCTTATTTCAATCCCAGTCAGCCAAATCCGTCGATCCTTTCGTCAGTTGAAAGCTACACTCAGTCGTCCCGATTTCAAGCATTCCCTTATCGTTCCTTCCTTTCTCCTAATTAATTCCTTCACATTTTTCCCCGCGATCAACCTCGCCAACCCCGTCGTCCCCAGCCAAGCTTCATTTTGCAGTCCGACCATTCATATACTATATATCGCGATACTATATATATGATAACGCATATACTATGACAAACAATCTCAACATCATCGATAATTCTTTTTTTTTTTCTCTCCTACTTTTCCTTTTTCTAGATCGCGCGGGGCAAGCGATACTCCACGTTATCAATCGATCGTCCATCATTTCACCGCAACCAAGTGTACGCGATTTCATCGTCGATCGTTTCGCGTTACGATAAAAGCGACGCGGGTGTTTCACGCGAAAAGGAAAAAGAATTTTCTATTCCGTTCCATTCTATCGTGTAATCCTCGACAGTTCCTCCGTTCCTCCTCTATCGTTCTTCGTAATCCCCTTTTCCCCCCTCCAGTTTTTGGTATTTTGGTAGACGGATGCTTGAAATCAGCAAACTTATAATTACAACGCAGGTGAACTTAGGTGTACGCTTACTTTACTCGGTCGCGCGACTCGTCCGCGTTTTCGTGAAAGATCATCGCTTCTCGCGCCCCTTTTCTCCCATTGTTCGATCATTTTCTAACAGAGTGTAGGACACGTTGACGATTGACCATCATTCCATGATCAATGACTGCCGGGTTCTGTTAGCCACGAGAGATCAATTAAATTATGTACAACTGTACGCGTTACAATTAAATAATTTGGCGGCTCGTCGACAGAATTTTTTCCTGAATGGTAAACATTTTCGAGAGAGCAATTCGAAACGGGGATCTCTCGCTATTCTACACCGTCGGTCTCTTTCACGAAAACGCGAGCGAACCACGAAACCCTAACCGATCTATACGCCGATTTGAACACTCGTTAGAACCTAGCTCTCTACAGAATAATAAGTTAACAGCTAAGGGATGGCACTGAGGGTCGGTCGAAAAGCGAAACATTATACTTCCTCTCTATGATACAATTAAAAAATACAAATATAAAATCGACAAACGAACCGTCACCGTTCGCCCCTCTTCTGTACTCTCGTTTTGCGCGGCCGCGGCTACGAAAGAAAATAGAAATACGCCGTGTATCGTCGCGAACGACCAATTCACCCCTTTTCTTTTCACTCGATTGTCTGACGTTCAATTAGCGGCGCAATTAAGCCAGCTCGTCGAAGAGGGAGGCTCGACGATGACGAACGGAGAACGCCTCCAGTGGATCATCCTTTGCTCTTTGACGACGCGAGATCGCGTTAATTTATTCATCGAGTGTCGCGAGACCGCCGCGAACCACTTGCAATCGCGACAGACGATTTGCCTCGGGAATTCGACGGAGGAACACGCGTTCCCGAATCTTGGAATTCTGGTTCTTTCGCGAGAGAAAGTGGCGATTGGACCTGCAAATTTGCTGAACTTCTGAGAAAGGGTTATTTCGTTGTTTTGTCGGGGCAAGAGATATTGGTTTGCTTTACTTTCGTACATCGGCGAGAAATAATACTTCGGAACGATGATCGATATCGATGTCGGTATTTTTCAACGGTCTGGCAGTGGTCGTTCTTTCGCGGGGGTCTATTTTCCCAAAATTTACTGGAATACAGGAAAATTTCGTCAGAAACGATATTACAGTATGATTTGGATAGCACAAGTTATTATTGTGTATTATTTTGTGATATGAATGGAGCGCCCGAAGGAATAGATTGTAATTTTCGTTTAATTCAACGCACCCTTCAATCGATCGAACTTCACCGAAAGACGAAGCGCAGCTCTCCGATTACTTAGGCAAACAACAATTAATTAACTGAAATGCGAATTAAGCAATTACCCGTGCCGATCATTTGCCCCCCTCGAAGCAGCTTTTAACTGCCTCTAATTATCGTCTTCTTCTGCGAGCAACGTTTCAATCTTCCTTGAAGAAGGGACTGTATTGAATTATCCGCGCGAACCGAGACCAAAATCTTGTCTATCTTGCGCCGTCAGTAGTTCGAGAATTATCCGAAACTTATCCCCCCCTATTCATACTGAATTCCGATCTGATACTGATTAATGAATGCGGAGGTATAAGTTCAGCCTGGTTCAGAGTTAGCTCAGCCAGAAGCGACAAATCGATACGGAAATTTCATTTTCCGCCGGGGCCACGGTTTATCCGAAACGGGCGTTCAGAAATTCACGCGTAAAATTACACCAATCTCCAGCAATACAAATACGAAAATCAGCTGGACCAATCGCCAAGTCGCCTGCACGAATTTCCGAACGAAAATGAATGAATCGTCAGACGAAATCATAAAATCCCACTGCGATCCGCGTCTCAAAAATAAATGAAACTCCAAATAGAAATAGAAAAAGGGTACACCCACTTCTCCACCGCCGATACCAAGCGCCTTCTCTCGAATTGTAACAACGTGTCTTGACTAGCGCATTCGAATATTCCTA
Organism: Nomada lathburiana; assembly: GCA_963667235.1. Lineage (NCBI taxonomy): Eukaryota > Metazoa > Arthropoda > Insecta > Hymenoptera > Apidae > Nomada > Nomada lathburiana. Next base: position 7,958,104 of record OY763909.1, read on the forward strand.
TTTGCTCTCGCGGATGCGTCGACACCGTTTATCGATCGTTCGTGCAAATCGAAAACGACGTCCACGGTGGCTTTTCCAAGGGAATTTGTGCGTTTTTTTTTTTTTTTTTTTTAGAAAAGACGAGCTCGATCCACGACGATAAAACCGGCGCGATTGCGTGGGGAATTGACTAAGCTTCGCGTGGATCGTTTTCCAGCCAACTTCCGTTTCCCGTCGTCGAACTTCCGAGAGCCTCGGCGAGGACATGGCTGGTCAGAAAATTGCCAACTCGTTGAAACAATCTTTAACGCGCGCGTGTGTGTGCACGTATATATATAATATATGTATAATATATATATGTGTGTGTGTATATATATATATATAGGTGAATTTAAAGCGACGATGAATTAAATACGGTCAGAAGAGAGTCTTCGTGTCGATCGAAAGGATAGGAGTATCAAAAAGACGCATCAGATGGAATCTTAAATACGAAGGATCGAGGAGAAATTGTACTCTTGCCAGTATTGAATCACAGACGAAATTATGTCGTTTTGTGCGGTATCAATGGGACGATGCATGCGCGTGTACAATTGATTACGAATTGATAAGGGGCACCTTATGATCGATTAAACGAAGAAACATTAGTATCACCGAATGCAATTGGAAACGGTAATTTCCTACCGACTATCATTGCAAACGACGTTTCCATTCGTCCACTTTTCCACTCGCGAATTTGTATTCAATTAACGCGGCCGTTAAATGGAAATTCTGTACATAATAACGTTTGCTTGGGAACACTTTTTTGGAACACGCTCCGTCGACCGGGATGATTTCGCAATTAATAGGCAACGCGTCGAATCGCGAACGATTCTCGACACGGTGTCAAGTGAAAATTGTCGAGGCTCCCGAGGATGGCTCCGAGAGGCAAGCTTTTCAATTGTACAAACTAACGCTAAGAATCGTATAAAAAATCTCGCGCAGGACACACGAAGACCATTCTTCTGACCGACCGTATATATATACAAATCTTTATACATAGAATCGCACGAAACGCTCGTAATTATCCTATAGTGAAAGAAGCACGTCGAAAAGGTCAATAATGCATCCCCGCTAATTGTTAATTACGTGCCGCAGCAATAATCTCGCGCGTTGGAAAAAAACGAATCGAACGTTGCTTGCGTTCAAGGTATCTCAAAAAAAAAAAAATGTAGAAAAAATAAAGAAAAAGAGGAAGAGGAAATCGTGCTCGAAATACCGCCCCGAAAAGTTCACCACGACGTTTCAACGCGAAGCGTTCTTTCGACGCGTCCACAGAATCGCAAACGGGATTCAAGCTGGTGGACGACTCGCGCCAAGAAGCAATCGATCAGAACTCGTCGTCGCCATCGACCAACTTTTTAAGACTCACCTTTCACTCTTGTTGACCAACGACCGATGACTGACGCTCCTCGAGCAGCCAATTTGATCTTATTCAAGTTCTTCGTGATTTTACGGCCACGTATGGAAGGAAACGGCTTCGCCCGAACGGAGTCGAAGTTCGTTTCGCTTTATGACGAACCGCAGCGTCCAAAGATCGCGAAGTTAGGTAAAAAGAGTTAGGGGGGGGGGGGCGGGTTTGTAAAATTTCGGTTCCCCTTATTCCCGAGGCGAATGGCGGGCAATTTTGTAAGATTGCAAATTCCGTTCGGAGCATTACGGCCCGAAAGATCGGAACGAATCTGAACGGGACGTTAAAAATTTCCTCGAAAAATAAGAAAAAGGAGAAACCCGGAGAACTCTGTTCCGCGCGCTCCTCGATGTCCGCGAGTCGTCTGCGATTCCGCGTCAATATCGATCGTCCGTCGTTAATAATTAACAATTGCGATTGGAATTAAAGTAATGTTCCAACGGGCGAAACCTTCCACAGGGTTAAATTGTCGCGTCTTCTGACGCGACGACGAGACTCCGTCGTTCTTCGAGAAAATCTTCGGGAAAATTCTTTTCCCGATCGTCGGATTCTTCCGAACAGCCAATCACCGTTTGCCTCTGTCGCGCGAACACACGCGACGATACACGCACACAGGCACGCGCGTTCATCCACCCATTGATACATGCACACGCAGGACGCGTACGTACACACACGCACACGCACACACCACGCGCGATACGATTATTACACGCTTCTCTACGTTCTCGGATGACGAGGGCCATCTTTGTCCTCGTGCACGGGCTGTCTTTCCGATGGGTTTCATGGGTCGTCCGGCTAACGGAGCCGCTTCTACGTGAACAGCACCGACATCAGAAGGACCAGCGAGTACAGGAGGACGGATAGATCAAGGCGAACGGGATCAGGCGAGGACGAGGACCAGATGGAACCTGAAGAGCCCACGCGAGCGTTCTCGTGGCGACTCGATGGTTGTTCCGACGCCATTAAATCCTCCCTGGAGGGCTCGGGGCAAGGAAGCTCCTCTAGTTTCAGGTCGAACAGGTTCTTCACGTAGCCGAGTTTACCCTCGACCATCTGCACCTGCAACAGTTCGCGCGGAGTGTTCGTTAGTATATACGTATATGGGTTCCATGGTTGAAGGGGTGGCTTCTATTTTCTCTGTCGTTTTTCTGTTTTTCTATTTCTTGGTGGATGGTCATCGCCATTGCATAGTATATTCGAAAGAGTTTCGATCGCCTTTAAATTCCGCGAAGGCGTGTTCCTTCTGTAGCTCAACCCTTTGCGTTCGCGTAACATTGAAGTTACGTACACTCGACGTCTGTGTATTGCAAGTATTGCATCAATTTTGGCTGCAACGAGCGAGAGAAAATATCGGCAATGGATGAAGGAACAAGTTGTATTTACAATCTCGTTGTCCCGTCTAAGAGGTGGGATTGAATTTCTGTAATTAATGATTGTCCTCTTTTTGCAGAGGAGTGAAATTGATATCTGAGAGGAAAAGTTGCTCCTGTAATCCAGGATAAGCAGGATCCATTTCTGTACGATTAAAATCATAAATTCTATCATTGAAACGATCAGTTTCCACGGACAGTTTCGGATGCGAAATATTTCGTTCCGTTATCCGACATCAATTTGTTGCAATTGAATGTTAATCAAAAACTCAAGGTAATTCTATGTACTATAATAATAAAAGGTAATTCGTGATTCTCTAGCGTCGAATTTCATTTCATATGACATCAGAGCGCGGAAACGATTTTGACGAAAACGTTTTTCCCCCGGCCTTTTATCTTTCTCTCGTAAACGGCTAACCATTTCCGGAAAATATAAGCGGAAAAGCGGAAACACTCTGTCGAGATATCGTCGAAAACGAGCGAACAAACCTGCTGAATCACTAGTTGTCGTTTTATTTCTATCATAATTCGAGCAGAGACAAGAAAGATGGACTGTCGGCTTTAATCTTAATATGACAGATTTGCTGATCGAATTTGTTTGCCAGCCTGTTAAACTGATCGGTTAAACCGATTCTCGTACGGCGTTTCCGGGAAGCTTGAAATGGAATAGGAGCGAAATGGATCCAGTTCCCAAGACAGCGGGAAGGAAAATATAGAAAGCAAACGTATATCTTACCTTCGGCTGAAAATCGGAATTCGAAGAAGAATCCTCGTATCCATCTTTACTCTCGAACTCGTCGCCCAAGTAAGCATCGTCGTCCTCGATGCTGCCACCGCCTCTCAGGCTTCCGGTACGATATTCCTCTGTAACAGCGAGGAAACGAAAATTCGAACAAAAAATGCATATCAAGCGGTCGTCGAAAAATGCGTTTCGCAGTTGTTGCTTTTGCCCTGCGCCCGTTTCCATAGTGGTGTTTCGCACAGTGCACTCGGTATCGAATGCAAATTCCGTGTTTAGATAAAATACGCGCGCCCACCAAGTATTATCTCGCTATTTTCATTGTATATTTTACGGCGAGCAAAAGACAGATACTTTATTGCGACACTTTTCGATTTAGTCAAAGATATTTCGGGAAGTAATTGTTAAATTAACGGGAGACGTAAGACGAGTGAGAATAATGTTAACTGTTTGATGGTCTATGGGTTCATGACTGGCTGAGAGTGATATTCGTGACTCGAGCGAGGTTGCTACCCCTACCAGAAATACATATCACCACCCTTATGGTATTTCTGCTTGACGGTATGCGTATGTCGAAAAATTTATGCCCGGACTTTGTGGTATTATTTTTTTGCTCAATATTTGCAGTCTTGCTGCACATGATTGAAGCGCCATTACTATTGCACACCGTTATTGAATTTTTACAAATGGGAGCTAGAGCCTCGTTCAATTAAATTTTTATTGCACCATGGTTCAAGCTCCGTGTCAATACAGATGGATAAAAATTGTAAAATATTCGAATAGAGAGCGCGATCGAATACAAACGAAATATTACATTCGAAAGATCCGATTATCCGCGGAATATTGCCACATCCATTTCCTTCATCGATAATGGATTAAAAATTCAACTTGTAGGTAAATTCGTTTGCTCTGCCGGGCATTGACGAATCTAATTCGCCCGCCAAATGGAAACCTGCGAAATACACTTGTCAGAATTCGAAGGGAATTCTCGCTAATTTATACCATTTTAACATTTTGATTCTCCGCATCGAACATTTCTTTTTATTCGAAGAGTACAATATTCTATTTTCCCAGCGAGAAAAAGTACGCGCGGCAGAATCGTATGCACGGTCGAAATTTAGCTTAACAATGAAATAAAACTTCCTTTGTGTCCATACGGTATTTTTTTTTCCCCGCAGCAGCTTTACATTCGAATTGTTATTTCGCTGCGGCAGTAATAGTAAACGAAATAAATGAAATCGGAATTAAAGGGACAAGTGATTTATGTTACGACTGGCCATTATGAAAGGTTAACAACTTCGATAAAATTTGTTTCGTTTAAAAAATCGCAACACGAGAGGGAGTTCGCGCGATTCAAATTATACCACGTTTCGAAATCAACTTTAACTCGACCTTGCTCAATTAAGTGTTTTTACAACACCATTGAAATTTATTTAATGAAAAGAATTAATACCATTTGGACAACATGGACATACCGATTTCCCCGTGAATTTAATTAATTTCAACTTCGCATTATAATTGAGCAAAGCTCGCAAAACTCACGCCATATACATATTTACGTATCTGGCCGGCGATCATTATTTTGAAAACAATGGACGGAAAGAAGCTACGCTGTTAATCATCTCGTGGAACAATGGGGCATCTCGAGGAGCAACCCTTATTCTCTCATTACAATGAAGAAAATGCACGCGAGCAACGCACTCTGCCGTCTCAACCCTTTACCCACTCTTCACAATACAACTTTCCATCCCCCACGGTTCTTCTGAACGCGTACGCCCCGTTTCAAAGGTATTCGCGCACATCCATTCCCATCTCAGCCCATCCGTTTCGCGCGTTCGTCCATTCAAATTGAGAAATTTCAATTATTAATGTCAAAAGTGTCTCCTCAGTCGTGGGAAAAACTGACACAAGCGTGAAATTCAACGAATCTGTAATCGTTCGGGTTGAATCTAGAACCTCTTCACCAAGGGATGGACGACACGATTTCTGACCGAGACAATGGCCCGGGAAGACGAACACGAGGACAGAGAATGGAAACGCGGGGAGCGTGCAAGCATCCGCGAACTTACCTGAGTTTCGTGCAATCTCAAGCGCCTCGTTCCATTCGAGGTCCTCCTTGTTGATCTTCAGCGTTGCGTTATTGCTCTCCAGGAAGCAAGTGAGCTCCTCCAGGGAGTCACGCAGCTTCATGTTCTTCGTCTCGTTCCTCAGGCCCCAGATCCACGCCAGCTTGCAGTCGCAGATCAGTTTGTTGCCTGAAACCGAGACAACGACGGCGGATGTTTGATTAGGGGGGCCGTTGTTTATTCGAAAGGGGTAGACTGCCGTCGAGTCGTTTATTTTTCGCGAGGGGTCGTGACAACGCGAGGGTTGATTATATTTAATATGAATATTAAAATTCACGGCTGATATTGTTTAATTTATATACACCTTCGTTAGCTTCTGAACCTCTGAGTGCACTGCCGTTTCGTGCAGATTGAATTTGTTTGGGCGAACAGCCGGTTAAATTGAAGACAATAAGTAATTGAATTTGGAGTAAAAATGGAAGGTCGGCGAAGTAATTAAAAATGATATAATAACAAAGTTGTTGCTTATCGCGCTACTATTATCTACTTATGCCCCGAAGTATTTTCCGTTGCCGCTGGCCATCCTACGTCATGTTTATAATCATTCGAGTTACGAGAATTTCGAAATTTTAGCGGCCCCTTCGCGATTTTACTGCCCGCATAAAACCGCTATCGAACTGTCTTCGAACTCGCAAGATACACCCGGAGGATTCATAAAAAAAAGTATCGTGCAATTTCCACTGAACGAGGAGAAACATTATCGCCGCACATTTCCCTCGCCAATGGAATAATCCATATCAATTACACCGAAGTGTAAGTATCGCGCTACCTCCTCTCGTTAAATACGCATTACTATTATCATTACCGCGACGATAAATTCCGACACAACCGCCCGGTAATCTTATTAATTCCTCGCCCCTATAATCCGAGCGGCGAGACGATTGTCCCCGTTCCGTGTCTAAATAATTCAAGAACAGGCCGGCGTAGTCACGATGGCCGAACCGAGGTCCGGCCCAGTCCTGACCATTCTAATTAATCGTTTAATAATATATCCCGGGGCTCGGGGGCCACCGTGACACACCTCCGGAATTTTGTCCCCGGTGGCTCTCAGAAATTCATGCGACTGCGGTTGTGTCGGCCATATACAACCAGACACGGCCAACGAGAGCCTTGCAGGAGATACGGGTTTTTTTGACTTTCCACGCTTTCTCGTGGCCCCCCAAGAGTTACTTTATGCCCGCCGCTTTCACGGAATTTCCACGGCGAACTTTGAATTCTGCAAGCTTTCGGCGATTACACGCGACCCCATTGGCCCATTTTAATGGGATTCGTTTGTTTCACCCCTTTGGAGGTAGCGGCCACTTTTATGGGATACCCTGCGCGATGGATGTGGCCGGGAAATGTTGAGAATTTCGGGGAACACACGGAACTGTTGGATAGCTGAGCTTGGTGTACCAATGTGCAGGGGAGTAAGACAGAAAAGGCAATTTGTTGAACATACATATAATATTCAGTGGATACGCGGCGTCAACGCAGTCAGAATGGGGCGATGAAGAATGATGAACGATTTAATTATTCATTTCGCGTTGGTACTGCGCAATCATTTAATATCTCTCGAGCTCTCGTTCAATTCTTTGAAATCTTTATCGGTTATTGAACGGGCGATTGTTAAATTATTACCGAAGCTGTCGTACGGTGTATAATCCAAGGAATGAAAATTATTCCTCATCCGTATAGGAAAAATGTATTGTCAACAATTGATACCCAATTATTCCATCGTTTGAAAAATTACATATGTATCGTATTCCTCGTTTTACAATGAATGCACGACATTCAATTAACAGAACGTGATTACTTTGCTCAATTAAAATTTGCCCATTTCACACTGAATACGTAAAAGTATTAATATCAAATACGTTCGCTGGACAACGTAGATAAACGTTCTCGCTGCTTCGCCGTGAAAATAGCCGTATCCCAGTCCCGGCATCCACGTCGCTCGGGCTATCTCGCGCAAAATCGTCCAGAGGAAGGTGGAAATAAATAAATCATCCCCTAGTCCGGTGTTCGTGCAAGCGTTTCGACGATCTCATCGAGTAAGCTCGACGCGACCGATCGTTCGGGGACCCACCGCGGTGATACGGGTTACACGTGAGCTACTTTTCGCGAGAACCGTATCTAATTTTCCGGAAAACGCTTGCACCGGTCCCGCCTGTTCAATTAAAGTGGTGGCAACGCGTCGCGGTGAACGACGTTGTTGAAAATATTTCTCTGAAAGAAAGCGAGTAACTTGCTCGCGCAATATGTTCGTACGATTTATATAGCTATATTTTAATTTCCCTCTTTAAATGTCTTTGTTAACGTCGTTATTGTTCGATTAAATTTTGGGAAAAATATTCGAATTACTTCGTATTATAATACTTCGTTTTTATACGTTCAACTAATGCCGCATTTCAATTCTCATGGCGACCGTGGTACTTGGGAAATTTCGTAATTAAACCAATAAAATGGTCGTAACTAAATCTCACCCGTTCACGTTCATCGGGAAACGCATAATGTTCCCGTGCCCGTTTCAGAAAATTGCCACAAAGTTGCTGGAAATTCGCTGCCGTTTACGTGAAAACGGCGAGGGGAAATATTGTTTCTTTGTTTCCGCCCTTTTTATTTCCTTCATTCGCCTGGTCGCGCTTGACGAGGATCGGACGGCGGTAGAAGAGGACGGTGTTAAAGATGGTCGTTTAATTTTCGATTCGAGCGTAGAAGGATTAGCGGAAGGCAACACCTTGCTTCTGTGAATGCGATGGATACGAGCGTCGGTGATTGTTGCGTGGACAATGCCGCTTGGCAATTATTTTAAAGCGTCCCTCGAAACAATGAAAGCTCGCGTGTATACAGTAACCTGCTCCATATTCCAGCTTTGATGCTCATAATGGCTCATAATAACAGGAGAAGCGGTGACTAAAGACGAGCCAAGACAATCGTCTCTGCCCCTTCAATCTTCATTTATCATTCGCTCATTGTTTTACTGCACGTCCGCGAGATGCGTGTATTTAATTCCCCCGTTACGGGCTGCGATATTTACAAAAGGGGGACAGCAGAAGGGATTGCCAAATTATTTTTTAAACAACTGTGTACAAACACGAATAGGTTGATGTCGCGTTGTTTCGATTCTTTGTTTCAGGTTGTAATAAGCGATTACGAGTTTTTAATATCGTTCGATGGCGATGAAAAATAGAATTGTCCGATAGTTCTTGCCATCTTCTTTCTGTCTGAAGATTAAAGATATTAAGAGAGTATGCGCGGGGATCGCCGAACGAACACGGTAATTGAATGCAAATATTTGTACGCATAAATGGTCTAGTGCACATCGTTACGTTGCCGCTACTCGATTAATTGAGAAGCGAAATCAATTTCTGCAAACATCGACAAATTCGCCGGGTCCTGATTAGCCACACTTTGTATCTCACCTTAATTGCGCCCATTATACAGCTCCGCGACGATGATGGATCTCTATCACGAATTTGTACAAAAGAAACCCACCCCGAGTATACTGATTAGGAGAGTGATAAACTGTCCTCCACAAAGTCTGCGACAGAAGCAAAGAAATTCGCCGTCAGAAAATTCCGTGTTAAATTCTCAATCGCGCGAAATTGAAATATATTGATAATGAACATAATCAATAATCCGCAGAATCCAGAACAATCGATGAAACGCGGCATCGGATTCTTCAGCCAACTGTTTCCAATCCTCCTCCGCGAGACGAATCTTCAAAGGGACTAAAAAATTCCAGAGAAACTCGGGAAAATGGGACAGAAGCGTCCAAGGGAAGACTCTTCCGAAGTCGGAACCGTGGAAATAGTTCGTGAAAGAGGGAAATATATATATATATATATAGAGGGAGAAAATTAGCATAGAAATTCCACTCGAGCCGAGTCGAACGACATTATCGTCGCTGATTGCTTTTGCGGCATCGTCCGGCGTCGAAGCAGCAACGAACAGCAAAACAGCTCGTCGCTTTCGCCTCGTTCTCTCTGCATCTTTCATGGCCTCGGTCGCCAGACCCATTTCTATCCCCACGAGTCCTCCGGGATTCTCGCGTTGAAAATTGAAAGGCCGCCCCGCTGAAACAAGGTGGCGGGGGGGTTGTTGCCTCGTGAAAGAATAACGAAATAATATAGAGACGACGGGGGGCCGTTCCTCGTTCGCGAGACGCTGTACCGCCTGATTCTGTCCCCCAGAAGATGCAAGACGACAATTGCACGAGCTCGCGAGCTTAAAATATTTGTCCCTCGCTTGTGAAAAATCATGCTCGTTTCGAATTATTTCTCTCTCGCTTCGATGGTATTTGATTCTTCAACGAATTAGTTTAACATTGTGATCGCGCGTTCGTTCCTTTTTGTCTCGTTTTATTTTCGTCGCCAATCAAGGATGGAATATTATCGAGTTGTTTCATTAAGACTCCTATTCATGGCAGATCCATGGTTTCGCGTGGATGTATCATAATTGTGTCTGTCGATCCGGCGATTATCAGTCGCACACGTCGAGCAATCAGAATTTATTCAACGGCGACAAACGAGCCGAGAATGAAACGGTATAGCCGTTTAAATGTGAACACGTCATCGTTACACGCCGGTTAATGGCAACATTTAACCGGGGTTGCCTGCTAAATAATTTTTCAACGAAACGCGCCCCGATTAAATGCGCTCGTTCCCCTCGAATTTACGTATCAAACGAATCAGTCTTCTAATTTCAACGTTGCGCCGTTTAAATGTTGAATGCGATTCAATTCGATTCGGGCTACTGCTTGTGCGATTATTTTAATAGATGAACAAAATCTGGATAGAAAATGAGAATAAACGATGGTGTGCGCGGATCGTTATATTTTTCTGTTTCGAAAAGAAGAAGTGGGCGAAAATAATGGTGCTGATGGAAGAAAAGAGATTGAAAATAGTATAAGAATAATAAAATAAATATGGAAATCATAAGAAGAAAGACAAGTAAGATAAAATACAGTGTTCCTACAATTTCTGCATTCTACATATTTAGTTGAATTGAAAGTTTAAGAATAACGTATGGAAAACAAATGCAAGTGACAAGTTCTAAATAAAAAAGTTAAAAAAATGTCGATAATGAAATAGAAGGAAATGAATCGTTCCACAGGTCATAGAAATTGTTTCATTATTACTTTAGGGGCCGCCGATAAACCAGGAACGACGTCTTAAAATTCCTCCATCCCGTGTACCAACCAGATCCTCGAAAGGGGACAAGAACTCGAGCTGTTTTCAATCGAGTCCGCGATATCGGGGCCAAATCCTGACGCAAGGGATGAAGGATCAAAAGAGGGAAGAGGACTAGAACTGCACGACCAGCTTTTCCTCTTTTGAACTGTCGCGAATGTTTTCTGTGAGAGTCGATCCCATTCTCCTCTTGCGATGGAAGACCTACATTCAAGGAAACAAGAACGTAAAAGGAACGTGGAGGCTTCCTTGAGAAATTATTTGTAAAATCGATCGAAGGTATTTCAATGGAATCCTCTTTAAGTATTGAAACAACAACTTAGAGTATTTGGAAAGAGCCCTAAGGTAATCGAATTTTCTTGTTATGCTTCCTGAACCGCTTCTGTATAACTCTGCGCGTGTACTTAATGATATCGGAATGTTTAAATAAATTGATTTGATTTCTTTTCATTGGAGTTACATTGCAAAATTCCCTTTCTGTATCTATTGAATATTCTCACTATCGGTTCCTCAATAGTTGTAATGTTTCAGTGAGTTGCAATATGCCGTAATAAATTGCAATACCAATCGGATGATGTTCCCAGTAAAAAATTCTCGTTCGAGAAACAACCATTCGTCCCGCAAGAAAAAAAGAAGGAAAGAAAAAGAAAATATGAAGCACAATGAAGGAAAAGCGAAGCAAGTGGCAATCTATCGTCGAGATTTCTCAAATTCCACATTCTAAATTCCAGCACGCTTTTATTTCCCTCAGCCTGTCGGTTTTACCCGGTCGAATCTTTATTTCCCAATCCTTCTATTCGTTCTAGACGCCCTCTGAGCGCATCGAACAGCACAAACCGCTTTCAATCAGCGATATCGTCCGGGTGAATCGTGATGGAGGATCTCCCGGCGTGAAGAACGACGGATGAAAAAGGGAAGACAAGGCGAAAGGGTAACATTTCCCTTTTTCAAGTGGGCCACGAATGTTTCTCATCGATCCCACCCACGTCCAGGATAGTGGGGCATATCGAGAACCGATCATCGATTGTATCGAGATGAAAGCGAGTGAGTAGAGCTTCTTCCAACCGCGAAACAGCGATGAAACGGTGCGCAGGGAAAATTTTCGTGGGTTCTGGAGAATGTTTCTGTAAGATGGGTTTGGGAAATTTTCGCACTGGACGGCGACGATAAAAATGTTCAGAGAAATAATTACTTTTCGTTTGCAAACGTCGCGAAGAATGGTTGGGGTGTTTCTTTTCGAAAACGATTAACTGATTTGTCGAATAATTATTCATCCATTGTAATTGAAATATTTCGGACATTCCAAATTATTGTTATTACGAAAAATGAAGCTGACTGTCCAATGTAACCTACACCGATCGCTATCAACGGTGAACGACGTTTAAAAAGCTGCGGCCCGTTTTGATCACGGGCTATGCAAGAGTTATGATCCCTTTTTGCAGTATGGGGAGAGAACTTTGACGGTGCATAGGATTTCAATCAGATTTCGTCTTGGGCTTCACGATGAAAGCGCCGCGAGCAGACATGACCGAGAAAAGATAGTTCTCGCGAATAATGTAGCGAAAGCCTTCGAGCGATCCGTGCTGCGATGAAACGGAACAAACGATCGTGAAACCGATCGCTGTGTTTCCGCGTAAAGATTACCAGAGTTGTGGGGGGGAAGCACGGGAAAGCTTTTCCTCGAGGAAAATTAACAAAGCCGTCTTTGTTTTCTTTGCGGTGAACTTCGCGGATAGGTATAGGAAAGTAACAGGTGATCGGTATCGTATATAATTGGAAAGCAGGATGAAGGTGAACCCAGAACTTTCTACAATTAAAAGATAAGAAAATCGGAGGGTAGAGTAATCGTAATGAAACAGAATGGGACGAAGAAAAGCTGTAATGCCTAACTTCAAAGTTATGTACATGCACCCCGAAATTAGAATTGCAATGAATGCAGAAAATAATGCAAAATTCCATTCGAAGTGCGATAAAGTGGTAAAAAAAATAATCGTACATCATTTCTTCCGTGGTCGTCGTAAAAGGGGAGACATCGATCTTCAAATCCGTAGTGATTTTAGTTCTGAAAAGAATCTCGCGAGATACGTACACGCGTTTGAATTTGTAGAAATTTCGAAGAAAAGTGCCTTCACTTTGACGCCCCCTACGCGGTGCAAAAAAAAATCTGAAAAGAAAACGAGCATAGAGCTCTCAAACTAGACGTCTTGTCCTTTAATACAAGCACAGGCAGACTCTGGTACAATATTGATCCACGATGTTACAGCAATCGAAAGATCGACAATTTGTCGGCGACAATTTAGTGAATCTTACATTTCTCGAGGAGTGTACAATGAATCTATTCGACCATTATTACGTGACCCCTTTGAACACTCGCTTCCCTCAGATCTGTGATAAAGTCGGTAGAATAAGGGATTTGGGAAACTTCAGCCTGACTATCCGGATAATAATGACTGCGGCTCTATTATATACTTTACACCTGATGCTGGTACGTATAACACGAACGCTCAGGTTGTCGGTCTATAAACTGCGCCAAACTAACTTCAATTACAATGCCGATGTTAATCCTGGATTCTTAATGACTTCCTACCCTGTAACCACTTGGAGAGCCAGTAATGATCCACCGTGTGTTGCCAAGAAACACAACATAACGAAACAAATAGAATACTGCTAATCAGAAAGCTAAAGCAATTTAATTATTGTACAAATAAATTATTCCACCATTTTCGTATGAGAAGGATCGAAATAATCGTTGCAAAACATTATTACTATATAAGTGCTATTTAAAAAACCATTCTAAATAAAAAATCTGAGTATGTACTCCTCTCAATATTTATTATTACATCTATCAATAACTTCATCGAGTCAAGCCATTCGTAAGCCTCACCCTATTAAACGCTCAAGAGCCAATAAAGACCAATTTCCCCCTGAAGAAAAAGAAAAGAAAAAACCGAATATATAATTGTCTCCGTGGCATCCCCCAAACCTGATCACCCTTACCGCCAATCTCCTCAATTACCCTTCAGAAACCGACCAACCCCCTCGAACATAAATCACCTCGCCGCAACGTACCCCCTAACAAGCATAAACCGACGTTTCACGCGTATCCAGTTATCCCACGATCACTTCCGCTCGACGGAATCCTCAGTTTCCGTTGCCATCGAACTTTATTTCCCACGAGGAGACTCTCCTCGCGGTATTTGATGATTCTTACGCGCATCATCTCGGAGAACGTTCCCCCGTGGTATTCTATTCTTCCTCCTCTTTTTTTTTCTTACCAAGGTTCTACTTCTTCTTCTTCCCTTTTGTTCGGTTTTTTTTTTATCCAAGCTCTGTGTGGTCCTTTTGATCCTCCTGGGCCCGGCAGAAGGTTTCGAGGAGCGATCGTGTGGAATGAAAGCGAGCAAAGAGTTCTTCGCGGAGAGAAATAGAAAGAGAGAGAGAGAGAGACAGGGGAGGAATCTCTACTTTCCTTTCCTCGATCCTTCCTTTTCAACCGTCTCTTGTTAACCTCGAACGTCTCTCCTCTCTTGACTTTTGGAATTTTCATCTACGTACGTTCGGCGAATCTTTAACCGGATCCTTCTTTATTGGACGATTCTCTTTTCCACTCCTATCATTCCTATTTTCTCTCCCCCCGGTTCCCTGGGAGTCCTTTGTTGCTTTTGTTAAGGGATTCGTTGGTTTCGAGGATTCGTCCTGGCCAGAAGGATATACGTGTCGCGGTGTGAACGCTGGGAGCATGATTTTTCTTTATAGTTTTATGAAATGTTCATCGCGCCCCATTTCATTCCTCTCGAACGTGAGATTCGTTGCAACGGACTGCCGCCGTTTTTAATGGATTTCGTGTCGAACGATATTGAATGAATATTCACGAATAATGGGCGGTACGATTCATATTTGGAACGGTTCTGACTGGGAATAATTTTTTTTCATCATGTCCAGCCTGTCTTAATTCGAAGATACGTACTGCGTGAAACGAGGCGACCGGAATGAGAAATCATTTGACTTTTTCGTCTTACATTTAAATCGTTCGATCCTTTTCCCCTGCTAGTTTTAATACCGACCGTAAGCCTCCAGATCGAACGTCCGAATTATTGCCGCGCGCAACAATGCAGCACCGTGGATCGCTTGATAGTCGTAGCCAATCGGAATTATATCGACACCGAGCGATTTTCGGCCAGGAAATTACAAGCGTCGCGTCGTCGTAATTCAGGGGAATGGGTCGGAAGGCTAAGTGGAATGATCGTGATTGCACGGTGGCCAGCTTTCGTTTCGCTCTGATAGCCCATAAATTCCAATGGCCAGCGGAAACGGTGTTTATTAAACACCGGCGAAATCCCATTTTTGCAAAATAATCACGAACGGCGTCGGCTAACGAGGGTTAATCGTGTCAACTTCGACAAAACGACCATTAATTCCGGAATTAAAGTCCGATCACGCGCGCGTTTCACGCGCCCCGAATATTTATCGAAAGAGTCGCCCGATCGGTCAAGTTTTACTTTATTACATTTTTTGTTACTATTCCTGCGAGAATATTCCCGGGAAAGCGGTGCTCGCGGTTCGCTGGTTATCGAATTGTGTTTTATGCGACGCAGTTAGCCGATGAACGACGATTTTCATTTCGTGGAAGTGAAGTTCGATCTTCGGCGAACAAGATTCCTGAAATTCTTTCATGCGGTGCGAATTTTTCGAACGGCAAGTGTAAACTTTCACATGATCGGCAAATTAGAAATACCAAACTAAAAGTCAATTATTACATTTCCTGTTCATTAAATAATTTTCGACTATCCTACAGTTTTCCCTTCGTCCCTTTTCTCTTTCCTTTTCCTCCCTTCTTTAATATTGAGTTGTTCCTTAGCTATCGGATATATAAAAGAAATTATTATTATTATCGCTTTTCATATTATGCAACCCGCTGCGAACTGGTATTAAGAACAAATTGCTCGCGACGGTTTTCGATTAGAAATGCACGAATAACGTCAGGGGCTGGCACGACGGTTTAATTTCACGGCAAGTCTTCCTTTAATCGTGGAAAAATCGCAGGAACCTTTCTCCTCGTGAATATTTCAGCGTCCATTCGCTTCGGCGCACGGTCCACTGTTTCAGACCACGAGATTCCGGTTGAAAAATTTACAGATGCAAACAGCGACAGGTCCCTATCGAATGGATCGAGAAGATCCTTGTACTTTGGGGCATTTGCACGCCATGAATCATGAATGCCCTCCGTGCTCCTTCAAAGTATGCACCACGTTGCTTTACAGCCACTCACCGTCGACCTCTCTTCAACGTTGTCCAACGTAACTTCACTGCTACCTTCACTCCCGTGCAGCTACATGGTATCAATTAAACAATTAAGCAGGCCCGGTCATCGAATGCTAAAATTATTCAAGCTCTCATTGCCGTAGCAAATCACGAAAATCCGAAGAATCGTTAAAAATACAAAAATTCCACGTTCAGATGAGAAAGCATCAATTAAACCCTACAGTTTTTATCATTTATACAAAACGAACGAACGATTGCTTTCCAATAATAAATCGCAATTCTCAGATAACACATTCGTATCGCAAAAATCCATTTCCGATTAATCATTCGTCGACGTTCCTTTTTATCCGCGCCGCGACACGCATGCCCATACGTACGTGTTATTTAACAATTACATTTCACAATTTCACCGCAACGATGCAAAGTCCTTTCACGAAACCATTAATCCACAGTGTCGATCCATTCAGCTCCGCCCAAGATACATTTTATTCATCTATTTCCCATGTACCGGGGTTCATATCGACGGGGCCATCGCTAATTCCCGAATTAATCGGCGTCCGTGCAAGCTGCGTAGTTTACGCACATCGGCCGCAACTTTCAATTTGTTATTGCATGCCGCGCGTTTTGTTTCCTCGGCCGAAACGCTTCGAACACGAAACCGATAATGGAACCACGGCTGTTGGGTGGTTGGAGGTTGTCACGGGGACAAAAAACAAAAAAAGAAAAAAAGAAGAGAGCAGAAACAGCAGTTGAAATTCGGTGCGAAGGATTCAATCGAGTATTCTCCAACGACTCACAAATTTCTACTCTGATTTCCCTTTACTTCAATTCCCTTCTATCTCCCTTCTTCTTCGATCGCGGTTCCAAGCACTCTTGCAAATTACCACGTTAAGCAGAAATTTCGACCCTCGATTCGACCGTGCCACGAATTAGTTTGGATTTGGTTGCACTTTTTCTTTCTGGCGTGAATTTCGTACCGATCGACGAATTGTTCAGTTTGGATCGCGGTGAATAATTTTGTACGCAGGTACAGTGATGTGTATACAGAATTATGTTCCTCTGATTCTTCCTTTCTTTTCTCCTGATGGCAAAGATATTTCGAATTTATTTAATAAAAAATATTTGCCTTCTGTTTTTTAATTACTACGAGTGATAAAAAGTGGGAGACGAAAAATACGAATATATCTGGCCGCGAGTAAATATCATGCATTTTAATACGGACAAACTCTTCCGAGCTGGTTTTACCGAGGCTTTATTATTGAAAATAAGAGAGGAAGATAAAGGGTGGAAACGGGGGCAAACGAATGTGGTTGCTGTGTTTATTCGAAGGCCTGTCGTTTTTCCGTTTTCCACTAAAGGGAAACATGTCGACGTGCACAGAATCCGAGCGGTATGCACAAGAATTCTCGAGGAGGGTTTCCCTTTCATAAGAATATTTTCTGGCCGAGGCTTCTCTAATAACAACGGGACTCTGTCTGCTTCCTCTCCTTCTTATTTGCGTTCCCTTTGTGTTACAGTAATTGTCGTGTGGCGGAGAATTTTCAGCTGCGCCTCTTTCGCGCACCGAGTGCAAACTTCTTTATTCCGTGTCTATTCTTCCTTCCTTTTGCCTCATTCGGATAAAGATTATCACGCCGTCCATACGATACTGACATTTTTGAATAAAATTTTCCCAATAAATATCCTGTCTTATTCCCCTATCAATTAAAGAGACCGAGATTGCGTCTCGTTCACAAGCAATGTCCTTTGTCGATCGTTTAATGAAACTATTTTGTCGAATCAAAGAACAAGTCAATCAAAAATTTTCCCATCCGTATGTACCTTAAAATATTGTACATACATGCAATATTGACGGACCGGTGAATTATTTAAACGACAGCAGAGGATCCAGAAACTCTCGGAACGAAGAAGGCGATGGGGTTGTCGATTACGCGATATCGTGACCGCGCGATAGCATGTCCACTGGAAAAATTGAATACGTGTTAGGACGCCACACACTTGGACCGTCGTGTCCTCTTTGATCGCCAGTATTGATAACCGGATCGATACGTTTTCCGACTGTAACAATACCCTTGACCGTGCTGGCAGTTCCGATTTTCCTCCAGCTCTTCCTGTCTCTTTATCCTTCGTGTATCCCCTTTTCTCGTCCCCCGCGGCTCCACAGAGAAATGGAGGAGAGTGCTTTTGTGCCGCGAGTCGTCGCGGGTTTCCGGCACGCCAAGAATTATTTAACGATGGGTATATCCTGTCGAATGACCGGAAGATATAGTATCGGCAGCGGATTGAACGTGATATCCGTATCGAGTTTTAATCCTGCCCAGACGTAAGCGTATATTTCGATGACAAAACAACGTCGGAGGGATTCGACGGTGCTTCGATCTGACAATCGTTTCTGGGAACAGGTGTCGAATGGTAAAAGGAATGACCAATCTTGTTAATAACAAAATCGTACTTTTATAACGGTGCATTGAAAATGATAAGCGATGGTTTCAATGAAGTATTTTCTCGTGGGTAATATTGGTATCGCCTCTCTTCTTTTGCTCGTTACCTTCCGTTTGCTTATTCTTATTCCTCGCTGTTTCTCAGCATTTTGTCCTCTTTTAATCCTCTTCGACTACCCGGTAGTTTTATCCGTCTTTCATTCATTACAATTCCTCTTGAGTTCCATTTGGCTCATCCCTTCCGCTGCAGGTCGTCATTATCTTCTTCTTTGGCCGCATTGTTATTTTCTGCCTTACTTCGAATCTTTCGTTCGCTTCTTCTTTGTCTCCGGAACGGGAAACTTTTACTTCGAGACCATTTGTAGTTCCGCGTTCTTTTATTCTATTCGCAGCCCGTGCGGTCCTTCTATATTTATTTTAATTTACTGTCATCGTGTATTCCCTCTTTAACACTTCTTGTCTTCTTTTTCCCCCGTTTGACTTTTCTCGCTTCACTCTGTCCCTTTATCTATACTCGTTTACTTCTTTCCTTTATTTAATTTCCTTTTTCCAGGATCGTTGCAGTTCCTCCCGGCTTAACTCGCTTGTCCATCTTTCTTATCTCGTTTTACGCCGTTTCACTTCTATCTATTGCAGCAGTTCACGATTAAACCCTTCACCTTACCACGGCGATTTAAATTTTCAAGCCACGTGGAACAATTTTACGAATGAAACGAAACTAGAATAGAAAAGATCGAGCGGGGTTAATTAATTCCCCAGCCATAAGTGTAGCAATAATTTGCTTCTACCCCCTTTTCTTTTTCGCTTTGAAATTTCATCCTCCACTCGATTTCCAGCTCGCACTTTCTCGTTCCGCTTGTTTCGATCCTCTTTCTCTATTGTAGCCACTTCTTCCCGTTGTTTCCTTTCCATTCCGGCGGTTCCTTGCGGCCCCGTCGAATGTTAAAACATTTGCACATTTTTATAGCCGTCGACGTGACAGAGCGAGCCGACAAGAGAGGGACAATAAAATCGATAAGTCCCGGGCTGTGTTGCGTGATATTGCGAAGTATCGTAACAGCACGCGCTGCAGACAGATATTTCACGCGAATGTACGCCGCAGAAACGAGTACACTTGCGTTTCGTGTAGCCCCGCGTCGCATAAAGTGGATGGGTTAGTTGGCCCTCGAACGCTTATTCACAGGCGAGGTAAAATTGATCCCTGGCTAACGTAGAAATAGCGAAAGTTCTTGAACATCATTCTGGGCACAGCAATTGTATTGCGGCGTTTCGAACAAATTATTCGTAGAATTCTTCGGACTCCCATTGGAACGGACACTTCATTAAATATCTATTATACCGAATACGAATTTTCCAGCGACTGTTAATTAGAAGTGTTTTAATTCTAATGTTTCAACCTGTCGTCGTTTGTTTGCAAGATTATTCGTTTACTACGATTATCGGAGGGACAACGAGTTTCGTTTAACGATATTCATATTCGTTCAAAGGGTTCGAGGACAATTGTTTCTCGTCCCCTCGAATCAGGTTTTCATTTTACATCGTCCTCCCGTGGAACTTTACAACTTTCCTTCAGCGTCGCACTATTCCTCGCTTATCTAGTTATCGTGCACGGTCCTATCGATTCGAGGTCAAATATTTTCGTTTCATTCGCCTGAAAATCTTCTGAGCGCTTTTACTTTGTCGGACAAGGAGAAAAAATAAATTGAAGCTGCCCCGCGAAAAATTACGTGGGTACCACGAGCGGGAAACGCGGTCGCGAAGTTTCAGCAGGAAAATATTGCTTTTGACTTTCGCCTTAATGTAAAACCGTGATTCACGACCACCTGTCTAGTTAAATAAACTAAAACGTCGCCGCGAATTAAACGTGGCGAAACAGCTTCCCGCCGTTCGACGAGAAGCGTCTTCGGAAATCCAATGAAATAATATAACCGTCCTGTTATCGCGATAAGTTACTACCACTTCTGCAAAACAAAATCTACAACTCGCGTTTAATTCCCCCCCAGCTTAAGATTTCCTCCAACATTCGCGAAATCCTTTTCCACGTTTTCATTGTCAGTCCTTCCTATTATATCCCCCTTCAATTGCGTTCGATCGCAAACATTTCAATTCGCCAAATCTATAAAATGATCAATTCCAACGATTCGATGAATTGTCGCCAGAGAATCATCATTGCAAAATAATTACGTTTTCTTGTTAATTTGATACGAATTTCGAAGCATTTGTCCTATGCGATTCCTGAACAGCTTTGAATCTCCTTAAATTGCCGAAGGAGACTAAAAAAGGATGAATTCGGAAGCCCACCGTGTCTAAGCCCCTTCTTCTGTGAACCGGAAGGCTAGTACTGGGGTTAAGTTTCCCCAACCTCCGGTCGATGATATATTCGCTAGAATTAATAATTGCCTTCTGATGAATCGCACACATTACACGTCCTGTTACGCGGTAAGAGTTCTCCGGCCCCCGCGCCACCGCCGGGACGGATTAATCTTCGCGGTAACGAGGATTTAACAGCGGCCAAACTTCCGGAAGTTCAGAGCTTCCTCCAGCTTGCGCTAGTCACGCGTACTCCTGGTCACGGTGCTTTTACGCTTGTTTAATTAATCGAAAATGGACGATCGGGAGCGGTGCAGAAGAGGGATGACCGGCGATATTATTCGTGACAACTGAGATTGGCGAGGCAAGGGTGTGTGCTCGAGGTGCTGATAAATTGATAAGTGATCGGGCCAATTGTTTCTCGTATCTTGTTATTTGTGGACGAGGAGACCAAGAACGACAGCTGTGCATTAATTAAAGGATCAATTGTAGTAGATGCATGATGGGATGGAACTATTATTTAGACAAGAAGCTTAAGAATGTTTCGAATTGTAATGCTTCAAAGTTGAAGCGATTTACATTACTCTGCTTGGGCGACACCGATTAACCTACGATCGAGTATCACCTGGCTGATACTAACTGACCTATTGACTGACTGTCGTTAAATGGACCTGGAACTCGAAGAATAAAGTCCCAAGTGGATTTGAGATCGATCCGAAGCTGCATGGAAATGTCGCAATAAGAACCGGTTTCTAAATCCTTTTCCCCGAGCCGTTTAAAAATTCCAATTGTCCCGTCGAACTTTGCTATACGCAAATTAAGTTAAATTCGATATTTCGCTTGTGCCTCCGGGTTCGAATTTCGCTAGAACTTGTTGAAATATATGGTACAGTCCGTTCGATGACGGAACGATGTTTGACGACAAGCGTCTCGTCGTACCGAATGTAACTTTACGTCAGGCGACCCTCTTAAATTCAGAATTTCAATTTAGCCGAGAAGTTCGCCCGGAATACTGGAGAAGGGTTACGCTAGACGTCACCGTCCCGCAGGACAGTCCCTCGTTTCGTCGCGAAATCTCCTGTCCTAAACTATCGAGGATGTCTCGAGCCAAAAAGGGGACGGCTCGCGATTTAGGTGTACGTGTGCGAGATTCTGTTACTCCCGCTTGATTAACATCTGGAGTTCTTCGCGATCGCGCTGAGCTACTAGTGGAACAGTCGCCTCAATTTACAGACTTGCCTCTCAAATATTTTTTCCTTTAACCGTGCACCGAGGGAATACTAAAATAGAGAATTGAAATTTCCACGAATATTCACGCGCGCGCGTCAAACAACGCTGTTAATGTTTTCCCTCTGTGCTACATTTCGCAGAAAAGTAACTGCCGCGTGCGTTGAAAATGATTTGACACGGAGAATTAAAATTGCTCCTCAACAATATCATTCGCGTTTGTCGCGCACACAAAGTGAACGATAATAGACGCGTCAATATTTTTCGAGCGGACATTCAATTATTTCCCAGGGCCTTCGAAAATCATCGTGCAACGTTTCCGCGGACGCAGTGGAATATTGAAATTTCATTGAACGTCACGTCGAATGCGTATCGTGGACGTTTAATAATTGATACGTAACGGGTGACTATTCGGCATTGTATTTCTCCCACCCCGTGAGTTTGTCCTTTGTCTTTTTCGAACGCGGTCCGTAGAGTGGGCTACGATTCGCGTCGCACAGCGGAATAATACCTGCAACAGCTGCGACAACCGTAGTTCGCCCGGCAAGAAGCCTGTCGCGCTAAGTTACGGCCCGACTGACAAAGCCGATGCACAGGACCCGTGGACACGACGACGCCGGGCGTCGCGTCGCGTCGCGGCCAATAAAGCGTTCCAAACTTCTTCTGCGTCCGCGATCTATTTCAATGCATATCTCGTCCGTGCCGCGCCGTCATCGAGCCGGCTGCGAAATATCCGCCGCGCGATATTCGACAATCATATATTCTACAATGTAATCTCTAAAAAAAAAAATCGATTTCCGGAAATATAACACCATGCATTCTCGTTTTTGCTTTATTCCGCTCATTCGTTTGCACGGGTATCGGCATTTTTCTTTGTATTATATTTTTTCTATTCGTGTTACGAAAACGAGTGAAACTTTAATCCGGAAAAATGGACTCAATGGATACGCTCCGCGGATGCAACTGAAAGGGGAGGCTGCAAAACCTCGAGTGCTCCGTCGTGGAATTCTATCCGGGGATCGATTTTCCGATGTCGCCGGCGTTCGCCGTCGACGGTCGAAAAGGCGTTTCACCCGTGATATTCGACGGGAAGAGGAAATCGGAGGCCACCAGATTATAAATCGTGCAGAAAGATCGCGAGATAACGCGGATCCACGGGACGGCTTAACGTAGTCGCGCTATCGCGCCGCGAAAGAAATTTACTGCAGATTACCTGCAACTCGCAACCCACGAGGGCTCTTTCTGACCTGGAAGCCATCTTCGTCGAGGGGAGACACGAGTTTGCTCCGGGGCACGGCCATACCGGATGAACGAGTCGAGATTGGAATATTTTTGGGAACAAAATTTTGGATATCGCGAACGCATCGTTCGTAACGGACTTTAACTTTTCCGGATTTTTCTGCCTTGCTGATTTTGATAGTGTCTCGAATTTTTTCCCTGTTTTTCCCAGCTTCTAAATCGAGTTACATTCGTGTGCTACTGTTTGCTTGTCCATCGAGCTGTTATTTTTGGGGAATTATTAGCAGCTATTAATTTCTCTTTCGCTGGATTACAATGTATTGGAAATGGTAACGAGCAGTATTAGTTTCAGACACTATGATACAAATTGTATTCCAAACGTTCACGAAATAGCAGCATGAAAATATCGTATCGAGCAACAGATTTCTAACGGCGACATTTCCCCTTTTCAACAATAATGCCCACACTTAACCCGCAATGAAAGCCTCAATTGAAATTCATCGACTGCCAAACCTAACCCACCTGAGCTCGTCTCATCCAGTTATCCAGCCAAGAAATTCCCAATCCACCTCTGACTCTTACCCCCTTGAGCGCGCACCCCGTCTGGTCGCAAGTGCGTCGAAATACGGATACGTCTCGCGACGAAATTTGCCGAAAGCAGGAAGGGGGTGTAGCCGGCAGAGGAACAGACTACCACGCCTACGTCCCTAAAATTTCATCCCCTGAATGATTAAAACCTAATGCAGGGGACACGCCTACCGTCCAGAACGCTCGCGTTCACGCGTCGCACCCCTCTGTATAACCATTTTCAACCCTCTCCCCCTCCCGCGCTATCTGTCGCTACACGTTCCATATTCGCTCAACGACGATCCTCTCACTTTCGTCCGCGTCCCTCTCACTTTCCCTCGATTCCCTTTCTTCGCCAGCGCGGCGAGGGTAATCCTCGTCTCGTCCGTCGTTCTCCCGTTTTTCACCCTACGCGCGATGTTTTTTTTTTTTTCGTCGAGGAGAGGGTCGGGACCTCCCTTCACGCAGAAATCCGCGGCTGAATTTTCACGGTCACCGCTTCCAATTTCGGGGCGAACGCTTCGAACGTACAGGGGCGCGGGGTTAAAGGGGGATGGGTAGGGGCAGTGGACGTCTTCATTATGGAACGGGACGGGCAACAAGCCCGCGGTTATACGTGCAATTATATCGTGGTGGAATTGCACGGCGGAGGTAATTGCGAGCGTTGGGTGCGTCGCGAAATCGATGCGCCTTAATGAGGCGCGTCTACCTGTTCAGCGTCGCGTAGACGGGTTCGAGCGAACGGACGAGTCGTGTAACGTTGACGAATAGTGACGAGGGTGGTGGTTTCGGCGGCACTCTGGGGGTTGATGCACGTGCGTGTTGTTCACAGATTTTTGAACCTAATTTGATCGGCCGTGAATTATGTATATTGAAAGCAACGAATTGATGCTTTTGAAAGTATCGAGAGCAATTGGAATTAGTTCTGCGGATATTTGGTATTAACACTTTGCGATTACTTTCGTTGGTATTATTCGCGGATCAGTTTTTCGGTGAATGGCAATGTTTATATTCTTTGTAGTTTTGGTACAAATTATCGGAATTATCGTCTAGTCTTCGCAACGTTTCATCGTTTCAGAAAATCGTCGGTTGGATTTCTCCAGACACGAATTTTACACAAGAGGAAAGGATTAGTATTTTAGTGAAAAGTTTGGAAAGTTCGACTGGGAAATCGTGTCTAAAAATGTTCCGCTTACAATGATTACCCCGGCACTGTGACAGAATCCCCTCGTCCCCTTTAAATCAACCGAGCATGCATCAAACTAACGAACCATGCTCACCTCGTTAACCGAGAAACCAAGCGATAGAACTCGCTGCGAAGCGCGTGGTTGCATAATCTCTTGCATTCGTCTCCTGCAAATCTATAGGGAGAATCTATGCTCCAGACGTTTCGACCTTTTCGAAAGGAAAATTCGTGTATTTCGTGTTCCAACGAATGCCAATGAGAAATGCAGAGATTTACGTAGCAATTATAGAGATGTAGATAGAGCAAAGATAGTAATACTCTTCAGCACTTGCATTAATGAAATTCGATCTTTAATGTTAGGAAATAATAGTAACATTTGGATCGACGAAAACACGAATCAAATCACCGTGATAAATATTTTCATTATTCTCCACCTGACTAAATGAATTAGTTCAGAGTTGCTTAAAGATTCCTGTGAGGGTTTGCACTCGTGGAACGCAAATTGTTGAAAACGCAAAATTATTTTTACGCTTAGACAAAGCCGTTCGATTCAGGAGAAGAGGTCTCGATGGAAAAGTGGCGGCTCGTCTTTCGACCGATACGCGGCTTTTTCAGCGAGGAAATTGGGTTCTCAATTATTCAACGCGACGCATCCTTCGATATCCTCGAGGGAGCAAGACCGATCCTCGGGAAGAAAGCGCTGGAAAGTGGTCCCCGCGTTTCATCTGGTACCTTTTGTTTGCTGCTCCTTTCGCGCGTCTCTGTTTGCACCCAGAACCGCTCTGGAGCGTTTTTCAAACCTTGGCAATCGATTGTCCACGTCGCGGGACGTTTTCGAGAATGGCCTGTGTTTTCTTTGCGGCTAAAGACCACGAGTGGTCATCATCGATCATTCACAGGCGAGGAAATATTTTTCAACTTCCCCTTGATGTCTATCTTTGATAGATTTTTCCAATAAGAAATCTACGCGTTCCTAGGCCAACACTTTTCTCTCGAACTCGGAAGATTTCTCTTTTCAGAGAAGTTGATCATTGGAAGAAAATAATTGTTAGTTGCTTGATTGAAATTTGTAGAATTTTTTGTAAAGTTTTTGTCTAGAAAGTTTCTAATATTTTTATCGATTTCAGGAGAAACATTTTCGACCTTTCACGTACGATTTAAAATATATATTCGCGATGAAATTTTCCGTAGAAATAATTCCGTGGACATTTCTAAAGTAATTTATAAATACTTGCGTTTGATCATTTGACTGAGCAATAATTTGTTACATTTCGTGGGACAAACTGACAAAGTATCTGCCCCTAATTCTTCGGGGATATTTCAGCTTCTTTTCCAACTTCTTCCGCCTTTCTGCTGTTTCATATAATTTTCACTGAAACTTCGGCGGGTCCGCGTTTAACAGGTCGTATCGAGTCGCCTGAATTATTCTTCTTAATTAAGAGCAAGCCAGCTGGGGGACTCGCGAACAACCGTGAAACGAGCACGGCTCGATTGTTCGCCCGTGATTCTGACTCTTTGGAGAACAAACGCGGGTCCCACGGTCGCGATAACAATAAAAGTTACGCGTTACATTCAAATTGGTAGAAACCGCGGCTGCCTAGAATTTAAAAAGTCAATTTGAATTTCCCGCGGGCCCTGGATCCCTTTTCTTCGACACACATCTGCATACGATATACACAGTTCGAATATTTTTCTTTCTGCAATTATTGTTCCATTGAAGAACCTAAAGACGCTACGAATTTTTCTACGTTCAATTACACGATACTGTCTTTGCTTGTCGCGCTTGGCGTACATCGCCGGACCAATTAACATTAATAATTTGTATTCCATGGCCGATGTATTTGTTCGGTCTTCTTATAATATCAATAATTCATTGCCTCGTGCCTCAATGCAGTTCCTGCTGTAATTGTAGCGTTGATTGATTGAATAATTGGCCAATAATTTAATGTACCACTAACGAGCCGTCGTTTTCTATCGTCATACGCCCTAATCAAATATCCGCGCAGTACTTGCTCGCCCCATTAATTCCAACTATCACTGTCACAAAACTTCCAATCATTGCTATTATTACTACTGTCAGCAGATCGATATGCAGCAACCACTAAACTGTTCGCTGGTTAACTCGATCGCTCTTATCACTACATACTGTTATTCAATAATATCGATTTGCAACACAACTGCGCCCGATTTACGTAGGAAGTAGGACATTTTATTAAGTAGGATCGAAAGTGGGAAAAATTGTGCAAAATTATTCTTCGCGTCCGTTCTGGGAAAATCGTGGAAATCGCGAGGAACGATTCGAAATTTCGCGAACCTGTCCCGTGGCATTCGCGTGGACCCAGATTTTTCGTTTACAGTTTCTGTCGGGATTCGTTCGACGCGTCCGTCAACGATTTCAGCTTTCAAGAGATATGTGACAAGCGCCGGCGATTATCCCGTCACGAAACGGTGATTTCTATCCGATGGCCTCGTTCGGGCGCAACATTTTTATCCACAGGATTTCCCTCCCTCCCAGTCCCCAGGACAATAGACAAATAATTCGGCGCAGGTTCTAACGATTCGTCGATTTTTCGTTCTCTAAACGACGTCTGAACACCGTTCGAATCCTTGATTGGCGACCGGTATACGCGTCAATGCTTTTTTTTTTGTATTTAGGAAAGACTTTTCTCCTACGAATTTCCCGAATTTTATTCGCAGGATGATCCTCGTGATTCTTATCGGTAAAATGTAATTGAACGAGGAATATATAATGTATTAATTTTCACAGTCACCATTCATTTTTCAACACCGATATCCAACATTAATCAAGGAGAATATTTTCCTGCTTCATTAAAAGGGCGCATCAATCTTCGAATATTACACGAAACTACAGTTCACAGTTCGAAAGAGCAGCCATAATTTAACGCCGTAACAGAGCCACATAGGAAGCTCGTAAATCAACTCATTCAAACTTGAACGTCAAACATTCATAGTTACGTTGATCTATCGTGATCCCATTATTTGTACTCTTCTTCGTCGCGACGTGTCGTCGCGACGACACGCGGAAAACCGTGCGGACCACGATGTATTATAATTTTCGCAACGCGTTCGTTTCACTCTAACGGCGGGGAAACTTCCGAATATGCCACAGTAGCTGGCTTTTGTATCGATCTTAATTTATGGTGCGCTTCACGTAGGGAACGGGTAAATTCGAGACAGTGTAAGCCATTCTCGCGTGGTCATTAAATAAACGGGTTAATACCCGTCGTTAATGAGGGATCGAGTTTGAGCTTGCCAGGCGAAATTTAATCGAATAACAATTTCGCGGAATTCTGGACAAATTGATCAGATTATTACAGAATATATTTTTCAATGAACCATCAGGACGATTTATTGGCTTTCCGTCTGCAAAGATTATAATTCTTATTGTTATTACCACTTCCTTCCTCGAATTGGAAGTTCCAAGTATTCGATAATAGACAGTGTTTTATTTTAAAGGATTTATTATTGAACCATATTTTCCCTGCAGTAGTTATTTTCTTTTTAAAACGCAGATCAATGTAAGAGAATAAATTTTGTACCAGCGGGAAACAATTTTTAATCACTTTGGCATTCTAAGATGTTGCTTTTCGTTCGTATTTCAATACTGCAATTGATTTCCTTTTTTTGTTTGATTGATCGATTTTCTTTTTGATTTATATTCATAATTGTATATCAAGAGAACATAATTTGGGAATTAATGCTGAATATTATTAAGTGCAAGGTATCGTTCTTCCAGGAGCATTCTTTTGTTCTAAATGTGAATTCAGTCGAGATCGTTCTTTAACCAGATCGAGTTCCATATGGAACTCTTTGTAGCTTTCTCGGGTTCAAACGTAAACTTACGCCGTGAATTCGAATAAAACGAAAAGTTGTGCCCTTTCGTGGCGCTCTCAGCCGACAAAAGCGGTGGGCCAGCTTTTCTGCCTCTATTTGTAAATCGTGATTCCGCCCTCGCGAGGATTTTACAAGCGGAAACGTATCCTCTGCCTTGAAACTCGATCCTCCACGTACTCGGCTGTTTGAACATAAAGCTTGGACGTGTTTGATCTCATTAGCTGTTGAACGCTGGCTTTTTTTTCTTCAGAGAACTCTGTGCTATCAACCGCGTGGGTAGTAAAATGTATGTACATATATGTATGTCTCTCGTACGATAGACATTATATAATATTTTCATTTCTTCTAACTAACTAATGCGTCGTTTACAGTACCGTAAACAAACGTACAACAAATTGCATCAATGATGCACAGTGATTACATTAATGATGTAACGTATTCTGTGCACTGATTTATTATTAATGTAAAAATATACCGAATGTCCATAACTTGTACTCGTATAAATTCATGAATATCACTAGTAATAAATATAAGCAGGTGAATATCGATGCATCCAATGTGCCAATCAAAATAATTATTGCCTCCATCATAATTCTGCGAGGAACGCAGAGATGGCAACGCCTTGTTCGATCAAAGAACTCGTTCGTTAAATTCGCAAGAATTCGTTCTGCAAAGCAGCAAACAAATCTTTCGCTCAAACAATTTCTCCATCGTCAAACCCTTTCTTTCCTCATTCCGTGGCATACGGTTTTCATATCCTGCGAAAGCAACCCCAATCTACATACCCAAGCAGCCGTTTCACCTTCAATCGATCAACCCCCTTTTACCCTTTCTCGCGACCTCCACCCGCGAAAAAACCCTTTCCTAGTTCAACAAAAAGGAACTTCCGAACTTACACAAGTTTTTGCTCAGGCTCCGTGGCTCGCTGTTCGTTACCAGCGCGAACAGAAGGACCGACCCTTCAAAAAGGAACTACAAAAAAACCCCAGAAAAAGAACAAAAAAAAAACGTGCGCGAAGTAAGATCGACGGAGAGCGGCGGATCGTGATCAAACTTCGTACACCAACGCGAACGAGAGTGTGGAGAAAAAAAAGGAAAGGGAGGAACAGCGGGGGAAAAATGCGAACAATTTTGCAGCAGACAATCAGCGTAACGGTTAAGCGAGAGAGCAAGGGGTGTTTTGAATGCGTGGCGGATTCCAGTCAATTTCCGCGGAACAATTTGCTCGACAAACAGCGGGCAAACCGCGAAATCAGTAGTGATTAAAATTAGTCGGGCGAAACGGACGTTCCGTAGGTGCCTCGTTTCCGTTTTCGTCGCGATTCGCCACCCCGAAACAACTTTCAGGGGTTCTTGATTTTATTTCACGGCCTATGTAATATACATTTATTGTTGTCTTCGGATTCTAACGGAATAATATTCAATATTTGTTTGATAAGTAATATTTTTAGCGGAATTTTTTTTTCTAGAATGCATCTTACTTCGTTCACTTTAAGCAGAACTGCGAACAACTGTAATAATTATACTTCATTCTGATTGTGCAGTTTGGATAATGGACATGCGTTTTTCATTTATAAAGCAATTTACGTAGAAGCCGTGGCTTGCAATTATTCGAAAAGTTAATTAAATTCACAAGTTACACGAGCATAACGAATTTTGTAAATGTTTAATCGCGAAGCATTGCTTCATCATTTCTTTATCAGAATCCATCAATTATTACCGGAAGTATGGGCGAAACCTTGCGAATGATTACAATCACTTCCGTTAAATTAATTAAATTGTCCAATCAGCGGACTGATAATAAATTTCTCGTTCGAAATTTTACGACAACCTCTCCGTCTCATATGGTGTATTTTAATTAATTTCCTCGCGTGACTGTTACGCCAAGGTAACGTTTCATCCAATTACTTTGTTCAGTTAGAAGGTTAATTTACAAATTGTTTCAGCGATCATTACGAAAATCAAACGCCACGGTGATAATTAAAAATTATGATTCTCCGCGATTACAAATTGTCCAAAATTCTAAGGATTCGTTAATGTGTACAGTTCAATAACAAAAAAAACCTTCGGAATCTCTGTTTCAATGTCTATTTCGCTTGATCAAAACATTCATAATTTTGCTCCAAGCGCCAGTGAAAATTGTGAAACGAAATTCCATTGCAAATGCGAAGAATTGAAATGTTGTGCATGTTCTAAATGGTCGGCGATTCGTTTGAACTTGTGAGTGCACATCGTGAAGTGATTTTTACCTCGCACAAAAATGCAACAAGTGTAATTACGCTCACCCCCTCCATGCACAGAATTTGCAATTAAACCCGACGTCGTCGCGTCGCAACGAATATTAAAATGACGTTCGGCATACGATCATAAATTGAAAAGTGTCACACGTATCCGTTCGTATTCATACACCGAAGGATGTTAATTACTGTGTAACTAGCAATAGCCCGGAGATTTGAACTTCAGATATATTCGCATGGCGTTATTAATCGTTCGACCGGCACAAAGGCGACGAAAAGTTCATGATTAATTGCGATCCCGTCGATCAGTCATATTATTGAAAATGATTATACTAAACTAAACGCGAATTCTGTGTGAACAATGTTCTAAATGAATACGGTTTTCATTTAACAACAGCTGTTGTTATCCATTATCATGTTATGAGAATCTTCAACGTGGGGAACAAAGAATGGCTGAATTATTATCATTATTATGAACTGAGCAAATTGATATTATTTAAATTTTTATATCCCTCAAGGGTTCAGTAAAAATAGTAGATCAAAATTCACGACTTTATAACTTTAATTACCAAACTCTTTATTAATCATATCTGTGTAGATTGCGATAAATAAATATTTGTTTATTCTCGTTTATAATATATTATAATACGTTAACTAAACAACAGATTATTCAATCCCTTTCATCGATCTCGTGTCAAGACATCACAATGTCCCTTTCTATACCCTAAAATTACTCTGCTAGGCAGCTTCACGGGGTGCCTACCACACCTCACCCCCGCAATATTTTTCCCAACGATCCAACCAGCGTGCACGTTAATGAGCTCGTTGCGAAGACAATTATTGCGATGAGCGCTCTCATAATAGATTAACCAACCAGCGATATTCAGCCATCGAACAGTCTTCACCTATCGATCCATTCCCCATTAAAACGATACGCGGCGAATCTCGAAATTTGTAGCGTGAATGGTGTACCAGAAATTGGGAAGATGCTCAAGACACTTAAAGAGGAATTCTCTTATCCACCGTTATCAACGAGAAGTGTACATGGAAAAATTAACATCGAGAAGAATGTAAAACAAATGTTAATTTTAATTACGCCTCCTTTAGCTCCAGTTAAATATTCATTTCATTTAACGTTGGACAGTAATTGTTTCAATAAAAGTTCCAAGGATTGTTGTTACTTACCAAAACCTAGTGTGCGAGTTCATTTAAAAGCAACAAGTACAGAAGAGTCTTATTGTTAATCGTATTATTCGAAGTGTCACATTCTATTTTTGTCTTCTATAAAGTATTCACTAGTCTATTTTCATTCAATAAGAAATGTCGTGTGCATTTTAACGATTTATGTACTTCGTCCACGAGGTAAAATTAAACGACAAACAAGCCGCCACAATGTATCAGTTCCCCCCATTCTCACTGCTACGTTATTCAACCCCCGCCGCCTAAAAGTCACCGGTCCGGAGAGGTAAACTCGCTTACAACTCGTGGGTCTCCCTCCCTTTTTATTCCCTTACGACTTCCTCCGCCGTTTTGCCCCCAAGTTCCTTGTTCTTTCGTTACAATCCCTCAACCGTTCGGTGTGCAACGTTGAAATAAAGGGGAATACCACGGAATGTATTAAAGAGACGGTGTCGCGTAAGAAAAATGGACTTTTATGGACTTTTCTCTGCTGGATTTTGCTTGGATGGTCGTCGGGGATGAATCATCGCGACAGATCGCGGAAGAACGTCTTCCTTCTTGTTTCGTTTCGTGACATCTGTCGCGATTTTTTATTTCCGTGTTTTTTTTTTTTTTTTAGAAAAAATTTCTCGGTTAAATATTTGTGACAGAATAACGAAAAGGAATTAATTCCGAATTAATCTCGACTGTCCTAAGTAGGAACGTTGTCGCCGGGAAGCATATATGAAATTAAAAGGGTGAAATCAATTCCAGGCATCTATATCGTACTGCTGTACCTAGAGATCGAACGCGTCGCGGATTTCGCCTCGCCTGCGAAGATGAGTCGGACGAATGCCGTTTTCAGGGTCCAGGACGAGCTTTGTTTATATAGAATACAAGGCCGGGGAACTCGACCAATTTCGCGGCACAAAGGGATTTCCTGAATCGGTTGACGACAGTCGTATCTGGCTGACTCTGAAACCCTGGAATACGCCATCTTCTAGCTCGAGGCGATGCCCTTTGACTATCTTTCCGTCCCTCTTCTCTCGCGCTAACGTCTTCACTCCATTCTGATTTGCATTTTGATCTCGCTTGCTGCTAAACATTACTTCTTGCCTAATGTATAAATTACCCCTCTAATTATTTGACACACTGCGCAGAATGAAATACCCCCGGGACTCGTTTAACACGGTTTATTCATTGCTACGTACTTATCTGCAATATTTTATATTTCGAGAGGCAAAACATTTACGGGGGAAAAAGGAAGAAGAGTAGAATGGAAACGAGTGAGATTCATGCCTCTTGATTATTATTTGATAAACTTGTAAACCCCTTTGCTGTCCCTTTTGCTGTTCACATTTTCGATTCCGTTTGATGGATAAAAGATCGCGTATGAATGTTTGCGCTTCCTAGCCGGAGCTAGGTTTCTTTTTAATCGCTTTTAAACCATGTGTCATTCTATCCGTCCAAATTATTGTCGCTTTAACAAATACGTGGAGATTGCAATTCTGTTTTTTTGGTTAATAATTGTGATACATTTGCGGAAAGTACAGAACGATTTGTCCGAAACGACAACGAAAATGATAGATATATTTCTGAATGAAAAAACGAAAGAATTTTCAATCAGTCGATTAATGAGCACGGAAAACTAATTAATTAAAACGGATCTAATGATTCCATATCAATATTCGCCCATGACTAATAACACGGCTGATTAATAATTCTATCGACGAACGCTAAATCATCGGATAATTACCACTCGCTTGATTCGTATCATTTCCAATGTTTCATAAACAATTAATCTTGCCACTTTGTTTATAGATAGCGTTCAATAGATCATAATAGAATTTAATAGATCATTCATGTTGAGCCAATATAAAGTGGACAGATGCATAGACTGCGTAATAAACTGGGGCGGATTTAATTTTCTAATTTATTAAACCCTTAGATTGCGACGAATCGTTCGCACTGCTCAACGATCATTCAATAGCATTTGCCTTTGTAATTGATAGTCGATTTTATCGTTACAATTTTTCGATCCCCCAAGCACACGAACTAAATCTCCCAGCATATTTCACGATGCCTTTAAACCTTCGTATACATATTTGCCTACATAAAACCCGTTCGCATGAAAGCTTTCTGATCAAACGAGCGAATAAAGCAGCACGACAGACGCAAATAATGCGACACCAGGGCGTGAGATAAGAAGGGCAACGTGAAAGAGGAGAACGATGCAGGGGGAACGAGAAGAAATGATCGCAGAGGGAGAATCTGTAGCTTCTGACAGCCTTTCACGAGCGTTTCGCAACCAACGGGACACTTTCTACGTTTTACTGATTTCGCAAAAGCGTCGCTTCTTCGTGCCACGAGGGCAGTGTGAATGCAGTTTGACCAAATCATTTGAAGTATGTAATATCGTATTGCATCACGAATTTCCGTCACATTGTATCGTCATAGGAAACATTATTATGGATCATTTTAATCAATATATTCACAATAACGATGGAAATATGGACGCAATGTAACAGCAATATTTAGATTTCGAAATGTACCGATAATTCCGTGTTCGTTCAAATAAACAGATTCTCGGTAAATCTAGAAGTAATCAGGTGGTAGAAAGGAGAGGGGTTGTGATGGGCAAAATGCACGATCTCCAGTGTAACTAAAGAAACTCACCCCTACAGTCCCGCGGAACATCGTCTAGGAGGTACTGGGCCAATTGTTCACCACCACCCCCTCTAAATAACTTAAGGAACCTCCCACGTAATATTTAACCGGTTCAACTACCATCGACTGACCTGGCCCATTTCTTTAATAGACAAACGGAGTGCGTTCGCTACGCCAGACAGGGCAGACGCCAAGCGGTATGGGGGATGATCAGAAAAATGAACGGAGGAATAATTCAGCGGGGTCGTAATAACGGCACTTTACATAATTGTGCACTCTGAAACTGTGCTGGAAATTTAGCTCTAGGTGAAAATGTACGATGAGGTAAGTTACGAGTGAAGCATGGCGATAAAAATCGGATGCGAACAGGGAAGAGGGGTTGACTTCAACGTTTAAGAATGAATGGCAGTGTCTCAGTTACTCGTGCAAATATTTTTCTTGCAAAAAAAAGAAAAGCGTAAGAAGGTTGAGAGTAATAAATTAATTAGTTAATTATCTTAAATATCTTTTTAAATATCTCTCTGATATTCGACGGTTTTATTATCCACGCTGACGCGAATTCATTTTGGCCGCGATAATGTGTCTTTATTTGTTCGCTAAGCGTGATATATTTCTGAAATCTTAAATCTTTACGTCGCGTTACATTCATCTCCCGGAATGTTTTAAGTTCGCCAACTCTCGGCCACTCGTCGCTGCACGGAAACTTTATCGCCCGGAAATATAGCCTCTGGATGAAAGAGTAATCTCTGCCCCCGTGCGTTTCACCGCTTAATCTTCACTAAAGAAATTGTAAAATTGTATAACATTTGGAATTTATGGGACGAA
Organism: Nomada lathburiana; assembly: GCA_963667235.1. NCBI lineage: Eukaryota > Metazoa > Arthropoda > Insecta > Hymenoptera > Apidae > Nomada > Nomada lathburiana. Next base: position 7,993,913 of record OY763909.1, read on the forward strand.
GGTAGCGCCGCGAACAGATCAACGAATATCCCTCATGTATTGTGATATTCGCCAACTTTGCAACTCTATTTAAATGATTCCTTCATTTCGTTTTCTGTGCTGGCGATTTCGCATGACTTTCCGATGGACAACAGATTGCGAAGTGAAACACACACTTTGAAAGTGTAACGAAAAGTGGAAACGACGCGAAGTGTGTCATACTTGTGCCTCTTTCATAATTTCACCTCGAGGTGTACGATTGCTTGCTACGTTTCAGAGAAGACGACAACGGTGTTGCTCGCAGTACTTAACGAGTTCTAGGCCCTTTTACGTGTCGCGTTTCGAGACCACGTGGGGCGAGAATTTGACGCGCAAAGCGGAGGATAAAATTGTATACGACTCTATAAAGAATTTTAATTCACGGTAACCGGCAGACTTAAGCTGTGCTTCGTTCCCACGAAAAGGAAAATAAAATTCTCGATCGAGCGAGAGAAAGGAAAAAACAAAAATATGCCTCGGCCCACAAAGTCTGTTAAACAAAAAGGTATAACAGAAGCGACGTTAGTCCAGCAAATAAATCGATGACCCAATTCTAAGTATAACACTACTTGTTGTGAACAAAATAATGATAGAATGGGAAAATTAAGAATGTCGAAAATATAGATTCCCTAGAAGTCAACCTTTTATCACAGAAAATGCCTCGCTGATCGATTCTTACGGCCCGAAAGTGTCACTTGGGAAAGGATCAGTCTTCTGCCCCTTTTGTCCTCGATCTTTTCCACTACAGAGGCAGTCCAGTGTCCTCCTTCCTTATTCTGGCTTGTAATTTCCGTCTCAAGTTCTCAACTCCCGACCCCGTGTTCTTTTTTCCTTTCTTTTTTCTCCCTCTTTTGCTACGTGCTTTGCATAATACACGGTTATCCCGTTCACATATAAAAGTCGTGGCCATTGACAGCCGTGAAACGAAAGGGATGAAATATCGTTTCGACGTTGTTCGAGCGAGCTTTTCTTTCCTTACGGGATCAGCTCGCTTGAAGACAACGAGATTCGACGGGACTTCGTTCTCGTGTAGCTCGTCAGGCTGTTGCTAGTTTTTGGTTATGCAAACGCTACCTCTGACAAGGTGGATAGATAGCCTTTCACCTTTGTCCGTCTTGTTTTCTTTGACAGCGATGCCGGCTTTCTGTTTCGCATGAATAAAATTAAACTGGAGTTTCTTTTTGAAGGAAATTTTCAAGTTTGAGGCGTCGTGCTTTTGAACGCGTCTGCGCGCGGAAAAGATTTATCTCTTTTGATATTAAGTAAAAATTTGTTAATTAAATGGACTCTCTGATAACCGCAAGCGTATTGCATTCAATGACAATGAATATACTTTGTAATAAAGAATGATACATTCTTGCCAGATTGCTGGTAACGAAATTTAACGGAATTTATTAACAATTTTTATTAAAGGGAAGTTATTAATTGAATAACTTATTGCTTTCGTTCGGGTTCTAAATAAATTTCCAGTATTGTTTCATCTGTCTACGAAGTTGTCCTCGGTTGTGTTTCATTTTTATGTGCCGCCGTTCTTAAACATCCAGCAAATATTAATTACGTCCATCCCGCGACGAGCCATTTATTTCCCGAGGATTCGCCGGATAAACTGTATCATTTTCCACTAGTCCGGGGAGAAATTAAAATCTCCAGCACCATATTTCCATTCGCAAAACCCGGCTTTAAATGCCAAATCGCGCCGCGGCTACCTTTATTTACCCTTAAGGTCAGGATTTCCCGACGTATTTTATGCGACGAAACAGATACCACGGATAGCATACAAAATGCAATCTTCTCAAATTGGCATTTGTGCACATAATTTATAAATACACACTCTCGTACCATCTCCACTAATCGTTAAAAAAATCTCACCGCGAGCATGTAACAAATTTCATTTGAATAGAATTCATCACAATTGTGCCGTCTCGGTATTTCCAGTGAAAACATTCGTATTACACGCTTGTTGTCGCTTGAATTCGCCGAACGATTCGTGAAACACAGTATCGTAAAGCGAACGCACCTGTATCCAAACTACAGACGATCACTACAGTTATTTAATTTAAAAAAACAATTGGAAAAACGATAGAAATTTTTCCTCCAAGCGTCTTCGAAGATAGGCGAGAGAACGCTGAAAAACCTGCCCTTTGTCGCGTCTCGATATCTCGATTGGTTCTCGAGATACAAGCGTGCGAATATTACCCGCTCGAGACGCGAAATTTATGAATGGCGTCCGAAATTCCGAACAATGACGCGACCTTGCCTTTTTTTCCTGGAAACGCGTACGCGATAGTAGGCGTAGTAAGAAGACGCTGACGTAGCGTCTGGCTCCGACTACCGTTATTGGGTATGGTCAGTTCACGCATGCGAGAGCGAGAGGTCCGAGTTGCGAGAGAAGGACAGCAGTAGCGAAGGGACGAAAAAATCGACTTCTCTTTACAGCAGGATATCTCGAGAACGGAGAATCGTATCGATTTCGTTCAAGGGGGGCGTTTTAAAGGGGAAGATTCGAGCTTTGCAGCGAGCTATAATTTGTTATATTTCGGTCCCGGGAAAGGGTGGAATTTTGCAGTTAAATATTTTAATTCGAGCTTCCTTATATTGACTCTTTGATATTCGCTGTTGTGAATAATATTGCTTATTGTGAAATGGATCTTTTGATGTAAGTCAGTATTGTTTGGTTAAATATTGTGTCAATATATTCCGTCGTGTAAAGTTGGGAATTCGGAACAGTTCAAAGTGATTGTGTATTGAATGCTTGGAATGGATTGTCTGGTCTTGTAGAATTTACGCGTGGTTTTTTATTATTTGTGAGGGGGATTTTATTAGTTATCGTGCGGTGTACTGTCGAGCTAACATTTTCTCGAATATACTAAATGCTGGGACTCGGGGCTTGAAACGGGAACTATTTATATAAACGTCGTAACGTGGTCATCTCGTAGCAAGAATTTTTGGCATTTGCCGAGTATCCGCATTGCTGAGGAATGTTTAAAAAGTGGAATGTATGTCTTCCATAAAACTGACGTAAATTCAGAAATTCTAAGTATAAGAACGTTTGAGAAATCCGTTAAATTTATTCATTAAAAAACAACTTAGTGTTGCGTTTTTCTTTTACGAATCGAAAATATACCATGTGACACTCACAGTATATCTATTTAACATTTATAGTTCAATGAAAGGATTGGAGAAATTATGAGACCTGTTACCGAACGTGCGACTTTTTTCTGGAAACAGATTTGTCCAATTATTAAATACGATCAAGATAATCGAGAAACGAAAACGCAACGCACGTTCATTTTATCTTTGTCGCTGTGTTAAAGCAAGCCGTGTATTGCATTATGCGTCCCACACATTGGAACATTATAACAAATATTTTAATTAGTGTCTGATTGAAAATATTTCCCATGGGCGGTACAAATATGTACAGACATATATTCCTGGAAATTCGAGCTGGCGTTCTCTCGTAAAATTTCACTGTAATGGAATTAAAAAGTCGCTCGATGCTATCCGGTTCGACGTGAAATCGTACGGTGTCGCGTAAAATAATGACCAATTCTATCCTTGTTTCATTTATTCATATATTTACGCGTTTGCAAACCCACGCTGCCGGTGGTTGAAACGGCAGAAAAAGTCTGTTCGATTGTTTACGATCTTCGTGCGAAATTACCGATGCTTTGTTTTATACTACGTTAACTTTCGCGAGAAAACAACCATTTAATTGTAAAATTTTCTCAAATATACGCTGCTTTTAAAATGGTCCAAACTAATACAACTGGATTGATTCCTATAACGAATAATATGATATTATATTATTTCTGCGTTATCCAAAGCTGTGCATTACAAAATATTGCAAACATATTAAATAATGTATGGATTATTAAACAGATAGAATTTCTCGAACAATTTTCTCTGACAGTTATAATAAAAAAAAGCAACCAATTTCATCCATGTGTTTTCAGCGAATTGTTCGCAGAACGAATAATTAACAGAGTCGCATAATTCCCTCGTTCAATCACGAATCACCCTGAAATTCACACAAAATTCACCCCCTCTAAATCGCAAATCGTAACAAAATCCTCTCTCAATCCCTTCGTCGAATATCGAACCAAACCAAATATTCCCACAGATCACATCTCATTCTACTAAAAATATCTAAAAAAAAAGCAACAAAAAATATTCACCCCTTTGCCAATATTAAATCAACCAAAAATTCCCCAATACCCAGCTCTTTTTCGAAATTCCATATAATCGAACTTTCCGTCGCTCGTTCGTCGTCTACCCTCTTCAACCCTCTGTCCCACCCTTGTGACACCCCTCAAAGATCAACACCAAGCACTCGAGCTCTTTCCACAGTTCGATCCGTCCACTACCGCGATCGACACTGACAAAACGTCCCCTGCTGGGCGAATAGCGAGTCCGAACTTTGCCACTGGTGGCGTGCACCGGGCGAGAATGATCGACGACAAAAGTACAAAGGCCATGGGGTGTAATTTATGTGTTTGTCCTGTGTGTAGTAGACCGCCGCTATTCGTTTTCGTGTATCGCACGCGTCATTGGCGATGATAAAGGCCTTTTCTCTGGCTGTGCTCGAGGCGAACGTCGAGGACTGGTACATAGAGGGGGGAGGGATTGACTCGGGGGGGTTCGATTTGTTAAATAGCTTGGGCTACTATTTTTCATCCCAATCTTCGGCGATATTGTCCACGGTGTTCCTTGTTGGACGGTGGGAACGATGTTCTCACGTATGCGAATTTTTCTCGTCCATGTCACTCTGTCAGTCTTTGGATTTGATTTTGTTAAAATATTATCACGGTAACGTTGGTATGCTTAATTCTGTTATAACTATGGCGGTGTTCGTTTCAAACAAATTTCCACAAACTTCCAGGTGTCTCGCGAAGAGATAATAAGCGCAGCATTTTATCGTCCAGGCAACGCATCGGAGACAAGTTATTCAACTTCTGTATTTGTAGTGTGTACAATTGTTACGGTTTTTCAAGCAGAAACGCGATCACGCTCGACCTTACGTTATTAAATCAGAACCACCCCTGGCATAGGCAAAACGTGGCGCACCGTAGATTGTATCAATAAAGAAGCTGCCCCATGCTTCCATCCCTCTGATCGAGCAGATGCGTTTACAAGAAATTCGAGATTCCCGCCCTGTAATCGTATCCACGTAGTGCACGCAAAGAGGGCCAGCGACAAAGGGACGAAGGGTATGATATTTCATATATTTGTCAATTTATTAAAGTGCTTTTAATGGATTGCAACGAGGGCGTAGTCGGAGTTGTGCGTAATCGCTGTGAATCATCTCGGCAAACTTTTGTTGGGAAAATGGGAAAGGGGTAATGCCATCCAGGGACATGCGCTTCTCCGTTTCCGACGCGGCTGCCAAGAAGCTACTATGCTTATCAAATTTTACGTATCGCATACAACACGATTCCATCGATACATTTCGCCGTTCAACAGACGACGATAACAATTATTCTGCTCTTGAATAATTCGAAATAAATGGATAATAATTCTGTAACTACCAACAGAAGCTTGTACCGTGGCAATAATTTTCAGCGCGTTCGTCTGCTCAATTTTAACCGTACGTGACGTTTCAATAATCGAGCTTCGCGTCGAGCAACCCTCGAGTATCTTTTCCGCACTCGTTCACCACGCCCGAATAAATAATCCGTCTAATTCCAAATTCTGAACACCGTCAAAGGAAACCCCAATAGCCTAAAGGCGACGCAGCCATCCCCAAAGTTCCTCTGTTCCACTCCCAAATGTATTTCCTTCCCATGAACCATAGGGAATCCTCTCGAAAACGCTCGCACACGCTTCGTGGCTCCTGCGGCGCCAAAGCGAAACGCAGTAAACAGGGGAAGGAAGAAACGGGAGGAGAAAAGGAGGCAGGGTGGTAGCAACAGTGCTTTCTGGTTATTAGCGAGCCCCAGCCTGTGTACCTTCCTGATGGGGAGTCGAAATATAATTAAAGGTTCGCCGGTGGCCGGCCTAAGGGATGTTTTGGTTCCATTATAACGTGCGCCACGACCCCTCGAACCCAGTGGCAGGCTCTACAATTACGTTCTACCCTCTGGCCGGCTATAAATTTCGATGCATGCATATTCAGAAAGAGAAAGAACAGCCTCCGCCCCACCTCCCGCGTGCTCCTCTTCTTTCTTAATATTTGTGTACGTACATGCTTTGCTTTTACTTTATACCGAACAACAGCGGGCTTTATGTAGGGTGCCGAGAGTAGCGGGTTTGTTAGACAATTTTTGGTAGAGTGCTCTTCTTTGTTCAGAGTACGGGGCGATTTATTTATTGAATACTGTGCATCTTGGAATCGTTTGATTTGCCTATAATTAATTCGACAATTGGAATTGTAGGATATAGAAGCAGGACGAACCTTACGAAATAATTTCTTTCTTGCGCATTGGTAACAGTGTAATAATTAAACAGTTTGGAACTGTGGAGATTGATTGAAGTAAAATATCGAATGCATGTTTGATCTTTTTGAAACTAATTAATATAAATATCGAATGCGCGTTCGATCACGGCTCGCGGATTAATGGACAATTTGGGCCTGTATTTTATTACGAAGCATTTCCCTCGCATCCGGGTGAGCGAATTCTTGAGAGAAGCTAGGAGAGTAAAGCATCATTTATTACGTATTTATTACGTATGTATGCAGGAGGAAATGGAAGTAGAGTGTCTTCGTTTCGCAAGTTATGATCAATTTCTCTGATACACCCGGTGCATGTTTCCTTGCTTGTTTCCTGCCCCGTGTTTTTATGCTACGCTTCGCGAAGTAATCATGGAATTATTACCCCCACGGTCACGACGAAATCCTCCCGCGGAGGGGTGGCTCGATTTATACCGGTGAGACTCAAAAGGCAGCTTTCCGTTTCACCCTCTGGCATACAATACAGCGCGTACATGTGCAAGCATATTTTTTCTTTCGCTGAAAATTGCCGCGGGGACGCCTATGTAACATTAGTGTCGAAAATAATTTGCGAACCGGCAGATTCGTATTCCACGTGTTAATTACTCGAGCTTAATTCCGATGCCGCGTTCTTTCTTCTTTTTACGTTCTCTATATAGGTGTAGCATTTGAATGGTGACCAGAGGGATTTCATTATACTTAGAGATTTTTTTTAAATTGAAAGACGGTCTACTTTGAAAGACTTGCAGATGAGACTGTGTAATTTTTAGGAGCAGTATTTCTTTGTTTTATTGTGGATGGATGTAATGGAAGTAAGTAAATTCTCAGTATTGCAATATTTGCAAGTATATAACGTTCATAATTTACAACAGAGATTGCGGAGCTGGGTAATGAAGGTATTCTTAATTCACATGACCTGTAACACGATTGCCCCCTACTAATTTACGTTCACTGCTTTATTATTTTTATCGTTTTATTATCGAGCCGCGTGTGTTCATTTTTTAATTTCCCCGATCCGCGATAGACTCCATGAATAGCATAGAATTATTTATTATTACAATGTAGCTTGTAGCAAATGTATCCTAAATACCTACACTTACGCCAGTACGTCATAGGTGGTGCAATGAAATTTTATGAAAATTACAACAATGTTATAGCAATCGTTACTATATTTACGAAACGACAGTCACTCTTTAATATCTTACGCCTTACGCAATCAGCTATATTTATAATAATTCGTGTAAATCCGTACGTAATTAATTTACACGACCAAAATTTATATATCTCCACGAACATCTCAACGAATAATATATACATCCTGAACGAACCAAATAAATTCGAAGGAACGAGAGCTGCACAACTGTGCAAATCGTTTTGTCGACGCACACCCCTTTCTTGGCCGACAATTAATTTCGCGGCATTGAAGAGAGGGAAAGGAGAACGACCCACTAACGTTACTCTCTCCTCGCGATACCGCGAGCGAATTACCCGCAATTAACTTCCCCGCGTCAACGAACACCGAGTCACTCCTTTTCTCTGTAACCCTTGCGAACGCAGCTCGTTCTAATCACAGCGTGGTCGTGGCCATTAGAATTTTTAGGTCACCGCGAGTGTTGCGTGCCTCGTGAAAGCATTAGACCGACGGGGGTGACGTTCGAGACGGGGGGCGAAAAAAAGAAACACGGAAGGAAAACAGAGCGGTTGGAGGGTAATAACATCGGCGGGGAATAATTGCGTGCGTGCGTTGGATGGTTTCGCATGGAATCCTGCGACCTTTATGGAAATATTTCAGCTTTTTAAAGGGGTTGATCCGCGCCAGTGGCTGGATATCGAGGGATGCTTTCGAGAGATCGCAAAGGTTTCGGAAGTTTCCGGAGAATTTCGGGGTTTCGTGCCTGGAAGTTCGCAGGGGTGGCTCAGATAAAGCGGGAATGTTATTGGCATCGGGAAACATTTTTCGCAGCCCTGACGATTCGTCGCGAACGAAATTAATTTCCACGCGACTCTCACCTGTTGAATCTGAAATCTAGCCCCACATTTGTCTACGATCTTTCGCGAATTAATTAATTGAAATAGAACATGTGATGATAATTGAATATGATTTAGATTGAGCTGCGATGAATAGAAATAATATTGTAACCGAATTTTCGACTGTTCACCCAGTCGCACGCAGCAAACGATGCAGCCCAATGAAGAACACTTCCTTTATAATTAAACTACGTGGTCAACCGAAATATTATACCGTTAAAAATCAAATTCACTGCTTTTCCCACAAAACAACATTCGGCGGTCGTGTTTGCCTGGTCAATGGGACGGGGGTTCCCGTGTTCCAGGGTGTTTAAAAAAAAAATGTCGTTGCCTGTACACGCGTGCATACATGGAAGAAACGTGGAACACGGCAGGAAAGAAGGGTCCAGGCGGGGGTTTGCGATGTTTGGACACCGTTGCGATCCCTCTTAATCTCGACGGGGGGGGCCATCACGTCGAGTGGTAATGCGATTCATGCGCGTTAATGAGTTCCACGATGCCACCGTGTAGGGTGGATCACTGAATCGTTTTGGTAGAACGATGATTAATGGCGTAACAGTGGCAGAGGGGCGGTTGTCATTCGATTACCTTGCCGCGCGCTTTTATTTGAGTGGACGAAGAATGATTCTGTTGACATTTATGGCTTTCTGCCGTTCAGTTACAGTCCTGTTGAATGGGTAACGATGTATTCAGACTGTGCGAAAGTTTCGTCGGTTTTCGACTAATAAAGCGCGGCGGAGCTTCATTTGACCCGAGTATGTCTGTGGTATTTATCCGTTTTATTCAATCGTATTTATTTGTACTGTTCGCACAGTGTCTAGGTGTATTTTTATTTTATCTTATCCTTGATCGCTGTGCAACAATACATTTGGATATTCAAGACGAATGCGGCGATAGAGCAAAGTTCCCTGGATTATTTATACGACGAAAGCCTTTAACGCTTTCAACTCGAGCGAAGCTTCAGTTGTTTAGGGCGAATCGCTGAAGCTTCCAAGTATTCACATACCTAACAAATTATATCCAGTTTCAGGGAAACTTGCAAGTTTCCCTGCCCGACACTCGAAACCGGTCCGGGTTATCTGCCGGCGTTTCTGAACTTGCCAGACACTACCGAACAATCCTTTAATTACGCCTGAACTTTCATCTCCGCCGTTTCAATGATAGAAAACGTAGGAAAAATCCGTTCGCGAGCAATTCGAATGACGGAGAGCGAAACGAGAGGCTGGAAGGTTCGATCACGATACAACCCGTGTCCGTTGCGAACGTCAGAGGTGTTAATTAATTACGCAGGCCACCGTAAGATACTCCGATAGCCGATACGTTAATCTCAATTTCCGACAGTTAATTAAATAAATGCGTCGACCTAGATTTTACGTTACGAACGATCCTCGTTTGCTTCGGAAATTAATTATAAAAGTGCATTAAATATACATATAAAGATTGCAAGGATAATGGGAAAGTATTTCCCGGAATTTTTATTCTCGAATTTCCGGGATCGATAATAAATTCTCGTTTTCCAAATATTCTGCCTGGAATATTTAAAAGAAACACAAGCTCTCTATGAATACTCCACGTTCACGTAATTACTTAATCGAATAAAAAGAATCGAGCACGTGAAACAACATTGAAAATCAATTGGTGCGGAAAACAAATACGAAGCTTCAATCTGCATGGAATAAAGCAATTTGAAATAATAAAAATTACCAGGAACATGTGACATAAATCACTGAATCCATTCCAAGAAACATCGTAACACCCCCATGTACAATTCCCACCCCTCGCGCAAAATCACACTCGAACAAGCTCGTCGTATCGAGGACCGTTTTGATTTACGCGCATTAATAAACGTTTACCCGTAGCCAGTGGCGTGGCCCCTTTGCGCACAAGGGGCGGATAAATCGAGGGGTCGATGTCCCGGGCGCGAGGGTTGAACACTGTCCCGTCACCGATGCAAAGACGAATGGAACGATCAAATTGAATTCCAGCCAGACAGTAGTCGCGAACCTCTCGATCTTCGGTCGCACACGTATTCGAGATATTATGCATGTATTTACCTCGGTACCTGGGCAGCACGATCGAACGACGATCTATGGGGATTTTCAGCGGGAAGCTTGTGTCTCGCTCGACTGAAAATTGATCGACCCGCGTGAAATATGATAGATCGCAGCGAATTTTATTTTTGGGTACCACGAGGGTTGCACTCACCGGACGCTGCGCTAGTCCACGAATCAATTGTTTTAGAACTTTGAAGAGTTTTAAGTGCAAGTTCGTCCTCGTACGCGAACGGAACGGGGTTGAATTAAATCGTATCAACGCCGGAAAAGTAGAACGGCCATGGATTGAGTCATCTTCGAATAGGGGGCCGAGAATTACCGGCACGCTTTTTACGAGCTACGGATCGCGTGCTTTTCTTTCGCGCGAGATGTCTATCTTCTATCCGCGGGGATAAGCGGCGTGCAAACAACCCCCTAAAGCCGTTCGCTAATAACTGAAGCCGAATGAACGTGTCCCTTCGTAACGAACGATACAAGAAAACGGAGGTCTGCTTATCGTTTATGCACGTTTTACGGAGCGGCGTAAATTCCACGGATGACAACCGTGAAGAGGTAGAACAAGCCGACGGGAAGAAAAAGAGCGTCACGGGCCGTGTTAAGGAATATCGACCCGATGGGGATCCTTTGAGAATTTTGCAACGCGCGGACAAACGAGTCGCGACGAATTAGACGAATTAATCCTGGTAATTGTGGCTGATTTATTCATTTCTAAAAGTGTCTGATGCGATGCGTAAAAATATTGTAATTTATGGCGCACTTGTACCAGTTATACCTACGATTTAATTGGACGAATTTTCCTTGTCGCGATATAAATATATACGTTTGGTATTTTTATTTCAAGTTTGTCCCTCATATTTATTCGTTGATATGTTACTCGTCTGGCAGCGAAGCGTTCATTTCTTCGGTTTCATTGGATGATACTCCTTTGCTTGTTTAAAAACATATCTATCGACGAAGTGATTTCGCGTTGAAGGCCTTTTCAATTAGCTCGACACACCGATCGCGCACGCATTTACATACACGGTCGACGCAGATGCATCGTGCGTCGAGCACGATCGACGTCTGACACGCTTGTCACCATGGATATTACGTTCCATTTGAATACGCCACATTAGGTACGTTCAACTAGCCGACGACGTTGCATTCCTGGTGCAGATTATCGAGAGGGAGAGAGAGAGAGAGAGAGAGAAGATTCGTCTAGCATTTACGTTCGCCTCTATTGTCGTTCGAAATCGGGTCTGAAGCCATTGAAACTTTTATATTTGATAACAATTCCATGCCCGAACTAAAGCGAGATAAAACTGGGACGGTGGATTCGCCAAATAGTATCTGTCCGCAATAATTCGTCAAATAAAAACTCAGCATACGAGAGAATTGAACGTTTACTAAAAATGATATGTCAATTAAAATATAATACACAGCGTTTTATAACTAGAAAACTGTCCTGAAATTTCAATGATCTCTATATTACCACGGAATTAGATTGAATTTCTTTTTATGCACAGAAAGATATGCGATGTTTCTTGATGGAAGATTCATAGGTGAAACGTGTACTTGGCTTAAACGTAAAATTTCAACCTGCGAGAATTGAAAATGTTCCGTACGTTACCCGACGCACCACAGAAACATTGTTCCATTTATTTCCCGTCCCGAAGAATAGAATCAAATTATCAACTCTACGCCCGCCAAATTGATCGTCGTGCCATAAGAGCAAACCCATTCTTTTTTTCCCCAAGTACCTAGGTTCATTAATCACACGTCGCCATGAATAATGCAAGGAAAGCGAACCGCCAGCAATCATAGTTCACTTCGGAACAGAACAATCTGACATTGTTCCGGCCCCCTGCCGTTCATTCATTTCTATAAATTCGACCAGAAAGGTGCGAAGATTTACCCGCTTGTATCGCGGCCGATCGCAAACGATTCCGCCTGGAAGAGAAACATCGGTCAGCCGTCTCGCTAACGGGACGGCGACGCTAGGCGTTCGTTTTTCGCTGTCGACGGCGCCTCCAAATAAATCGGCGATAAATCAACGGGGCCTGGTGCCGCCGCGCCGGAAGGAACGTCGCGACGAACCATGCCAGACGAAGCTGAATAAAATCCACGAAGCACGGTTTCTCGCGACGGAGACTTCCGTCGACGACGCCTCGTCTAGTCGATAAAACCTTCTCGCCGATTTATCTTTATCCACGGTTAAAGCGTTTACCCTGTGACCAGGTTTCCATGGACAAATTAAATAGAACGACGATGCTCCCCTTTTCCCGAATTCTTGGCGCTTAGCTTGTTTATTTTAATCTATTTTGTTCTATTTCGGTTTTGTATTCGATCCGTGAAGATGGAATAGATAGGGGATTTAGTTTCTTTTTTCTAATTTCTGCAGTGATTGATAAGGGCCGATGGTGTTGGGTTGACATAATTTTCTGTCGAATAAAATATAATTCGACGTTGAATGCAATTGACCTGTTAGATAGACGCCGGGAGAAATACAGTGGGAACTTAGGGTACGATTGTAGGTGCCAAAGGACGGCTACCTTTTATTTAATCCTAGGAGTATTCGTTGTGAGTACGCGGTTATGAAGCGTGAATGGAGGCTGTAAACGGTTACAATGGACACGATGTTATAAAAGAATGAACGTGGATTAAATGAAGATATACCGCGACAGAATAATTGTCATGGCGTTGCTCTTCCATGGGTTCCTTCTATTGTAAATGATCCATCACCATTCCACATTATATATCTTTACCCTCGTCGTTAATACCCTCTACAAAAAGGCTCATTGTGCAATTGAACCACCTACCCTATTAATTCGTTTCGATTTTTGCCACCATTTGCGTCAACCATTAGTCCTCCGGAAGAAAACAGTAAACAAAAAATAGAACGATTAGACAGAGAAGAACAAACTCTGTAGATTTAAAAGGATTATTTTTCAGTCACTTAGTAAAACATGTTTCACGACGGAAATTTAGTAAGCTGAAGATCAAACATAGGGCGTACGTCGTTTCCTTTTTGTACTTATTACTTACAGGGGTTGGCACAAACAGGAAACACGCGCACACACACACACACACACACACACACACACACACACACACACACACACACACACACACACACACACACACACACACACACACTCGCACATATTGCAAGCAGAAATTAACTGGTGAACGTGGCGATAAAGGACCGAGTGAATCGGCGCGGCTAATCGGCAAAGAAATTCTTTTCGACGATTTTTAACATCGACGGGGAGACCTCCGTCAAAGTGACGTATTTTCAGTGAACGTTTACGCCAGCTTTGCTGTTCGCCAACCCCTTTGAAACGGGACTGTGAATAAAATTGTTGCCGCCTATCAAACGTTCGAACGCGATTCTCGACGCGCTCCTTGTATAGAAACGGATGAAGATTTATAAATTGCGAAATGTCGATCCGTTTACTGGAGCGATTATCATAATCGTATCTGTAATTATACCGTAAGGATATTTGCCGTCAAGTGGATTTATGCACAATCAGTTTCAAAGAATCAGAAATCGCAGGCTCGTCAATCAATGGGCGATTGTTTCCCGGTCGGAATCGAAATGATCGTCGGTTGGAACGATGAATAAACGCTCGAATGAGAGAATGGAATATATATCTGAATGCACGGAAAGCCTCAATGAGAATTCAGGACGAGCCGCGGTAAAGAAAGAAAAAGGAATGGTGCCTGTTTTTGGTACCAACGGATCCCTTTATGCATTCGCGTGTGCTTCAGAACTGTTGGCGAAAAATTCCTCGTGGTCGCATTGAAAAATCCAGCGCAGCCACCAGTTAAGAATAATTTTCGGTGAAATCGGCGCGACACAGTTCTACGAATTTATACGAACGAAATAGGCACCCATCTCGACGATATAAATCATTTCGTCGGGTATTCACGTTTATTTCGAAGACAGAGAAAGAATAAAATTGCAAAGATCTATTTATGAATAGAATTGAAAATATGACAAAATCAAAGTCCATGGATTCTCCGTTTGCAAGACGTCTGACAAAGAATTCTATCGAACTTCTCTACCGAATAATTACCAATTTCACAGTTACCGAGAATCCATCCCCTGGGGACGACACAATGTATTCGCCACAAGCTCCGGACTAGCATACCCTAATGAGAGCAGGGCAGAAAGAAAAAGTACGGGAGCATCGATCCCAGTCACGAAATCTCTAGCCCCCCCCTCCCCAGAGTTCAATCTCGATAATTTATTTACAATCGACCCCCAACGTCCCTCAATTTCAACGAAACGGGGATTAGGCAACCCATCCGCGCCCTAAACCCTGTCCACCCTTCCTGCAAATCGAATGAAACAAACATATAAAGCATCGACGATTCTCGGCGCAACCGTTCGCCCAAATTCGCCGAGCCTTTCTCACAATAAATTATATTATCCTGACTGTTTGTATCGTCTGTGGGTTCACTGTGACATAAAATATAATGGACGTTCATGGATATGCTAATGGCAAACACGACAGACCTCAAACGATCCGCGAATTTATCGTGGGATGAATTTTCACGAGGGGATATATCCGGAATTATTAAATAATATTGGTTTTGTGGGCGGTTCGAAATTTTCCGACGTGAATATCATTAAAGGATTTTTACGGAAGTCCTTAAGACGCTCTGCTGGCCGCTTTAGGGCCAGGGAAAACTTCCCTTTAAGCAGGCAACTCTAGGGCCTTTTATGAACTCATTCGGGATAGTTAATGAACTATTCGAAGATCTTAAGAAATTGCAAGAAACTTTCGAAACTCTTGGGTTTGTCGGCCTTTCGAATTCAAGGCCAGGCGATCCCTCAAGATCCTAAAGGGCGGCTGCTGTTTCCAAGGGTAGTTAAGCAGTCCAAGCGGTAAACACAAAGTTCCACCATTAATTCGCTGACGAACATCTGCGGCAATTTATTCGTTAAAATGTTATCAACAATGCGTTCAACGAGACAGCCCCTGAAACAAAGATTTTCCAACCTCGAGTTTCTCTGTCCTCTCATCTCCAACCCCTGCGGTGAAAAAAATCTCAACGCCAAGTCATTCACAATTATCCAATATTTCACGCATTTTCGCACCCTGAAAAATCACGTGAAACTGCTCCCTCCAAAGAAAGAATAGGAAAAAAAACCACCCTCGCCACATAAATCTCCATCAAAGCTCCACCCTCCCCTCCGACTACAGAGCCACTGTCAAATCCTCGCCAAGACAAACCAAAGAAACGTGATCCCAGGATCCCGAAACAACGTTCCCACCACTGGCTGTGCGTGGCGAAGTTTCAGCAATTAACCGGTCGGACGCACCCCTGTCCATGAACCGCCGCGTATCGTTTTCCACCCCTCGCGGCCGAACGACTATTTACACAAGAATAACGCGCTTTATGGGATTACGTCAAAACATCGACGCTAGGAATCACCGGCCACGTTCACAATGAACCGAGAAATAGAGAAGAAATCCAGGAGAGGGACGACGATAGCCGTGGAAGGGGTGCGCGCACGGGGGAAAGAAAGAGAACCCCCTTTCGTCGCGAATGCAAAATCAACGGGCCATTGTTATTGAATCGAGGGGTACGCCACGTTTTTTTAGCCCACTGGTTGAGCCTGTATTTTCTGGTTCGTGCCGGTGGCGCGATACGAGCACCCTAATTGGTCGTGTGTATGTTAGGAGGGGGCCTGGGAAGGGTTACGGCGGGATCCATCGGGGGATGGAAATCGTTGGAAAGGAAGCACTTTTGTGGCGGAGATCTGTTAGGGCTGCGTGCGTATGGGTTGAGTGGGTAGAATAATAATTGTTGAATTTTTTTTTCCGGGGTAAATTGTTTATAGAGTCGAGTGGACGATTGGTAGGATAGCGAAAGCTTACACGTATGCATGTAATTATTGACAGGCTTCGATCAATCGTTTCAGTTTGATTGGTCGCGATATCATTCTGTAATATTTTATATCGAGTGAGAATTTGAGGTAATTGAATGCAATTATTTCATTGCTTCGCTGTTTCTTGCGTTCATTATTCCAAAAGTAGATGGTGATTTTTAGAAGGCGGATATTAATCGTTCGATTAACCGAAGTACATTGTACTACTGTGGAGTGTAGGTTCACAATCTAATTAAAAGCTGACTGTGAGCGTCGGGTGAAATAAAAGAACTGGTGGATAGTAACCACGAGTGAAATTAAGGAACTTCAAACGCAAAATTCAAGGACGGGGAAATTGTAATTTAACGAGTAAGCGTGGTATGAAAAAATTAGTTTTAATTGCAGTATTTCGAGTGTCCTTTTGTTAATACTGTTTATACTCTCTGCAGGATATTTCTTTCTCCCTCCTGTTACAATTTCATGTTAAACAAAAGGTACCGGATATTTCATAACCACTTCTGAATATCTCCTTTCAATTCATGTCTCCCAGGATACGCAACCTGTCATATGCTAAACGTGTTCAAAGTTTCAAGCGCTCGATCTTGTCGTCAAGACGAAATTTTCATATATTCATGCGCTTACCAACGTTGCGCACCGTCATTTTAACGATATCGATTAAAACGCGATGAACGATCGTTCGTCGAACGTGTCTTATTTCATACAAATCTTTGAATGATGGCAGAAACTAGCCACGATCGATTAGCAAAAAATAATCGATATTACAAGATTGTAACTATGAAAAATAAGAAATTAATTTCAGGATGTATCAACATTATGATAATTCACAATCAATGGAAATTAATCAAATATCATTTTCATTGAATAGTATTTGTACCATAGAAAAATTATTTTTCCACTGTCGGACCACGATTGAAAATCTTTAAACTTCCCCCGGAAACGTTTGAATTAATCTTTCACGAGAAATCCAATCATTCATGCGCGTTATTTTCATGAAAGTATCCCGCGGCCAGTATCAAATCGGGCCTTTTGTTCGAACATCAAAAAGAAAAATTGAAAAAAGCACAAACGATTCTCACTCGACCCGCGGATAGGTTTCCCCGACACGGGCAGCAATCGATGCGCGGGCTTCCCTTTGGCGGGTCGAATTTCGAGCTGTCACGATCAGCGTTCGATTTTAGATTCGAATGACGTTGGCTTCGAAAATCATCCATCAATCGGAAAAGTAGTGCATCCGGGGAAATCGTGGCAGAAGTGTCAGTTCTGTCATTCCCAATTCTGCCTGCAGCTTTGTCTTCGATCCTGCTGGCAAAGCGACGATGTAACAAAAATGTCAGATTCGTGAAAGAAAAGAATCCTCACTTTTTAGCATTATTCTTCCATTGATTTCGGTATTCTTTTAACACCTGGGTGAAATTTTCCGAAGTTGATTGACCAATTCTCTTTTCCGTTCAGACTTCAGAGTTGATTCGTTCCTGAACTTCTTTTCAATCAACAACGAATCGCCCCGTATATTTTACTACTTCAACATTGTACAATTTCCTTGCGCTCATTAATCATTGCGACGCGATTTGTACTCGCGGCTGTCGAAAAATCAATTATTCGTTTCCCCGAGAAGAATCCCCGACAACGCCGAACGTTCTCGTTCCTGTGTACAATTTTACGTCGCACCATCCACACGTTCCAAGAAACCACCCTTATACATTCGTTCTCTACGCCATCCGCATGAATTCCAATTTCACCGCCTGCACCCGCGCATTTTCGTCTCGCTCTTTCCACCGAAACGGGAACCTCTTAGAGCCGTGCCCGGCCGTAACATCGTCGACATGATAATTTCTGCAACGTCCCCGTGGAATTTCCAGCGATATCGATGCAAGCAGAATAGACGGCCGGTCGCGGAAAATCGAGAAAAAGGAGGCGGACTCATCGAAATTCAACCGACACCGCCCGAGTTCGAGCATCGAGGCCCTCGATCGATACACCCTTTTGCCGGGGGGGGGGGTTTACCCTATATCTCTGCCAGCACCGTGGAATCGTCGGGCCTGTCGATTTTTCTACTGAAAGCAAGTCGAGCGTCAAACGCGGAGGCTCGATTCGTGCCGCGAATAAATTAGCCGTCGGTTTTAAAGCGATTAGAAAGGTCAGAGATTCTGATCCTACCAGATGCATCCAGCGCCCCTTTTTTTTCATGGTCGTTTGGCTCGGGTTATTGTGAACTGTCCTGTCGGGCGTTTGAGGCAAGGAGCGCGGAGTCTAATGAGGTTACCTGAGCGTGGTTTGACGCGGGGTGGTTTCGGGGGTAATCGGACGGACAAAAGTGGACAGCGGGTAGGTACGACTGGCGGGAGGGCGAAATAGGGGTGAATTGTAGAATATATTATTGATGGGCAGTCTCTGCGGGTGAGTAGGTATTAAACAACGAAGAAGCGGGAACACACTGTGAGAAGAATGGCACGGAGGCCTGAATGGAAATAATTGAAAATGTTTCAAATTTCTCGAGTGTATAAATATATATTTTTAATATCATTTCATTGGCAAATATTTCTCGCATGTCTGCCGTCGCTGTTTAATTACAGTAAAATTTCTACGAATCGCAATCATACCAAAACTGACTAACCTATTATCGTGTTCTATCGCTAATTCCTAGGTCCAAAAATAGAAAACGCCCAATATTTACTAACCCCGTGATCATCCCGAACCTCTGAAATCAATCAAAATCCACCGAATCCCTGTAAACAACTAACAGAGCCGTGCAATCAACATCAAATCCGCCTCGCGCGTTCCATAAAATCATTCGCAAGCAAAAAGCAAACACGATCGCCGACCGATCAACGAAGCCAACGCGATTAATCATCGAATTACCAGCAAAGATTCGCGTTGATCCGCGATTCTGTTTTAATCAAACGATCGTTGCACCGCCGGAGCCGGGCACAGCTGAGCTCTTTCGGGATGCCACGGAACGCCGGAAATGTGGCAGGCCCCGGTGGGTTCGGTATTCGAAAACCGTGGGAAATGCGAACAATTCCTTCTGGACCGTGTACACTGCGAGCCGACGTCATATCATTGTGCGTGCGCCAACGAAACCGAGATATTTCGCGAGAAAAGACATTTATTATGGAGGCGAAAAAAAAGACAAACGAACAGGGCAGATAAATCGTGATCACTCGCCGCCCCTAAATAATTTCGTCGAAACACGAGCGATGCGTTAATTTGACCGCCGGAGTGATATCTCGATTAAACGAGGGGGAGGGAGAAAAAAAAGAGACGTTCGTTGTAAATTGAACGCTCATACGCATCGAAATGGCGACAGAAATTTTTCGACGATCATTATTAACGGCCCGCTGGCCGGTAACGATCCACCAACGGTGCTTTTAATAATACCCACGGAAATATTGACCGTCGGCCACGCCAGAGGAAGATTGGATTTTATTAATTCCTCGGATAGTTCGATGAAAATTTCGGTCCCGCAACGGCGACGAAAGGAATCGTTCAACGCGTTAATTGGACGAGAAATGGGGCGGGAAAGAAAGATTGCTTTCGCGGTGGTGGAACGCAAGGTTTTTAACATTGGACGCTTGTTTTCTTTTTTTAATAATGGTCCAGGGATCTTACGGATTTCGTGTTTAGGTCGAACACAGAATTTCGCGTGCCCGCCGCGTTTTTAGCGACACATTTTTCACGTAGCACGTTTAGGAAAGAAACGTCCAATTAAACGTGCGATCGAAGCTGCGCGATGGAGTTTCCTGCTATTTATATTACACGGTTCAGTTTCGCGATGTATCGTTGAATTTTTGTTCCCGTATTGAAGATCCGTCTTTTTCTGACCGTCAACGTGGTCACGTTTAATGACGCGTTTGGAAACGTAATAACGGCGTTAATTAAAATGAAAAGAGAGCTCGACAGCGGCAGGCTGTATAAACCTTTTCTGGTTGTGTCAATATATGCGATACATTCATTGGGGAAATTCAATGTTTGTTACCTGAAACGGTCTCACAGCGCTGTCGAATATATTTTTGGTTCGACGAAATGTACTTAAAAATCGTCGACTCTGCTGCCAAGCAAATCGTTAGCACCCTGTGAACAAGCTGCTGCAAACGGTTCATAGATATATCTAACAAAAATGAAAAGAAATCCCTGTTGTACTCTGTCCTCGTCAAATAAATAATGAATAAATAACACGCTATTGTAGATAATGCGAAGAGAAGCAAAGAAAATCAGCCCACGATCGCTCGGACATCGTTATTTAACCGTGCTCTGCTCAACGATTGCCCACCTGTTTGGTCAACGTTAGAAGGGAAGAAAATATTTTCGAATCGTACGTCGCGAATCGTAATGCGTTATAGCGCGATCCGCCACGGGGAGGAAAATATTTGCACGACGGTGGAGTCGAAATAAAAGTGAACGACGGATTTTTGACGTGCCACGGACGAACGAAAATATCGTCGGGAATTATTCACGCTGCGCGAGAAAAGCAAAACAAAAAAAAACAATGTGGGAAATATTGAAATAGTGGATACAGTTGTCTTTCGTTTGAGAAACATTCATTTTCAATTCGTCTATTATTGCAGAATGTTTTCCGATATTCCGCGGAAACGTTCGTTCGTGTAGAAAAATATAGAAGCAAGTGTACAAAAAACAATCTGCAATGAAATGCACAATGTCACCATTGAACTGCGATTATTCTTAAACATGTTCCGCGTCGGTAAAAGTTCTGTTACAAATGAATTTCAGGATACTATGATTCATTTCTGCGAAACGTTTGTATTTAAAATTTCTTTGCGCGTTGAATCATCCCTAGCTAACAGTTCTTCCGAAAGATAAACTTTCTAACAGGATCCGTCATTAACCACCATGAAAACAGTTCCTCCTCGCGAGACTTCTCGAAGAACCCACCACGAGTAACATTCCTATTCGCATTTTCACCGTTTCCCAGCCCCTCTTCCTATCCTTCCGGTCGCACGATTTTTCGGCACCTCTCGCCAGCTTTCCCATTTCAATTATTAACGCCCGCGACTGCCTGAGGATTTGTCGACGCGTCCCATAGAGTGCGTCGCGACGCCTTCAAACCTCTCTCAACCCTTCCCCTTGCGCACTGTATCCCGTGCTGTATATACGATAAAAAAACAACAGAAAAAAAAACCGCGACCGGCTAGGGTACATTGTTTTTCCGTACGAAAAAATTCCGAATTCTCCGGCCGATCCCGCTTAACGTCCGTTCGAATCGACGCGACCAACCCTCTCGACACCAGACTGCAACCCCTACGCGTTCACACGTATTCACGTATCGCGCGCAACAGAACGAACAGTCAGACAGACAGGACAGGCGGACAGACATGCAGATAGACGGAGAGGTAGAAAACGATAAAAAGAGATGGAACACGGTTGTATTTCCCACGAGATTCGAGGCGTGTGCACGACTCGTACCACACGGAACAGTGTGTAAGCCGATCGACGACGCCATGTGGCACGGCATCGAGACGCATTGTGCCGCGTCGCGACTCCACCGTGAAACAATGGGGGATCGCCTTTTAATAAATAGAACGGATTACGTCATACGGGGACATACGACCGTACGACCATTCTGACCGGCAAACTGCCACGCCGCTTCTGGTTGTGCCCCGTGCCCTTTCCTGTGCTTTCTCTTTTTGTGCACCTTTTAACGTGACTCGGTCGGTTCGTTGTTTAAGCCGAGCTGATTATGCGCGCGAATCGACGGGGGGGGAGATGAAAATGTTCCGTTTTTCCGTGTGTCTTGTTCTTCTTGCCCGGTTTGATCCGTGCTCGGTGCTTTGTTCTTTTTAACGGAACAATGAAGAAACGGTCGGGCCGGGGGCGAAGGAGGGTTGTTTTTGTTTTTTTTTTTTGTTTCGGTGGCGGAGGTATTAAAGAGGCACGACGAGGGTTTCATTCTTGGGGAAGGTCGGGGAACAGTCGACGGGATTTTATTCGGCGTTTTAAACTATTCGTTGCTCGTGAAATTACAATGATTCTGAATGTCGATAAGTTTCGGGGAGTGAATTTGGTGATCCAGTAATTTCGTTGTGTACAAGCGCGCGTCACGATTCGCTGTATTTTTAATCGCGAATTGGAGAATTTCTCGACGGGGAGATTTATCAAGGGCGCGTTCAATATCGGAATGCCTCATTCCGCGTAATGGAGACCTCGAAATGACGTTCCATTAGTCAACGAAAGGGATTGTAAATATTTGTCGGTGTGGTCGTAATGTAAGCAGCGTTAATGTATGGCAAATTGCATTCGTTAATGTGTTAAAACGGTGCGGACTGAGAGGCGTGCCTCGTTCGAGCACGATCAAAGTAATTGAAATAAATAAGAACGATGATTCGATATCAAATTAAATTAAATAAAAGGACCCTCGGCCGAGATAAATGTAATAAACAAGACTCTGAAATCCACAACGAGACGCCTCAATTTAATTATTCAACATTATTTAATCAGTCGTAACTGAAACCGTAATTTGAAATAAAAGCACAAATAAATGAATTGCATGAAATAATTAAATTATAAATACTACATTTATATCATGTTGTATCATATTGCAAATTGCAACTAAATTAATTGAAAGCAAAGTGTGCCAATGAAGAACAGCAGGAAAATTAAACGCCAAAAGGGAACGTCTACTACCCCACCGAGGTACGGGGTGTTTCGTAAGGAGTGCCTTGTATTTTCCAATAGGGAAGGTTGCTTTATATTTTGAAGCGTTTCGTTTATATTCCGCGCCTCGATGCTAGACATCGCGACGGTTGTAAGAGCGATACCTCGAAAACGGATACCACTGTGCCTTTTACCGGCGCATAAATCATTTGGGCTACCGTCGAAACACTTTTTCATTATTGAAAGGGAGGAAATTAACCCACCGTGACCTACACTATTGAGGGGTACGTAGCGCGTGCCATCATGATCGTTCTGTTTTGTGGCTTACTTTAGAAAAGGGATACGGACGTGTTGATACAACCCCCATTAGATTCGGTTTTACCTTTTTTTTTTTTCGACCGCCTGTACAATACATGGTAGAAGCTGTGTCTCTTAAACGAGACGATATTCAATCTTCGTGAAAATGGGTTTCGGGAATGCTTCCGCAGTGTACACAGCGCGGTTTGTTTGAAATTTGTAGGGATGCTACGGAGTCAAGGGTGAAGGGAGGGTTTCTGAATACCCGGTGAAATGTGTTTGTCGTGCAGCAGCTGGAAGTCGTAGTTTCGGTGAAAGTTAGTGCTTACTATTTACCTTCTAATGTTTAGCGTATGACGCATAGGGTTTAGCATTAGGGGTGCAGTGCACGGAGGGTATACATGAAACAATATTATTTCTGACTTTAACGTACGATATTTCGTTCTGCTCGTGCATTTATTTGGCCTAGATTTTTTTTTTTAATTGGCTTGAAATTTCTCAAAATAATCCTTAGTACTTGAACTCCTCAGAGTATAATAAAATATAAGTTGCACACAGAGCAGAATCCTAAATGGCACGAAGCAATATAAAAATTATTTTCATCTATTTACCAGAAATCAGCATAATAGAATAATGTAGGTACTTCGGAGCACAAGGAGAACTAAATAAAAAAAATGTTAAGTCCGATCTTGCCGAGAGACACAACATGCAAATAGAAGGGAGAAACAATTTTCCCCGAAAAACGTGTTACAAGCTGAGGGATCGTTCCTTCGTACAGGAACGGCAATATGATTACAAGCACAATTTCCAGCTCCTCCACTTCGTAACATGACGGATGCGTGTAAGCATAGTTCCAACGGCTTTATGGGAGCACGGATTGAAGCTGAGCCGAGCCCAAGAACCAACGATTTATGGCACTTCTACATACGGCATATGGTTACGACTCCTTTCTTTTCAATCGCAAAGTTGAGGACGTTTATTGTACTACGCTTGCACGCCTATCGCACGCGAATCCGGATTTCATATACTGGATAGGAATACAAGAATATCTCTACCTATACTGTACACTGAATTCCATCTGTCATTCATTTAACAATACCAGAAAATCAATTCTTCTATAACCCTTCTATTTGTGTGTTCGTATATTTTATATTTTCGACTGTAACAAATAAATACAGTGATCGATTATACGTCGCAACCCTTCAATAATAATTGATTTATATTCTCAAAATTCCCTCGCAAAGTGTAGCTCGTACAAAGTACAAACATCTTCGAAATTTGGATTTCTCGCAGAATATCATAATTGTACCATTCCATCCTGAATCCCGTTTTATCTCATTAAAGTCGCAACAATAATTATTACCAGAGGTGGAATGAACGACCCAGCCAGAGGAACGGTGCAGAGCTCTCTCAATTTAACTTATACTCTCATTTCATTATCGGAAAGGTCCCCTCAAAGAGAGACTCGCGTGCCCTTTGCGAAACTTTCGCCTCTGTCGCGTCAAAGGGCCAACTGGAAGTTTCGACTATCGTGCCGTCGTACGCGACTGATAAATGGGGTCGGACTTTCTTTTTTTTTTAACCACGACGAAAACATTATTCCGGGGGACAAAGTGTCTGGCGGGGTAATCGAGTTAGCCGCGTAAAACGTTTCATTTTTAAGCATTCTCCCCTGTGCCAGGAGTATTGCCGTAAACAAAAGCGGCGTAGCCGGTACGAGTTATTTTCGACCTCGTTAAATCATCGTTCACCCTTCGTTTTTTTTTTATTACTCCATTTTGCCCCTGGTGTTTGTTTTTCGTTTGTTCGGCCAACAACCTGGTTCGCGGAATATTTTCAAAAATTTATGCCGATATCGTTTTCCGTTTCACATTTAATATACTTCGTATGTGAAAGTAGCATATATTTACCCATATATTTATCTGTGTGCACGAATATTTCGTTTCTATCTGAGCGCGATTGCAGTGACTTTCAATTCTCACCGCTGTTCTCTGCGTTCCATGCACTCTACATTCGTTGCGCCCGTTCGGCTGCTACGGGGGGAGTCGTTTTGGAGACACGGACGCATAAATGACAAATTGAAAAGTACGCCACATTCGTGTAAGAGTCCTGTAATTTCGCGGGACGCGGAGATTTCTTTCGCTGGGGAACGCGGAGGCAATGAATATATTTTCCCTTCCATAAACCAGACTTGCTGCATTTCATCCCTTCTAGAACCCTTCCCCCCGTTTCTTTTTCATTCGAGATTTTCAGCTAGTGCGTGTATTCGTCTCTGTACAGTGTTTCACGAATTTCTCTTTCTATATTAATTCACGTTGTTCCATGTCAGTTATCGTTTTCCATTCGTGTACGATTTCAACGAACCTTAAATACCTTCATTATCGCTATGTTTTTAAAATTAAAATTCGTTGAAATGATTCGCAAGGGAAACGATAAAGGCGAAGTTTTTTGTTACAAAAAAAAAAGGACTATTTTGCTGCATCGACGTAATTCAACCCTGCAGTTTCTCGATTCTCGCGCAAACACTGCATTAAAATGGTCCAGTGACGCGTAAATAAATCCATATTCGTCCCTGTGCAGCGATTTCGTTTAAAACGCGCTGGAATTTCGTTACGTCGCGTCGCTTCGTTCACTTCATATTTCGTTCCCTCTTGTTTTCCGCGTGTTACACGCGTAATTTTTGCGGCAGATCGTTATTGGCGGTCGTTAACTTAAATAACGCCGCTTCCTGTGACAATTTTTTTCACCGAACACCACCCCCGCCCGTAAATCCATGGGCAATAGACGACAGGCTGTATCTCGCGTTCGTTTCGTACTTCCAGTTTCGCGAGTGCACAGAGTAACATTGATTGTCCAAATAATTGTTAACATTCGGATAGGAATTTTGGCGTATTATATAGAACTTGCGCGGTCTCGTCGATTGGAATTTAATGATACGCGATACGCAATAACAATTACATGCTGGATGAAGTAGGAATGTAATATATTTCGTTGCGCACACTGAATCGCGGAATAAAACAACAATTTTAATCTTCGCATGGAAATAATCAGCTGCGCGACTTTAATTTCAGAGTCTCCCGAATTCTCGATATTCGTTCCGTTTTACTAGATTCCACTTCGCCTTTCGTGTTCCACAAGTCTCGCATCAACAGACGCCCAGTGAACACCGCGCCACGCTAATGCCCAATTTAATCTAACAACGATTCAGGCGTTCATTAAAGTTTCTCCTCCGATACCGGGCCGCAAATGAAAAAAAATAAACGATCGCACGGTCGGATCCGGCGGCCGTAATCTCAAATTTATTCCCACCATATTTTTAACCGCATCATACACCCCTTTATCCTCGAGCCATCAAAATTTCTCGTCGACGCTGCCCCCTGGTACGCGTAGATTTTTTTATATTACACCCTACGCCCCACACCCTCCCCCCACCCTTCCTTTCACTCTCTTTCTCTGTTCCAGTAAGAATCAAAAAGAATTCAATTTGCATGAGAAAGAATCTCCGCCGCTCAAACGCGGTTTTACGGGCGCTCGTAAAGGACGCGAGGAAAAAAAGACTGGCCGAGGAGAGGGAGAGAAAAAAAAAAAAGGAAAACGAAAGAAAGCAGGCGAAGCGAACAAAAAAGACAAGGCGGTGGCTGTGTGGCGGGGGACGGTGGAGAGAGAAAAAAAGGAACAAAAATAGAAATACAGAAACCGAGCGCAATGCGGGGCGGCATAAAATTACGGGAAATTACGTACGTACGTATGCGCCGGAAGTTGCCGCGGAATTTCACTATGCCCAACCGTGTTTCTCTTACTCCCGTTCAGACCGACGCGTCGTTTCTCGTCAATATTAATGCAACCCCCCCGATCGGGACTAATTGTTCGCAGATTCCGCGGGACGCAGTATCCGTGTCCTAATATCTTTCTTCTCGTTCCTTTTTATTTGCTGCTGTACTGGCTTCCGCCACTTGCTGGTCGTAAAACGTCCGATCGTAAAAACGTGAAGTTCCACGGACGCGAAATCAGGTATGCTTATCGGACCGATTTCGACTGCAGTATATATTCAATCGTGCTGCTTTATGGGAAACTGTATCTTTGTTCTGTTGTCTGCCTTCGGATAAGCCGCGTCTCGCTGCTTTACGAGCCGATCCGCCGATGGGCAAGTCGTGTCGCATTATCAAAACTCGCTTCGACAGATTTTTAGTGCAGTTCTTTCGTAGTTCGGGGAATGGAAAGAAATTGAATTGAAGAATTAAAGAATCCTCCAGCGGGAGCATTAATAAGAACGGGAATTGTTATTCCGTGTATGTTTCGAAATGAAATACTGTGAATCAAGACGAAATTAAATTTTCGTTTGGAAATTTGAAAAGATTAAATATTTACCTGAATTTTCCGTTGCGAAGAATTGCTAAATACTTCTCGGACTGCTCCATTATGGAACAATTATTTAAATTATTACGCAGAAATCTGTCGAATTTAAATAATTCCATGAATTACAAATCGGTGCAATCAATTCTTAAGTTTTCGCGTATATCTTTGCAGAGTGTTGTGTTTGAGAGGACAAATACGCTCGTCCCGTTTATTCAGCAGATGCATCTGTTAGTTTTTTTTTCTCCGAGCATTCCCGAGGAAAATTTCGTGGACGCCAAGGAGAAACTTTTCGACAAATCCAACGAAACTATCGTCGAGGCCCCTGCTGTTACGCTTGAAACATTTATGGCGATGAAACAATGCTTTGTACACTCGAAAAGAAACCATTCCTGGCGACTTTCACGGCACAAAGGGGCACACGAGCACCTTAAAAAGCATTTCGCCAAGGAAACTTTGAAGCCTGTTACAAAGCACCAGAAGAGGGGGACGAAAAACTCGCAACCAAATCCGCATTACTTCGAGAACCCATAGAATCTCGTAATTTTTCAGTAATAAAATTGTTACGTTGTATTCTTGTTCCCCAGGAACGTATACCAAAGCATTGCAATTCAATGCAAACATTTTGCGCAAACAGAATTACGTAATCACTATTTGTAATACTACAATTTTCGTCGCAATAATTCCCTACAAGTTTCATGGAAATTTATGTGATATATTATACTGAAGAATTCTATAGAAATTTTGTTCAAGATTCAATTTTCATTTTTTTTTAATGTACCATAGTATATCAGCTATGTTCCATAAATCTTCGTATAGATCACCTTCCTCGGGGCCTTAATCGTGGCGCTGAATTTACAGCCCGATCACCATAAAACCGACCAAATTATGGCGAACCGATGGCCCAATAAATCGACGTGGCCTCGAACGCCTCGCGTTGTTCGCATAACATCCTCGCAGGCGATTCATTTAAATAAAGAATGCCCCCATGGGGAAGCAATCAGCTTTCAGGCAATAAAAAATGGTGACTCTTGACACGGCTATTTTAAAGCGTTTACATGGTGTTTCACCGATCGCGTACGATTTACCTGACCGTTCGATTCTTCCTTTGATCATATTACAACAATATTGCCCCTTACATTGTCTACATTTTGCAACACTCGATTCACCATATAATACCATTAATCATCCGATCGTCATATTAAAATAGCATTACTCTTCACGCTGTCTTTACACCATACTAACCATTACTAATTAACCACCATATTACCCCTCGCACTGTCCACACCGTACCACGTGTAATCCACCGCACAGACTATTACAGAACACCCATTACACCGATCGTCAAACGGAATTCACCATGTTGTACATTACGTTGACTTCAACTCCGTCGACCACTGTATCGATCCAACCACGTCATCCTTGCATTAAATCCACTGTACGACATTGGCCACAGCGAATCATTCCATCAGCCAGCAACTTCTTACATTCACTCGCCCATCCCAATGGTTTCTTATGTCCAAGCTCAGCTCCCCGGGGAATTCACGGGGTCGCCGGGGCTTCGGCAAACGAAACCGTGTCGCGAGTACCGCCGGCTCTGTAAATGGCGTGGCTTATCGGGTCGTTCCGTGGCAAACAGTCCCTTTCTGATCCAGCCTCTTGGCCTGCTACGTCGATGAATGATTTATGCCGGCCTACGTGCAACACTGGCCAAAGTGTCGACGAGAGGGAAATTTGTCGTCCCTCGAGCGAACTCGGGGGCGAAAGGGAAAAAGGGAGAGATGGGGTGAACGATACTGCACTACATCCAGGGCGGTTCGCTTTTATTTGCTGGATATTATTTCTGGACCAAGCGAGTACCCGCGTAAAGTGTGCCGAACTCGCGAAGACGAATACGCGTTGGATGAAAAGGAAGTTGGAGTGCTTCTGAATCTCCGTGGAACTTGGAGAATTTTTCTTTCATCGGAGGAAAGAATTTTTATCTTTTTTTTTTGAGAGAGAGAGATATTAATTTTGCACGATCTATCAACACTTCG
Source organism: Nomada lathburiana (assembly GCA_963667235.1). Lineage (NCBI taxonomy): Eukaryota > Metazoa > Arthropoda > Insecta > Hymenoptera > Apidae > Nomada > Nomada lathburiana. The sequence continues at coordinate 8,023,616 of OY763909.1, forward strand.
ATTTTAGTTTGCACAAATGGCTGAATGTTATAATTCTTTGCCCATTTAATTTGGGTAGCACGAAGGAAATATTTTGTTTCATTTTCTTCACCAGGGGTTTGTGAATTATTTTGCGTTTTATTTTATTCGGTGTCCCCCTCCTTCGGTTGACCGAATTCGTCGGCTTGGAAATTTCATAATAATTTATATTGCATTTATATTCTTCTGGCTATTTAATATATTTGCCTGCGTTAAAGCGCGGGTCTTTTTTTCAGTTTTAAGTTTGATTAAGCGTTTAGTCTCGCTTCGCCGTGAGCATACGCAAGAGATTATAAAAAATTTTAAGACGTCCCGCTGTAAAACAGCGATATCCGGTCTACGTGGCTCGTTTCTACCATAAAACGTCATTGTTAAGCTAACGAAACTACCGCTGCGACGTTTAATCAGAATTTTCTGCTAATTGGGGCGCAGGTGGTTCGGATTAACTTTGTGTCGAGTGCATTTTAAAACTCCCAGCCTCGAGGTCTATGCCGTAGCCGGCTGTTTTTTTCGAAAGTGCTACGATTTATTTCAATAACGAACACCCTTCAAACTATCGCCGACGGAAAACCAAAACACGAAATTTTGTTGCCCAAACAATTAGCAGCTAACGTTAAAGTGATTACACTTGTCAGAGCACAGTTCTTCTCTTATCATAATTATTAAAAATATTGAAATACTTCACGTATTATCCACATTTTGTACAATTACAATCATTTAACCAGTGCTGAGTAAATTGCTATTGTCCCATTGAAAACAGGGCAGAATAAATGAAAGATTAAAAAAAAAAAAATCAATTTCCCGTACAAGGAAAAAAAAGATGGTGAAATTACGCAGCCTCTAATTTATCAGATAAACGATGCAAACAGCACGCGAATCACGGGCAAGCGTTCATTAAATGCCGGTCGAAACAAGGCACAGTTGGTTACTGGCTGTTCTACCGTAAAAAAATCAATTGCCTTTCGGTAAATCATTTTTGTTCATTATTCGGCTCACTCGGTTTCGCTGATTTTTATTCATTAACGGGAAACGCCGGAACGATTCGATTATTCCGCCCGATTATTGGTGCATCCTCGCCTCTCTCCGCCGGGAATCGAATTCGTCTCGCGGGTTGAGATCGATTCACGACTCGTTGTGCACGTTAGCGGGGTACGTTCGATTCTAAATTCGGCGGTAATATCGTCGTTTAAAATGCATTTGGGTACTCCCACGATTGTGCTCGATGGAAACAGAAGGCGGTTATCTTGCGACAATGGGCCCGACAGAATTTTTCGTCGGCATATCAAAATTCATAAAAATATTTCCAACGACTGAATCGTCGAAGTTTCATTGAGACCATTTTAGATTTAGCACTGACATCATTTTTACTTGCTCGTCGACTGCTTGCAGCAACGCAACGCATAGTTCCTAATTGTTCTTTGTTTTTAAGGTAAAATGAGATATATTATGCGTTGCATTATGGGTGATATTTTTTTGCACTGATAAATAATTATCTGTGCCAAACAATGGTTGGAAGGGAGGATAATTAATAGAAAATTAATTAATACAACGATTGAGATAAAATGGATGGTTTTCATTCGCGTTTCAGAGCAGCTGATGGTAATACCCTGTATTAAAACGAAACTGAACCGTTCTAAATAATCTCCAGTGTGACGTTGATCTGGGATCCACCCATAGTCGTAACGATATTCAAAGTGGCTCTAAATTCTTCCACGTGAAGCTAAATACGCGTATCGTTCGCCGGCCACGCTGACAGTTTATTAAAATAAAATTCGTAGATTCCCCTGTACCGCGAGCATGCAAGATATCTCTGTGATGTTCACTCGGCGCGGCGTGCTTCCCGCAGGGTACGATACTGTTATCTTTCACGCCAGAAAAATGGTAAATAAATGAAACGAATTGAAAAAAAAAAAAATCAGATAAAACGAAACATCCGTGAGAATGTTATTAAAAAGAATTAGCCCAATGCTCTTTACCTTCATTCTCGTAAAGAAAAAGCCAAAGAAGAATGAGGGCTTTAATTAATATTAATTCGAATATAATTCTAATATAATTCTAATATCTTTAAGAAGTAGCTTGAATTCAGAAGGAAACAAAATTCCAGATAATAAATGCATCTCTAGTCACGTGAACGGATCGACGGAGATATTTGATGCAGAGTGGGATATTAAAAGTATTCAGTACACTGCGGACAAAGAAATGTTCAATTACGGTAAGAAAATTAATTCTTACAATTGTTGGCTGCAATTCCTCTCGTTTCCCCGCGCTCTGCTCGCAGTAAACGCACTGACAGACTATTTAACCCCGGCCGTGACGAATGTCTTTCGCTCCACTTGGCCCCGAGATCCGCCACGATTATTCTCAATGTAATTCCCGGCCTGCAAGTCCTCCGCGTTGGAAAGAAAGACCGAGCGAAATTTCGGGGAGGACAAGCGGATTCGTCTCATCCCGGGACCGTGTTCATCCCAGGGAACGCAATGATTTAACGACCGTGATAAAACTGGCTGCTCGAACAGGCTGCCCTCGTCTTACGTAACTTAAACTTTACTTTCGAACTCGAGCATTAATTTCCCAGCTGAAACTGAACGTCGCATCGTTCTAAAAAAAAAAAAATTAACCTGGGTCGTTTCTTTGTTTTCCCTTCGAAATGTGCAGTGCATCAGTGGATTTCCTTCTCAAAAATTGTCTTCACTAGATTTAGAAAAGTGACATAATCCTCGTGTATGTCGATTTGTAAAATTGAAAAGCGATGTTCAATAGACGACGGAAATGATTAGGAACCGATGCGATAATAACGCGGCCAAGGATATTCGCCGAATAATGACAACTGTCCAACGATCGATGGCGTCCGTGAAAAATCGTCGCGACACTACTGTCGAGGAAATCGCGCTCAGCTGTACGAAAACACCAAGCGGAAGCGATCCCCCTCGAGGAGGAGTGCGGTGCTTCAGTTAAGCAGTTACTTTAGAGGATCGGTAGCACTTAATTCGGCGGAAAGTGCTCTTTCACCCCCCGGGGGACTTTTCGCGTGCTGCTTAAGCGCAACGTTTCGTAGCCAGCGACACGCGCCACCCTATGAGTCATTCCGGGCGAACCACGTTGAAATATCACCGCTTTTACCGGCTGACACCGTCGTGTGTCGCGATATTCGAACCGGAAAGGGAACCTGTCTACCCTTTCCGCCGCGTGCTTCGACGCTGGAAATGAGTAACAGCGGTTCCCCTTTGCCGTGCGCCCTTTGTCAACCATGCCGCGGTAGTTGTCGATCGTACAGCGAACAATGGAAGTTGCTTTAAATGGTGCACATCTTAAACGTTAAATGATTATATTGACGATTGAACGGAAGACGATGTGCACACCCCTTCGATAGATCTCGCAGTAGAAAATATAAAGGAGGTTTTATTTTGTCGAATTAGAGGTGCAACACTGGTGGCGTGAATTATTCAACGTGAGAACTATGCTTTCGATTGAATTTTCCTGACAATAACTGCCGGTTCTTTTTCGATTCGTCGTTTTGGAGGAAAACGTTGTCCGGGATGTTCCCGTTGAATTTTGTATTATTTTCACGATGCATTATTCCGGGCCCGGTCCCGGCAACGTTTCTGCGATATTCTAAATATTGCATTACTACATCCGAGCGTGGACTCTTTACGAGATAAAATAAATCTTCGTTCTGCCGCCGGTATTACCGGGACTTTATACGGCTAATGGCGGAGATAAACGTGAAATATTAGGAGTGACGTTATCTGGTTTCTTAAAAACCAGCTCCTCGGGATCATAATTATTTCCTCGGCGTTGGCCGAGTTCACGTTTCGACGATGTTGACCCGTACACGTGCCTATTGCTATTGTATTACTGTTGTTGAATGATTGTTGAGAGAATAGCGAGTGAAACGATATCAACTTATTAAGCGTTCGATCGACGACTTGGAGAACGAACTCTTTATGTACGATTGAAATTGCAGAAATTCAGAGATTCAAAATATCCATTCTTTCTTTTGACTATATTAATTAATCTCGTTTTTTATTAATGTTTTTAAGCAGCAATAATCGTGCAGGTGATTGCGTGTCTTTTGAAAAATATATATCGACACGAAATAGTTTGAAAATAAAATTCTGTTTCTGTTACAAAGAAAGAAATATTAATCTCGAGAATAAAATATATCAGAACTTTCATTTATTAATTCCTGTTTTTCATCAATTCTTTGCTACACCAAACATCTAGGTTCCTTTACAAAAAAAATTGCAATGTGCAGTGATCAAATAAAAAACAAGGCTCTTCTGCTGTTCAAGCTTAAAACAACTCAACTCTTTCCACGTTCTCAGTCCTATAGTTATCCAAATCGGGCTTGGCCTTGCTCGAACTTTTCCGCTTGCGTTTCTCGAGCACGCGCCACGCTTTTCGAGGGTGGTTCGACTAACAAGACGCTTCGAAATCGACACGTGTGCCCGCCAACCCCTAAGAATCGAAACGTCTGGCACAAGAGTCCAGAGGACGTTCGACGTGTCGACCCTCGAGAGTGCGCTGGCGCGAAGATTAAATCGCGCCAAAGGGTTGAAACTCGTGTGCGCGTTCTCTGCTTTTTTTTTTTATGAACACCAACGCGCTTTGTGGCGGCGCGAACAGACGAACTTTTTTAACGACTCGTTCTCGCGCGGTTGATTAGTGGTTTTTATTCGGGTCTATTTCAGCGTTGGTGGCGTGGAATCGAATATTTAGATATTTCGCGCCGCGATACAGCGTACGTTACGAATAGTTTCACGGCTGCGAAATTTAGGGGCATCATTTAGAGCTCGAATTCGTTATACAAATAATAAGAAGTGTCAACTGAATCATCCTGCCTCGTTCTGCATATTCTTGGCAATAGATAAAATAAAATAATTATTTTTCGTACAGTCACGGTAAAACAAAAAAAATTAGGAAGCACTTCATTTTATTCGCACTATAAACCCAATTGGAAACCGTAATATTCTAGGCCCCCATAACGTTCATCGATCAAACGGATCAATAATAGACAAAACAAACAATTAAACAATTAAAAAAATCCCATCCCTGAAAAACATTCCAAGCGATGTCCAAAGCGTGCACTGCCATATACTTGACAGACGATATCCCTCGCCGATATCCCGTCGCGCATCTACGAAAAGCTTTCGACAGGTCGACGCGGCGTACGCGCGAAACAATTATTTCGTAAATCGCCTCGATCAAACGGTGGCGTCGCGTCGCCTCGTTTTACGATCATGGACACGATTTTAGATCCAATTCGGCCGGCACGGTAAAAGCAAAACCCGCGGATTATTTACAGGCCAGCATCGCGGGTCGTAAACAGAGTCTCCTGGAGCGTGGTAGAAAGTCAAACTCGATATTGCGATATTAGCAAATAACGCGGCCGGCACGAGATGGCTTCCGGCTACGGTGGATCCATTAGAAGCGATCGATACCCTCGAATTTAATAGATTTCGTCGAGGGCACGTCGACAAGTCGTCCGCGCGATGTTTGAACACGGTGTTATTAAAAAAGTGGGCCTCTCTCTGTGCGCATACACGCGATTCAGACATAGGTGTTTTATGTAGGGTTTTTCTAGGTAGGAACATCGAGGATTGCACCGCGGCGAGGGATAGAAAAATAATCTCCGGGGGATGTACAGACATATAAATTGCATTTTTCCTTTGCAACGAAAAAAAAATGATCGCGATCACTGGAGAAGTTATTATTTCAAGTCTAAGCTCGAGAATATAATGCTTAACAGACTTGAACATTTCATACTTCAAATGAACCGAAGCATTTTCCAATCGTACTTTCATGAATCGTTCAAATAATTCGAGCAAGTGTTTCGTTTGTAATTTCATCGAGTACGCATCTTGGTCCACTTTTTTTTGTAGTTTTGAATTAACGACGTTATGGTCGCAAGTGAATTTCGAATATTTTTTAAAATATCATGGTCTTATCGATCGCAGAGCGTGTATCGAACAAAACGCAAGAGAGATGCACGAGGTCAGAGTGAATGAAATGAAATATACGCTGTATGAGCTCCATGACTTTGATCTACCGTTCAATTTTTTATTCCCCGACGTTCTTTGGAGGTCAGACCATTCGGCCGCTTCGCGTTCTTCTCAAATTACTTTAACCCAATCAGTTTGAACATCGCGCAGACTCCGTTCGCGGGGTTGTGAATTCCTTAAATCATGAACATTTTATGCGGACACCTCGAATTATAATCTGCTAATTATAATAATTTTCGTACACACGGTATTATTATATTGCGGATCGCAGGAAGGGAAGAGAATTTTATGTATAGTTTAATGAAAATATTAACAGCAGGAATTTCTCGATGAATATGGTAATATGATTATAAATATGTGCCTCACGTCAGCCCGTATGATCCGAATCGCTTTTTACCTATCCTAAATATAGAATATCGCAGGTGGAAATCACGACTAATTACCAAAATATTGGAAACAAATTAGTGTATATCAATTACGGCAGAATCTACAGAATCAATCGTCCATTAAGCGGTTGACGAACGTTAATAAATATAATATTTGACTGATAGATATTGAACTGCACTTATGGATAATAGATTTAGGAAATACAGTTTCTCTGTACCCGATTGAAAGGGGTATGCCCAACGGTAATACAAAGATTGTTTCGTGATTAATTAACGCGTATTAAAAATCTCTTCCACCGGGGACTGTATTATTCATTACGAGATTTTCAATTGTTAATTACCAGCCCCGCGAAGTTCATCCTATGCCCGGCGATCAGTATGCAGAACGATATGCCCCTCAATTTAAATTTAAATGACTCGATTAATCGCGTAAAATGTTTCTTCAGCGTAAAAATATAACGCCGACCTGAGACATGAAATATTCAGGCATTAATTACCGTCTGCTCGATTTTCATTATAACTTATCGCCAAATTCGGGCGATCCCTAAATACATTTTCCTCTGAACCCCAGAACAGAAATGTTAATTCTCACCGAAAATCACCTCCGAAGAATATCCGTACCACAAATGGCCATCGAAATTTTTGTTCCCCATTATTCATTCGCCGAATGTTTACCCGAATCTTCATTACGCACCATGAAAATTTCACTCGCGGCTTTTCCCACCGCGTTACGAAAATGAAAAACACTTTCGCAGAACGATCGCCGATCGTGAAATTAATCGTCTGGGGGACGCGTGCACGCGATTAGCCAGAAGCATCGGCTAAAACGATGATCGTACGTTTTATTAATCGACCGGCAGCGAAGCTGTGCCACCTGGTCGAGAGGCTATCTCGATACACGTACAGATATATATATATATATAGCACGGCGGTCGCGATGAGGTAATAAATTTCGTGCAATTACTCTTGCAGTCGGGCGTGCCTCTATGATGCATCTCCGTCCGCCTTTTGCAGCCTTTCAGGAGGTTCTACGGTTAAACGAAAGTGCGTTTCATTACGGCCACCGATTCGATTTCGTCTTTTTCTTTCTTACGCGACGCGTGCTTTAAAGAGAGGGACGGCGATTTATGGGTCGGGGACACGAGAACTCTATTAGCAGTCGATGAGGCCCGATGCTCTTGCAAATGAAGATCTGGCTGGGGTCGTCGGACTCTTTAATCAATGGTAGTTCTTAGAAAGGAGAATGAGAAGCAGAAGTAGAAGTAGATATTTAAACGGGACCGTAAGACGAGGATTGGTAAGTTGGTTTAGTTTGTGACTTTTGTGTTAAGTGTGATGCGATTGAAGTGTTATAATCGAAGAGGGAAATAGAGGAATGAAATAATGTCGAAATATATTCTTGTAGCAGTGGAAACAGTGCTGCAGTATCTACTGTGTAATCAACTGTTGAAATCGAGGATTATTGATAACATCTGAGGAAGAGAAAAAATAACTCCACATGATAGAATTATTTCAGAATTATGGGAAACAATGTCTTTCTTCTATTTTGGGACAGAATTATATTTTTAATAATTGAAACAAATTAATTTGATTGTGTGTGCCTTTCTTTTTAATTCGATCACTGCAGACACTGTTGTCAAAAATTGTATTGATCTTATATTTTCTTGCCGCTATTCTCACCATGAAATCATTTAATTCGGCGCATTAACGATAATGGCCATTGCAAATCAGTGCCCTCATTATCAACACTATTATCGCCAAAGTGTTACAAGATCACGTTCTTGTAGCGAAATAATCGCATTACCAGATGCACGCAAGTGTCGTTTACAACCACCCTGTGCTTGGTTTTAATTGATACATTTATTTCTAGATATACCGGCGATCATATTCATTTGAATTTTGTTCGCACCGTACCGCCATTAACGATGGGATAGATTTATGAAGAAAAAAATAAAAATAAAAAAAGAAATAGCGAAAACAAGAAACTCCGAGTATAGTAAGAAAAACAACAGGGAATGAAAATTGGTTTTTCATGTTTCCGCTTCTTATTTGCTCGGGTGTAATGAGTTTCTCGTGAGTTGTAAATAAAAGGGAAAAAGGGAGAACTCAAAGCTGAAGCCTCGCACAGCTCGATGGATTATAAGCAGACGTTCGCTCGCAGAGAATTAAAAACTTTGTTATATAGATCTGCCACGTTTTCTTGCCGGAACCCGATGAAAAAAGTATTCGGATAAGAGCATTACTCTTACTTGGTAAATAATACTTTTGCTTGTAACGAGTTTCGATTCTTATCCTACGGGTAATAATATACTTTCGTTCGAATTGCATTTTATATTCCACAAAACTCTAGTCATCTTTAATTTATATCTGTTATTAATTTATATTGTGCAATTGATACCGTTCCAAATATAATTTTCAATTCATTAATTTCCCATCGAAAGTCCATTTACTTCGTGTAATTCGGCTGCATCATAATTATTCCATTTTTATGTGCCATCCAATCTTTCCTATTTATTATCATCACTATCATTACCATTCATTGGCGTCACTGTATCGCATACGTATTTGTTGTCGCGTTCACGAAAATTTGCAGGAGCAATTATTTCCCCTTTCCAATACCAGTTTCATAATTCAAAGAAGCCTGTCCCAAGCGAGGCGATTACACACGTGAATTCCTCACGGCAAATGCAATATCGCGCGACTTCAAGGAACAATATTCAGGTTAAATATTGGAGCATCTGCGTGCCACCTGTGGCGCACATATTCAAGTACTTCCTATAATCGGCCGCTTCGTCTATCCGATATCCAACGACGGAGAATAGCACGCGTGATGGAGTTGCCCCGAGAAACAGGCAATTTCCTTCGAGAAATACCCTTGTCAAAAAATTTGTTTCATTTTATCGGCGAAAACTGTACAACGCCGGCATTCAAAGCTGTCGGTGCCTGAACGTCGCCGTCCGACTGGCTGACGAATCTTCTCGTCGAAACGAAGTCGACAGACCACTACACGTCCGTCACGTCTCTTATTACGGTCGCACTTTTCGAAATTTCTTGCAGGCGTGATCGTTGGTCTGGACAGGATTCACCGCGAAGATGGTCAACCTTTCCGACCATCAGATCTGTCCAGTCCAATTCGATTAACTCATTGAACAAAGAGAAACTTTTACGGGCTCACGAAATGTTCTTACAGTTAACAGTCTACTCTGATATGACTGGGACTGGAATTGCTACTTGAAATATAAGGGACCGGTTATCAAGAATTGACTGAAAGCTTGCGCAGATCTAACAATTATATGAAAAAAGAATAAAATAAATATTCTAAATACACCATAAGTACGAAATATAAAATTCGTGAAGCAAATAGCAACTAAGCTGACTACAAAATCTATAGTAAAAGAATCCCCAGTATCGGGTAACAAGAAAATGTTCTTGAACAATAGAATTCTCGGCGCAGGCTATACAAATCTTACTGTGAAGCGATTCGAGGCAGGCCACGTTTGTCGTAGCACTTCCCAAAAGAAAGATAATAACCAGAGGTGGCCTTTTTGCCAGTCTATGGTAATTTCAGAATGTATGGAACGCGCTGCGAGAGACAGACCGGCCTCTCCTGTATCGGAAACTGTGGGCTGCCCGGAAATATTGCGCTCCGGATTATTTACATTTCAAACTAGGTAACCGGCCCCTGCAGGGATATAATCCTTATTTCTTTTTTGCCAACCGACCACGAGAAGGATTACATAGGTATTTTATTGAGGTTTGATTACGGTGCACGTGCAACCGGCATGGATTTGCAGATTTAAACAAATTTTTTACTTCATTTATATTTGTATATTTTTTTTTAGGAAAACTTTGTTCTAAATATTTGTATTTTTTATACTTTTCATTCCTTTGTTAAATACTGTTGAACGAATAAAAGGGAGTTTTATTCGGGTTGTCTTGCGCTTCATATTTAAAATGAAATCTGTTCCAATTGAAACAAGATTTCATCCCTCCCTGCAGTAATTGTAACATAAATATTTTCCCCCTTATGACCAGCCATAAAGTTACTTGCAATTAATCTAAATCAAAGTACTTCCAAGTAGAGAACCACAGCCATTAGAGGTCCCTTTAAACTTGCCTCTCACTAACCCCTTCTTTATCAACTCTTGCTTCTCTACCCAAATCCTCCTGAATCAAATTAATGAATTTATGCCAGCGCAGCCCACTGACACTCCATGTACCTGATATTTCTAAAAACCTGGACCACCCTTTTAGAAGAGGGAAACTAAATACGTTGTATTTCTAAAAATAACACGCTCTTCTAATCTCTGCCTCGAAATTAAGCCCGGCGAATTTCAGACACCTGCAACTACGTCCCATAATTTCGCCCATTAAAAAATAATTATCAGAAAATGATCCGCTAATTAACAGCGAAAGGAAAGTTCCTGCCTTCGTTGCCGCAACGACCGGCGAACAGTGAATCTCAATTTCGTTACCCGCGTTAGCTGTTAAGCATCCATTTTAGGGGGCCGAAATAAAATCGTTATAGCAGTTTCGTTCAACTTTCGGCTTTCAGCTCTCAGCTTTTCAGCTGAATATTCCGACGGCAAAGTTTCGGTTCGCCGGGGCGAACGATTTTTCCGACGGTACGACCTGGCGCTAAACCGAGAAATTCAAGATCACTCACCGCTCAGGTAGAAATGGCTGGTGCTGTTGTACAGGTTGGTCACGACGGGCTTGATATTATCGAACGTCATTGTCTTCAGGAGATTATCCCTCAGGTCCAGCAGGTAGACACCCGGTACACCGGAGAGGAAGTCCGGCTCGAGGGTGACCAGTTTGTTCTCGCTGAGCCTCAGCTTCTTCAGGTTCCTCAGACCGTCCAGCGCTTTCTCCGAAATGTACACGATCTCGTTCTGATCCAGCTCCAATTCCCTCAACGACGGCATCTCGATGAACGTGCGCGCCCCAATCATGTCGATCAGATTGTTGCGCAGATCCAGCCTGATCAGATTTCTCAAACCGTGAAAGCTGTCCGCGGTGATCACCTTGATCTGATTATCGAACAGCTCGAGCTCTTCGAGGGACGTCAGATGCTTGAACGCTTTGTCGTGAAGCGTGCTGATGTTGTTCTCGTTCAGGTAGAGCTGCTTCAGCGCGGGCAGATTGACGAACGTGTCCCTGCGAAATTGAACGGGGCAGAGTTCGTGAGCGGGACAGTCTCTCAATTCGCCGAGGGGTTGAATGGACAGGGCCGGCTATGGGGGTGGGGTGGCTATGCAACTATGCAAAAGGCGGGTCGGAAGAAACTCGACGGGAACAGGGCTTTATGGGGGTGTTAATGGCGTTTGGCAAGTAGAACGACCTACTACCCGTGGGGAATTGAATCGATATTAGGGACGGGAGGTTGGCGCCTGGAGTTTCTTGGCGGTTGGTGCTTTGTTTGACGAGGGATGGGTCGTTGGGTTTGATAGTTATGTAATTGTGTAGGTAATTTCCTTATCGTGGCCCTGCAGGGCAGGGTATAATACGATGCCACGTATAACAATTCAGACTTGCCCTTTAAAAAAATTGATGTACTTGAAGCGTTTATGTAATATATTAAAGAATATACAACGCACACATATTTTCAAACATTTCAACTAATCAATCTAAGTACTTCCGGGAACCGTCCAAACACCCCAAAATATTTTAACCTAACCCCAACCCATCACGACGTCTATAAAAACAGCCCCTCTTCGTTTCAACCCTTTCCCGATTTCTTTAAAAGCCTGCATCTAGTTACGGTTCGTCCCCTTCCAAGTACTTTTGTCACCCTTTCCCGACGTTTACCCTAAACTGACGCATCAAGACGATATTCGAGCGACTGAAATTCCTCCGTGTCTCATCGTCCACGTTTCCATTATCCGTTTCGATCCACATCGGGCGTTCGAGATCTCCACGTTTTTCGACGCTGATAACGCGTTCGCGTAATCAACTTAAAATCGTTGCATCGCGCGATTACAATTTTTGCAATGACATCCAGTGACTGGAATATGAATAATAGTTTGAACGAAAAAGTATGCGATTGTAAAGTCCGGCTCGACAACGCTGCTAATTATTAATCAACCTTAATAGACCTTACTGTTCGACTAATTCTCGTCATAGTCACCCGTATATCCGGCCCGCTGATCGATTATTAACGAGGCGCAACTCGTCGCGTTATCCGGATTTCAAAACCTCCGGCAGCAGCGCAAGAAATCGATTCGATTTCCCGCGGAAGCACGGCTGGATTCACCGAAACGTATTTCACGCCGCGAATACCCGACGCATCGCGAAATTCCACGGCAATTTATACGACTGACGGCTCGTAAAACGCCTCCCTCCTCCCCCGGCCCTCTGCCACGACGAAGACGTTTTCACTTTGCTGCAGGACTCTGTCTTCGTAATGGAGCGTAATTGAACGAATCAGTCGGAATTATGAAAGGTGGCGGGGAACGAGGGAGTTCCTTATCGTTCGAACACCATCGAGCGACGTTTACGGCGGGTCGTAGCGAATTCCAGACGTCGATTATTATCAGCTGGATCCGTTTTGCGAACGGTATTTTAATTGGGCGACGACGCGCAACGTTTCTGCGCGATTGCAATAAGTGCGATCGTGCGATATTCGAAAAGCTTGAAAGGATTTGTTCGTGGGCGCTGAAGGTTTACGTTATTCTAGACGCGCGTAACGATGCGACGATGCGTCGCGCGAATGCGAATGTTCGTGTGCAAATGCAAGCAATTACGAGTGACGAATACTGCTAGGCTTTAGACTGACGTCTCGGGTACGCTGGATCGGGGAGTAAATCGAAGATGAGAATTTCACGGCGCGAGGAACGGTGGGTTAGAAAAATATCTGGCTAGCCGCGCGTGCGATAAAAGCGTAACGAACGGAGACAAATTCATCTCGCTCTGTACTCGCTCCGATTGCAAATTCGCAAGAACACCGATCTCCAAAAAAGTGGAAAGAAGAAGCAAAATATACGATGCAAATAGGAAGCGATTTTTACCAATCATTTTCCAATAGTAATTTCAATAGTTACCAAATACTTTCAACAACACCTTCGGGTCCATGAAATATATTCAAAGAAGAGAGATACGCCGGGCCGATAATTCGAAACGAAGATTCTCGAAGGGAGACCAAATTAAACTAAACGTATTGTTATCTCACCTGCTGACTTCGGTGATCCGATTATCGTTCAGGTGGATCACCGACAGGCTCTTCATGTTCTCGAACGCGTGCATCCTAAGCGTGGAGATTGAGTTTCTGCTCAAATTGATCTCCGTTATCGTGGTCAGGTTCGAGAACGCGTATTCCGTCAGCACGTCGATGTTGGCGTCCTGGAACGTGATCTTCTGCAGGTTCTTCAGCTGTCTCAGCAATTGTACAGGTATGTATTCCAATCCGTTCGGCGTTCTGACCACGAACTTCAACTTCTGCAGGTACAACTGCGAGCCGAAGTAACCCCAGGTCGGGTCGGTGCTGGTGAACGGATTCAACACCAAACAAGTGGCGTCCGTGGCGTTTCTTATGGTGTTGTCGTCGCAGTAGCAGAACATGGGGGCCTGTCTGCCTTCTATCACACAGATATTAACTTCCTTCGTCTCTTTCGCGGCCTTCTTCTTCCCCCGAGATCTCGTCGACGCCGACAGGCCCGACGAGAGCATCGAAGTTAATAGAAGAACGTGAACAAAGATCCAGGATAATTGTTTCATGGTGTCTGGCGTTTCTGTTGCGGATCTGAAAGTCGAATAATTGTCCTTGCATTATTACGGCGACATATTATACGATGCGAGTGGAATAATATTATTTATATTATTATTATTATTATATTATATCATTATAATTTTGATAGACACGGTACATGTTAATTTCTGTCCAATCATTGGTTTGTATTTAGCTCCTGCATAATTACGATTTCATTTTGCTTCCCTTCATAATAACTGTAGTGATTTATTGAATATACGAAACAATATTTTCCAGGCCTCCGTCGCTTCCTTTCCGGATACAAGAAAAATGAAGTCCGAATGCAACAGAATTTCCCGTTCAACGCCTAATCGAGTGCCAAACGTATCTTACATAAACGAGCACTTAAAAATATTGCCCAGCGTTCTCTCTGCCTGTGGAAAGCGCCGTTAAAAATATTCAAAGCTGCAATAAAACAGCGTCACAAAGAATCCCTTAACTCGCGAGCAATCAACCCGCGCAGGCGGATCGAACGCTTTTCCTCGCAAGTTTCCTCGTGCCCCGCGTTATCCCCACAGCGTGGCGCGGGATCATGCTTCATCGGCCCAGAAAAATCTCGCCGCGGGCGGAGAAAAAAAAGGGGTGAGCCGAGAATAAAAAGAAGAGAAAAAAAGGAAGCAGAAGAAAGCCGGAGGCGTAAAGGCCGTGAAAAAAGGGTAAACGAAAGGGTAGCGCCGCGCGGAGAGGAAGGTGAGAGAGCCCGCGAGGGCTTGCGTTTACGGCCACCATTTCACCTGGCGACGCTGCAACTTTTTCCCCTCTCTTTCCTCCTTTTTCTTCGCGGCGAAGACGAGCCGAAAAGGGACAACGGCTCGCGTGCCCCCTTTGAGAAATTATCCCGCCGAGCGGAACCGTTCGCGCCGTATCGCGACTCGTTTGCCCCTATTTTTCAACCGACGTCCGTCGGGGTACGTCGACGCCTGGCGTCGCTTCGTCGTCGCGCGTGCGGCGGACGCACGCGGTCGTAAATGGTTTTACGAGCGTGGAAAACGCACCCGTTTCGTCCGCTTGGAGGGCAGCGTGCTTTTTAACTTTATCGTTGTCTTGCGTGGGAAGGGACGGGGATACGGTTAGACGAAGGAATTCCGCTTGGCGAAGTTTTGCTCGTCTCTCTTTTCCCGTTTCTTAATGTAACGTCGTTTAACGGCAGGAGAAATTGCTGTGAATGGATGTGACGGGCTGCGCACAAGCGGCTTGGAACTTGGGAATAAACTTGTTGTCCGCGTGGCGAACGAGGGACAAGGTGTGAATCGATCGGAATTTAACGAGCGTGGAATATCATTAGCGGGGAGAGGAAATAATAAGTGTCGTAGGTAATGTGAGCTTGCACAAACTCAGATTGTGCACTTACTTTCCGGAGTTTATTTTCTCTTACTCGTTTCGTTGGGGTAATTCATTTTTATTACCCTGTTGTTTAAACGTTTTTGAATGCCTCGCAATTAAATACACTGAACACTTCGGTAATCGTTTTTGCGTTCAAATAACGGTTAAGTAATTTCCGTCCGCCACCGTGCACTCTCCGAAATGCGATGATAGTAATAACAGTAACGATAGTATATAAAGAAATGGCATTCATACCAGGGCGATATTGCGATGCGACATTTTCATCTCATCGTTTACACGAAACGAAGAATTAAGTTTACCCCCGTTGATCTCGACACCTCTTCAACAATCACACCGCGATACAATCCGCTTATTCCTCGCCGTTGCTTCCGGCGTCACACGAACGCGGCGAATACACAAAACTACCCTTCCATTTCGTCCTTCTCTTTTTACATTCGCCGTGAAATTTGTTGGCTCGCAAGGTGCGTCGAATATATTGTTCCGGCTGCGCACGCTCGACTTGTTGCAACGCGTTTTTACCTCCTATCTGTTCTTCTCCCGTTTCCTTTTTATCAACCCTTTTCATTTCCACCGCGACGCGGAAAGGGACGAGCGTGTCACCCGTTTCCCCGTGGCTGCTTGTGTATTTTATAATTGAAAATTCGCATTGAGCACCTGTGGCCCGCGTTCCCCGAGCGTGGGAATAAAAACGTCCTCCGTTACCGTCACACGTTACGCAAGACGGTCCATTAAACGGGTTCGTCGCCGAGGCCGACGTTTCTCTCTCGCAAGCTCGCGTGCAACGAGAAAAACGACACCGAGTTGCACTCGCGACTCTGTCCGCGCGGTTGTCGTTTTGCTCGGCGCATATATTAAAACGGGATTACGGAACGTTTCCATCCGATGAATCGAGCGGTCTTTGATTTCCATTCAACGGCGTGCACGCGTTATTCGCGGGCGAGCAAAGCGATAAATACGACCGCGCGGCACAAGCATGGGGCGATTAAAGAGAAATGAGACAGACCGAGCGAAGAATCGATTGGTCGCGAACGAGAGTGCGGTCATTTCAATTGTTCATCGTCCGAATGGACACGGTTGTTTTCTCCGGTCCACGCGTTGCGCGATTCCTTCTTTCCGGGCTCTCATTTTTGCCATTCGCAAGTGTTAAAAATATATCGTGGCGAAACGTTCGATTGAAATTAATCGCTGCCAAATGTCGCGCGAATACTATTTCTAAATTCCAACAGTACTCGTCGGCTCGTCTATTCCAACCATTCGCCCCGACTTAAAAAAGTGCACCGCCAATTTTCAAATATCCAAACAAATCTATAAATCCTCGCGGTCTTTTGACGGAGGGCCGTAGGATCATTCTGACCGATTAATCACGGGCGAGTCCTCGTTGCACAGTTTCGAGGGAAACGGTTTAAGAATGGAACAGGTTGCTTCGCCAGCACTTAGGGAAGGAGCGAGGGCCACGATTTATCGCCGGTATTCGTGGGATCGTGGAAAAAGAGCTGAGAGGAGACAAACACGAGGCAGACGTAGGCGGAGCAGAGGTTCATAGTCGTCGAGCTCGCAACCAGGACATTCGTCTCTTGCCATTGCCAACCTACGGCGAGATACCGATGGAAATCAAGATTCTGCAGACAGCACGATACATGGAAGCAGTTTGGGAATCGTTTACGTTATTCAGCGAAGCTACAGTTTCTGTCTCTTAAATTTAAGAAGGTGCATTCAAAGGAACCGTCGATAGACTTAATGTTTAAAGAAACTCGCGGGAGAATTACGAGTTTCATAAATCGCATAATGAAATGTATTATAATGTTTCGATTCCGACTTGGAAATATTTTTTTCGTTGCAATTTGAATCTTTTGGGGTGAAACGATACCTCTGTTGTTTTATGAGCCTGGTATGGCGAGGCAACGTGTACAATTTATTTTACGCTATGCTTTCCTTTTCTTTCATTTTACTATAAACGCTGGAGCTCACAATGTTACCTATTCTGTATCTTCTAACGAAAATACTATCAGTAATACGTCGAACAAAGAAGCCCGGGAGATATAAGGATTTTTGAATACGCTTTTAAAAAGTCAGCAATTTAGTACCAGCAAATAAAATATATTACACGCGTGTATAAAATAATGAAGCAGAAATTCATTCATTCAACCCGTCCAGCGTATCCCACAGAATACACACGTTCCACTTTAAAAAATATCTCGTTCAGGCATTATCCACTTCGTAAATGATAACGAAGTTAACAAGCGGGCGTTAAAACGAAAATCAAGCAGCGATACACACGCCGGGGCCGGCTAACGATTTCGTGCTTGATAAACGAAGAAATAAATGAATAAATAAACAAAAATGAATGCATAAATAAATAAATAAACAAATAAATTTTTCCTCTAAAAGAGAAAAAAGAAGAACAAAAAATATATGGGAGGCAACCACCTGGAATTTTGCCCGACAATGTATCGCCAATGCAATTTATTAATTCCTCGATCCAACGACCGGATTTTCCGCGATTCTAGCGGAAACCACGAGAATCCGGAACGGTGCAATATTCGCCGCATACAAAATTCCATGGAGGCCAAAAATTCCACGCTCAAAGGGGCAACGATTCGTTCGTTCGTTGCCGTGGAAATTGCAACCATCTCGCGATAAAGGGACGATCGGTCGGTTAATCAAGGAGCCCTCAAAGCTGTGCAAATTCGTGATACAGAGAGCGCGGTGGGTCAAGGAGCAGCCGGAAGTCGGAAGAAATCAGTCTTCCTTCTGGGAGTGGTGGTTCCCTTTGCCTCGTCAGCTGACTGGAAACCCCGCAGGGTATACTAGTGTTCAAGCCAGTTGTTATGGGCCCCTTGGGAACGAAACTTCGTTGGATGAAAAAAGGGGAAATGAATGGACGCGAAAGGTGTACGATAAACAAATATTGTGATACAATGAAGATCTAAAACGAACTGGTGAAATTGGACGACAAATATGATGATAATAATGAAGGTAGAGAAAAGAAGCATTACGTCGATGTAATTCGAACTTTAATTGTTGGTCAAAAATAGCGCCATCGTTGTCGTAGAAATAGAATTAGGTCGTCACTGATGTCAATAAAACATTATTTTATTATTTTCAAAGACCTATCTACCGAAATTCCAGAATTAAATCAAATTAAGGGCTTTGCGGGGGAAGTAAGGAATAAAATTATGACCTACATAGAAATAGAACCGAGGCAACGTTGATCCCGTAGAAAAGATTAATCAGCCGCCATTAAAAATATATCCACCGAAATTCCAGAATTAACCAGAATAACTTCCCCCCTCAAACAGTAAAACAAGAAATTAAACCAGACACTCGAATCGACGAATTGATGAACGTTAAAGCGAACCACCTGGAAAAAGAATAAAAAAAGACCCAGGGACCTCTACTCAAACAGATCGTAGAGTAGCGGAAGCAGAGGCGGCGAAAGGAACAGAATGGAGGTTTCGCTGTCGAAACTTTTAAATGAAATTCCACGGGTATAACCAGAATGCGTTCATCCCTTTATACCCAGTGTGTCGTGGGTGTCGTGTGTCTTGCGTGTCGATTTTCGCACATACATACGTGCACACCGAAGAACACCTAACAGCGACGAGGGATTCCTGTTGAAAACGCGACGTCGTTCCCGTTTCGTTACTTCCATAAAAACGAAATAGCTATACCATAGAACGTTAAGGTGAGATGCTACGTCAACGACGTACAGCGACAACGTCGAACACACTGTTTGCGAAAGGAAAACGTCCCCCTAATCCCCATCCTTCTAATATTATTTTCCACGCCTCGATATCCTTAATCCAGGCTCGTTACGAAAGGGGAGCAGCACTTCGAAACACTTTCTGTTCCTCCTCTGCGTTTACCTCGTTCGAGGATCGTACAATTTTACGAACGGATCGATGCCCCGACAGTTTATTGCGTATTCCGCGAAGCTCGCGATTCAGCATTCGATCCTTCGTGCTGGGTCGCCCCGATAAGTTTTTAATGATTCGAACGGAATTCTGGAATAAAATTGCTGGGTTCTGTAGGGTTTGGCTGGTCCGACTCGTGCTTGTCACATCGGGGACGAATTAAGTCGATTCAAATCGTCATATGATTATTACGTATTGAAGCCCCGAAATTTTATCCAATTTCCGGTCCAACCAATACTCTAATGATATTACTTCGTAATAATTCAAATCGATGACCCAGTGGCCCCATTAAATAAATACTGCATAAATCCCAGTTAAAAGTAAAACCCGGAGAGACCAATCTCAGGTAACAATTGCTGTGAAAACAGGAGACATTTTAAGGCCAAACCCCAATACGTGAACGCGACACTTGCGTCTCCCTAAAAAATTCTGTCAGAAACGTCGAAACTATACAAGCTCCGCCGAGATATCCTCGAAGTCTTCGCGGAATTGCCACCGACAACCCTCGTTCCACGATGCATAAATCATCCGTCACATTACGGGGGCGTGAGGTCACGCGAATTCGTCGGTAGAAATTTCGTCGTTTGCATCCCGAAGCAGATCGAATCTCGCGACGTGAGAGCGCGGCTACCACGCGAGTCACTCTGTCAACCTGCCGTTAAGAGATCGATGCACCTGGCGGCCCGAACGTTCCCTCCTCCACTGGAAAAACCGGCGATTCCAGTGGAGGACGTGGGCACGCTTCGCAGCCTGGAGTAGAATAGGAAATCGTGAGCAGCCAGACACGGAGAATCATAGGTATTCGAGGGGACCACTTTCGTAGACGATCCCCGATAAGTCTCCTTAATTAGAATCTTATCGGTGCGCGCTCCAGACAGGGCTAACGGGTGTCCCGTAAGTAGTCGCTGATCCCAGCGCTGACTAACGAGGGAGTGGCAATAATTCGGCTGGCAAAATTTTGTTGGACCGAGTGAATTATGCGCGCGATTCTTGTCCTCGAAATATCGCGGAGAATTTCTGCATCGATCGATACGGCATTCGTTGATCAATATCCTTCGATCGATCTGATCCGAAATATTCCAGTTAAAATGGCAAATTTTATGTACGATAATTTCTGAGCAATTTTTGGACCGACCAATCGATACTTCGCCTCTCAGCGTGTTCCGTTTAAGTTCAGCTTGTTCCTGAAACGTTCAATCTCGGGCCACAGGCGTGTTCCTAAGGCGTCTGTGTAACGCTGGCGTGTTTCTCAAACAAGATTTGCATAGACCCTGCGTACTCCGGCAAAATTTCTGTTTTCCTCGTACATTAATCTCCCCGTTCGATGATCTCGCCGTTCCAAATTGCAAAAGATACCTCGCACCAACGAATAAAAACGGTCCCCGACATCGCGGAACACAAAAAGATTTTTCAAATCGCCGGCAAAAGATTCCCCTACAATTTCGAAACAACTTCGCAAATCCGTAATAGAAATCGCGCACGTTCTACTTTCGAGCAATCGATCCGCGATTCTTTCCATCGCGAAACAGATCGCCCGAGAGGGAACACGACCGATTTAGCAATAATAACCGCGACGAATCTTCGTCGTAAGCTGAAAGTTTGCACGGCCACGTGACGCCCCGCCGCGGGAAAATCATAAAAGTTTCCCAGCCGGGACCGGATACCGTTTCACCTTTATCTTTCCACTCGCCGACAAAGTTTTCCGCCGCGACGCAGGCAAGTACGTACACGGGATTCCTGCTCGATCTCTTCTCGCGTTTGCCCGCTGCACCCTCGAGCACGTCCGTCGACCGTGTGCATCTTCGAGCACGGGGAAGAAAACGATCCTCCGTTAATTATAGATGGGGCACAGTCGATGCGACGGCCGTGTGTACACGCCTCGAGAGGTTGCGTGCGATTATCGAGATTTCTGAAGAGGCTGGAAGAATGCGCCGCCGAGAGAAGTCTTGGTGAAGTTTCGCGAAGCCGGTGCTTTCTTTGCGATTTTGTCGGGCGAACCTCGACGACGCGACGTTTACGTTAATCACGCGCGTTTAATAGTACTTCTGAGAAGGTCGGATCTTTTGGAAAGAAATATTCGTTTAATTAATCCCTCGAGGTAATTGTTTCACGTGCAGGATGTATTTTTTAATAGTCAGATCTGCTCTGCGACGAAAATAAATTTCTTGCGAGGGCGCAGATAACATTTTCGTGGCGAAGATAGATTTTATTTCATGGAGAATATATTGTCTACGTTACGCTTAATTTTCCCCTCCGCTAATTATTCTTCGGTTTGATTTATTCGATTAATATAACGTTCCTGTTATTTGTATCTTTATTCTACTTTGTAATTAATTGATAAAGGCATTTGATATCTCCGCTTCTAAAATTTCCCAAATCCAGATATTTAAATATTGCCGTTCCAACTGATCTCGATTAAATTTGATTTCAGTTTCATTATCAATCAACCTCATTCGTTTTATTATACGATAATAGTAATAATTTCAACAAATAATCTATGATCTCGTTCCACCGTACTCGAGCAACGCTCGTTATGCAGAATCTGAAAATACGTAAAGAAAACCAACAGAGAAACGAATATTCAACACCGAAAAGCTAAATGGTAACACACTCGCATTGTTGTTTGCGAATGGGTCCATTTATTCCAGTACGAAACGGTCAGCGTCGGGCCTATTTCAGAAGAAATTCAAGCGAGACCGGAGCGTGCCCGTGCGGATCCACGGCAGCGCGAAGCAATATACGCGGTTGCTGTTAACGATGCGTGCGTTAAAGTGGACTGAAAATGTAAATATCGCGTGCTGCGCGTTGATGTTCCTGTAAACCGACCGACAGAACTTCCATTTCCTTTCACGAGCCACGAAAACGATGGAAAACGAAACGTCGCGTGGTCGCGTATGAACATTGAACGTATCAGAAAACCAGAGGAGCAAGTCCGTTCATCGACCGAATTGCCCTTCTATTCTTTCCAGAAAAGGAAACACATTTAAAGTGGCCACCGTGTGCAAAATATTTTTATCCGTTGTGAAATGCCAGGGGACGAGATTACGAAATAATGCCACGATGTTTGGAGGAACAGGCTTTGGCTATTGTAAATCGTAATTTGTAAATTGTATGAAACGGTCGCACGTTTAACAATACTAAAGCTTTCTCTGCAATTTCGACAAGTTATGTTTAGCGAATGGAAAAAATATTTAATATCACGATGCACGAGTCTCATTGCAGTAATTGTACATCATGATCCCCTCGTATTCTGGGAAATTACGACACGTAGAATGCTGGATTATTTCTACTTTCGGTCATTTCGCGGTAGATAGAGCCGAGACGTATTCCCCGCGGGCGTCCTTTTTCCTGTCTCCCGGAAAAGTGACACACATTTCCAGGAAACAGGCGAATTTTTCGTGGCGATGGCTGGGGACCACGTAGATGAAGCACCGGCGCGGTGGCCGTGTGAGAATTTTTGAAACGCGACGGGAGATTGAGCGGGGCGCTTCTTTGGAAAAGTTCGAAGTTCAATATCAAATTACCTACAGTCGATTTCCTCATCTTCTCATTCCAAGTGAATAGCATCAAATTATTTCCCGAATTAAAAAGCAACGATCCCGATAAAATCTAATCAAGTTGTCCAGTAATGAACTGCAGTGAGTGACATTTATTACATTTCACTGCCAATTTAATGTCCGCAGAAACATCACGATTAAACCACGCCTGTGCCAAGTAATTTCGAAAGAGAGAAAAAAAAACAGAAACTTCCCAGCCTGAAAAATTCGCAATCATACTCGACCAGTAACTCCCACGAATAAAAACTATTGTACAAGTTCTGTCCAATAAAAAGTGGAAACTACCCGCTACCTAAATTATTATTGCAATATCGTTGGACCTGATTTCGTTTTATCTACCTTGCAATGGTACAACCAGCTACGCCTCCCTAAAAGCCACCCTCAAGGAATCGTTAAGAGGATCCTTTCTAATTATCTCGGGGCTAGCAGCTCCGACTCGCTCGTAATTAATAGAGAAGCATCGCAGATTACCGACTCCTCTAGGTCTAGGTCTCTTTAATTCGCGCGGGGCTGATAAGGAAGCTCTCTTCGATTAATTACGCACCTTTTCGCGTTTCACTCGGGCTTCGAGTGATTTTCCTTCCCCGCGGACTTCACGGTTTGTCAAGACGTCTCCGCGAGCTTTTTACGTCTATTAATTACGGGGCCGCTTTTGTTCCGGCGGAAGTTCGTCGCTCGGAACCGGCCTTAATCACCCTTACGACGCTGGCTGCGAATAATTAACGCTTCGTTGCGGTAAAGTAAACTGCTTTCACCCTTCTCCACTGTTCGCGTTTCTTTCCCTTCCTTTCTGTTTTTTTTCCCTACTCTTCCTCTTCTTGTTCCTTTCTACGTTTTCCCTTCTTCCTGGGGGTTTTTTTTTCATCGCGGCAATAGCTTACTTCTCCGGGCGGGCTGATGATCCAATTTGCGGCGGGCGGAAACTTCGAACTGAGCAACAAGGTGCTCCAGGTTGGACATTGGTGAACGTCGCGGCGAAATGTAAACGAGTCGGACACGGTGCACGCGTGTGTATGAAAGACAAACGCGAGAGCAACACGTTGAGAATGTGATCGATAATTGCGTACAAGTATCAGGGGAGGGAAGTTGAGTCAGTCAATTTTGATATCATGTAGTTTCGAATATTTCGATTTATCAATAGAAAATGGATACGAGGATAGATCTTATTTTATTTCCCAATAAAACTTCGTTAGTTTATAATTCCTGTACTGTACAGTGTGTGCACATTCGATTACCAATGTCCTGGCAATAATAATGAACAACAATCTGCATAGTAAATTACCAGGAACATCGTAAAATCGATCAAATATTTGCCAAAACTGTTCCAAAGTAATTCAAACCCTTCCAATAATTCCCCCATAGCTCGAACAAGCAGCTGACAAGAGTTGCATCGTAACGTACCAACTGTAGCCCAACTATTTCCTATCGTCTTCGATCTACAATCTACCCTCTGCAGCCCCGTGTTTTCCATTCGAGTCACACTGCGATTGTTTCGTGCACGCATCCACTGCGCTTCGACCCACTTGTCGCAATTAACGAGAAACTTTCCAGATATCACGAGATTATGAACCAAGTTCGGCCGCGAGTTAACCAACACGATCAATATCCGCATCCGGTGTGGTCGAAAGACTCACCATGCGCTCACGATCGGGACGTCGCGACGCTTGCGGTGCCTTGCCAATTTCGAGATATACGCGACGCCAGGTTATTGGAGGGTTGCTAATAAAGAGAACCGGTCACCGTACACATGCTCCGGAGAACGTGCCCCCGGTGCACCTCGACGGCAATCGATTTATCCATGGGGGAATCGCGAAAGGACCGACCGTTTTGTACGGGTGGCTGGCTTTATTTCGGATGGACAGTGGTCTGGGTGTGCGGTTTTTACCAGATGATGAAGAGTTCTATGTGGTTTCGACGAATCTTGTTGCGGGAGGAAAGTCAATTTTGCTCTAGCATTTGCGACTGGTATTAGTAATAGAATAATGGAATAAATGGTTAATGTCAATGCAGATACTCGTGTTGAAATTAAATGGATTTTTGAAATATACCTAATTAATAGGAAGAGTGTGTATTAATTTTTGTTCATTCGACTCGCGAATTAGTAGTTTGAGAAGATATATTTTACAATGATAATAATCAATGAGGGAAAAGGACGAAAATTAATAAGCTTCAGAAGAGTTGCTGTGTGTGCATCTTGTTGACGAACATCGATTGACATTACTGTTTTCAAACATTATCAAGTGCGAGTAATATTTGAATAGAAATTGTGATTATAGTTGCAATTATTTCTATTAATTGTCATGGCAATAATAAAATTTCCCAGCTATTTAAATATACGCAAAGTATTCCATTTAATTTAAACTGCGGATCAGTTGTTTCTAATAATAAACAGGCTATGCAATACGCATGCTCCAAATAAAAAAATCCAAGTACATTTACTTACTTCTCGTATACAAGGTAATGAAATTATCAGGAATGATATGAAACACGAAAGTTCGTCGCTGCTCGGAACGTTAACGAAAACGAGGAGGAAAGAATACAAGAATAGAGTACGAAGCAGAATTCAGGTGTTCCGCGAGGTGTGAGGAATTTTCATTTTGTTTTACCAGCGTTCGCTGCAGAACGTAATAATAGTCAACGAGCCGGCGAGCCACATTTAAGAATTTATCCGGTTGCATCTCAAGTACGAAGCCTCGTAATTACATGAAAATTACACGGTCCAATTTCGCCGGCTTATTCGTTCTCCGAGTTTTTCCTACTTAATCATCATTATGCTAGGCAAATCCTGCACAACGATACTTTCAATTCAAGCAAATTTCCAATACACCTTTATCTCCCTAACAATGTTCTAACACAATTAATCAAACGTCCATAATCAATTTCACCCATTTCATATAAAAAAAGCCACCCCCTCGCCATTATTATACACCTCATCCTCGTTCTACGTCGACGTATGTCCCTCTAACAAATGAAAGAAAAAACGAGAATAATAGTAGAATGCCGTACCATTGCATACTGTACAGAGATACCGGGAAATATAGAAGATGGCGGGGGTGGGTAATTTACGCTGTCGTGGTGGAAATTTACGAGGGTGGCTTCGCGAAATCTTAGAGCTACATAAGCCGCGGGGATTATTTCGCTCATTTCCACGCCGAGCCTCTGTCGGTCTATGTTTACAGGTCGTAATACGCTGTTACGTTATCGTCTCGGCGATGCTCACGAATGGGGGGGCCAGACAGAGGGTGCACCGGCCGGAAAGGGGATGGAGACGCGTGTACCGGGTGTATTTCGCTGATCGCACGACGGATGGTAATCCGATACGAATTTCCACTTGCCGCCTTTGTTGACCGCTACGATTCGGCGACTTTCAACCCTTCGAGGATTCATTTTTCAAATAAATAATTGGCCACAAATATTCTTGGTTGCATCCCATTAATATAGATCGTTAATATAATGAAGACAGCAATTGCTTGGATAGTTAACATATCACGAAGTACTGTATGTATTATCAATGATAACAAACAATCAATTGCAATTGATCACAGATTAGCTGCGCAAATCGAATCGCCGAAATAGCACGTTAAATTCCCACCTTTTGTCACCGATTCGAACAGATACTGTACTGGTTTCTAAGTAACCCCGTATCAATGAGCGCAACAAAAATACACCCTCGGCTTTTCATTCGCAACGAATCTCCGCGGAATATTAATTAGAGCCGGGTGCTGGCTCTTTTCGACAATAATGATCCCAATTTCTAAGAAGCTTCCCACGAAACCATTTATAACCGCATCAAAGAAGCTATTATCTTAGAATACCAAGTAATCCCCATCCGGCCCCTCCACGAAATTCCGCGGCAATCAAGCAGCGCCGTAAAGTCGTTGCAACAAAGCCCCGTTTTCATCGTATCGCAAACCGTGGCCCGTTGTAAATTGCATCATTTCTCCCGTCTGTTTCCCGTGCAGAATCCCCTCGCAGCGACAAAAACGAGCAGAGGCGAGCGCAAAAGACGCGCGAGAGCATTGCAACGAAAACCGCGGACGGGTTCTACACTAATTCCGGATTAAGGACGGCAGAAATGAATCGCCCCGGGGACTGCATCGTCGATAATCATAATTAACACAATTTCCATCCGTCCGTCTACAATCGCATCACCCCCTTGGTATCATCGAAACGATCCAGAACGTCGTTTGTACCACCGCGAATTGATTCGTCCCCGCGTTTCACCCCGGTCTTCAAGTGTTCGTATTTTTGTTTTATACCCGTCGAGCCGAACGAAAGGAAAAGAGGAAAAGAAAAAAAAAACACGCAATTTCGATGGAAATAAAAAAAAAAATCGGACGAAACAGACTGATGCAATATCGGCGTCCCTGCCGGGCGGATATTGGAAGGGAGGAAATGAAATTCGAGCTGTTCCGAGTCTTTTTTCTTTCTTCTCTTTTTTTGTCCCCTCTCTCTCTCTCTCTCTCTCGCTCGCGGTTGCACCAACGCCAGAGAACTGGCCCGTGTAATTTTCGAGAAATTAACGCGCGCCAGTGTCGAGCCGAGGCTGCGATGTTAACTCGATTTTCCGACTTGCTTCGCGCGGGCCAACCCGCTGCGTTCGTTCGCCCGCTGTTATGCGAACGTGGTTAATCGAACGTCGGTGCTCCTTGAAATACATTCAAATCTTTCAGTTAACCCTTTCCGCGCGCAATTTACCGGGGGTGATTGACACCCTTGGAACTTGCCGCGACATTTGCGCTCCTTTGTTCTCGGCGAAATTCGGAGAACGTTTTCTTTCGATTCAGAGCGACGCGAAATTCGGAGGGCGGGGGTAAATTTGTAATTGAGATTTGAAACGGGAAACGCGTCGTTGCAGAGTTTAATTGTATCCGCAAATTACGTTTCCATGCAAATCACGCGGGCCACGGATATTATCTTTCGCGGGATTTTCTTGCGACGAGGAAACATGGCACTCCGTGCCCGGGACTGTCAGCAAAACCATCCAGCGAATCACGGATTCCCTGACGGAGGGGGAATCTTTCTACCGGAATGGTTAGAGTAATTGTCGGCGCAAAAGTCATTCGAGAGTGTACAGTATTTAATATTACGTATAATTACTTCGAAATCTGTATCGACAAACCTTTCATTGTTCTGCACCCTTTAATTTAAGAACAGTGTCGTTCACATTTTATTATTCAAAGTGTTTGAATACTATATCACTGCATTATCAGAAAATTCTTTCAAACAATTTCTAAATATTTATTGGCTTCGTAATATCGTCACGACGTCCTCCAGAAATTTCCCAAGATCCTTGCAAACAAGCAAAAATATTTCCCCCCCGCGCAGTTCCAATTAAAAATGTCCAATTAATCTCTTCCTCTGAAAGAAAGTGTTGCAAATAGAACGTCTCTTAAATACACATTTCTTCCACCCCGCTTTACTCAACCTGCCGTCAAATTGCCGTGCGATACATCCCGCGGAAATCAGCCAGCATCCAGGCAACAATCGTTCGAGATTCAAGGCAGGCACCGATTATCGCCAGCGGCGCGTTAATTAAGCGGCCAAAAGATTCGTCGAGGAGACGCGTCTGCCGTGAACAATAAACCGCGACAGAATCGCGTCTACGAAACTACGTATCGGGTGTACTCTGTTGTTCCTCCGTGCCATATCGATTGCCAGCGAGTTCACAATTATGCGCGACAGCCGTTTGTTTCGCGTGTCTTCCTCTCGAGCTGTACGCCACCCCTCATGAAAATCTCGGCGCCACGCGAAACTCGCCACGCTCAATTCCAGTTTTCGAGCTGCCTCGTTTACGAGCGTGCAATCGCACGCGTGCAAGAATGCACGTAACGCGCAACGCTTCTAATTGTCCGATTTCATCGTTGCGGGTCATTCGTGACTCGTTCGCGAATTTTCACCTGGCCGTACACGCCCGTGCGAATCGTGAATTAAGGGCGATTTTATCTGTCCGCCACAAATCCGTTGCGACAGGCAGCGTCATTGTACCGCACAACAATGTGGCTCCATTATATCGTCAGTACTAGCATTAGCTTCATCAAGTACCAATATATCTCAACAGCTGTCTGTTCGAATCAACTGCGCGTCGTGACTTACCAAGTTCCGAACTCGATCTAGAATTTGCCGAAGCAATTGTCGCTAAACGCCCCGCGGGATATGCGATTGTCGACGCGAGCCCGGTGAAATGTTATAACAATTCGTATATAACTATTTACCATACGACAGTATTAAATAATAATGCTTGGGAGAAGAGGGAATTGTTATTGGACAAATTAATTCTCCTCCGCCGTGCACAAGAGAGCGACGAGGAATATTAATAGCAAAATTTCGAATTGTTTCTACGGGTTTCGAAAAAAAAAACTTACGAGCTCGGCGGTTCACATTTTCGAGAGACGTATGATCGCGTTTTGAGTTATTCATTGGAAAAGTTCGATGCGGGTACGGTAAATTCGAGCTCTCGAAGCTTATCGCGCCGCGGGCCGTTCTTTATAGTGTTTTTTTTCGTGACTTATGCGAACACATATCGGGCCGGTGATCCAGCATTTTCGCACCGAGTGTCCGTGAACCACGCTATCCGCGAACTTTATGAAATATAGACTCTCCAACTTTTCTTCGGTACTTGTACCGGTGCCGGGGCCCGGCGGAATTAATCGTTTTATAAAACGAACGGCCGCTGGTTCTACACCGATGCTACAAAAATTCGACTCGATCGAACAACCCCTGTACAGGGAAATTAACTTGGAGCTTGAAGTTGCTTAAAAGGAGGGAACAGCAATTTATCTATTTTCATAGTTTGTCCTTTCATCAATTTTGTATAGCCCTGAGTAAAAGTTGTTTCATTAATGTAAGTACGTCGATATACCGTGTCTATTCTTTGCGCGAAACTTTACCCGCACATTTTTAGTACGCAAATGTTGTTTCTTACCTTATTTTGAAGAAGCAATTGTCCTCGTTGATGTTTCAAAGACGACAGGCTGGTTACACTTGTGGCTCTACTCCAATCTGCGACAAACAATTAAATATTCGTGAGAACAAAAGTCATTTAAGATATGTCAAACACTCGGGATTAACGAACGGGAGAAAATAAAGTGTTCCAAATTAATCCGCCCTATACAAATGCAATTACAAAAACAAATTACGATGATTAAATATGTCCCGAAATTGCAGATCGTGATTATTGCAGGTTGCAAACAAATTGCCACCATCACGTGGTTTCTCTTTGGAACGATTCACTGTGACTGAAGGGTGTGAAAAACACGTGAAACCTAGTGCACAATTGCAAAGGACTTTCGTATCTTAATCGTTGCTACATAGTGCGGATTTCAATCGACATAGACGGCACACCGACGCTGTGTCGCCCTTAATTGGTTCTGATCGATCCAACCCTCGTGCTAATTAGTAACGACGAGTTGTTAACGAGCTTGGCAGTCGCTTGCCCGGAAATACCAACCACTCCAGTGGCACGTAAGAGCGTGGAAAAGAAGGAAACGCGACCCGCCGGAGTCTAGAGTCGCTCAGAAGAGCTTTTCTCGATGCTTCAGGGGGTGAAACAAGATTGCGTAATCCGTAGGAGTTCTTTCTCACGTTTATTTCTCTTTCGCTCGATTAATAAACACCGGGAGAAGAACTTTTGCAATTTTAAAATTCGTAAAGTACCCTTTTTTTCAACAAATTTATATTTTAATGCATACGAAACATTTTTATTTCAACGCGGGTGCCTTACGAATTTAATGCCACGTAATTTCGACGTGTACCAAGAACTGCATTGACTCGTAATAATTACGAATAAATTGCCCCGCTTCCTAATTATTGGAAAATCGTGGCCGTGATTTATCAGCCTCGGGGAACCATTGAAAATGCTTTTAACGACCGTGCCCGTGCATTCTTTCAAGTATTCCATTATAACGGCGCTGTAGCAGCATTTTGAATAAAAGATGAGGTGTTGCTGTGTCTTGAAAGGTGCTCATTATCCGGCTACTCTGCCTCAATATTTTTGCCACGCGGAATGACGAAACGGATCGATATGTGTATGAAAAAGAAAAGAGACACGCACGGTTTCACCGATACCACGGGCGGTAATTACGTTCAGTGGTTTTTCCCGCGAAGGAAAAAGGGTAAAACAGGGTCGAGGGAAGTTGAATTTACTTGAACCATTGCAAGTTTTAATCTGCTATCGAAAACGATGCACGATTTGTCCGCGATGCGTGACCGCGGTTTTCTACACAGCGAAGACTAATTATTCATTGGAAAATATAAGCGACGGAATGCGGGAATACATCTTGGACTGACTTACGACTTCGTGTCGCCGCGACGCATTTCCTCAGTTGTAATTGCACCCTTTGTTGAAATGAGAGTACAATAAATTTGAATCTCTGCATTTATAAGTCGACCAACCGTAATGGCGCTTTTCGTTTCGTTAGTCTTTCTATGAAATTATGGGATGCAAATGTTAAGCGGAAGATAACAGTGACAAATGAGAAATACAAACAACTTCAGAAGTATTCAAGGGCTTTATAAAAATTGCCAGCGTATTTGCATAATTTGCTAAGTCGACAATAATTGTCTCGGTGTTAATAACTTTGGCTCGAGGGACATTTGTGATCGCGGAATATATCGCAATTGTACACCGTGAAAAAGAATGATTACCCGAAGCTCAAACGTTCCTGATCGCAATATAATTTCTATTAAGATCAATCCTCGCCGGGTAATTAATACAGAGCTATTTTCCTCGCTCTATCTGACGTATGAATCGCTGCATAAATCACATACATTCAGATGACATGTTCCGATTAAACCGCAATCACGCAACAAAGTGCACGGTAGAATTTGTTTAGCCTGCAGGTATCCCGGCTTTTTAGCGATAAAAAAACCACGCACGTGAAATTTGTTTCATTTCCAGTGAAAAATCGCTGCGGGCCTCCAATTTAGTTTCACCACCTTCGTTACGAAATAATCGCCCGCAAGACATTAAAAAGTAATTAAGGTATCTCGTCGAAAAAATTGTATTAATGCGCCCTCTTTAAAAAAAAAAGATTCAGGGAATTCAGAAGTCCAATATTATGAACCTTAAAACAAATGACCTGTTCGCAACAAAAAAAATTATTAAGCGAGAGTGTAATTTGTGGTGCAAAATCTTATACAAATTGCAAGGGTTACAATTATTCTCATCATTAATTTCACCATACAAAGTATATGTATCACTGTTTTAATTGCCTGCTAATGTTTGAGCAATTCAAAATAATATACACGAAAAAATGTCTCTGTAGACCTGCGTCAGGCTTGTTTGTTTCGCTAATTGCGAGCAAGTAATTACCAGTCAGCGGCACACTTGCCGGGATAATTCGAGGGGCCGCGTTGTCCGTTTAATGGTAGCAAATGGGATCAGCCGCTTCAATTATCCGCGTGACACGAGCCGAAAAAGCTCGGCTTGCTGCTCATTAACGGGCCGGAGAATTAATTATCCGATGGAACATGGACCGATTAACCGGTGGCCTGTAAGATGAAAAAGTAACTTCGCGTACTGAACTGGTTTTTGTCCCGCCGAAAGAAGCCAAACCGCGAAAGCTGACTGAACACGCGACGAAAGTTCGGTCGAAATTGCGTCGCTGCGTTTGTCAAATTTTTCGATTAACGACACGCTAATTGGCCCGATTTAATTTTACGGCAAGCTGAAAATTGCGCGACGACGTCCGTGATGTATTTTATTCGAAGACCGTCCGCAGGTGAATTGGATGTTTGGAAATTGTAAATTTACTGCGATGCTCTTAATGGAAATCTGTTTACCCGTGGATTTTACATTGGGCGATATTGAACGCGTGCCTCCGATGGAATTTCGAAAAATTCGCACAGGTCGGATCGATGTTCTTTCGCGGGATTTGAAATCCTATGGTAAATATCCTGGCAGTGAATCATTGACTTTACAGTCGAGCTAATTTAATTGTATCAATTAATTTGGTCCGATGTTTAACTTCAATCATGAACGGAAATAAATAGCGAGCTGCTTCAGGACTCTTCTCAAAATATAAAACAAAACTTTTAGCAGACAAGAAAATTTCACATTTAAAGATTGCTTAAGAAATTTCAGTTTAAAGTGATGTTAAACTTCCTCCGACATATTATGGGAAGACAGATTTTTAATTAATCGGTTCGGAGTGCACCTTTATTTTTTTCAATCCGTATCGATGCTCGATTGGAGAGTTTCGTTGATTATTTGGCTTCCTTACTTGTAGTTCGCGCACGTTCGAGATTTCTCTCGCCTTGAAACCACGGGGCGGTTTTGCGACCGCGGCAAACGCGTCGTTTATTTTTTTATCTCGCGTTTCTTTTTTCCATCGTTGCTTCACCGGAAGCGAACGAAACACGTAATAAGAAGCTTTCCTGGTGCAGCTTGCGGCTCACACGTCGCAGGTTTTTTTTTTCCACCCGTGGCGGTGGCGCAGTTACTCGGGGATTTTGGTAATTAGCCAGAACGATATTTCACTAACTGTTACCGGAAGGAAAGTTTAATAACTGGGTCTCGGCTGGAAATCCGGCGAAACGATGCCAGAAATCATTTAAGCTTCCTGGGAGGAAGCTTCTAAATATTGCAAAAATTTATACGCTGCCCCTTCGTATTAATCAACAGAAAGTAACTAAAAATTGTTTCCCGATCGAAATAAATATATTAACGTTTCGTGTATCGAGTGCTCCATTACTCAGTTCCAAATGTATAAACGATAATCCTATTAAAGTAACTGAAAATAATTTTACAAATGGAAACCATGAAGATGAGAAGCAACACGTTGTTCATTTCATCCTTAATTCGACAGCAATTTCACTTCCACAATAAAGAAGAGTACCACCTCATTTTCTTTTCGTTCCCTTGAAAAATACGAACGTTCTATTGCACTTAATTATACCGCACGACAACTATCACCGACGTGTCTCTACTATTTTTCGAAAAGGTGGAACAATTAATTCTCCGTCTAATAACCGGGCAACAATGCGGCCGAAAAATGACGGCGATCATGCACTAAAATAGATGTGATTCCGTCGAGGGAAAGAGAGGCTATTTTATTCGATCTGTCGAGGACCGTTTCCCGTGCACGTTCGTCAGCCTCGAGGATAATTGCTGTCAAGTAAAAGGGGCGCGATGTTAAACTATATCTCGTCGAAACAACCGCAATTAAGGTCGAGCGGCCCTCGGTCCAGCTCTAATGGCTCGCATTACACGCAGGTTACATGATCATGTAAAACGTCATCGTGATGCCCCACATGGTCCTATTAATTTCTAGATGCCCTTTTTTGGCTCGATAATGTACTCAAAATTGCATAATCCGCTTGATTGTTTCAGCTGGTCGTCTTAGATGTGTCTGCTGTGAAGAAATTCTTAAATAATGTATACTTGAAAAAATATTCCTAGATCCGCAGAAGACCTAAGTTGGAGTTACGGTATTTGTAATATTTTGTAAATGAAATGAAATAATTATAATAGACAGATATGCAAAAATTGATTTTTAATTATGGAGAAGAAAGTTTCCCGTGAAAGACAAGATTTTTGTTCTTTTGTCATATGAACTGTTTTATTTTTATTATTATACTATACTATACATATAGTATTTGTAGGAAGTAAAGACTGCATTTTTAGAACACAATTGGCTGTCGATCGATTCACGTTGTTCTGCGAAATTTTCGGTGCAAATAGAACGATCGATCTGTTCGTAATAGATAGCTACGAGGGATCTGTATATCTTGACGATCAAGTATTTCAGGGGCTGAAATATTGCCTGCAAAGGAAAGCGTTCAGATTTGGCAAGCGAATGCTTCGAGACCAAGACGAGTTCCATCTAAAAATGAAACGCTGTAAAGCGTCCATTTCCTTGAATTGAAATAAACAAACCGGAGACTTATTCTTCAGAACCGAACAATCTGATCAAGCGAAGCGATCTTTTTACTTAAATCGTGATACATCGCCATCCTATTGCGTTCAACAGAAACAGATAAATTTATCCAAACCATTTTATCTTAATCTCTAAAAGCGTGCACTGTGAATTGACGTATAATAAAATTTATAATACCCCAGGAAACAAAATGCTGACATTCCCTGTCGACGTGTATTTAAAAATAAAAGAAGAAATTCGCCCCGCAAAAGCTCGAACGAATTAATAAAACATTTCCCCGACAATTGTTGAAAAGCAACAGTATTTAATCGCCAGAATTCCAAACTTCCACGACACATGCATAAATGGAAAATTCGTGAGGGAACAAAAGTATATCCGCAAAAAGGGATAAAGGGAAAAAATCCCGTTCTAAAAAATAGTGGAGTAATTTATAAACAGATTCTTTCGAATTTTTAAATAAAAACAAAATTCCAATTCCATCGACGATAAAATTCCAGAAACATCGCACACCCACGTACGCATATCCGTGCGATCGCAGTAAAAAGAATTTTTATTTTCAAATTCCCGTTGCTCTGAAATATCTCAATAAAGAATCCCTCTTTGTAATCCACAATAGTCATCGTGCAACGACATCACGGATTCACACCCACGATACCAGAATCAATTAAAAGGGATCCAGTCTCGTTTAAAGCGACACGTGTTACGCCAGCCAAGAGGAATGTCCATTGGTCATGGCAACGTCCTCCACGTGAAATGAGTCATCTTGCTGTTGGAATCTCCGGCCTGTCCGTTCTCTTTATTAAGTTCAGAAAGTGTCCAAGAAGGCCGACGACTTCGTTGCAACCCGGATCCGTCTGCTCCCGTAAGATACGCTCGATCAATTTCCCCCTGATTCCGGCTAATCAAAGTTTCGAACAATTACCGATCCCCCGGCGGCGAGATGAACGTGAAAAAGAAAAAGGAAAAGCCGACAGGGGAGAGCCGATTTGTCACCGCGTGCGGTCATCTCGAAGCGTTGCTCGAAGAATTCGATGTTTGCCAGCTGGGTTCATTGGTTTCCTCGATCGACCGATCGAGCTCGCGCTTCGAAATGAATTTGGCGACGATAGTTTGTTACAGAGATACGTTTTTCGGTGCAACGCGTGTTCATTGTTTAACGTCGACGATTCGCTGTTTTCACCGCACGACTTTTATTCCATTTATCAGCCCCAGTTTCCTCGCCGTTTTATTCTTTCTTATTACATTTCCACCCCTCCCACGGCACCTTAATCCCATATTTCCTTTTCATTTCCCGCTTCAGACTCCACTGCTGAGCGGCCGCCAAAAGATCCTTCCAATAAATCGTCGAAACGGTGTTGGGATTCATGTGACAGCTACTAAGCAGCAGCAGACTGCTAAGAGACTTGCCAAACAAGGCTGTCGAGCAACGGTGGAGCGTTAGGCATAATCGAGGGAACTTTCACGGGACCATGGTACAAAACGGCACTTCGTCTTAACCCTTTCTCGTTGATCACTCGTGGATTCAAGTTGGAGAAACTGGCTGTCGCAATTTGTCGAATTTCTGTTTCAAAACAGTTGCTCGGCGCTTGCTCGCTTCTTCCACAATTGTTCCGAATCTTGATTACTCCGAGCAGAGTTTCTTTAGGTTATCTTTCTTTAGGCGTGTCACATATTATTAAGTGAAATATGTAGTTGAAGTTTGCAAAAATTGGCGAACGCACGGTTTAAAAAGGGAAGACCATCGACAGAAGCGCGCAAGTTTCCCGGAACCGAGTCGTTCTTGCTGCGTTTCTCTTGTATTCGCCCATGTCTGCTCATTAAATTCCCATTTCGGTGCAGGGAATAGCCGAGCTCGATCGAAAACCTTAATCGCCAGGAAACTGTGCGTCAAACTCGCCACACGGCGAACAGGATATTTTTACTCAATGTTCTTCTTTGCAACCTGTACATTCCCCTTCGCTTCTGACCGGTGTCGTGTTTTCTATTTACCCACGATTTATCGGGACTCTCTTCTCGCCCCATTTTTTTTCTCCATATTTTATCAACGAAAAGAGCGGTCGGTTGACTTTGCGAATTGTCGAAGGCTCAGCCGTCAGGCTTGTTTGCCCATTTCCGAAGTGGTTTGCTCGCTCATCGACGTTTTAACGATTAAAGGCTGCCCCTGCTGTCCCTGAACCACCTAGGAGTAACGTGAATCTTCGACGAGATTTATCCGTTTATTGACATCTCCGCGATTAGAGGAGCACTCTGTCGGTGGCGTGGCAACGATTTCCACGGGATCTTTGACCGAGATAATCTTTCCGCCGAGAAAAATTGTTACGCCGCCGATTAAAGGGGAACCGTTCGATCGTGTTCAACGTCGAACGGTGGATAGCCGAGATTTTCTGACTGGTTGATCTTTTATTGATCAATTTCCTCTGAGATTGTCCGAGCTTTCCATATTTTTGTTGACCTTGTTGCTCGAGGCACGGCTTTCATTTAATCAGATTTCTCAATTTACTTTAAATTCTCGTCGACGTTCTCTTATCTTTCTATTTCTTCTCTTCGAAATGAACTAGTTTATTTCGCGAGTGTTCAAATATTTCATTACTTGCCAATAATATTTACACGTTTTCACTCTACACGTTTTTTACAAACTTCGGATGACACACATCTTTTCTGCAGAACTGCAGTTCGAATATTTTCAAAGACTTCGTGAATGTAATCGGCGTGCGTAATGCGCGAAACAATACGCTGAACGCGATCGCGACATTCATCAAAATTATTTATTAGCAGGCTGCACGATACCCGTTCTTCGTACGAGTGCAAAAATATCGTCCAGTTACATTCATAAATTTCATTTCGCCGCGAGAAAAAAGGTATACGCTTGAAACACACTCCGCGAGCGTAAGACGCATCGCAACAAATCATACTCGTCGGGCTACTTTACGCTAACGCTAAAATGCACCCGCTGAAAATATTATTCCCCCGGCACCAGGAATTTAAGGAACAAGCCTCAAGATCAGGCACAACTTCCAACCCTCGTTACGTTAAATATACTTTACAGTATCTTTACGTCGAATTACACGATGACGAATGACTCTATTTTGCCAAATATTAACGCGCAACAAATATACATGTTGTGTGCTCATTTCGAAAAATAAATGGACGTTAATTACCAACGCATAAATGTATATTACAGAACTGGAACAAAAGTTTGCAACATTCACGAGAACGTACGTGAATACCGTTGCTTCCATCGTAACTCGGATTAATAGATAAACAAAAAATACTCCAGGAAAACCCGATCCAATTTTAATGCGAAACATTCAACATCCATGAGCGGAGGGGAAATGAAAAAAATTAATCCCACATTTCAGTAGGAAACAATGCAAATAAAACATATACGAACCGTAGAAAAGTGCATTAAAATAAAATCGAAATTAAAGTACAAAAATTAAAAATCCGTGGAAAACCGTGGAAAAGTACAATAAAATACAATCGCAATTAATGTACAAAAATGGCAAATCCGTGGAAAGCACAATGCCGACGGTTCCCTGAATATTTTCCCAACCACTCGGAAAATTCTGAGTTCCATTTTTCACCCTAAAGACCCAATTAACCTTTCAGAATCCCATAAAATTTGATCCTCGAAACGTTCTAAGCGATATATCGCCACTCTCAGCGAAGGATCCTCGGTGTTCCACGGAGAATTTGAATCTACAACCCCGGCCTGTCCCTTTTCCTTTAGGGTGTCTTGCGACCAGCCAACGTACGTGGCATTCTAAGACGTGGCATCGCCGTGCCGTGGTAAACGGAAGCAGGAAGAGGCAGAGGGGGCGGCGACAATAATTTACCACAAAGGCGAAACGCGGGGGCAACGAGGCCGGAGAACGGAAAGAAATAAATAACGAAGAGTGGGCGAACGCTCCAAGAATCACAACTGTGCTAAAATGACGTTCGCGGGTTTCCAGCAACTTCCATCCCTTCGTGAAAGGGTGGGGAAGGGCGCGAAGAAAGGGTGGAAAACGACGGGGTTCGAGTTCACAAAGTAGACCAGAATTTTCCTGCCGGATTAACGTGAAACGATCTTCGTATTATGTCGCACCCACGAATTTTATTATTTGGCGTTAGAGAGGATTTCGAGAAATGTTTCGAGAGCTCGACATATAAATTCTAACAGCGAGTGGATTCTATTTTGCGAATAAATTTTTATCCTGGAAATTAGGTTCCTTGTTTTGATCGAACCTCAAAAACTTCTATTCCCTGTCGTTTCTTGATTTCTTATTTCACCCGGCTTTAATTTCTGTACGGTTCGATTTCATAACGTCCGCTTTATTTGTTCCATAACATTGGAACGAGAATTGAGGACACGTTACCGAATAATTTTATCCAATTTCAATCTCGAGGATAATAATCGGCACATCTGCAAGCCTTTTAACTCTCCTGCTCAAACGAAAATCGAACATACAATTCTGTCATTCCACCCAGCCAGATCTTAACAGCCTCCCCCGTTTCACCGAAAGGCTTTACAATTTACGTCGATCTTTATTGCGCCAGTTTGCAATTAAATCGGCCATTTTTGCGAACGTGTCACTGTACCGAGTGGAAACGGTGGCGCGGGTTATGAAGTTGCTGCCTTAACGGCTCAGGGCTGTGCTAGCAGAGGAAGAATAAGGGAAAGGGGCAAGGAAAAAGACGGGGATCGTTCCGCACGTTTGTACGGCGTGGAACCCTCGCCTCGTATTGGCTCGGAACTCGTTTGCGGGACACGAAGTTTCCGCGCCGCTTGCCGCAGGAAGAGGTAGGTCGAAACATAAAAAGAGAGCACCGTCGCGGGTACGTGCCCGAGAAATTAATGGCCGGCTAAGGAGCGGCGGCCACCCGCCGCCTGGACAGGGAAACCTCGGTGAAAACAGTTAACCCTGTTGGGGGATGATTGGCGAATCTGTATTAAGGGGGATCGAGAGTGTCGCTCGGGATGGAATTTTAAATGATTCCTTCACTGCCGTATCCTTGTCGCCTAGTGGCGGATTCTTAAGCTCACGTTTCAGAGGGTAATTCCATTCGGGGGCTGATTTTATTTATCGCGGCGAGCGCCGAATTTACTTCGAAAGGTAACGAGGACCCTCGAGCGGAACAAAGTTGACTGTCCTTTTGCTCGTTTCGATCGCCCTTTTATTCGGGGAACAGGGGATGGAAATTATTGTTGTACCTCGGAGTTGGGGGACGATTGGGTTCCAATGATTGTTATTGTAAAATAACATTGAAAGGGTCACATTCCTTTTACCGTAACTTTTAAAGTTTGACAGTGATACATTTTTATCGTTATGGAAACGAAAGATATTGCGTCTGCGACTACGATTATATAAATATCGTAATAAAATGTAAGGAGCAGAGGCGTTTAGCAATTATTTCCGTAACGAGGTGTAACGTTTGAAAACACCGAAATACCTTCACAGCCGCTGTAAGCAGGCTGCCTTGAACGTTGTTCATTGGATAGCGGAATAAGTTATTGGCCCGTTTCGAGTAAAATGGATTAGACAATATGGCCTTTTAACGCGAGTATCTCGCCGCTCCGAATTAAACCCTCTGGATATCTTCGTCCTAGTTATTAACGGAGCGGGCGTGTTAATTAACCAAACCAGTGTATTAGTCAACCAGTTGTTGGTTCGCAAGCAAGGCGAGCACGGCCACTTTGAACATAATGCTCCATTGTGTTATTTGCAGTAACTCGCCGGCTAGTTCGGCCAGCGATAATATTTAATGAAATTCAAAAACCCCCGAAACGTAATTATCGTTTCCACGCTAAATACAGTAAATTCGATTATTACGAAAGATTAAGCAAATTGTATCCCATCGTGCTCCTTGTGTACTCGTCGAAATAATTGAACTAAAAAGAAAAAAAACTAACGCTTAGAAACGCAACATTCTGAATTCTACAATTACTTCGACATCGCGGTGTCTGGTAGAAGGGCGAAAATTCGACGAATCGATCGCCCCGTTTCCACCATTCGGCGGATCGTTCCAGAGGAACGGCAAATAGCGCAACTGAGCGTGAACGTTGTTAATTCCACGATGGTACCGGTGAATCGGGCACAATGGTAAATTAGACGCGACGTAAGGGGGTCAAGCAGCACTCGGAATATTTTCTCAACGGTCACTGAATGAAACGAGGAGTGATTAAATCGGTGTTCCGTTTTAAAGGGCGCGGAACACGGCCAACGGATCCGCGGTTTCTTCCATCGGCATAATGGATTTCAAATGAACGTTCTACAAACGCGGCCGGCGAACTTTCGGGACGACCCGCGTGAAAGATTTACGACGCGATGGCTGGCAATAAAACGTCGTTTCGGTGGGCTGTAACGCGGCGAAAAAAAAAAAAAAAAAAATCGCGAAAGCTCCCTCCGGGCGAGCATAATTCACAGCGGACTCCATTGGTCGAAGGGTTGGACGTGTGGCGACGTAATTGGGGATATTTTCATAATGAGGCCGCGGCTAATGAAAATTGATGGAAAACTCTGAATTGTTAAGGTCCAGATGGAATAACCGTGAATTATATGGGTGGTTGGAATGAAGGAAGTTGATTGGCCCGGGGATCGTATGTGGAACAGATTTTTGTGCCAGCGACGAGGTTGATTTTTCAGGGATATGACTAATAGATACGAACGTGAAAATGTAAAATTTAACACGGTCAGAATAATTAATACAAAATTGACACCAGGGTAGAATGGAGAAGAGTGAATAGAACAGAAAAGAAATAATAAAGGCCGAGAGAAATAATTAAACGAAGGAATTGTTAATCCGACGAGATATTAATGAAGTTCTTCTCCGCGTCGTGGAATTAAAATAATTTCTGTGGGTGCTGGTACATTTGAAATATATAAAATGAATGAAGGGGAGGATAGGCGTGGAAAAGAATAAATTAGTGAATAATTATAATTGTGGTGCGAAGTGCCTATATGATATATTCGTATTTCGTGCAGAATTTTATACGCCCCGCCGAAAGTAATCCATTGAAGTAGGTGAATATTTTTTTAATCGCAACACGATGCTCGATTCTCTCTATATTTGTAGATTTTATTTACGATCGTTTCTGCGCTCAAACGGCCCGAAGTCGAAAGCGTTTGACACGTTGACGCGTACGAAATTCTCCACAGTGGAATAAATTATCGCGCACAAATTAAATAATTGAGCTCCAACATTGTTCGCGCATGCCCGGCATGACGATACGAATATTCAAGTAAACGACAATTAATTGAAAAATTTCCCACAGCCCAAAACTGATCACTTCTGCGCGATACTAATTCCTCACAGATTGTACGCAATGATCCACTCGAAATTCGCTACTTTGTTCAATTTAATTTACCGTGTACACAAGAGAAACTACAATTACTCGATCCCCGTTTCCGACAACCCTAAGAATTTCCCATCGATAAATCCATGACAATCCATAGATCGTTCCGGTGGCGTTTTGGGGCGATTCGGTTGTCGAACTGTCGATCAATCGGTCGGCGGGCTCGTGTCGATCATCGATAATTACAGGTCCGTATATACGAACCGAGGGTGGAAACGCTTTGGGCCAGTTTAATTTCTCTGTTCACACATCGTGTAAATAGGACTGGGCTCGAATCGGCTACATTGCGGGCGCAAATAGATTTGTCTATTAAATCGTGCGCCAGGTAAACTCAAAACTGCGCGCAACGGTTCACCTGTATCCCATTTCGATCGGGCGTGCAATCGATCAATTGTGCAAATTTTTTCCAGCGAAATTTCGGGTTCGACGTGAAGGTTCGGTTTGTCTGTGTTCGTCGAATATCGTCATGCTTTTTGCCTGCCGGCGACCGAGTTCGAGAAATCTCGAAGTTCGCGATTAATGGGTGGTTGGGGTTGATTTTGGAGGGGGGGTGGGTTATTGGTATTCTGGTGTAATGGATGCAATCAAGGATTGATGGATGCAGGCTAGATTTTGCGGAAGTTAAATGTTTGCCATTGATACGAAGAATTGAAATTATGCTTGGAATTATTTGCGGGCCATTTAATTGAACGATTGCAATGGCTCAACTTTCTAAACTGTTCACGGAGGAATAATTTTTTTACTGTATTGATGGTGCTCTGCGAAATAATTGTGACAATTTCTCAAAGCAATATATGGTTGCGGAAATTAAGAAGAAGAAAATAATGTCCGTTGTTGAACAATTAACAAAACTGTTTAATATTGTGTAATATTCGCAGGAAACGAAATTACATTTCTCCCACGAAGAATACAAATATAAACGAGCCGATGGAGGTAAGTACCACTAGTACTTACCTACTAAAATTTCAGTCACAACTAATTACCGCAGTAGTATTAAAACGATTGTTTTCAGATCGTCAGTGCCAACGGAATAATCGAAGTAATGCGTCGCACTTTAACGATGGCAGTTTACGTCGCGACTATGTGGGTCACAGTTTGATTAAATTAGTGGAAGACTCAGGCAAACAAGGGTCGAGTGCATCGAGGGTCAAAAAGTTTCCCATAAAACTCTGGCGCTGGCTCGTCTGATTCGCTGGCATCGGTTTTATTCCGTAATAAATAACAGGACGGGATTTTGAAAGAATTGGTTCGGGTCCAAGTCGCCTCTCGCTAGACAATATAAAATGCGATGTAATTCACCTGGGCTTTCTATTTCCGGGACGAAATTTCCTGTAACGCATTAAAAAGCCATTTCACATGGTACCGACGCGTGCGCCTTTTTTCCTTCTCGCTCCTTTTGTTCGCAGAAAATCATGAAATTTTCGTGAAATCGTGCTCCATTTAAGATATTCGTTCGTCGAATGTTACTCGCGCGCCGTCGAATATTAAGCCCGCCTCGACGATTCCAGAATATAATACTAACAGGTGTTTCGAGCTCGACGGAAAGCTTGTCAATTTTAATCGACTGATGGGGGTTCGGCGTTCCGTCAAACACGATATTCCATAACAGTGACGAACGAATTTTCCAAACCGAATATCAGCCACGAGAATCACGAGCTGACTCGCTCGCAGAATCCGAGCAGACTGATGAAGAAAATCGGCGAGACGGCGCTGAACCGGCGAAAGAAACGAAGGTGGCCGCAAAAAAGGAAAACTACAACACCGGCGAAAATATCGCGATGTCCAATTTAAAATGCAAACCGGAATCCCGACGATTCATCGCGCGAATGGCCGATGAAATATTACTACCCACGCGAGATGCGAAAGTCATCAGAGATCTTTGATAGCCGCCGATAAGGGACGAAAGGGAGATAAAAAAGGAACAGAGAAGAGAAAGGGAAAAGGTCGAGGTAGGCATTCGGCGGGCAGGTACGTCGTGGCGGGCATAACTTTCCTTCGTAAAATCGCCGACTTTCGACGTGTAACGATATGCTCGAGGGGTTGGAAACAGGGGTTGCGAGTGGCAGCTATCCCGAGGCCGCGAGGAAACCTG
Source organism: Nomada lathburiana (assembly GCA_963667235.1). Lineage (NCBI taxonomy): Eukaryota > Metazoa > Arthropoda > Insecta > Hymenoptera > Apidae > Nomada > Nomada lathburiana. The sequence goes on from OY763909.1 coordinate 8,067,891, forward strand.
CATGACGTCTAAATCATATGTCACGGCCTGGAAATACGCATATCAGGAAACGTAAACTTGATTCCCGGTAATGCTTCCGGCGGTGCTACGAGTTAAACCCCCTCTCCCTCCCCCGCCAACCCCCTGAAGCTCGCAAACATACGTCGCTGATATCCTCCCTCTCTCGCATGGACGCGGACTGCGTGTACAAGGTGGTTCCGGGACGGTGTCACGATCGAGCTTCCGGTGGGATTAATTCGATGAGGAGGTATCGACACAGAGATACTGCGACATAATTTCGCGTTTGACTCGTGGACGGAAAATTAGGCCGGAATCACTCTTGGGGCGAGGGGCGGTTCAATTAGTTTCTGCTTTCCGGTGGGTGTATTCGAATTCTGTTACGCAATCGGTTTATTTCAAATTGGATTTCTTTGTGGTGGCGCTTGGGGAAATTGTGAGGGGTCGGTTTCGTAAGACGAATTTATCGTTTGGAATGCAAAGTGGAACGAACGATGCGCGGTACGTGAAATTGAGTATAGTAAACCGGCTCTTAGATCATTGTTTATTTGTTTAACGGCACTGATATTTGGTGGTATTAGACTCGGGTATTTGTGCGACGTCGTAAACAGTTTGTCGCCGGCGGGGGTTGGAGAAACGGGAACGTCCAAGAACTTGGCGTCTCTCCTTTTTTTTATCGCGCGGTTTCTCGCATCGAGTTAAGCAACTTTTATCTGAAACATTTCGCCTTATCTGCGAGAGGTTAAGAAGTTATTTGGGTGGACCGCTTTTAAGGCCACCGTGTACTCAAAAGTTTACCACCGAATCTGAACGTCTGAACACTGGATGCAGACTATCATCCGCTCGACTGGGATGACATCGCCGTTTCCGTCTGACGCACTGCAATTTCAAACTACCAGCGAATTCGCCACAAGATTCATGTTGTTATAGATACTTTACGGATTATTGCGTTTACTCCATTTTTGCCCACGGCTAATCGTTCATTAATCGCGAAGCTACCATAGTCGATTTTATATCTGAAGAATTTTGTGAACGAATTTCTTTCACTGCAATTGCGTTGGCCTCGTATTCTGCATGAAACAGATGACTCTCGTTGGAGAAACAAGAAGACTAGAATTTACTAAAAAATTTGGAGAAAATAAAGTAAATAACAAGCCTCACAGTTTTTTTTATTAATGCCGAGACAGCTGAAAACATTGGCAATTACCCAGCCACTTCGTTAACGAAACATGAATGAAAATGTTTCAGCTTCAATTGTTTTTAACACAAAGTGAGGAAACTTCTATTCGTCGCGCCGTGTCGTGAAACGGTAGAGGGTCGTGTTCCCATATCTGGTCGTACAATCTCACCCAGTAGATAGTACACAGCTAGATCGTGGTCAGTTTTCGAGTGTTTACGATACGTCTGCTCGAATGTACATATATTTGATACAGGATAGCGGGCGGGTGGATTGCTGCGTGCAGCGTGCAGTTTCGTTACACCGATACCCAATATTTACTGGCCGAATCGCAAATTTAACGCTCGATTTCTCTGCGCAGCTCCAACGAAATCGACTTGTGCATTAAGGGTTGCGATCTGTCATCCTTCGTTCGTTTAAAAGGTGAACAAGAAAATGCTGCATTATTGGAAATGTATTCTGCAAGTATCAGAACCAGGTTTCCATCAAATTATTTCTCGCGATTTTTCGAGAACAATATTGCCACGTAAGTAAGTAAGTAGAAAATGAATTGAACAATCTGTCGGAAATAAATCATTGTGTCAAATTTATTTTCAAACACTGATTAATGAAACGACTGGTCAAGAGCGTGGAATAAAATTATGAAAATGCACCAGTAACGATACGGAATTTTTTTCGAAGTCTGAAAAATTAATTTTCTGTAAAAAAGAAGAAGAAGATCGAAAATATTTTCGAATGCGTTTTGCTTTTTCCTCCACATATTTTTTTTACCGTCCCTAGCAAGTAAGCTTCCCTTTGCAACCAACATTCCTCACAGTTTATTTCGCGAGAAAGTTTATGAAATTGAACGCGAGACAGTACCCTACCCTCCCCGAGAACATTTTTCCACTGAATAAATATTCCTCTACGCAGCGTAGAAAAATATATAATAAACATACATGCCATTCTACGCGTAAATTAATCATAAATTAAGTTTCACGAAAAGAGCTACTGCTATTTAATTACAATCCTCCGAGAGCATCACGCATCCCATTAAAATCATACACGAAACCTCTCGCAATAAATATCAAATAATTCAAAGTATACAGAAAGACCGCCATCGTGCATACATTCGAGGAACATAATATTCTGAAAGCGTAACAAGCTACTGACCCTCCCTTGCAGCACAAATATAAGCGAAACTTCAGTCGCTTCGTTCGGTATTGTAACCGAAGACAAAAGCAAAGCAGAAATAAAAAAAATGTGTCGTTTCCCGAGAACCAGCTCCGGCTGTTTCGCGCAACATTTGTTTTCACCAGGTTCGCGCTCAATAACAGCGCAAGTGCACTATCGAATTGAGAATCCCCTTCTTCAATACGTTTCGTATTATAAAATTAACTCTCTCGATTCACAGACCGAACGCGCCTCAATATACCGACAAACCCGAAGAGAGATCAACGCGAATATCGATCAGCGATAAATAAATCGTCTTACCTATCCCGGCGAATTCTCGCGTCGGCAGTTTCCACCTCGACGAGGCCCAAGGGTTTCCTCGAAACACTCCCCCGACGAACCACCGACGACACCCTTCCGCAACCCTTTAGCAAATTCTCGAACCAGCACAGGCACTACGTTACGAACAGCAATTCTCGCGAACGAGCGACGTAATCGAAAATAAGCAGCACCACAAACAGAAAGAAAAATCCGTTCCGGTAGACGGTGTCGAATTTTTCGCGCGGGGTTCAATGTTCGTTTCTAATAAAGCGTCGCCGAAGACAGAGCACTCGATGCGGCCGTGCGTCAAACTGTTCTCACGTTGACGAAGAGGATGACACACTTGTGTAACGAGCACCTAGTACACAGAGCAGTATGTACGTGCAACGCAGCGTGCCAACGTACCACGTTCGATTCAGATGGAGCGACGCGTTAACGAACGGAGCACAGACGATGCTACCGGAGCGACAGGCAAAGCACGACTGACTCGTCCCGAACAAAGTACGAAATCGTCCCTCAGGTCAGGTATAACGAAAATGTCTACCCCACTCTGTCACCCTCCGGCTGCGTAAACAGGGGATGCTGGTCGGGGAGGGAAAAGTCCCGTGCGATCAAATGATATCCACTTAGGTCGATGACGTTCACCAGCGGACTGTCGCGCGTGGAGCTTGCCCCACTATTTCTCTCCCCCTTTGTGAATCGGACAATTAACTCGTTCCTTCGTGCAGCTTCGCGTACGCGGTGTCGTGCTTGGCTGTTGAACTTGGAATTGTCGTCGATGTGTCCGGGTCATTCCGGGGATTTTCCAGGCGTCGAGGAGGATGGGTTGGAAATGGGATTTCGTTTTTTCGTTTCGTTGTGCTTGTCGGGGGGAGGGGAATTTTTGGCGGGCGTAGGGATTGCGATTGAGAGTTGTCTAGTTTGTTGGAAATCTGCTTTTCTTGGAGTCGAACCGATGGAGGAGACTTTACCCTGAGAGCAGCGGCGTTAAATTTCCAATTGCAACGATGAATATTGTTTATTTCAATATCTGTTTAATATACGACTTAAATTACTTTGACAGATAGAAATCGGGCCCCTTGGTTAATATAAAATCCGCAACGAGATCCGAAACAGAGCGGCGATCGAATTGCAAACGACAACCTTAAGGGATTGCAAATGTTTAAACGCTGCTCAATAATACTGCCCCTTTGACGCGCTCGACCGTTCATGCGTCCCGCGGAGAAATTGTATTAATTGCGATTATTAAATCGCATTCTCTCGGTGCGCGAAAACGCCAGACTGAACCACGGCTTGCGCGGCGACAACTAATTAAAAAAGGTAACGCTCCCATTGTACCGGGCGTTCAGCCGGGCGGCTCGGTTCGCGGATTCGAAATTAAAAATTTATTAAACAATTCTGAAAGGACGGTCCGCCTTTTAGTTGAACGTGTCACGCAATTGGCCACGCGGCCTGCTAACGAATAGAGGATACCATGCTGTTACGAAAACTAAATCCTACGAGCAACCATCTTTTTGTTGTTTATTTAACGCGCGAGCGTACGAATGATCTTTTATGCGTGGCAAAAATTCGCGAAAATGTACGAAGCAAAATACATTGCGGGAAAAACGATCGATCGTGCGAGATCCATCTGCGACGCAGAAATCGAGAAGGAAATATCTGTTACGTTTTGTAGGCAATTTGCACCGTCGACCAATTACAGGGAATTATTCCTAGTCGCCGATAAATTTGCCGCCATCAGTGTCATTCGATAAAGCAACAGCCATTGCCGATATAATTGCGACTCGTCGGGATCCGCTTGTACATTAGCTGCGGCGGTTTGATTCGAGAAATCATCAATTATAACGCACAACAGGACACCGTGCGATCCACCATTTATCCAACCGACGATGATCCAGTTTCGTGGACCGTGACCCTGTGCGAAATGCCGCAAGCGTCCCTTTCAAATTGCAAACGAAGACAGAAGCGAACTAATCTGTCATCTATAAATCTCTATCACTATAAGCTCTCTATACATTCTTTGTTTCTTATAAAACGCTACTAAAAATAACGAATTTTCTTCCTTACTTTCCGTTAAAGGACCGTTCTACTTCCTCCAAGTTATTCCTCATGTTTTATACAAAGTCTCTAATCTCTAAAAAAGAATTGGCAATAAATATAATATCGCAACGTGAAACAGAGAAAAGGACGAAGCATGCAGTAATTCTATAGAAAAACCCCCATCGTTGAATCTAAACGAGCATCCCCCGTACAATCGATCCCGCTCCAGTTCCCGGGCAATCCGTTTTTCGAAGTAATTTTCCTTTCTCACCGCGAAGGTATTCACCTCTATCGAGGCACGGGGCAGACATTTGCGTTAGTGTGCGCGGTGTTGGCCACGGGTGGTTCGGTGGATGGTTCAATAACGTATGTTATTGAGGAGCCACTCGTGCGTTACCCCCCATTAAATGTGCACGAGAAACGTTCCCGCGACTTCGATGGGATGCGCCACGCATACCTTGCACTCTTGAACTTTACGAGGAGATAACTCATAATTGAGTTCGCCCAATAATAGGTTATGCCTGGCCGTTTCAATCGATTCCGATGGTTTGGCTGGCATCGATTCCACCCTCGTTCTCTGCGCCCGGTAAAACTTCGTAAGATCACTTTTATGAGTTACGACGCTCATTAATTTGGGGGGGCGGGGCGGCACGTGTCTGGTAATTGTCTTTGATTTAAGTAAACCGGACACCCGACGTTTCGTCGTGTTTCATGCGGTTTGCACCATTCGAATTATTATTGCTGTTGATGCGACTTTTTACATTTTTTTAAGGATCTCTTTTCTAGGCTGCAGAGCGATATATTGCTTTAAATAAAAATCGTTCGGTGTAGGTGGAACACCTGTTCAAAAGGTGTTTAATTTGCCAATAAAGCGCACCCTCCCCGTTTTCTAGCAATCTCCACGAGTTCCGGTTCATTAAAACTTCCATAAGTCGCGGGCCATATCGGGGCGCAAGTTGGAATAACTTTTTATCAGTGAACTAACATCGTATTTCTCTAACACCCGGATATATAAATTTAAGGGGATACGTTAATAAATCATTCACGAACGCGAAACACTTTAATCAAGATGTCATTCCATGAACTGTAGTGAAAAATATTGTCGCACAAAACCTTAGACGACTCAAAGAATTTAAAATCCTCGAAGGCATTCGATGCTTCGCGAAACAATTCCCGATACAAAATCGACGAAATCCCAAAGAGAAAATTGTTTCACGAACAACGATCGAGTAAACACCAGTATAAACAATTGATAGACCAGTATCAGCTACACAGGCAAGCTAACAGAAAGTTAAACGAACGAAGGTCCCGCGAATAGGTGAGAAGAATGGAAGAATTAAAACGGAACGGGTTCGATTTTCTTTGGGCGCGACGGATTCACCGTGACGAAGTTTTCCAACGAATTTCCGTGGATCTGTTTCGCAGACAGGGGGGCTCGGCCCGGAGGGAAACGTTGCACAATTTAATCGGAAGCCCCGACACACGTGAGCAGAATCGTCTGGCCGTTGGGTTCTCTCGATTTCATAGTCGAATAAATAATTTCTGTTCCGTTTGCCCTCTAGTTCGACTAGAGTTCAATCGTGTGCGGGAGTGTAAAGCCCTTTTTATGGGAGGGTCGGAGTATTCCCATGGAATGGAATCAGGGCAGTCGGTTCGCCGGTAGAAAATAGAGTAGGTGACAGGTGTGATGGAGCCTGGAATCTGAACGCGGAACCATTTAATCCGCAAACGTGTGCATGCCCATACAGGGATGAAATGGTGAGAATTATTTATTGAAAATAATATCCGAATTATTACTATGACGATTTGCTAATTCATAATTGAACAGTTTGTTTTAGCCAAACTGTCTATCCTCAAATTAAATGATCAATTATAGTAATTGCTACAGATACACAGAATTATAATAATAATAATAATAATTCTGTCGGATTCCACTGCTTCACTTTCACTCGCCAAGCTGATTCATTAATATCATATTCTCCTATTAATCGCACGAACAGCGACATATTTCTAGGCCGAATAATTTATTTGCAAACAGGAATAGTATTCCCCATTCTACGGGAACACCGCCGCACCATCACCAACAGTGTGAACGTCAAGTTCCTCGCCAAAAACTCTTGGCACTGCTCAATTATTCTCAATTAACGGCAAGAAACTCGCGCGAACTTGGCTGCCAAAGTGGCGAAAGGGATTGTCCACGGTATCGTTCGCGTATTTTCTCGCGTCGAAAGCTTTCTTGCTCGATACTCGGAAGAGGTAAATACTTCAGGCCACGTGGAAACTATGCGAAAGTTGGTCTGTTAACAACAGGCTGAAGCCGCGTGGCCCGATTGCATTTGCAGTTCGCCGCGGCACAGCGGTCAGATAAACCGTTCCGAAACAAATTAATCAACAGTGTCGCGGGGAAAGCGCCGAGTTTCGGCTGGGAAAGTAACTTCGCATCTGATTACAGCGACAGAAAATCAGCGGCGAAAGAGGCGAGAGCCTCGTTGACGAAGCCCTCGACCGTGTTTCCCTTTCGGCCGTGTTTCTGGGGAGAATGTAAAAACCGGCGGGGAAACTGGTAGGACGGGTAAATTTGGCGGGGGCGATTTGAAATGTAAATTCGTGCTTCGATAAATCCATCGGGGAACGTGAAATATGGTATTGCGCTCTGTATTAGTAATCGGGGGATCTTCTTTTTTTCAGGAATCGTTAAATAAAATCGGTTTGATTAAAAAATAGCGTGGATGATTTGTGAGCGGACGGCGATATTTTTGTTCTACCGTTTGTCATTGTGACTTGATTGTAGCTTTCATTACATTTGAGGATCGATCGGGAATGGAGAGTACGCGAATGATTTCCTGATTCACTATCCCAGGGCGAAACTTCTAAATTGAAGTAGAGTTTCTATTCGGGGTACAGGGATTCTGTGTAGTCACCTGTTGAAACGTGGACTCTCCACAGTAGTTGTCCGTTGAAGCATACGGCTTCTGATCACTTTTAGGGGCAAACTTTGCTCGATATAATTTAATCTCCATTATTCAACAGCGCCGAGTAAATAAAGCGCAAGTCAAAAGACTGTGGCACGAGGTACTGAATTTCGATAAAATTCAATTTCATCGTTACTGTTTTTATCATTACATTCCTGTGCAATCAATAATTTGTAAAACGCGGCGTCAATCGACGGAAGATTAACCACCGTAATTTGACGAATAAACCTACGTTCGCGTACATTGTTAACGAAGTAATAAATCTGTATTTGGTATCGGTAATTCTGTACACCTTTCAGACATTGTGTTTCGGTTCGAATTAAACGCGAACGCGATAAAATATCGTGTCGAGGCAGGCCTCAATAAAACCGCGAAGTGTTAATCGACGTCCGCACGCGCAGCAATCGAGTATTCTACATTTTTTTTTATTTTTGTTTTTTTATTTTTTACATCCACGATTCGAACTCCCGTGCAGTTTCAGTTTAACGAGATCGTTGCGCGACGAATCCCCCTCCTGTCACAGCAAACTGTACCTGTTAGTCAACATTGTTCGAAAATGAAAACTTTACTTCCACACACTATTTTTAGCGACACGTTCATTTCTATAATGCCCGCCCTGCAAATTGTTTCAATTCGCATTGAAAATGAAGTATGATTAACGTGTCTGGAAAACGCTGGCATTCTACACGTGCGTTGAAATTTAATTTCGAGAACGATAAAAAAAATGCTTGCGATTCTATTAAATAATTACAACGATGATATTCGCACGAAGAAATACATACGTATATAAAATAGAATCACATTGTCAAACTTGCACTGAATTGAACCCTTATCTGCTATCATACGGAGCATTGGCTGCACGTCATTATTACGTCGGCCAGGAAAAATCCGGAAGCACAATCTCGAGACTTTCCGGTAACGATCAAAAGAACGGTCACGAGACGCGGACGATTTTCCTTCGCGCCTTCTTCCCTTTCGTCGACTTCCCTTCTCCCCCAAAGAAGGGGGGCAAAAACACAAAAAAAAGAAGAGTAGTTGAACCGCTAACGTGACTACTCGAAAAGGCAATGCATAACCGGTGGAGCGTCTTGAGATTATGCCCAGACATGATCCCGTATAGATCGTCTAGGCTAGTGTATGCAAATCCGCGTGGCAAACTGCACTGCATTTGCATAAGCTCGCAGATAAGGACACGTTAGAAGTATACCCTCCCTTCGAATTCATTTTTCCGCGACACTGTTCCCCGGGGATCCCACGAATCGATCTCGTTTCGCGTCACGAGGTACGTATATCCACCTGATTCCAACGATTTTCTTTTTCTCTTTTCTTCTTTTTCCTTTTCTTCTTTCACGAATTCCACTGTTCTCTCTCTCTCTCTCTCTCTCTCTCTCTCTCCCTCTCTCTCTCTCTCTTTGCAGACTCTCACGTTCGAGTAACGTTTGGTTGGAAAAAATGGAGACGTCTCTTATCGATAATGGCACGCGTTGGCAATGTGTTCGTCTATAGGAACGGTGGAAACGATGGGGAGCTGGGTGAAACACAGTTGGCAAGAGACCCAGAGCGTTCCCTTTTAAGCGTTGGAAAGCGTTTGCTAGACTCGGGATCTCTTCCTTGGCGATAACTATCGATGGGAGGGCTGGATGATTGTCTTGCGAAAATGGGAACTGTTGCTGCGGAATGTCTGATTTTCCAAGTGAATCTGAGAGAGGACTGGAACGGTTTTGTACGAGGCTGTGGGTGGTCAGAGATTGTTTGGGAAATTGATATTTAAATGGTATCTAGAGCGTTGTGAAATTATAATTGTCTGGTGCGCGATGCGATGGGAAAAATGTTGATACGTGGACGAATTTAATGAACCTTCAGTTAGGATTGATTAATCACTTTTAGGGAGAAGTTTTAATAAATTTGTTGACAGCCTGTCGAGCAAACGGTTTCTATGATAGGATGGTATATATTTGTGATAGTTAAATATTAATATTGGTGTAAAAAATATTGCACGTAAAAGGAGCGAAGATCTGCACGCTTGCAGTCTGAATATAGACGGGCTTATACTACTTGAAATTTCACTAGCGCAGTGTTTCTTAATGGCTTGGCTATATTTTAAGGGAAATTTAAATTCATCCTCTCGTGGTGTTGCACCGGAAAGAATTATAATAAAATATTGTTCGCGAGGGTCGCGCGAAGTTTCTTTTAATCCCTCGCATGGCAAAAATAAGATTGCTAACAAAATGTAAAATTGTCCAAAGATTGAAGAACAGCATGATCTCATTCAGTTTAAAGCGCCCGTTTAACTTCCCCGTTTGAAAGAAATTCAACACGAATATCTTTACACGAATAAGATATCCATTCCCATTGAAGCCCATAAAGGCATGAATGTTCGATCTCTCCATATCTGCATTCGCTTAGGAAATACCAAAATGTGTGACATTCCTGAAAAATGGAACACTTCCACTCCCTGCTATTTCTACCTTTTACAAAGCAGCTTCCAATAAAATATTTTCGAAAACTACAAAAAAAAAAATACCTGATGCACAGACTGACACAATGCATACCTGTTCCCAAAACGATAATCTACAATCACGATTAATTGTTCCGCTTCGTTGATTCGAGTCCAGTTTTGAGCCGAAAAGTGGCAATACTGCGGTACAAAATTTGAAAACGAAACTTTTCCTCAAGTTCAATTTCTGATGCGGTGTACTCCACGCTTCGAAAGGGTTAATTATTCGAGGCACACCTTCGGCCCTTCGATTCGCGGCGTATCGTCGAACTCGATCGACCAATGCCACCATCCCGCCCCGTTAAATAGAACGATTATTTACGAGTTTCTCGACTAACGGGGGATCCGGCACGCTTCCGTCTTCGGCGACGTCTTATTCAGCAAGGACCGTTTAGATTCCCCCGAGCTGAAAAGACCGACCACGTAGCCCGTACATTAACCTAACCCTCTTCCTTCCTGCCTCTCCTTGTATCCCGGCGACGTATCCAGGCCGAGAACGAAATGCGCGAAATTAAATGCACCCCCTCTTCGTCTGTACGTGTGCGTATGCATGTGCATGTTGGTGTGACGAGCGTAGACGTCGCGCGACCGACAACAGGCCACAGGCCTCGTAATTCTATCCGGGTTGGGGACAAAAGACAGCGAGGTTGGCTCACCTGTGCCTCGCGAAGAAGGAATCTCACAGGGTTTGGGACAGAAGGGTGTGGGCCACGGAGACAGAGATAGTTCAAGGGTGAAACAGTTTCGGATCGTTCGCGGAGGACCAGCAGGGATTAGGGTGAATCGAGGAGAGTTTGTAATCGTAGGTGTGGAACGATTTGCGGGTTGAGAATTGTGGGACTTTGGATAAACAGTTTCGAGGAAATTTTTTTGGCATTCGCGATGAATGCAGTGGTAACAATTTTAAGAAAAGCGTCGACATCCTGGAAATATAAACGTAATATTTGATTTCTAATTTCCGAAGGATCGCACGTTTGAGATTTCATTCGTTTAATATTTCCCCATTTCGTTCACGTTACTGTAACACTTCAATCTGTCGTCATTTTACATGCAGGCATTTTGTTGGCGTCTCAAATGTTCCGTACTATTTCTTTTCACACGTGCCAATGGAAAATTCTTTCGCATCGTGTATCCATTTTATCGTACCACTTAAATCGCAAAAATCCCCACGTATCTCCAGGGTAAAGCGCGGTCGTGAAAATCGTCAAGCACGGAACACTATCGCCACCCATTGTTCGCGGGGGCTCTCTTCAACGGCCGTTCGTGTAATCGTCGGATTACGGGAAACGTACGAACTTCATCTGCCCTTACGGTTTTCCCACGGGATCGCGTACGCACTGGTTAAGTCGACCGCGGCACGTTAACGTTCTCACGAATACGTCGATTAGCGTCGTTAGAATTTTTGCGTTATCCGGCCCCGCGGAGTTCGCGGGAAGTCGACCATTGATAATCGCATTTAAAATAATTAAAAATTTCTGCACTGCCTCGGTGTCCGACAAGTTTCCAACACCTATTCGAAGGACCGCAGAGTACAGCCTCGACGAGAGGGAAGAGACTTAACGGTAAGAAAAATGTGACAAAGCTTGCTGTGAATAATTGAGATGGGTGTAACTGTAAGGAAATGTTGTATGCGCTGGAATAGTACAAGGCGGAGCGGGACCGGCGAAAAGAAAAAGGAACGAGGGAAAAATCCACGGCGGGGCGTGCGGGAGAAAGGGATGCTTGAAACGTGGAGAAAAGCAAGGGTGAGAAAGGTGCGAGAGCGTGAAAGCGAGGGGGGGGGGGGGAAGATGGGCGAAAGGAAACGCGAAGAAAATAAAAGATGAAATAAACGAAAAACGTGGGTTAAGCTGCATAGAGTGGAAAATTCAGAAAAAATGTTGCAGCCAAGGGAACGGGGGGGGGGGGGGGATAATTTGCGCGGTCGAAAGATTAAGAATAATTGAACGAATAAAAATACGAGTGTAAAAGTAATTGGTCCATTCCTCTTTATAGAATTATTCGAGTCACGCGAAATGACGTGTGCGCGGCTGCCTTTCCTCCTTTCCTAATTTGTATTGATTAATTTCGGCCAAATCCGTTATAAATATTCCATTGTCCTAAACGAATCTCGAATAATTGAAATAATTATAAATCCAATTGAATCCTCGTCCCCGCGCGTCGACAATCACAATTCGGGCGTATTTAAACAAAACGACACGCACGATATTTCGCATAATGCCAACGGGATCCGGTAAAAGTGCGAATCGAATTATTATTACGCGAACTCCGAATAATCCCTGACAGGGCCAATGAATGATTCACGCACGTTCGCTGCAGCGTTTCGTTACGAAATGCACAACAAGTTGCGCGTCTTCTCGATGCTAATTAGAGATTAAGCAGCAACTATTCGGCCTCAAGTGGAACGTTCCGCGTAAATCCCAGATAACTTTCGCCTTAATCTTCGCGCGGATTCGAGGGACCGATTGTTAAGCGTTTCGTCTAATCCGCGGATTAATGCCTTCGCGCAAATGTAGAAAGAACGAGCGTCGAGAATCGGTGGAAAAATCTTTTTCTCGCCGTGTTTGTTCGATTTTTTCCCCGGATTCGTTCGAACAGCGTGCCCGGACACGCGATTAAACGACGCTCGGTGATTTACGCGAGAGGGTACGAAAAGGGTTGGAAAATCGGTCCAACTGATCGCGCATTGTGGCGCCGCGTATATCCGAAGCTGGCTTCGCGGTGCTGGAAGATTTTTCCGCGAGTTTAAACGCTATGAAACGGAGCTCGCGATCGTTCAAGCGGAATGAAAGAACATTTCGCCGGGGGATTGGAATTAGCATATTCGAGGCACTGTCCGTTTGCGACGTTGCGCGAGATGTTCGGCGGTGGCTGTTTAACCGCGATCTTCCAATGAGAATCGGCGGAAACTCGAAACAGACCGGATATCGCGTAAGTGAAATGCGGTTCTTACCTTGGAAAGTGCGGATCTCTTTTCAACGGCGACGCCAGAATGTGCCGTGCTCGGGTTCCGGATAGTCTGAAAAATAAAATTTGCATTGGTCAGCCCACGGAATAAAATGAAGGAGATTCCTAATTAGACAAATTGACATTCGATTAACAGTAAGAGAAAGGGGACTGGTTGTGAAAACTCTTATTTCACCAGGAAGGTGAAATAACTTTTAACAGTCTAATACATGTGGCGTGTAAAAAGGGGCCTCGTTGAAAGAGCGAATAAAATAACGGAATAAACAAATTTGCAGCTGCACTTCGCACCGTCCAAGTTGCGCAGATATAAAAAATTGTAGGATCTGTATAAAGTGAAACAGTCGCATATTATTTTCAACCAGTGCAGCACAGAAAATTCTGTCTAGTGCGTCATTGAATTCCGTCAAACGATTGAAACCACCGCCGCTGTTTAATCGTTTATCCCCGTCGGAAAATACCTTGGCACGCTACGAAAACTGCGACCCCCTTTTTTACCGCGATTCGAAACGGCGCACCGGAATGTTCGAATGGCGGTAGCGGAATCTCGTGCGCGTGAAAGGACAAGCCAGGTAAGAACGGGGCGGAATGAAGAGGCGAATCACGCGTGTTTCCAGCGCGATTTACGAACGGTTTATCGCGCGCGGGGCTGTAGAGTAATTCAGTGACAAACGAGTTCGAAGGAGTGCAGTGCGTAGTTCCCCTACGAGGCCGCTACTAAATGCCCGGTTACGACTTCCCCGTGTATCTTCTCCGAGCAACTGTGCACGCGGCGAACTCTCGTTCGGGCCTCAATTCGTGCTGTCTGTAAATCTCGGGCTACGTTCGGGAAACGAGCGAACTTTCCCGCTTCGCTTGACGCATGTAGGTGTCGCGAAATGTTGAATGGGAGCGGAACGGAAGTCATTTTGGAGAACGACGGCTAGTAAAGAAATTTTAAACACAGCGGGTACTCGCGTGCACGTCCGGCTGCTCCGTGAACAGTTTGGAGATTTACCGTTTGCGAATTGTTTACGGCGTTGTGCGGTGCGGTTGTTTCGGATTTCGCCACGTTTCGCTGGTTTGCAATTTTGTGGTTGACGTATTGATAATGATGATAACTGACGATACTAGTAATGTAATAAATTACGCTTTGGAATATTCGTTTAACAACAGCAGCGAGTACTGCGATCGTACTAAGAATGTCACATTTTTATTGTCTCCAATACCCCGTCGAATAATTTCCCTTGCTTCGAAAGTTCGTCGACCGCGGAAGAATATCAAGATTCGCGACGACAGAAAATCCTCTTACAGCCTTCACAGTTCAATTCGTTAGTGCAGTCGGCTGACAAACGAGAAGATCGTGGCACGGATCACGGCCTAGTAAACGACGCGATACCAATTCCTCTCTTCCAAACAGGATAGAGAGCGAAATACTTCACAGTGGCTTTTATTTCTCCATGAGAAGCGTCCCGTTCTCGCAACCAGGGCAAAGCGGAACGCAAATTTTCCTTGCTGTACACGGTGCTCGCGGAAACAATCATATTATTCGCGTCTCTCCGCCCACGATATCCTGTTGTCTGCACTCAAACCTATTACAATTTAACGTCGCTGTGCATCCGAAATTACGCGAATATTCTCCTGATAATGGTGGGATAATTTCTCCTCAAAAATATAACGCTGTGCAATATTGACGTTTCGTTTCGAAATGTTTTTTATTTCTCCGGAACTTCTTTGGAGCCGTTCGTATCAAGTTCGTACTGAGCAACGAATTGACGACGAGGTCGATGTAAGAAAGGGAGCGTAAAATTTCCATATTATTTACGGCCAGAACACAGCGTCACACCGTAATTACGGTGATAGAGCGTCCCGGCATCGGGGTTTGTTATACAGTTAAATATTGTACTGTTAACTATGCAAATTTGGGTAGCAGCGGGAAACGGATGCGTTTGGTCCCTCGTTAAATAAGTTTATCAACGACTTCGTCGTGCGGATTCGCGGTTTCCCAGCGATAAAACGTAAACACGGTCTTCCAGCAACTTTTCAATGATGCACGACGAACTTGCACCGCAGAGTACGATTTAATTCGCCCCGTTCAGATCCTATCCGGATAATTAACTTTGCGCAGTGTCGTAATGCACTGTCCGATGGAAAATTATTTGTAACCAAAAATTACTTATATGAACTTTACGTGTCACTTATTCTTCGTTCGTCAAACATTTTACCAATTTCAACACGGAAGCGTGCACTACCGATTGACAAATTTGAACGAACGCCGAGAATGATAGGTACCTCGATTTAATCGCGAGAAAGTAGCAACGCGATTTTCATTTTTCCTGCCGAATTACCATGGAAAGGAGGATCAATATTCAATCGGGCTTCGTACCATCCAACCACCGGCGGACTCATCAATATTTATCAACAACATCATTTCGGCCATTACACGCAAGACTTGAGGACCCTTTTCCCATGGTAATCCGAAAGTAACGAAGGTCTCGGCCCCCGTGGAAATGAGAGGCAAATACGCCAGGCGAAGATCCGCTTTGCGCGAAGCGAAAGGGAAAGAAAGCAGCGGGGTTCCTCGCGAGTAGTTTCGTACAGTATGTTCCTTCGCCGACGTCGGGGAAAAATAAATAATCCTAATTGCGGCTGAATGGGCTCGGCGTGATGAGAGAGGGGAAAAAAAAGGAAGAAAAATAACTCTGTCTCTCGGTTCGAGGCAATGGCCATTGCTCTGGCGCTGTTCCTTTTTTCCTTTTCGTTTTCTTTTCACGTCCCCCTCGGCCACGAGTTTTTTTTTTTTGCCTCCGCCTTTCAGCCCGGCACGGCGATAATTTCGCCAATTATTTATTCATGACGGCCCCTGGCTAAGTAACCGCCGATATTTTGCGACCTGTGCTACGTGTTAGGCAGGACGCACTGTGCACTCTGTTTTTAATGGCGCGGTACGGTCACTTGCAGTTCAAGAGACCGAAAGCATGAAACCGTGAGCAATGTATTCGGTGTACTTTCGTCGCGGTTGGCGCAGCAGCGATTTAAACGCATCACGGAAAGAGGTTGAACTGTGAAAATTTGTGTTAAAAACGTGATGCTTGAATATTTTGGTCGAAAGTTTCTAATTTCGCCCCAGTTCCCTATTAAAGTGTGGCGTATTATTGTTGCAATAAGGATATTAATAGTAACATGAAACGCTGATGTTCAAGAGTTAAAAAGGGAGGGCACTCCAATTATTCCGTGGAATCCTCGAGTCTTACGGTCACTGTACTTTCGCGTTCTCTGCGGGACCTCTGGGTGGCCTGGTCGAAGGCTTAATTAAAGCAAATTCAATTAAAACGGACAGGGGGTATTAAAAATTCGCTCGAAATCTTAATCAACATTAAGCGCTCTTCACAGTTCGGAGAAGAGTCCTGTCCCTATAGCTACAACTCCTTTCTATTATAGATCTTTATATCGTCAAATATTAATCTGTCCTATTATCAATATTATCTTTATGATGTTATTACGCAATCCATATATATATATATTAACAATTATATTTATCACAGAATTTTAATAAAAATAAAATTCTTTCCAGCCACTTCTTTAGTTCCTCCTTTCCCTCAATTATTATCTTTAATTACTGTGCTTATCCGTCTTCTTTCTTCCACCCCCTCCATTTATCTCTCTAATCTCACCCGCCAATTTTTACTCCCTCTCTCTCTCTCCTCACATTTCACCCCCTCCCCCTCCTTCTCTCATCCACCACCATCGTTCCCGCCTCTGCACAATAAAAAAAAAAGTAACATCTCATCGAATTTCTCTTCTCGCCACCGCCTGTCACTCATCCCATTCTCGTCGAATCGACCGATTTTCCTCCTTCCAATTCTCCTCGCCCTGTTACACTGCTTTTTCTCTCGGTCCGCACCACAGGTTCGACGTAATCCAACATTACCGTATGCGGGCGTGTCGTTGACCCCGAAAAATACGGTCGCCGTGGCCGCGCTATCATTTGACAAAGAACCCCTCGAATCAGATCTGTTATAGCCGAACATCCGGGGAGCTGAGTGCGCGTATAACCGTGTTAACCCGTGGGGATCCACCCCCTCCTGCAATCGGCAAGAAGACGGCGTGGATAAACGTCGAAACGAGGGACCATCCATCGCGCAAAGTCAATGGATGAATCGAGTCACGCGTTAGATAATTACCGGGACGAGACAGTGCCGTTCGAGTGCAGGGAAAACAGCCGGGGATCCTATCATTTCTCTTGCCTTTTTCCTTCCTTCTACTTAATCGGAAGCGACGATTGAAACGTCGGTGAAAACGCTGATTTGCCACTATGCTTGCTGAACGGCGGACTAAAGTATTGCACAATTTCAAGAGCGATTAATCTGCGAAATTCTCTCGAGCCCCGATCGATTTTATTATTCGATCGGGAATTATTAAACGCGTCCGCGAGTGCCGCGGACAGCTATTGCATTGAGAAAGAGCAAACAAACAAACAAAAAACAAGAAGAGAAAAGAG
This sequence comes from Nomada lathburiana, assembly GCA_963667235.1. Classification (NCBI taxonomy): domain Eukaryota; kingdom Metazoa; phylum Arthropoda; class Insecta; order Hymenoptera; family Apidae; genus Nomada; species Nomada lathburiana. The sequence goes on from OY763909.1 coordinate 8,085,491, forward strand.
CGGAGAATAAAATAGGCTGTCCAAAGTTCGTGAATAGTAATAATTAGCAAGCAAAATCGCTACCACCGATAGAAACTAACATTCAAACTTCACGTCCAACGTTCTCTCGTCGCCAACGGAAGTTGTTTTTAATTAAAAAGGCTCGCGCAAAATCCGACCGACAGGCAGAAGTTTTTTCCTACATTTCGTCCCGATCCGACCGCAGCCCTCAAGCACTTCAATTAGATTTCTTGACAACGCGAGCGGCGCATTTCTACGAGACACACGTGCGTGTGACGTGCATCTCGCAGTTTTAATTAAAGCTGAGAGCCTTCTTTTCTTTCATTCGCCTTTCGACTTTAAGGCACAATAATCCTCGCGTTTAAGAATTGAACAATGAAATAATAGACAAGAAAATCCAAGTGCAACAACGTCCCTGTGTATATTTCTGGACGTAAACGACAATTACGTAATGGAGACAAAAATATGAATAGTGTAATGTTCAATGGAAATACTAATATAATCAAAAAATACTATAAAGAGACTCGGCAACGATAATAGTTCGAGCGCATTAAAAATATGCACGGAACCAATGTGGCAACAAGAACCACCAAGGGATCCCACCCACGGGGGGTTGGATAATTAAAAGGTGCCATTAAAATTTCCTGTTTTCCCCGCCGCTAAAAGGAACAGAGCCTGGACTCTTTCCATTAACTTTCTCCGCCGTCCTCTTTGCCCCGGACAGTCTACGAAGGATCGGCTAGAAAATCGGCTTACAAGTTGCGGCGGTGAAGTTATTGTACGCCTGTTCCCGATGAAAGCCAGACTCGTGGAAATAATTCATCGAATCTTCTCTTTCTTTATTTCTCGACGACGATCGATCCCCGTAAGAGCTACTCGTCGGAGGCATTGCAGACATCGCGGCTGGTAATTGGACGAATGAAAGATTAATCGCTCGAGGACACCGGTGTTGCCCAGGATCATAGCGAAACAATGGTCCGCCGGAAGCTCGGTACAAGATCGTTTACGGTGGATCTTGAATAATTACCGCGGGACAATTAAACGGAGGTAAGATTATATAGGTCGTACGACGACTCGATGATTTTGTGCGAGAGAAATTGAATCTTCGTGCATCATTCATTCTGCTTTCTCTTTTTTGTATAAATTATTGGATATCAAATATAATGGTGCGCGAGCAACATTAACTGGAACTGGAATAATCCAGTTCTTGGTCGACTGAATAACCGATTACATGTACCGAGCAATTTTTGTATGTACATTTGTAGGCGTACGCAGGAAAAATAAATAGAATCGCAAAGGAATTTACCAGCAGGAGAAATATCGCCGTTCGACGACAGATGCGATCGGAACGGACATAAAACAATGCGCGAAATAACCTGTCGTTTAATACACGCAGGTAGAAATATTTAGATCTGTCGTATATTGAAGGGAACACTTGGTGATTTATCGAGGTTGTTCTTTTTTTTTTTGCACGCGTGGCCGGAAAACTGGAACTGTATCGAATTTATTTTGAAACGGCGAAAAAACGTTTATGACACCAAATTGAACGATCGTTGAAAGCATTTTTAATACCTTGGATATATATACACGGTGTCTATTGCCTTTCAAATGCTGCTGAATCGTCTTTACTCGAACAGCCAGTATTTGTTTAACGAACGTTATAGAACACGTTTCTTTTTTAGATTCGACGAGGAAAATTTGTGAATCGTTTCGTGACGTGAAGCAGATGACAAATGTCAGTCGACGTCAACAGCATTCGAGAGTAGTATAAATTCCAATAATTGTAAATTTATTTCTAATTCAATTTATAAATCAGATTGTACCAATTTGGAATTTTTAGAATTGAATCATGATATATAAAATAATTGTTGCACGTGAAATCGGCTGTGATATATATTTTTACACGGAAGTCGATTAACATTGTATTTGTTCCTTCGACGAGCTATCTCGTAGCTCGTCAATTTTATCGATTTGCTTTCGTTGCGTAATTAAGGCAACCAAGGATTGAATCCTAATTTTCTATCGCAGATTCAGGTACGGGGAACGTTCTTTTTAATTCGTGGAAGAATCGCGAGCGAACCGGTTAATTGAGGGGCCGTTCTCGAATTAGATCGTTGCTAATTATAATTCTAGACCACGAACCCGTTCCTATAAACCGCGATTAAGAAGCTAACTACCAAAAACGATGACGATATCTCGATGCGCCTTTTTCGTTCGTCCCGATGCACGATGAAATTCAAAAGGTCGAACGGAACTGGGAACAATATAAATTCCCAGCAATTGTCTGCCGTAATGACGGGCGTAAAATTTTTCCCCCGTACTTTCAATTACGCGTATCGCACTGGCGAGCATTCGAATTTATTTTTAATATTCAACGGCAGATAATGAGAGGCCATAGTTCATCGCTTCCTTAAAAAAGAAATATATAAAAATGATAAATTACTTTCAACGCAAGAGAAAGAAACCATAAGAATTATCAATGGTTTTTACGATTTAATTAAATTCATGTACCATGTCCGTTACTTCCAATTCATAAGCAATTGTAATTACAACAATTGTATCCAGCTGAGAATTTCAATGCACGGTGTTCAAGAAGCCGGTAAGATCTTGGAACAAGACCCGACTGTCAGCTTGCACTTGTCTCCTGAATACGTCAGAATACTCGGTCCAGACTGGACAATCGCAGGGAACCGAAATTTACGTAAACAAAGGGAGAAACAGGGTGGCCAACAGAGACAATGAACAGAGAAGCGAGGAGCAAAATCGAACGAAGAATCGAAGAAAAAAGTAATGGATAAAAATAATGGGTCTTTAATAGAAAAGGCAAGGGAGAAGGTTTATCGATAGAGAAAAACGAACAACACGTAACGAAATGAAGGAAAGTAAAATTGAACGAAAGGTAAAGGTAAAGGTGTTTGGGAATAATGAATACAATAAATTTGATAGACAATGGTAACGATAGCAATCGATAAAATGTAAAATAAATAAATATCACGATTTCGGCCGAAAAGGAAAGAAAATATTTAACCGAAACAGAGGCATAATTGCAATCAAAACTGCTGCGAAATTATTAATTAGGAAAATTAAGTATACAATTAACAGGAAGGACACAGAAAGTGGCAGAAAATTCACGGAAAAGTACAGGACACCGATAGAACACCTAATAATAATGAAACACTGTTGTTGCAAGGTGAACGAAGGAGATTAGAAGTACGATAAGGAGGATAAAGAGGATAAAGAGGAGGTAACAGAGGAAAGGCTTGAAGAACAGAAGGGCGACCGGAAGGAAGGCTAAGGCTAAAGCGTGTGTATTTTGCGGAGCGTGGCTGGCATAAGGGGTTGCCAAATTAAACAAGGGCCTAAGGGTCGCTCCTAGTTTACGCGCTCAAGTAATTTAACCCATCCCCCGTACCGTTCGTCCTACGTTTAAGCAAGAATTACCTTCTGTCTACACAGCGAGAGAAAGGTGCTTCGGAGGATTTCCACGCCGGAAATCGCTTACGTTTAAAGCCTGCCTCCGGCATGTTCAACTTTTCCCGCGTGGAATAATCGAATCGTTTACTCGCCGATGATTATCATTCCCGAATCGCCTCTTGTATCGATACCCCGGGAACTCTCTTCTTGCGTCCGCGCTTACGCGCGAAAATAGCAGGCTGCGGTTGAATTTGATGAATGCCCGAAACTTTGTGCTTTTTATTTTAATCATTCCTTCGTTCGAAAGAGGAGAATCGTTGGAAAAATTCCTGACGGGTGAAGAACTATTTTCTGTCGTGAAAATAGCATTTGTAGATAGATCAGGGCGTGTGGCTTCACAGACGGGACAAATTTCCTTCGTGCAAATTGAAAATTGTCCGACCTCGATTTTGATGAAGTATACGGAAGGGACAGAAAAAGGGATTGCCTCGGCCAATTTATTCTTGACGAGATGCACCGTGACGTAAGAATGAAGAGATAGAGGGGAATGGTGATTTAAAGTGCGCAATCTAAGTGGCCCCGTCATTCGTAGGAAGTAACCGTGAGAATAGCGATCTTAAGGAAAATGAAAATTCTCCGTGCAATTTTCTCGAACGCGACGCGCCAACGGGACGAACGTGAGGGATGCGTGGGCGCGGCCCTTTCTTCGGGAACAACGAGATTTTCGCAGTCGCAGTACCGAATACCCGAGCAGCGACGCTTTTATTTATTTTTTTTTTTTCCGAAAGAGGGAGGAAGAAAAGCGAGGAATATGACGAGCAAACTCGCGAGGCTCTATAATGCACGCTTTGAGGCGAACAGCGTTACAATCCGATGAATGCGAATACTCCCTTTTGTGCGATCTATAAGTTGTACATTGGAATGAATGACGAGAATAGCAAGAGATCCGAGAAGTCTGCAGATATTCTTGCAGCGAAAAGAATAAAAGAAACCATCGCGGCGAAGAGAATTCGGGATTTTGAACATCTTGTTACATTTAGATTTTGGAACGGGGTCGCTTTAATCTGTGGGCAGAGTTCCGTATTTCAGCAGCAAACATATTGCACCTTATTGTGGTTAACGAAAGGTTTACCGAGGAGGTGAAAATCTTTGCCGGAGAATGCACTATACATATTTACAGGCATATTACCTGAGCTTACAAGGACTTAGTTTACAAGCGGCCCTGTACGTGTCGCCGAAGGTGGGTGATACTCCTTTCAGGAACCTCGGAGGGTGGTATTTTGGTTCGCTCATTTTCATGCAGCAGCGTACAAAAAAACAACCCCTTCGTCTACCTTCTTAGTAGAATGACAGGAATACCTTCTACGTTCTCTTAAAAAACACCGCAATAAATTCTAGCAAGAAAAAAGCTTACTATTCCCCACCATGAAGTTGTACCAAGTATAAAAATTGGCAGCCCCGAGAAATGTACAAGTAAATGCAACAAAAGAATCGTCTCCGGGGGACCAAAATTTATCCCGCAAGTGATTAGAACGAAAACCACCCGCAGAATTGCAAACAGACCGATCAAAAACGCGGGGCGTGCAATTTCTATTGTTCCACGGACCGACGCGGCTTATCTTCAACCCCGAACGGCACGTACGTAAACCGGAGATAACAAGTCGCGTGACAAACGTGCGCCCTCCTGTAAATTCGTATCGGAGGTAGCCCCGTAACCCTCTTTCTTCAGCGTCCAACTCGCGCGGGGTCCGAGAAGTTTTCTTCGCGCCTCCGTGACGCGAATCCCGCCAAGCTTCTCCCGCTTCCGTCGACGAACCGCCTACCCGGCGTCGTCCACCGTTGGAAATTATGCGAGGAAGCTTGCCACTCGACGGAACTTGTCAGAGGCGGCTCTCGCAAATGGAATCCAGATGGGATGGGAAACTTTCCGATCGTACCGAAAAAGGTCGCCCCCCGTGACCGGTAAGTGTTCTGATTACGGCGACTGGACGACACTCAGGCGACGAGCAACGAAACTGAGTTACCGTTGGCAGATTTTTATTGGTCGAGTGCTGGGAAGTTGAAGGTGTGTATGCGATAACTGCGAGAAGCTCGCAGAGAGCTCGAGGGAGTTATGTTTGGGAATTGTAGATTCGCGATTCACCGTGTTCTAGAGTTCTACAAGTATTGTACATATTTGACAATGAAATATTTTCAGAACAGTGTGTTCGGATAAAATGTTTCACTAGGTCCGGATATATCGCAGAATTTCAATCATTAATATAGGTTACAGAGCATTGCAGAATTATTGCACCGTAATATAATAGAAAGGGAAATCGATTAAATTAACTAGAATAGATTAAATCAACTATCGTTCCATCGTATCAGTGGTGCATCCGTGAATGTTACTTTGAACGGGCTATTGATAACGCAGTAACAGCGAATCTAGGTTACCAGCAGAGTTAATTTCCTGACGTAGATAGTCACCGGTGATACGAACCGTTTGTATTCCGCTTCGGTTATTGCGCGAGGAAATTCGTGGTTCAAGCACGCGTGTCATACGCGAGGCCACAATTCTCTGGTGTTCAAGAACGATCGAACAACCGAGGTAAACCGTCCAGGCCGATTCCACCGTAAACGTTCGACGCAATTGCATCAATTCAACGAAACATCAAAGCGTTTACGCATGTATCTGTGCGGTGGAAAAATTCTGTGCGAAATCGGGCTTGATCAATTTTGAAAGAAATATTTCTTGCGTACGTTAGTTTTTCAATTAAAGACAATTTTAACAAAGAATACTTCCTTTCGAGAGGTACCATTCGAGAGCTGTCAGGTACAATTTCAAGGCACAAAGAAAAAGATACTATCTCCGCTGTCCCGGCTATCCTATTTCGGGGTTCGAATTCACACCTCTCTTAGGTAGAAAAATGCTGCTTCATTCAGGAAGCTGGAGGGTGACGTTACCTGGACTGCATTAGGAGCCCTTCCGGCTGTCTTCGAACTCTAATGCTTTTACGCGTGGAATAAAAAAAGGCAGGTATCGGAACCTATAGTCCAGGTGAAACTCACGAGGCAGACCTTATGTTGCTGCAAAAAAAAAAAAAGAGAAGCGGAGATCTTGCTGTCTCATCGAACCCTTTTCCCATCATCTCCATTCATCAATCTTCCCGCACAGAAAACTAATACTTTAATCCATCGAACAGTGAAATTGGATCGCACGCTGCAATTTAATTACAGATTCGAAATTAAATTATCCTCTGTTCTATAATAAAGCAGCCAGCATTTTTATGGAATATCCCTTGTCGTTATCATATTACCACGACCACGATCTTCCGATAAAAATCGCGAAGGCATTTTATATTTCGCGCACCTTCGACACGTCGCGGACGCTCGTCGCCCGAATTCCAAGTCAGAGACTTCACTATTACGTTCGTTAGGACAATTTCTCGAGGGGCATCTTGCTTTGAACGAAGCGGCGTCAAACGCCTTTCCTTCGTCTTTGATCGCGAACGGATATTCGAGGGCATTAATTTCGTCGCGGTCGAAGCGAACGAAAATTTCGCAAGGGATGCTGTTACAGGCGACAGATAAGAGAAAGGACCGGCAAGGTGTACGAGAAAAAGGAAACCGAAGAAACAAAAATAATACACGGCAATGCCGGAGGCACGAGCATTTGCGATTCCGCGCCGCCATTAAAAATGTCTGCACGCAACGTTCGCTCTACGTGGAACCGGAATATGACAGTCCGTTACTTGACTCGCGATTAGCATCTCGATTCCCAATTGGCACGCTATACCTTTTAATCCGTGATCCGAACGGTATCTCCGACGGCAATCAGACTAGGAATTGATTTCACAAATGGCCGAGCACTGGAATCAAGCTTGCCGAGTTAATTGTAGGACAGTTTGCTGTTCGAAATAATCGATTTCTCCGCATTTCTATGCATCGAACTTCGCATTTAATTGGGAGAGGTTGCTCGGACGAGTCGAATGTCACTAATCGTCTAATTTTACCGGACGGTCGATGTTGATAGAAAAAGGCAGGTTTGACAGGCGAATATCGCGGTCAGATTTAACGTATTTCGTATGAAATCGACGCGACGCGACGGGCTGAACAAGATTCTCATTGTAACAGGATTACCTTGGGCGAGCAACAAGAATCGTGGAGCTACGGACGCGTTTCTACTGTGCATCTGCCGTGAAACGTCAGGGTCCCTTTGTACCTGTGAGCGCGTACAGTCGCGATGTTTCGTCCCTTCGCTCGTGGCGTCGTGAAACTCTATAAGATATAAATTCGAGACCGCAGTAAAGCGTGACGGAGGAACGAAGCGGACAATCGCGATAGAAAAGTTCCCATCGTCTTGCGATCGTTGCACAAGCACCGTGGACGTTCGCGATCATTTTTCTCGTCGCGTTACGCCGGAAGCGTAGAAATGATAGAGACGATTACGTGGCACGTGATCAGAGTTCGCGGAACGAACGGGCTAACTAGTCGAATGAATTTAAACCTCTTACGTGGTCTAAGGAGGGGCAAGTTTGCGTAATTAACGAGTTGTAAGTGCGGATTCGTTTCCGCGGCTCGTGTGTACCCTCGAGGACCATCCAGACGTCGGGATTAACTCGCGGGAAATTAGGGTTGCGAGGGGTATAGACTTAGGAGTCTGGCTCTTCCGCGAATTCTCGTTTGCTCTTGATCAAACGTAATCCCGCCGGTTCGTTATCTTCTTTCGAGTGAAGCTGCGCTTCTTAGACGTTTGCGCGTTCGTTTGACAACTATTTGCCCAATGTGTCGGTATTACAACAATAACAATAATAGTAATAGATCACTTATTAAATTACAATACGCTTTCCCAGAACTTTGAAATTCTCCGCGTCGTTTAATGAATAAAATAATATTGGCTCGTTAGTATTGTGAGCCCTCGAGAATGTCCAAACAGCGCGTACAGCAAGTACGCGTAAAACGGGACGCGTCAAACGAATCGGAAGCGAAAGTTACAATGGGGAAACAAGCGTGCGTGATCGACGTACACCCATAGATCGCCAGCGGCCATCCAGTTCGGCCGTAAGTGCTAATCAATCGCACTGACAATCGGTATACACTGGTTTAATTAATTGACTTAATTGTTATGCTAATTGCCGTTACTAAGTCGGAGCGTGTCCGTCCGATGGGACTCGACGGCAGCCATCGGGAATCACTTCGGTAATCGACTAGCCAGGAAATTTCCATGCGCTGCTCAGAACGTCAGGGGCTGCATGAATATTCCAGCGATTCGCGGCAAACATCCAACTTTAATTACCGTCTCATTAAGCCGTGCACCCTGATCTTTTTCCCCGCTTGTCGCCCGACGAACTTCGTCTCAAAGCGGTGGGGAGTTGGGGCGAAAAGTTCACCGAGTCAATCCTGAATACATATTTCCTTTGTAACCTTTTATTTCACCGGCTTCTTCTTTTTGATCGCGTTGTACCTCGCTTCGCGAGGCATCGAATAAATTTCACCATTTTCATCACCGCGTGCAACTTTTTCCCGACTCGTGCAAAATTCTTTAATTCGTCCAATCAATTTCACCCCCGCCTATAAAAGCGGCGAAAAATTATCCCACCCTGAAACTCCAATCCCCCGCCCTTATTCCACGATTCCCGCTAACTCTGTTTCCTAATTTCCCAGCAAACTTCGAAGATCCAGTCAAGCAGACTTCCGTGCGGCCTAATCGTGCTGGCTGCGCCGACCTCGTATTTCCTGCCGCGCGAACCACCCCCCCACCCCCCCACAAATCATCCCCGCGGTGGCATCAGTTTCGCGAGTTGGCGTGCCAAGCACCTTTGTTCGTTCGACTTCCTCGCCGACAGTCATTTCTACGATTCAATCTCGAAGTGCTCCAGCCGGGCGGAGAAATGGCGACAGGGCCATAGAGTTTGGGCCAGCGAACGTAGGCCTGTAAATCACGTGGGACGCGACTGCCATTTCGGATTCCCGGCGTGGCCCTTTGTCGGCGTATAATTCACACTCGGTCACGTATTACACCGGCCGTTACAACGTGCATTACGCTAATGTCAAACAACAGCGCCGGACCGGCGCGTTAATTTCGGGGATGCTTCGTTTCCAGCACCGGATCGATCTCATTCGGGGATCTCTAAGGGTTCCCGAGGTTTCTAGACTGGCGTCGGGGTGTCTAAATAGCCGTCAGTTATTCGTGCGAAAATTTGGACAATACTTGTTTTATAAGTATTATAAATTCGGGGGAACGTGTCGGTTATATTGGAACTCCTGTGTGGAGCACATAATGTGTTAGATATTAAGTGCACATTTTTGGATAAACTATACCGGCTATTTCACTTTAGTTCATTCATACTTTCACTTGTTCCATTTGTATCATTTTGAAATAGTCCACGGACAAAGGTCTATCGTAACAGTGATCACCAATTGAAAATACTATTCCTAGACTCTTAGCTATATCGTTTGAAACACCCTGCAATCGAACGATATGAAATTTTCAGTGCGCCTTGTCTTTACCAATCTGGCTAACCCCTTCGCAAACCCGAATGATCGTGCAAACCCCTTGAGCGAAAGATCGCACCGCTGCCCTTTAATCACTTAACGAACGTAGAAATGCGATGAACAATCTTCGTCGCAACTTCCACAAGGGTCCTTCGCTTTCAAATAAGCGAGAGGTTAATATCAGAAGTCGAAGGCAAACTAGTTCTTCGACCGGGTACTCGATCACGATCGCTGTTATTTCATCTCTGGTTTCCACCTTTTTTCTCGCCCATTCTCCTCTCCCCCCACTCTGCCCTAGCTGTATTATATTATCGGGGATACAAGACGGCAGTTCCTTGAACTTCCCGTCGAGATGTTCGAGTAGTAGTCGCTGCAAGTTTCGCGGACAATAAAAGGCGAAATGCTCGTTCAATCTTCCGCTGCGAGCTGTCGTTCGGTCGTCTAAGGACGCGTTACAGACGAGACATCGATCGTGATTGTGACGGGCACGTCTATCTGGCACGGATCACGTTTCACACCTAAAAGAACACCTGTCGTACATACTCCTTGTCTTCGCCCCGCTCACATTCTCGTCGAATGCCGATTCACCGATTCCGCGATATTATCTCGAAGCCAGCGATCCGATAGAATTAAATGAGATTTCTTCCCAGCGATTGATGGAAAATTGTCTTGAAAATTGGTTCAAAAGCTAATATATTGTTATTAAACCGAAACTCTTCCCGGCATCCGGAAAATATTCAACTTCATTGGCACCCATCGTGCGATATAATTTTAGCCCGCGGCTTTCCAACTTAAAATTGGGAATATTAAAATGGATCGCAGAGCTTTAGTCGCGAACGAATCGAACGCGACGAATGATCTCGTTTTGTTCTTTCATTTCTTTGTTTTTTATCATAGCAAACGTAAACCGTTCCCTTCAATTATACGAGAATTATAATGAATTATCAAAAGTACCAAGCAATTATGCATATCGTTAAGGTAATTACGTGCTCGGAGATTGTCCGGAATGATACAGTATTCGGGTCGTTTGTTCGCGTGCAACAAAAGCCGGCTCGTGTACACCCGAATTTACGAAGCTCCGCTGAATATCGTAAGCAACTGTTTTCGCGATTTACGCGTGCGACGGCTGACCGCGAAACCGTGGCCCATAAATTTCGCGCTCGTCTGCCTCGTTCGCGAAACGGGAGCGAGGTGTTCGTCTGGCGACCACCACTGACACGTTTCGTGCTTGGATATGCTCTTTTTTTTCCCCTCGCCCCCTGTTAACACTCCTGTTATTAATGGCTTTTTTGTTACAAGGTGTTTATCCAGCCTTTCAACAATTTTTTTTTCGTTGCCATAAATCAACCGGCACGTTGCCACGAAATATTCTCTGTACAATCATTCATTTCGTTCTCGTTCAGCTTCGAGTCGCATTGTTTCCTAATTGACAAAAATCCTGTCCATTTCGCTTCATTATTTTTCCGTCTCGATAGAACATCGCCAACGATCTTCAAGTTCCGCGACACATGCAGATCGAATAAATCTGAATCGTAAATGTTAAGCTCCGTTGTATCTGTTGGCATTGATCGGCCGACAAAATTCGCCACCCTGAAACCACCCTGAAAGATCCGTGCATCCCGAAACCACTATCATCCCCCGATAAAAAGCTGCGCAACGAAGCGGCCGCGATACCGCCCGCATGCGTGCGACAAAAATCCACCCTGTGACATAATTATCGACGAAACCCTGCGACACTTAATCGATAGCCGTTAACGATACCTCGACGGCGGGGTACCACGAGCGTTAGATCAGCCGTTAACGCATTTCCCCGCCTCCGTTTAACGCAATTTACTACTTTACGGCGATTCGTTCGGCGCGCACGGCCTCGCACGCGGCAATCGAACGCGACCGCACGTTTCCCGAATGAATGATCAAAGCGAGAGCCGAGCCGTTTATTTGTCCCACACGGTATAACGAACGTTATTCCCGCGCGGGCCTGGCCGATTTTGCCAGCAGACAAGCATTTTCGGATATCCACGCGCGTGTGTCGTGAAACGCTGGCAATACTTTCAACTATTTCCCTCTTCTTTCTAATTTTTTTTTTCTTTTTTTTTTTTTAGGGGTGGGTCGGCTCGTGGAGACCCCGGGGGATGATGGTGCGGATGGGAAATAGAGTTGGGAATGATTCTGAATTTTTCTGCGACGATTTTTGGAACGGTGGAACACATGGGGGTGTAGGATGGCGGTTCGTCAGGGTTTAACAGTGAAATTGGGGGAGATTCAAATCGAGGGTGTGAATTTTCTAAAAGTCAATTTGGTATGGTCAGACGTATCTTTGCAAACAGCACAAACCGATTGTATGGTCAGATAGAGCTTTTTTTCGGTGGCGGGATTACGTTGCAAGTAGTGCAGGTCAATATATGACGACGTGCGTATACATTTTAAGTAGTACAGGTCAATATATGAAGACAAACCGCTAGCTGTATTGCACGCGTATTGTATTTCCGCCTGATTATTTTTATTATACTGATCAATAAACTGTTCTCGAGTACTTCTACTGTACGAATGTTCCCTACATTATTCGAGTAACTGGAGAAATTATATGTAGCAAAAAAAAAAAAGAAAGAAAAATGGACACCGAGTTCCACGACGAGGGACCGGTCGAAACAGCCAATGGAAATGCGTGATGGGGGTTATAATGCACGGTTCGCATCGATCGTAAGAACTCACCCTCCGTTTATGAACGTCGAATGGGGGATAAAAGTGGGAAAGAGGACCGTTATCAACGACGTGTTGGTAGACCGTACGGTTAAGTAAAGCCTGAACCTGTTTCAGGAGCTCGACGACGACATTAATTATGCAGGTAATTAACATTCGACCGAGCGTCGTGCGCGGATATCATTTTACGGCGACTACCCCTTTCGCCATCAATCTAAACGTGTCAGCCGGCCGACACGATGTCGCGGCTCTTGTCGAATGCGTGGATCGAACCAGTGTTCACGTTTGCACGCCCACTGTTACGTGATACGCTTGGCACGCGCCCTTTTGAGTGCCCGAGTGATGAGTGCTTGAAATAGACACCCTGTGCGAGGACAGTTTTTTTCTTTTTTTTTGTCCCTTTTGTATCTTTGAAAATAATAGTATCCTTTTCTGCCTTTGTCCTTTTCGTTTATTTCGCGTTGCTTCGGAAGACGAGTATTTGCCGAGTTTCGAGTATTTATAAATGCTCACCTTCGTATAAATGGCTTGGGGTGGTCTCGTTTTTTCGGGGATACGACAGGTGGTTTAATAAGTACTAGTATGGTCTTTTTGCCCGTGGCTCGAGGGGGTGGTTTCGTTCTTTTGAGACGCGACGAACGGTTTGGCATGAATTGAAGGACTGCTTTTATTGGGGTGTCAATGGTTGGTTTGATTTCTTTGGTGCACCACGGTGGCTTTGTTAAGCACCGAAAGAATTCCTTTGTCGCGGCGTAAATGGGATAAAAGCGCTGTGTACTTCGAGTATGAATTTATGCATTTTTGTATTGTGGCAAACTGGGGTTGGTCCAATTGTGTCCTCTAATTTCTCGTCCGTGTAGGCGGAGGATTATTTCCAAACAATTCTGCGGTATAAAGTAAAGACGATACTGAATGAAAGTGGATTATTATAAATCTAATTCCGCGTCGTGAATAGCAAAAGAGTAACGATCGATGTTAAAATAAATAATTATGAAGCTCGGAGAAATATTTGCAAAGTCCGTGCATTATTTTGCTATCATGAATATTGTGGCTAAAACACCAATTTTAAGGGAAACGTTTGGTTACCTAATAAATACATATGTGGTACATTTCACCCGCTTTTGCGCGGCGTCGCTTTCATCACTTCGTTGTCAACTTCATCACTTCCTGCCTGTCATTAGCATGCTCCGCAACAAAGTTTCCCCTCACGCTATAACTCCTGTTGTACACCTAATTTACTGTTCGAAATATCCTTCGCCATGCGTGATTGCCCCACAACCACGGCTCTTTCGAAATTGCCCGAGCATTTATGAAATTTTCAATTACAGCCCAAAAATAAATTCCTTCGCAACGTGTCCACAAACACGATCATGTTCCATAATCCAGAATAATTTTTTCGTCGAAAAATTGACTCCCTCACCAATTCCAAAAGTATCCCCAATTTCTATTATGCATTCACGGCTTCGCCCGCCGTTGGTCTAACACTAATCCAAATATTTATTTCGTCAAATTGAAACACTCCTTTCCTGCAAATATCATACCTATCGATCCGACGCAATAAAACTCTCTTTGCCAACGTTTAATCATGCTTCCCGTCGACCCGAGCAATACCAAAAGCCAGCCAACCCCCAAATTACCCCAAGAGCCTCAAACGAACCAACCAACGATCCCAACAACCGTTCCCTCGAAAATCCAATTCCTTCGTCGGGGCAAGTTTCGAATCGTTCGTGGTCCAGACGACGCGACGTGCAACGATCCGTCGCTGCCTCGTCGCAAGCGGCACGTCCCGCGGTAACCCCTGGCCGACTAACTCCGGGAACAGGTGAATATTCATGAGACGATCCCTGCGGCTTGAAGCGCATCTCGCGCGGCATATTGTTGAACGCGGGGCCTGTATCACTTCTGGGGACAACCTGACATCGACCGCGGGAAAACTCGAGCAAGAAATGCCGTTGACGAGAAATGCCGAGCAAGAAATCGGGGAAGTCGGGTTGACCAGTGGAGAGACACCTTGCCACCGCTGTGAACCAGGTGGTAGCGGTTGGTGGTGGAATATCGAACGAACAGGCAACAACGCAGCGGGTTGTTGCTTATAGTTTTGTCAGTGTGCCGGCGATCGTTAGAGATACAGGGGTTTCGCTGGATTTATCTAATGAATATGAAATAGGTGATAATTAAGTGGTTGTGATATTAATAGGGGGGGGTCGGGAAAAATTATGGGACGGGGTGCGGTGAATGATAAATCGACGGTGGATGTACTCGTGACAGTCTGGGGTGCTCGCGTGATACGGGCTGGTCGTGAACTTTTAAGGGCTGGGTTCGCAGAGTTTATAGACGTGATACGTATGATTTGTTTCGATGGAATATACGCGATGGAATAACGGAAGTTGTGGATGTTAATTGTGATCGTATGTAGGGGACGGTGTTATGTTTTATTTCTGACTGGATTGCTGTAATATTCATTTTAGTATCGGGTTTAGTATTTGGCTAGGATTCGAGAAACAATATTTCGATATATAAATCGGTTTGTTCGATTGATGAAAGGAATCAAGCTGACACTGAAATGTTGCGCGAGGGTTTCATGAATTCCGCAAGTAACAGGAATAAAAATTGTAATGCCCGCGAGATAAAAATTAAACGAATCGGTGGTTATCAGCGGCGGTCGTAAAGCGGCGCGTTTAATTGGACGAAAGAAATGTATCATTATGTAATCGTAAAACGTGCCGGCGTTAATTGAAGCCGGCCGTACCATCGGTGGAAATAACCTTAACTCTCGGATAATAATATTCCCGTTCGAACCGCAGTTAATGAGGCGAAGTAAATTAATATCCTGCCGTTTAATTTCCCCGGGGGTTATAAAAACTTCTCGGCGATGCGATCAGAAGAAACGTTCCTTCCGCTGTGCGGAGTGGTATGATGATTTTGTTGGAGCAGCAATGACACGGTCGCAAAATCGAAAATGGTCAATCGAACACCGTCCAATTATCACCTGAGAAGTAACGATAATGAATTCGCCGTTAAAACAATTACGGCCCCTCTATTTTCGCGCACGTGTGCCCGATTTCGCACTGGTTGGCAACTTTTCGTAATTTATCCAGCGAATTTAATGGCCTCGCAACGCAATATAATTCCTTTAATGAACTTTGAACAATCTCCGTGCAATGGTCAATAAAAGATTTATACAATTGCCGAGCGATTAAAATTACGACCGAAATTAAAAACTGACCAATCTGATATAGAAACATGACGATATCAAAATTCGAACACCAACATATTTGCGACTCTTTTTCTATCAAAAACCTTTCGCAAGCGAAACAAGTATTACGAGGTGAATGGATGTACAGGAATCGGTGCGCGTGTTTAGAGCTCCGCGAAATCTCGAATTACCGAAGAAAAAAATCATAGCTACACTCGCGCTGACAACTGCTCAAGGCTTACGCAGTAAGTTCTCCCAGCACGGTCGGGTAATCGCGTTACATATGTATAAGCAAGTCGTTTCAATGAGAGCAACGCATTTCTCCGCGCAGCCCTTTGTGCAGGTGGTGAAAGAAAGCTCGGAGATAAAGATATATATTTCCAGGCCGGACTGGATAACGAGCCAGCCAGACGATGCATTGTACTCGGGCGAAAAAGAGCGTGCACAAAGTGTATACAACGCGATAGGAGCATCCCTGCCAAAAAAATTGTGGCCGCCGTAACGAAGCGAGGGGCGAAGTAGCTTCGTTGCTGTCGCCGAAACGCGACTGATACAGCGACAAATGCATAAAGCACAATTATGCTCGATCTCCGTTGCGATACGCCACTGTGCTAGGTGATTCGTGGAAAGAGCAAGGAACGATGAAGAGACAAGATTTTGAAAATCGTGCATTTTCGACGATTTTCTAAATACAGCGGGATTTATAATTGGGATACGAAAGAATCTTCTTGCTAGGAAGATTGGAAGTAATTATTAATCAAATATTTCGATGGTGAAATAGCTATGTTTATTTTTTGAAGGAAATTTTGAGACTGTTGGTACTCGCGAGATCGTCTAGCTATTATAAGAATAGCCCGCGGCGACGATTCCCTTCACCGAGTTGGCCAATTTAATAAATTGTATTATTAACATAAATCCGCCGGATTTCTGGCCGTGTATGCAAATTTCGTAGGACCACCAACTATCCGAAATTTCCGCTTACCGAAACCGAATCCTATTATTTCGACTGCGCACGATTCTACTGTACACAAAGCCCGACCTGACACCCCTACATCATAATGTACGAATTCTCTCGCTATCCCGATATCGATGCATTCCCATTTAACACCCTCCCGCAATTTTCAAATCCGAAATTGTTTAGTCCCGGATCACAGATCAAATCTTCCATTCGCTGCTATCCACGAGGATTGAATCCCCTCTCAATTGAAACTGCATTTAGACCGACAATATAAAACAGCATTTTCAAACGCACTATTCGTCATCATTTTATTATTCTTAATTTCCCATTAAACGCTACCTCGTTATTCGCAAATCCACGATGTCGCACCAACTTTATTTTGACACGTTTATCAAAATTTGTTCAAAATCGCCACCAACGATGCAACCATTTCTTCAACCTTTCTGCCGTACAATTTAACACGGACGCCAACCATAAACGCCCAAATTTACCCCCTAAAAATTGCGCACCCTGTCCAGCAAAGACATCCACCGAATTTAAAATCCCTTTCCAACAGAACCCTGCAGATACCCGACATCCTACCCCCGCGCCGCCGCTCTCTCAGACCACCCTTTCCACCCTTTCCTGTCGCCCGGCCCGTGTAACTTTCAACATCGCACAATAGCCACCGTTCGCAAATCGATGCTGTATCCCCCGAGCGTATTCGCCGTTCGCATTCGTGCAAGATGCACCCTCGACCAACGCGAGGAAATGCGATACGCGGCGACCTATGCATCTACGTCCGGGTTACGCGTACCGTTTCACGAACACGCGTGCACGATAACTTTGCCGGCGCTTTCGATGCTATCGTGGTGTATGCACGACCAGCGGAGTCAGAACAGACTACGGTAGAACGGACCGCGCCGCCAGGGCCATTCCTGTACCGGCGTGATTAAACTTATCGACGACAATGAAACGTTCGCACAGTCGCGCCACGCGGGGCTGCCCACAGAGGCGCACAGGCAGAACGAGGGAAGGGTTTCGCGAACTAACAACTAATTACAACCGGTTTGCCCCGAGGTATTACGTATTCGGCAGTTCCGGCTAGTGTCCGTCGGGGATTCGAATTTCATAAAGGGACACTACTCCATATTCAACGGCCACCCGGTATCGCATTGTCGCGTAGCCCCGCTAATGGACACGACGAAGAGTTTTACCTTCGAGGAACGACGCCGGCCGTGTTTGAACTTGGTTCTCGTCCAGCGACGGCTAATAAGCCGGAGCTAATTGTCTTGGTCGCGGTTGCTATGCCTGGGGCCAGCTTTCTCACCTGCCGGTATCGCGAATACTGGAGAGAAGTTTTATCTACGATTGAATTAATTTCAGTTGAAAGTCGAGTCGGTGAAATATTCTGCGCTTTGATGTTAGGCTGCTCCCGCGAAGGGTTAAGAATTCCTCTTATCTATTACTCTTCTGTGCTTCTCGTTTGCTCTCGACAGCTAATTCTATCCCGGATTTTCCTGCTTACCCTATTTGCCCCACTGAATTTGACTAACCATTTACCTTCTTCCCCTTCGCGATACACATTTATCCCTCGCAACATCGATCATGACACTCCCGAACATTCCCCATTTTCACTCCAATCCCATTTTCCCCGCTTTCCCCCCGGGGTCGAAACTCGAAAATTCACGAAGCTCGCCCCCTTCGGGGCGCGTTCTAATTTCTATAAAAAAATCATTCACCGCGGGAAAAGAAAATCACGGGCACTACTTCCTCGTGTTTTTTCGCCTTCCTCTTTTTTGCAATTAACCTTTTCCGTTGTCCCGCCGCCGCGCCGACTTTTCACCGACGACGACGCGACTAGACGAGAAAGAATAATTGAATGGCACACGTGATTTAGGAAAAACGTGCCGGCGCTTAACGGCGCCTAAGGAAAACTCCGCGCAGAATGTAATCCACTTAAGCGAAATTATTCCGGCCCGTGCATCCCGTCGACTGTTATTGCATTTACCGGACGGGGGGGTGTTGGCGGTCGCTTACAATCTCGCCGCGCGAAGCGTAATCGCCGGGCGGATACGAGCCGCGAAAGCGTGCTGGCCGGGATCTTTCGATTGGTACCACCGATTCGAATCACGACCGGCTGATTCCTTTTTGCGTTCTGCTATCCCCCGAACCGGTATCCCCCTGTTACATTCAAATTTCCTATTCAGGACTCCACCGGTGGGAATTGAGAAATGACGCGAAAAACCGTTTCGGCGAGCGCGAGCTTATTCGTCGAATTGTTTTAAGCGGGCCGAATTTCGAACAGAAAGGGGATCTGCTTTCGGTGGCGTTGCAATTAGCTCTTGAGAGACGTTCTGTAAACAAATTCAGCCCGGGTATTATTATATATATTGTTCGGCGTGTTCTTGTTTGAAGCTTTCAGAGTTCCAAGAATTCGATTCGTCGATTCGAAGAATGATCTCGAATCGGAACACAATCGATACTCCGTCACTTTATAATTTCGATTTCTTCATTAGAGTATTATTTATTCGCAGCGGTATCAATAATGGATCGTTTTATTTTTATCGCGTTCGCAATGCGCCATATTAATTTATCTTTTCCATTCGACCACGAAAATATATTCCTTCGTGAAGCTTCCACTCGACGCTTAATCTATCCCCGTTGAATCGATCCGACAAACAGAAATCCGTGCAGTTCATTCCCCGAACGAAACGTCGACGATCCTCTTTCTCTGTTTAGAAACCGTTCGAGAGTCCCCGCTGCAAAACGGCCCACGGTTTTTCCGTTCTCCCGACAGTGACCAGTACAACGCGGTTTATCAAGCCAGTTTTTCCTTCGCCCCCGAACACGTTCGTACCCCGGTATCGGCGAATCTGAACTCTGGTCCCGGTCGTAAATCGACGGGAGCTTTTTTCCACGATTTCGCCGCCCAATGTTCGAACCACGATATCGTATCACCTTTAACGGTTCTTCGCCTCGCTTCGATTTTTACCAACCGCCCGGTTACGTATACATGCAACGGCGCCGAGGTATTTTCTATCTTTCCATTCTTCCACGATCGTCGGATACCCCCCTTTCAAATATCAACGACATTTCATCGACTTCTTCCCCTTTCGTCGACTGCGAAAGCACGCAAACGTCCTCGTGGCAATTCTATCCGTTTTGCTCGCCTTATTTTCTCCGTTCGCCTTTTCGCGAGATTCTCATTCGGGAGCACGCGGCACAGGTTGTCCGAAACGCAGACGCGACGATTTCCCTTCTTAAATAACCATCTCGATACTTCGTGTCCCAGAACTGTCACCGCTTGTAAGAAAGCCGAGACTTCGTTTGACAGTAGTGGACGTGTGCACTTTGCGAGTTCGAGTATTTTAATCGCGGAGGTAAATAGAGTGGAAAAAGCATGAATGCACTGGTATCGTTTTTTCTGTAATTTCGGATCATCGATATTCAACAATTTATACTTCGTTTAAAGAATCGTTTCGTTTACATATGGATGAATGGATGATCGATGTTTCCTTTATATTGCGAAATACTTTGTACTATACAGTTTTACCGATTGATTTAATTCTTCTTACGGAACCCGACGCTGTCATTTTATTTCTTTTCTTTCTTCCTGCGTTTGTTTCTATTTGAGAATTTTTTGTCTTCTACGAAGACCATAAATAAGTCACAAATTTTGGCCAGGAATAAGCGGGCTGGTTCCTTGCTAGGACATAGTCTTCCAATATACGACGTCGTAAATGCGCTTTACGTTCGGACATGTTCCCCGTTTCGTCTCAACTAACTGGTTAATTATCCCTGCTCTAATGGGTCAACAATAATTTGTTACTTCGTGTGCTTACCGCCGGCTAAAATGTTTCAAGAGAGCGGTGCGGTTTCATCGTTGCTTAAAATCAGAAATAAGCTGAGTAATATTCTCGCCGAAGATATGCCGCAAGAAATTAAATTACAATTGCAATTATCGTTCCCCAATTATTCCTATAATTCTGTACAGATTTAATTCTAGAAATGAAATTATTTCCCACGAGCTAAGACAATTCACTTTCCCTTTCTTTCTCTCATCTTCAGAAATTTCAAAACACTTCCATTTTTGTTTCAATCTTAACATTCACGGAACATTAACATTGAAATTACATTTCCACTGCAACTATGTATATATTACATCAAAATATTGCACAGTCACGATCGTATTAATATCGTCGTTTCACAGTTGGGGAAATACAATCAGTGCCTTTATAGCAACGCTATTTCAATAAATCGTCAGAGAATTCGGTCCGAATTCCATCATAATCTGAAGATACCGATATCGAGCGGCGTTTCCACGCTTGTTACCCTTTACGTGCCTTTGCCCGCGTTTCCAATTATTGACCGACAATCAGTCTTTCAGTTGTTCAGCGTCCAGCTACTGATGAACGTGGCTGTACACCATTGGGAAACGTTGGAATAATGATTCATGCAGCACTGTACAAACGAAGAGGGAGATCGAGTCCGTAGGATCGATAAACGGATCCATTTCAAACGAACAGACCACGGCGAAACAAATCAATATCCTACCGGATAGAATTTTTAACGGAAGGATGAAAAATCAATGCTTCTATCGGCGAACAGAAATCGAATGAACGATTAACAATTTAAGCTGGGATTTTGACGGCAGAGCGTCGAAGCAAATCGTGGATAAAACCGATATTACAAGTGGCTACCAGTGGGAGTCGAGTTTCGAGATTTCAAACTGCATCGATTTGATCGAGAACGATATCCCCCCGGGGTTTCGGAACTCAAAGTTTGCCGGAGAGATCGGGGCCAGCGACGTTAATTAAAGGAAGCTGATTACGTTACGTCGACCGAGCTCCATTTGCATTTTGCGACGCTTCCGTGTCTCACAGTGAAATCGACCGAGCCTTCCGTGCACGTTAGTAATAATAAATATACGTCCTATTGCGAACAATCTTTTCGTCGCTTCGAGACAGCACCATTTCTGAACGATACATTAATACATTTTCAATCAAAACTCTGAATAATTCGATCTACCAAAACAGTTCAGGCTCTGGATCAATCATTTAATCGAAGAATTCGTTCGCATAAAATGTTAATGAACAATTGTTTTATCGCAGGACGAAATATTGCACAAAATTACGAAGCGCAAGGGATAATCGTACACTTTCGTACTTCAAATTGCACCGAGTTCATAATTACTTTACTTCGCGTTTGTTACACCATTATTCTAACCCGCGAAGCAACGGTGAAAATAAATCAAAGACCGCAAGGGATGAAAGTGTGGGCATTTCAAGGAGGTTCAACCGTGGTAGCATCGTCTTACGGCGGAAACTTTCAAAGAGGGTTTACTTACAACGAACGGGGGCGCGCCGATGTGATTAATGAAACATCAAACTTCAATAAACGGTTCGATCGAAATCCGCTTAGAAGTCTTTTCGAGCGGTATCGCGAGATAAATTCCCTCTCGTCCGCGCTGGAAAACGGAACATGGAATCCGTGTAGATTCGCCGGGACTGCCGGTAAATGTGATACCGTCATCGTTTCGATGGCGCACCGGCGACGCAGCCAGCTGCTTTCGGACAAAACTCGATCGTCGACGAAGTGGAAATATGTTTACGGTGTAATGGAAAGCGGGTCGATCGTTGCTCGTTAAAAATCCTTGGAAATTTTATACGGTTTATCATACTTGATCGGTTCCCGTGGAAAAAGTATCGATTTCGTAACGGCCCGGATGGATACAGGGGTTGAACTTAATAAAATTCTACCGATAAGCAGGACAGATAAAAGATGGTTCCTGATCTGTTACACAAAAGGACGATGGAGGGTTTTAAATTACCTGGATACACCGTAAATAATACCGTAGCTCATTTGGAACACGGTTCTACTAATATCGTTCTAGCGGAAGTGGTAATTATTGAAATTTATTGAAATTTTATTTTCAATTTATTTCTAACCTGTTTCATTAGTTAACAGGTTCATAATGAATGATGTGAAGTAATCGTAAGCAGGAGTGCTTGCACTTTCTGTTTAAAAAAACAGCACTTCTCGAGTGTGAGACGATGTTAATAAAAAAAACACATATTTAACCCTCTATGGAAAATAAAAAATGGTGCTTGACGAAGGGCCACCGGGCCAATCACTCTATCTCAACGATTATCCAGCGAAATCCTTTTCCAACAGTGGAGTTGAATGGTCGAAGAAAGTCACGTTGAGCGAATTCACGTTCACGTCGTAAGCCGTAACGAGGAAAATAAGAATGTGGAACACGGCCACTTGTACCGTCCACCATTAACCCTTAACTGCTAACTCCTTCTACCACTCGCGATACTTCTCGAAGAGAAAACGTAAACTGTCTCGATCGTGGCGCGTATACTTCCCTAGACCACGGAGTGTCTTGCCTTTAATTCCTCTGCAGGCAAGAATGCCGACAGAAAATTTATTAAAAAATACACATCCCCGTCGAGCTGAGAAATAACTCGGGACACAATAATAATAAAACTAAGCACCGGTCTCGCAGTATCAAATTGAAGGTAGTTCAATAAAAATCCAAAAGGCTGTCCTGAGCTAACATCAGACAGCGAATAAAATTCCAAACAGACATTGTCCCGAGTATTTCACTATTTAACAAACTACATATTAAATCACTCGCGCGTTCCTCAATTTTATCTACCAAGTCCGAGCCCTCGCGAAATTTCCCAACAGATTGCATCCAGCTGAATCACTACAAGAAGCCCGCCGCTATCTCGCCAGCGGGCCCTTCTTTATCCAGCCAAACGTGGACCAAGGCGCGGACCTATTTCAATATTTCCACCGAACCGACGTGAAATTGGCCGTGCATTCTGCGGCGGAACGTTTGAGGAAAAATCCCGGTGGAGAGGCGGGGGTGTCCGATTCACCGCGTTCTCCTGCGAGGATCATCGACGAGGGCAGCGGAGGATCGTGTTCCGCATGAGAACGTGGCCGTCTCACTTTTCCGTCGACGAGGAACATCAAAGGAGCCAAACCAACGCGACGGGTCCACGCTCGGTACGTGAACGGACGGGACGCGGCTGGAGAGGAAACGAGACAGGGAGAGTTCATATAATTTACTTTTCGCTTCGACGGATTTCAATAGTATCGGAAATCTAGCCGCCCTTCTCCCCCGCCCCGACGTCGGTGCACACCCCTCTTCGGATCCGCGTTCACTGACGTCTGCCGCGGCGGTAATGACGTAGATCCACAAAGGCACGAAATTAGTTTCGAACGAGATTCGATTCTCCGCGAAACGACGGGGAAAAAGACGCGCCGAGGGTTCGCAGGGATGAACCAGCCGGAAACCGACCCCGCCCCCCCCCCCCCATTTCTCTCGTGGATATGCACCCTAAACGTCGAACGAAACTGGCACCCAGGCTGATCAGGGACGGCGGAACAAGAGGAACGAAGTTACGGTGGATCGACGTTAAAGAGAAACAGGCTTGACAATCTCGAAAATGGCGGATAGGAGACCGGGGGGGGGGGGTTGATTCTCCGCAGAGGAACACCGGAGGATCTGTCCCCGACGCTTTTTGCCGGATTGAATATTTTATCTGGAACGGCGGGGGTGGCGTGGTTCGAGTGTTTCTTGTTTAACTGTCGGTGTCACGGGATTACTCACTGGCGAGGGTCAGATTTTTAATACTGTAATTTATGAGGGGAATGATCAAATCCTAGTCTACGAGGGGATGAATGTTTTCTTGAGCAATGCACAGGATTTTTAATAGAATTTTCGTTTGAATTTTCTTAATCGCGCTGTATTTCACAGATAATAAAATAGT
Source organism: Nomada lathburiana (assembly GCA_963667235.1). Lineage (NCBI taxonomy): Eukaryota > Metazoa > Arthropoda > Insecta > Hymenoptera > Apidae > Nomada > Nomada lathburiana. The sequence continues at coordinate 8,110,002 of OY763909.1, forward strand.
GGAGGAATAATTCGAAAGTTTGCACTCGTATTATTAGCTATTTCCGCATTTTCATCCCCTATTCTGTACACTGTATATAATGTTCACCGATCTAGCGTTGCGCCGATGCGTAAGGAACGATACGCTAATCCTTCCGCAAAAATGTTTATACCAAAGGCCCGGGCGGGCTGACGGAAAATAAACAGGAGGCAACGTTATTGGATGGCAAATTAATCGGATAATCGCCGGGTGAACCGTGTCCGTGGAACGAACAGTGGTCAACGTGAGCGTTCAGTCCGCAAGGTCGATTTGCAAATTATGCACGTGGCACCGGAGGGCGCGGATGCTGGACGCTGACAACGTAACCCAATATTTATGCAATTAAGCCGGGGGTGGCTGCGAGGTGGGGTGGGAAAATTTTGTTAGGCCAATCGGTGCGTGAAACCCGTCGCGGCTGAACCCTCCGTCAAAATGGCCCCCACTGCTGACTTAAAGATGGCGAACACCCCGACGTCTGGCTAATTTTTGCGAAAATTACGCGCAGACCCGGCCCACCATCCCCTATTCGTCTGGAACTCGAGGGGTCGCGTACGCCATCTTGTCGTTCTTTAATTGAGAGACTTCGATTCTGACGAATTTAAATTATCCCCCGATTTGCAAATTATTTCGACAGAATATTGCGAAATTGTATTGAATTTAATATTTCACAATTTGCTGGACGATATTGCAAAATCTGTTCTGTTCTATTTTCCCTGTTATAAGCAACGTGAACTTCTCAATCGTGAGAAATTTGGCGAATATTCTATTCCAGGATAATTGGGAGAATGGCGGAAATCCGCTTGAAATAATCGCTTGTAAAATGGGGCGAAAGCATAGACACAATGGGAGGTACAATGTGTTTTGTTAATTCTCGACTGCGCGTTTCCGGAAACACGCTGCAACAATTGCGCCCAGAATTTATCGAGTAATCAACAATATGCTCTTGCCTCGTTCCATCTACATTCAAAGAAACACATATCCTACCACTTTTCAACCGCTGCGCTTCCAACACGCGACGCCGCTCTTTCAATAAATATATTTCACGGTCAACTTTCCATACTAATCGACGACGGAAATAAAAATTCCACCGCAAGGCCGCCGCAAACAATGTAAATTACCTTCGTCATAAATGAAGTATACTCCCCGCTCAACATTAATTAGAATCACCGCGGTGTGCCCCGTGTTCCAATTTATAAACCGACCAGATTCTCGATTGCAGAGCGCGGGTCATCGGTGACACCTGTTCCTGCGAGTAAATCACAGGACAGATGGCAACGACCAGCCCCGTCTCTTTTATAAACGTACGTATTCGAGCAGGGGCCGGGGGGTGAACGGTGACGAAAGGGTGGCCACGTTGAATAGAGCCGCAACTCCACCCACCTGTTCCACCGGTCAGCAAAACTCGTTCCCCGTTACCGATCTCCTCCTGGCGTGGATTTCATGCGCAAGTTAAACGCGCCGTAGAACCACAATCGAAGGATTAAAGGGTGACCCTTTGAATCCGCGGAATCTGCCGCTTCGCAGCCACCGAGGACAATGAATCGTTCTCGTCGCAGCGATACAGATCAACAAGTGGCTTCCGGTTGCCGATCGTGGGGCAATCATTTCCTTGTCGTTACGTTTCGTGGAGAATCGCGACGGAAACGCGGTTTCCCTTCGACCATTTTTATTCCCTCGAGTTTCGGCACAGAATTTTCCAAGATTCGAGTGATTTGAATATTTCGAACAGCATTAAGCTCTTAGAATAAGTTCGATGCGATTTGTATTTTTATTCTTGCCTTGCAGTTTAAGAGATACTCCGAGATTGGGTTGTTTTATCTATTGTGAATCGTGGGGGGGTTGAACATTCTGCGCGATACAGAAGGCTCTGGATGATAAGCGCGGCACAGAATTTCACTTCTATCCCGCCGCTGCAATAACCGTGCAACCACGCGTCGCACTTTGTGAACGTTAATTAATGATAGAAAAGCGGTCCGTTAATTCAGCTTAATCCCCGTTAATTCCGCAAATTCCCCGGCAATCACCGAGGCGTCATAGCGCGGCAAACAGTTCCCAGTTTGAGCGCGGAAATGAATCGTCACTCTAGATCCATCGCGCGAAAATTCGTATTTTCTGAATCCTGTCGAACCCGACGGTGATATTCGAAACGGCGATAATTTCCCGTCGATCCGAACCGACACCTTTCCAGAAATAATTACTCGGCATCCGCGCACTGGCAATTATTCCACGTACAGTCAAATCATGATACCTTTGCGACCAAAAATACTACCGGCTCAAATTTCCAACCTTACAGGCTGTTCACCCTTCACTAATCGCGCGTCAGATTCACCTATAGACGTCTGTTTCCGCGTTCCGTTGCAATTTCGAAGTTCAACCCCCCCTCGTCTCGTCGAATTTCGATATAGGGACGGCCGACGCAACGAGTCCGCAAACAGTCATTCTACCTGCCTCTCATTTCGCACGCACTTTGCGTACCGCCGCGTCTTATTAATGGATTCCAGACCGCGTACGAGTGTTTGCTCGTCCGGCAGAATTGCTGCCACCGCGTTGGGGTTGTTTTATTCCCCGCGGTGGGTAGATGTCGAGCCATTCGCGCGGAAAAATATCGGCCGTTAGGGGAGCAGGGAACGATCGAGGAAATTTCGTATGCTGTGCGTTTGGTGGAAATAGGGGATGGATAGTTGTAGCGACGCAGGGGTAACTAATGACGGGCAGTGATTAGGGGTTAAACGATCGAGTCGATGATTAGAGTTTTTTTTGGGGGGGGGGGAGATGTCCAAGACAGAGTTCTTCTTTTTGTAAATTACGTACAGGCATCATTCTAGTAAATTTTCTTCCTTTTCTACAATACGCAATATGTTGAACACGAAATATGGGGGATAAAAGTATCCTTCGCGGTATCCTACCCCTTTCATCTGTGAAACGTTAGCTCTGAAGGGTGGATCTCCAGGACAATTGAAACTTTCTCCTCGTCGTTTGCGCGGAAGAAAATTTCTATAATCAACACTTGACAGGTTAACGATACTTATTAATTCGCCAACCGTTTGAATAATTAAAAATTAGCACTGTTAACATCCCTTTCTATGCTCTACGCTTCCCTATGCTCTCGAACCACCCTCCGCACTGTCCAGGGAGCCAAAGCATCGAAACACGCGAGGTTATCCTCCCGGGGGGATGATTTGTCTTCGTTAACGGGGCTCTCCAGGCTTCTTTTGGTAACAGGAATTAATTTTTGCGCGCAACTTTCACGGAAAAGTTCGCCGACTCTTCTCGAAATCGCTTCTCTGCTCGCGAGTTCAAATGATAGAACCAAAATGGAATTTATACAGCTTTTCGAGTCTGCTCGGGGCCGTTGTCTCGGTCGTATTTTGTTTTCTTGCGTTTCGCTCTCGCGGGTATCTTTCGTTCTTGATTTTCCACCCCCTCGTTTTCTTTTACTGCATCCAGTTTTTCCATCGGTTTAATGGACCGGCGAGTTTGCTTTCATTAAGACGAACCACGGCAATCTGCACTCTGGCTTTCTACCTTAGGGGTGGAATTTTCCATCTGCCCCACGTCCATCCGACTTTCTTGCCTCGAATATAATGGACAATTATCAACGCGAGTCAGCAGCGCGGATATTCTTAGATTACTCATTAACCCCTGCAGATCCCCCCCCCCCCCCGGATGGCTTAAAAATATCTTTTAATTGACAACCGTGATCGCGTCGCTTCGTAATCGCGAGACCACGGTGAGCTATAAATCCATTACCGCGTTTCAATTAGAAGTGACGCGAAACAAATGAATTCCATCCAGTACAATTACCCAAATCGGCAACTATTGTACGCGGTATTCAAACTCAAATTATTTATACAAGCGGCGGTCTAAAAGTGGAACTACGAGCTGCCAAAGTTTCAAATTAAACAGACACGAAGCAGAAATTCTGTGAATTAAGCACATGGATGTTTGTTGCAGATGAGAATTCAAAATTCCAATAGATACGACACAACTGCTCCAATTAAAGGTCCGAGAATAAAGTTTGTCGACGAAAAATCTGACGCGTGGAACTGGATTAAAGAGACGCGTAATAACAGTGTCTCGGAAAGCTTGACAGAACGGTACGACGATCTGAGCGAAGGAATCTGTGGATCCACAGAGCACAGAACTGAAACCATCGATAACAACGAGCCACCCCTTATTTCCCTCTTTTGCATAAGTGGTCGAAGCCATCGGGTTCTGCTTGTTGTTCTAGCCTACGCGCCCGTAGAGGATCCAATCTTGGCACCCTCCAATATCAATTGTCTCTCCCGGTAGCATCCTCGCCGATGCACACCATCTGGAGACATTTAATAGCACTTCGAGCGGTGGTGGATTGCTTGTTCGGCGACGCTCTCGAAGGAAATTACGCGGATAGTAAAAGACCCATGCGGGAGGCGTGTTAATATAAAAACGAGAAAAATATGGGAAGACTGCGGGAAACCTAACGGAAAAGTTGCGATACGAAATTGGAATTGTACAGCAATTAGAAAATAATACAAGTGACATATGACAGCTTCAAAGAAAATACGACAAGTTAACGGAACAAATGGAAATTGCTTAAACGGAAAACAAATCGAACAGCTTGCTCCTTTAACCCGACCAACGTTTCCAATATTTCAACCCCTGCGTACGTTTCTCTGAACGTTCGTTCGTAACGACGATCGGCGACCGACAAAGCCGACTTCTCCGTCGATTATTCTCCCTCCTGCGTCGTGAAAAAATGAAAAAGAGATGCGCAGCCAAGAAACCTATTTAACGGCAGCCCGGCTGCCTCGAAAGAAATCGGGGCCACATCTCGGCATGGCGAATCAGGCCAAGTGAGAACCATGCCCGGGTATGAAAACTTCGTCGGGGTTCGAACTCGCGTGGAATCGCTCGCGCGTGCTCCATTGTTCGTGAAAGTTATTTCCGTCCTAGGGACGCTCTCCTCGGACGCAGGGGGCGTTCGTGAGCCGGCTTAAAGTGTTTGTCCAGCGAGCGGAACACGCCGGCTGGATATCTTGGCAACCGCTTGCGGGAATAAATTCGCGGGGAACCGAGCACCAGGGAAAATAATCTCTCCGCCTCTGGTGGTCTCGAGGTGTTCTCCGGGACGCCAGGTGCGCGACGTTCGACGCGCGAGTTCGATATGCGTTTCGTGGCCGGTTCACTGTCGGATGGTTCTGTTTGGAACAGTGGCGAGACCTGATAATTGAGATTCTTCGTTTCGCGGTTAACAGCGCTACCGGCAACGGGTGAGAAACGCGGGGATTGTAGGGGAAGAATTGAGGGGGCAAGCATTGATCGACCGAGCGTGATTAGATCTCAGCTGGTGATAAATTGTTCAATTATTACTTACGTCTGTCTGCCTTTATCTGGTGGTCAATGAACAGGCAGGTCGTAGCGCGAGAAACAGGTGCGTTCCCACTTACCTGCAACAAATAAAATCCCGACTTATTATTATTATTATTAGTAGTAGTAGTATTAAATTGTAAAACAAGATCACAAATAATGACCGTACACCATTTACATAATTTCAGTTCGTCGTTAAAAAATATATATACCGAAAAGATCACTCGAGGGACACAACAATCTACACCCCGATCGTCCCCAAAGGTCGCGCGTTCTTTCATCAGAAATTCACAAAGGGATGCAGCCCTTAAGCGAAACAGCGCTAAAAAGAACGAAACAGAGCGCCGACGGTGTACGGTTACATTGGAAATGCATCCCGACGACATCCCGGCCGTTGCATAATGACTTCCGAGGGTATTTCGTGCGAGCCAATATTTGCACGCGCCCCAGTCGACGAGGGGGGCAATTAATAACCGACACGAAGACAAATATACAGGGCGCGTGACAAATGAATCGTCGTGCAAACTAGCGTTCGCGGTGTATCCCTAAATAGATCTGCATATTTTTCTTTCCGCCTTCTTCGTCCCTTTTTTCCCCCCGTTTCCCCTATCAACCGTCGTTTTTGACCGCCGCGTTACACACACACACACGCACACACGCGATCGTGTATCGCAATCACGGTGAACAAGTCGAAATTCGGTCGGGTCGTCCCGACCAAGGAAAACAGTTTAAGCAGAACTCGACGTCCACGTGCACGTATCAATCGCGGTGTCGGCTCTACGACGATTTGCATGGGCAATGAGATTCAAATGGCTGGTCGATGCAAACATGCTGGTAGCTGCTTCGCGTACACTTTGCCGGCAATTTGTTTTGCGGAAGGGCGGTTGTAAGGCGGAGGGGGATACAGGTGCTTGGAGATTAGAGGGACATTGATTGCGATTTTTGGAAAATATTTCCCTTCAGGGCGAAAATAAGAGGATAAGTAAGAATTAATTGTGGAAATTAGTGGGCATCTCGATTTTAAGGGCGAGTAAGAATTCTTGGGCTCTCAATCGATTTCGCGTCCCTCAATTAGGATAGAACGAAAGTTTTGTGGGTTGAATGCGAAATTTGAAGGTAAAACGGGAGGGCTGTTTAAATGGTTCTGAACGATTGAAAATGTATCGAATACTGTTGTCAGAACCATGAAACTTGTTCCTACGCGGTGCAAAACATGTTCGAAATTGCGATTTCGAAACCAATCTCCAATCGAACTGACATTTCTTCCCCCCCCCCCCCCCCCCCCGGTTCATTCGAATGGTCGCCGAGTGATAGATGGGTCGATGGTCGCATATGTACAGAGACGCGTAAATCACGAGGACTGTTGAAAAAAAATAAACGACAAGATAAAAAAACTCAAAATGCCTACATTTGTCACAGCTGTGTTGCAACGGTGACAGTAAATAATATACGGGTAAAAATTATTGTCCCTTGTCTGACGAAAATGCCGCAGCTTGTCCGTTGAAACTAGCAAACCTATCATCAGATAACAAACCCCATGATATCTTTTTAATTCTTAATAATTCGAACGCAAAGGAAATTCATTGCGTGCATTTCCAAACCCATCAGCCCGAAACAAAAAGGTCGAAGGGAATCCAGAAATATCGCACCGGTAGCAAGATTTTCTGTGCCACAAGTGAATCTCGAATTAAACGAGAATCTACCAACAAGCGTAACAAACCTGCAACGTTGTACCATAAATAACGTTTATCCTCTCTATCGTACAATTTCCATTACCTGGCACGCCGTAAAACGAATTAAGCTAAAAGTAGATCCGGTATCGCTGAAACTCATGAATCCACTCCCCATAATTAGCATCACATTTATCTTCGACACTCAGCAAAGACGTAGCCCCGCCGTACCCTGCCGCACTAATTTGTAAAACGTGCATCGAACGAGGCATTAAACCGCGGCCGAAGGTGCATTAGTTGCGACGCTGGTGAATATTATGCAACGTAAAATGGCACGGCGTTATTACCGCGAGCGTTTTTCTTTTCTTTCTCCCCTTCGATTTTTTCTGCCGTTTCCTTCTGTTCCCCCCGCCCAGCTGAATAAGTAACGGTTTGGAATACATTACAGCCGGCCAGGCCGCGCTGTAATGCTTCTTATTACGTAGTCTTATGAAAAATTCAATCAGTCCGGCGGACAAGTGGCGAACGATAATGACACGCGGTTGAAATTAAAAGCGAACGCGGCCGCCGCTCGCATAATTACCACAAAAACGGAAATGACTCCTCCATTGTTGCCTACTTACGACGAAGATCGATCGCGAACACGCTCGTAATCGGCCCGAGAAACGCGGCTTTTCATTTCCTTTTATTCCTCCCGTTTCTTTTTTTTTCTCGCGAATTCATCATGCCTGCGCAAGGTCAGCCAGCGTTTGCACTTAACGATCGTACGAAAGATGGAAAATTGATAGCGCGATTCTTTACGTCGCGTTGACTAGTTGAAACGAAGTGAACAGGTAAGAAACGATCGTGGCGGCGGCATACAGGTACGATGAAGAGGCGGGCACTCGCGAGAACTCTCTGTTTCTGATACGAGCATTCTCACAGAATTCTTGTGTTTCAATGTTAAATGCGTACCCCAATGGTAATTGAGTTTCGGTTTTTATTAAGATTGAAACGGTGCGGTAAATTAATAAATAGAAAAGACAACAACGATTAATAGATTATACATTGTACGTATTACATTTTATTTCTTTCCATTTCTAATACTATTCGTATTAAAAAAGGAGCCCCGGAAGTCCGTTAAATCGTTCGCAAAAATATTCCATTCTAAATGGAAACTTCTGTTCTACCAATTTTTGTTGCATTCGAATAATCTCAGTTTCGCAGGAAACTAGAAACGAAACGTAATTGGAAACTATCGAAGTATTACAAAACTCCTATTGCGTGGGTTTGTAACTACTCACCGGGAGCTTTCAATTTTTCCTACCTGAAAATCGTTCAGCTACGAAGGCCTGTCTGTACAAAAACAGAAACAAAATGGAAATGAAAAATAGAAAAAAATACGTCTGCGCAGCGTTGGTCCGTCCCGATTGAATTCCCCGGACGAAATTATGTAAAATTGTGTAACAGCAATTTTATCCCCCGCCGTATAACACGAAACTTATCCCCAAAGGCGTATCGAATCCTGCAGCTCGGCCACTTTCGATCCCCGGCCCGTTTTCCCCGTGGAAACTTCCGGCCGTTCTAACTTCTAAAACCTGGTCTTACCCTAAAACGTGCATTCCTACGCTGCTCCCGAAACCTTCTTACACTTCGGTATAGGCGACACTTCAAGAACGCTACAGAGGATTTTTTTTTAGATGAACACCATTCCTAGAGAACCGACTATAATCCCCACGGGGATGGGAGGAATTCCGAGGAGCCTCACGATTCTAATTAGAATTTCGAATTTTCCAGTGCATAAAACTGAGACGCTTGAACTAATCCACTCCTCCCGAAGCCGTACAGTATTAATCCTTCCAAAAGCAACGATAATTGTCGCATTATTGTCCCTGATTTTAATTGCCATTCGCGCTCGTTGAACAACTCGAAGGGAAAATCGAAACGAAGCGGGCAATTAACAGTACAGATAATTAACTAATCGATCCTGAGATTATCGTTGTTGGTTATTTCTAACAGTGGTAGCGCGCGTAATATTTTGTTCGCGACATCGAATGGTTGTCGATCAGTAACTATGAGAAATGGAGAAAAGCTTTCGACGAAATTATGTTAACTTCAAGCGCCGTACTTCTGAATAAAAGAAAAAATTCGTTCCCGTCTCACCTATCCCAATACGTATTCGTTAATACCTTCGTTCAACCCTTTCCTTCGTTCGCACCTTTTATTAGTCGACGGGGCGAACTTGCACGTTTTCTAATGGACGAACAGCGATCCACCGTGATCCCCACTGCGAGAATTCGTCGTTGTTTCGTTGAGCACGCGTCTAATCATCCCACGCCAGGAAATTACAACGAATTTCCCGGCCGGCCGTAATTTACCCCGCTCGAGTACACGACATTCCAACCCTTTATGGCGCGTGCCATCCATTGAATGTTAAATGAGAACGGGTCACTCACCTAGAAACGTCCACGATTTTCCATCTCCCCCCGCCCACCTTGGCAGCCGTTGCTTTCATGCTGAAATTTTTCTGCCCGACCCTGCCGCCGCCCTCGAATGGTATTAACATCGAGTGTTTATAGCGTTTGGAGCGAGGCATGTTGCTGGGTCGACGACCGAAACGTAAATGAGCGAAGTCATCCGTGAATTGAATTAAAAGGTCACTCGGAAAGTTTGAGGTAGCGAGACGTGCTTTAATTTGTGATTGTACGAGTTTGTTTAATGTTTTAACTGGTATTGGCCAGGTGATTTGTAAAATAGATTCATTTTGATGGTTTTTTGTGATTGTTATTTTTCCTTGATGATATTTGTCAGTTACAAGGGTGCGGCTGAGAGAGAGTGCGATTAAATAATGCAACGAATATCCTATTCAAACAGAAATGTTCGAAGTACTTCGGAATGAATTATCGAAGAAATGGAAAGCACGCTTCGGAAAAATAAATGTACAGTGATTAAGGAATAATTAAAGTTTTCCGAGTGCAGCAACGAAATATTATTTGCGAATTTCCATCTGAATAAATTGAAACATCACTTGAACGCGTTCGTGCGGAAAAATTAAAAAGTACTCGGGCACTGCCACGTGTGGAAAAAAGTACAACGAGAATCTTCGTACGAGCGATGCAAAAAGTGTTTGAATACTTTCACGTGCTAAAATTAAAACATACTTGGAAAACGGTCGCGTGTGCAGATGAAGGAAACGATAATGAAACGAATTGTAAATTATTTCTTGCAGATATTATCATAATATTGAAACAAAATATTACCTAGGTAACTTCCGATTTTACAATATATTACATCGAAGTGCCATTGAAGCGCTCCAGCATGATTTAAATTCAATCGGGAGTTCCTCGTCAACCACGTACCAGTTCTCTGCAGCGCAATAAATAAACCACCATCCAATTTCTGATAAGCAACTCAACCTCGACGAATCAATCCTTTCTAACTCGAATATTCCGGTTTGTACGTTAGACCGAGGAAAAGGCGAACAGAAATTAACGTGACCCGAGCAACGTAACGCGCCGCATCGATTTCTATTAATCTCCGCGTTATCGGAAACGCGTTTATGCGGTGGCCAAATAGTAAAACGACTTCGAAAACCGATGGATCGAACGGCCGCGCGATCTCGCGTGCAATTTATCGCCACTGTCCAGTCTGTTTTCTCAGCACCCATCAATCCGTACGATTTATCGTCGGGTATCGATTCCTTTCCTCAAAACTTTCGCGCCCCATTTTACACGCAGTTACTTGCTCCCATCTCACCGCCAATAATTTTGCGAAGCCATTTAGAGTCAACTATATAAATTAGTAATCGTTTTAGAAGCTACAGACTTTTATGTTTCGTATGAAATAATAAAAGAATCGTTTACAAGTTGCCGCCAAGATCGAAATAAAACAAGCATCGAGCAAATCGAAATTGAATAATTCCAAAAGTCAGGAAGCAAGCACAGTCTCCTATTTATTTACTCGAACAGTCGATCGACTCTCTTCCCACGAAATAATAAAACAATCATTTACAACTTGCCGCCGACATCGCAATAAAACAAGCATCGAACAAATTAACATTAAATAGTTCCAACAGACAGAAAGAAAACGCAGTCCCTTCTTCGTCGACTCGCTTTCAACCAATTCTTCACGCGTTTCCGTTCCGAGAACCGTCATATCGACGCCCTGTAAACGAAACAAGGGCGTTCGAGTGTTCCGCGATAAATCACCGGAAGCTCGCCGCGTGTAATTAACGTCGCAGCTAATTACGAGCCCCCTTCCGTGTTTCACGATGCATCGCGGCCGCTTTTCAGCCACGGTCGATGAATCATCGGGCGTGGAACTTCTCGAATCTCGTTGCGTCCCGTTTCAAGGGACGCCGCGCGTCGCGACGCGACGTCTGACGTAAAAAGCGCTTTCGAGTAGCGCCCCGGGCGCGACATCCGGTCCGCGTAGCCGAGGCTACACAGGGGAGCAAACATTTTTCCGTGTACCTACGGCTAGACAATGCTGCCGACCCGAATTCTCTCGCGGCACCTCGTGGAATCCACACGGATCGATTCGACTTTGGGATCCGACAGATGCTGAGAGAAACTTGGACAGTGGAACTTGGACACTTCGAGTGGAGACCGAAGGATGGATGGTGGAGGGACCGGTGGGACGATTCTTTCAATCTCTCCTTGGGGGATAAACATTGGGACAGGTTATTGAATACTTTGTTTCGCTGTCTTTTATATAGATACGGCTTGTTATTTCTTTTATTGTTAGATTGTTTTAAATATTTGATTATATATTGTATATGCGGTATACATTTGTCATATGTATTTAATAAATCGAGAGAACTTTTTTAATGAATCGTGGACACATTGTATCCGTCATTGTCAATTTCAGGCTTTTGTTAAGTCTCAATCGTAATTAACACTCCGGCTGAATCTGAATCTAAACCCACCCGGCTGTTCCAACGAAAAGCTCTGTCTAAACACAAGATTATTCCATTCGGGCAAAGAGTCAAGAGCAGCCAAGATTCACGACGTCTTCCAGTCGTGAGCCAAAGGGAAACAAAGTTTCCGCGCCTCCGCTTTGCTTAATTTTATCTCCCCCAGAATTTCCAACAATCTCTCAATCCCGATGAGGTCACGGTACTATTACTGATAATGCAAACACGTAATTCTTCGTTCCACAGAAATTTCCTGTCCGACGGGACACTTTCTAATATATTGCCCAACGATTGATTCACCGCCGAATACAATATCGATCGATGGTCGGACACAGAGAATCGATCAGACGTTTTCAAATTTTCCCGATCGAGTGAAAGTTTAATCCAGAAGCAATGTGATCGTGACTCCGTGTAAATCCGTCGTGTCTTACGCGCGAACGAGTCGGCTGAAAAATTCCCGTTGTTACGGGAACTCGAGCGCACTCTGCGATTTTAGGAGCGGTTTCCCCTGGGCACTTGGACCTTCTAATGTTTGGACGAGGCGGAAAAGAGGAGGGCCGAAAGGGGTTCAATGTACCACGGTCGATGGGACGGCAGGGTGGTTCTGGAGGAACAGTGTTCTCGAAAGTGAGGATTAGTCGAATGGGAACGATATGTGGGGTGCCTTTGGAAACTTTATAAGTGTTCGCAGGGGTGGTTGGGAAAATTGCGGGGCGCGCATTGAAAGTCTCCGGTGAAATGTGGCTACCACAGGGAAGACAATAAGGAAGAAATGATTATAGCGATGAAGAGAAATTGTAGGAGGTTCGAGAAATTTTGAGAAAAGTATTAATGAGTATATTATTGGGCTGGGCAGTTCAACTGACGATTTATATTCGTTTTGACAAAGTTTATTATTGCGCGATGTTATTAATTGTATTTTACAAGCGACGCACGTTATTTAATGTGTTAATTAGTATGCGAAATAATTTTGTAGTCTTTTGTGCAACGTTACGCCCTGTTTGGAAATGTGCGAAAATGAAATGGGAAACGCAGAAAGGAAAGGAAAGCGTAGTTTCTTTAACGCAGCCATTCAATCTCATCGGTATGTCAACTATTTCAGCATTTATGACACTGTACAATAGCGCACGTGTTTGGTTAAAAAATGTAAACGAAGAACAAATGGGAGTGCAAGTACACAAATGGTACGAAGTTAATTTCTACTGTGCAATATCATTCTCTTCAACGTGTAATTAAACGCACAATCATTTCCATTGAAAAAACTACGAAACGTTTCCACCGAAGTTCCATTCACTACCTTACACCGCCAAATTACATTTTTCCCCAAAAATAAAAATAGTCGACGAGAAAGCAAAGGAGGTTGAAAATTCCCTTCGTCGAACGAAATACCGAGCTTCGATCGATATTCGCACTAAAAGAAACGATAGAAACGATAGAATCGAAAGGAGAGGAGCACTGCGTCTCGTCTACGAGGGCAAAGTTCGGGAGAGTTACCCTTGAAATGGTTGCCCTTTATTTTCAGAGACCACTGAATGCAATTTTGCGTAGACGAATACTTTCTTTTCTCCACTATTCCCGCTAAAGTTATTCAATCGTCCGCCTTTTTCCAGTTCGAGGTTCGATTTATGATTTGTCGAAGCGACGGCCGAGAACGCTTTTCCGCGGAACGCATCTGCATAAAACGAGCGTCGCGACGCTCAGCGTCCAGGGAACGAGGGGACAACGCGATAACGAACGACGTGAGATCGAATGAAATCGCCCACGTCGATTATTTCGGCATTACGTTCGACTGAACCGGAAGCATTGCGAATGGAAAACGTTTACCGGAAAAATCTTGATGTTCCATTGGGGGCGCAGTTTTCTTGAACGAACGGAAAAGCGTGTGAATCGTGTGCAGATTTATCGTGACGTTTTTTGCACGGTTTGCGATTTAGATTTTAGTGCAGCTGAATATTGCTTTATTTGCTATTTGGAATTGTGTTGTTTAAAAAATTGACGAAAACAATTGTACCCGTGGACCAAGAGGATTCTTCAAATTCATCCATCCATTAGAAAATAAACTCTTAAAATAAATACACGGCACCATAAATTAATGTTGCACTATCTAGAGAGTTGCTTGAATATTATTTCCACGGTCAAAAAACGAAACGTTCGATGATTGAACGAAGCGACGATAATTTTATGAAAGTACAAGATTTCTTTCGCCCCGGTGACTTTCTTTGGTACCACGGGAATCTTACGCGCAATTTGCGATCGTCAAGATTGTCGAGTTCTGTCGACACACGTGCCTCGAAAATAAATTGAGATTGGAGGAATTCAATTGTGCCCGAAACGATGACTCGTCGCAAGCATATTCAGGATGCATCGAATTACCGGGTACAAAGAAACAATGTCTTGGCTCTTTTTATTCCGATCGCGAGAAACAAGAGAAGGAACAAATGTTTCATTCGAGCGATCGACGTTTAAAAATAAAGTCATCCGTGGACCAACTGGCGGAGCGAGGAATAGAAAACGAACAAACCGGGGGCAAGAATCACACCGCAAGAATCACAGAGAACCTTCTCACGAGGGTTCGTTCAACCGTTTAAAGAAACAAGAGAAACGATGCAAAAGAATCGAGCTGCAAATACACAGAAACCTCCACGAAATATCTGTCTGACCTGCATTTCAGTCGAAGACCTTTTTGTAAAATGCGCAACATCATTTCACATACAGTTTCCACGAAACTACTTTTTCTAAATAAAACGATCAAAAAATGTATCCTTCTTCTAAAGTCAGAAAATTGTCTTGGAATATTTATATCCGGTGCGCCAAATTATCGTATCTGTTTTCCAAGCTTGAATAAATAAACAGATAACAAATATCCTACTAAACTCAATCAACCCTGAGAAAAATAAAAAGAGAAATTAATATCCCAGGAATGTCGCCACTTAAAACTGCAAACTACGTAGAAACATTAAAAATATAAATCTATTTTTCTCCCACCCAGAACTCTTATTAATCCAAAAAAAAACATCAATCCTCTCTCTCTCTCTCTCTCTCTCTCTCTCTCTCTCTCTCTCTAAATCCTTTCTCCTCTTTCAAACAAAGTTTCTCCATCTCGCGTTCTATATTCCACAGATCACGCTTTCACGGTTTCGATTGATGTTTCGAGAAAAAGAGGCGGCCAGGCGAACAGCAGCGGTTCCAATAAATCAGCACGGGCCAGGGGAATGGGTAAAAAGGAAGGCATCGCGTTCCACGGAAGACTTCTAAGAGGCTCGCTTGCCGGAGCGTTGCAAAATAGTTCAGCATCGCAAATAATACGGGCTCCATCGGTTCCATTGTGCCGCGCCCTTTTTCCACCGCCCTCCAACCCTCTGCCCTCTGAACCGTTTCTCGAGTTTACGTAGATCTCGACCGACTACCGACCGATTTACGGTTCGACGAGTAGAATTGTTCGAACTGCTTGCGAGCTTTCCACGCGGTCGACGTAATAATATCCCGTTGCATGCTCTTTCCACGGGAATAAAGTGGTAGGGAACGTTCGCGGATGATGTTTGGAATACGAAAATTTGTTGGCTTCCCTTTACATTACCTCTGTCGGGAAGTTCTTCAATTTTTCGTTTCATTTCCTTTTTTTTTATAACGTCCTTAATTACTTTATTACTCAAGTATCAACACGTGATTGTCCTTGTTTCGCACGAGCGTATGCAACCCTTCGGATAAATCTTCCTGGTCGTCCTCGAAGTATCCTCCAAATTGAATTATCACGAATAATTTTCAATGTTTGCCATTGAATAATTAAAACGTTTCTATAATCCACGTCCGCCCGCCGCGTTTCCATAGGAGCACCATGAAAACTGTTTCCCACTGTGCACCGCGCTCGCGATGTACACAAGCGAAATTCTGTAACATCTTCCGGCAGAATTGTCGTCTGTTCGGCCATTAGCACACGGTGCGACCCCTTCCGTTCCTTGAATCATGATTCGCGTGAACAAAGGCGGTTCGCCGTGGCAATATCGTTTAGTTCATCGGTCTGACGTACAGGGGCCGTGTGCCACGCGAGTGATTACATTTGCCAGCCGTTTCTAATTAGATAATTGCGCTATCAGAGGGGCAGAGGGGGGTAACAGATCCCCGTTCATCGCGCGTGCATTGTGCCTTCGCGCGTTTTCACGACGTTCCGTTTCCGAGGATTATTGAAACCAGGAACGCAGCGTTCGTTACAGGCGACACAAATCCCGGACGCTGTTGCGTCTGAAAAACAATCGTAAATCCACGAGGGAGACCATGGAAAACGATCGTAAAGCACACCGTGCAGTGAACGCCATGGACGTGAAGCAAAGTTCTGTTTTGTTATTCGAAATTGCTCGAACCACGCACCTGGCCTCAACCATTCCTGGATAGGTTTGTTCGTGCGATTTCGTCGATGATTCTTAATTGCTAAAAATGTTCTTTCTGGTGTCCGTTGGAAGTATTCGGTTTGTTCATAGGTCGAGTAACGTGAAACGTCCGTTGCTGATGGATATCATTAAATGAAATGGGAGCATCGAATGCTTCCTTCAATTAATTTTCAATTTATTCAATATCGTACAAGAGTCGTCGCGTTGATTTAAAGCGCCGAACAAGTGCCGGTCGGCACGGGAACCATTTAACAAAAGATATTTGAACGGAATGCAAACGAAAGGGCACGATAAAAGACAACGTTGAAAGGACAATTCCGGGAGGCAACAAGCAGAGAGTAAGCGAGGATCGTGTGTTTAAAAATATGTTCGGTACCTCTGTTCGAGTCTCGAAAGCGTCTAACAGAGTACAAAATCAACTTCTCGAGAGCAGTACAAAGTGCAGCTTACTTTCAACTAAATTCAATATACCTCTACCGTAATCACATTCTAACAATTTCACCCCATCCCCCCCGGGGTGGCGGGGGTGGTGGAAGAGCACACAGCACTCTTTCGGTTTCATATCACATCGTCCCAGCTTTCATCCGTCCGCCTCAGCGAAATAAAAGGCGAGTCGACGCTCTCCTCTTTTAAATACAAACAAGCCCGAGCCCCGAAGACGTTTTCGTATTTCTTCCGCCTCTATTTCCCGGCCAGACGTGGCCGCGACCGATTGAAATAATATGAGAATCAATTCCGCGACTGCCAGTCGCTCATCTTGCCCGCTGAATTGAAAATCAATTTAGTCGCCCGCTGAATTTATATTCCAACCGTCGCGTTGCATTCGGCGAACGTCGATTGGGAAAAAGGAAACTGATAAAAGCGGAAACGAAAAAGCTGCCCCCTATCCGCAATGGTTTCGAGATAATTGCTCCCCCGCGATCTTGCCGAAAGAAATATTCGGAAACGATTCTATATAATGCAATGACCTTTATTAACGCGGAGCGACAAGAAGTTATGCGGCGTAGGATAATTGATTTCTCAACGAATCTGGGGGCAAGATATCTCGTTCGTTCAATTATGGAGAATTATTATTATTATCATTATTATTATTATTATAAGAATTATCGTAGGCAGAGTTCTGCCGTTTTGACGAATGCAACTATATGAGAATGGATATTACGTTCTGGAATAAACACGAAAGGCAATTGTCAAAGTTCCTTGAAACGTAACTACTCTTAATTACCGGCCTTATCGTGTTCTTACTCTGTGCCGTTCCAACCCCGTGGAACTTCCTTCGTATCAACTGCTTTCCAGGGAATCTCAAGTTAATCGCGACCCGATCTAATTAGCGACGTGACGACGACCTCGTCTAACCAGACTGTCGTTACTTGTATCGCACCGTTAGCATTTTATGCGTAGCCGGCGTGTGTAAATAGCCGATTCGAGAAAATAGGGAAGTTTATCTCGCGGGGGAAGTTTGGTGGACGGGGGTATGATTTACGTGACCCGAATAGAGATTGCGAATCGCAGAAAAATTTGGTCTATTTTCGAGAGGAACTTGGTAAAGATATTTTTCAGGAATTTTTTAAGGGACGCCACGGTGTATTCAATTGGAATACGGGTTGTGACAAATAAAGTTTGAGCGAAGAGCAATGCTGCAAGATAAATGCAGAATTCGGAAAAATTAGGAACGTGGACAATCGGGACTGCATACCTTCCGTTTAAAAATAAAACGTACGAGTTCCCGGTTTAATTTCAGAATTTGCTGTGAAACTTAGGGCTCGGAATATGTACAGTATTGCCGGTTGCAAGACCATTTCCTTATTCCGCCGTATCGTATAAAGTTACCGGATCCCCGGCGAGATGTTGCAGAGTGCAAAGTAACTTATCCGTTTAATAATTTACGATTTTCCTCCGAAAAAATCCACCACTAGGCTGGAGTAAATTAAAATAGGGGGAAACTTTTGTCGGAACTAACAGCAAGTAGTAAAAAGAAGCTTTTAAATACCGAATGCCAGTTAAAAGAAAATTAATATCAACAATTTTTATAGCAAAATATTTTTCAAACCAAAAATCATTCGCCTCAATGTCCATATCTATAATGACTTCACCGGACTCGTCTTTCTCATACACCGACAAAATTCATTATCCAGTAGGAGTGCCTAGTAAAATCCTTTCCACGCGTGCTAAAACAGCACTGTTTATTTCTACGAAGTGCCATAAAAATAAAAGGAACAACGGGGTGCGAAAAAGAATAGGAGTCAAAATATTGAACAATACTTCGTGCAAGCACAAGGGGGGGGGGGGGGGGGATATGTAATTGTGAGCTCAGCGCGCAGCACGCTCCAAATAACTGCAATTCTCTAATTAGAACGTAAGTACTGCCGGTGGGTGCAAGTGCAGCTTACATTTACTTTCAAATAATTATCATACCGGAATTTCTATTTTATTGGTAATGGAGGCTCGCAGTTAATAAACGCGTGGAATACTAACGAACGCTCCCCCCCGTTTGACTGGCACGGAGGAAACGAAATTTCTACAATTGGATTCTATTTTGCGATACGTCCACGATAATATAATAATACGCGGAATGGTAATCCGGTTTATCGTTTCCTTATTACCTCCCCCAGCCATTAGCTCGTTATTAATTACTGTTTTCAGTATCGCTATCTTAACACACTTACCGCCATTACATTCCTGCTTTTTCTTCCATTTTTTTTTTTTTTTACACCACCATCAAGGTAGACTGGATAATCGCATAAAGTACCTTTATCGCACGTGGGTCCATTAAGTTCATATTAATGACACACGTGGTATCTGATATTTAGATTACGGTGGTTATTAATTGTAGCCGCGCAGACGTGATTGATGGCAGAAAGTGTGCAGTTTCTCATAACTTTTAGAGAACTGTTTTACTGTAGAAAATTAAATTATTACTTAATAAAGTTACTACTATTATTATTATTGTTATTTCTGTTCCTATCAGTATTGGTGTTAGTCGTATGACGGTCTGAAATGAAACAGAATAGATTTTCACAGCAAGAAATTTGACTACCGTTGCAAAACGTAAGGATGGAAATTGTAGCTGCTTGGGTAAAAATGATCTTACGTTTCACTGGAACAAAATGAAGAGAGAGCATCTGTAATCTGCAATAATGAACCACCCGCAAGACTATCGAACTGTATCGTGATTACACAGTTTCCGCCGCACCATAATGAGATAGAGGCCCACTGGAAGTACCGCCATTCAAGTCAGGATTCACGCGGAGCGAACGAAATTATATGTACACCGGTGATGATACTGTTTATTAATGATCGCAATCTAATTGCTAATTTACTGATAACACCAACCCGCGTCACTTCTCCAATATTCCTTCCAATTTAATTCTTAGTTCATCAGCAACCACCAAATAAATTACATCTCCGATTTGCAGACAAAATTCTAAATCATTCTACGCTGGAAAAATGTTAAATCCAGCGGCACTAACGACACTTACAAAATTCCAGCAAGTTCCTCGAACCAAAGTCAATCTAACTATTAAAAGACACCAATCGTACTTTTTAAGATAAATTCACGATAGAACAACAAATATTTATACTGAATTTCTTATGCGCCGCAGCGAACGAGTTTAAACGATGAGAATTTCGACAACAGCTACCAAAACTGAGATCAAAGGATATCCGGATTTCGACCGGGCTGATCCACAAGCTCGTAGAGCACTCGAAAAGGCCGCTGTTCGAAATGATCTCGTCCTCGAAATGCAACCCGACAATGGCCAGCGCACAACGGGTCGAACATCCATTTAATTAGCGCAACCGAACGCTGCACTCACGCATCGAGCCCGGCTTCGATTTCGCCGACGAGCCGGCGGACGTGCAATCTCGACCGGTTAATTCATCGGGATTAATCCTGCGTTGATAGCGCGGCGCCAAGGGGGCCTTGGTGTCGCGACGCTGTTACGTCGTACAACGTCGCAAGGATTCGCGTTACCGGAGATCGATTGTCGACAATTACTTTGGCGTATAGAGATTGCGCGGGTTCGGTTTCACCGCGAGCGGTTTTTCCTTGGAGAAAATAATGGAAAGTGAAACGGGATTTTGATACTTGTTTTCATTTTTACTCACCCACCCGAAGGGGGTTGTGGTTGAGAAATATTTCCCATTGAGAAACGTTACTTTCGAGACGGGTTAAATTGGTTCGTTTGAAGAGGTGACAATCGATACGTAATATAGAGGTTTTCTTTTTTATTAATAATTGCCAATGTAGTTGTTGTTTTTATCACATTTGACGTTACGAATATGCGTGTCTGTAAATAAAGCAATAAATATTCAACGGGGAAAGAGAATACGTAAATATTTGTCCAATTATTGACGCAATTAAGAAATACACCGGCATGTCTGATCATTAACGGGCTATACTACTGCGACATACTTTCTCCGTAATTAACAGATCTCTGAGTTAATAATTCGCACCTCGATCCAGTGCCGCGGTATAAATGAATGAAAAATCTGACGAAAAATCAGGTTGTACTATTTCTGCTCTCAAAAACAAAGACAAAACAAAACAGCAGTTCAAAAAAAGCAACCACCGTACACGACAGAAGTAAAACGTTTTGCACGCGAAAAATTTCCCCGCCACTTTCCTCTCAAGAGCCACCCTTGGCACGGGTAATATTCAACAAAACATCAGTTCCGACTGTTCGCAATAAAACAGTCGGGACAATGACAAGAACAAATATTCTGCCGGCACGAGAGTCCCACATTTTCTGAATAATACCCTAACCCTTCCTGCAAATATTTCCCGAACTCAAACATTCATAAACCAAGTCTCCCGCATTTCCACCCTTAAAAACCAGACCGCCCCGGCCTATCTGGAAATACATATATTATCACGGTTTACCCCCGTTCATAATGCACGTCGCAATCTTGAAAAGTCCCTCATGAGTAACCGTGCCGGGCATTACAGTGGAAATACAAACAGCCATCGATAATTAACACCGTCCATCTCGTAAACGTGCTTTCCACGTGCACCAAATATGAAGTCTAACGTCAACACCAGCGTTTCAACGGCGCAATTATAATACCGTCGGCTCGCAGGTATCGCGGTGCGGTTTGCACCGGGCAAACAACACCAGGTAAACCGCTCTCCATAGCCGGGGAGTAAATTTCCCGGTATAGAGCGAAGGATCGATGTTTTTGCATAATTCAATCGTAATGCTTATTCTGGCCTGACGATTCGCATCCCCGCGACGATTTGCGAAAATTGAGAGTGTCTTTATAAATACTACAGATCCCTCGCCCCGGGGGAATAATAATCTTCCTGTGGGATGATCCGTAAGACCGTGATAAAGCACGGTGAAATTATATTTGAGCCTGGCGGTTGTGAATATTAATCTCCGTTAATCATTCTTATTTTGATAGATCGTGAATACATATAAATTCTCTTTCGTTTCACGAGATTGGAAATATATTATATACAAATCGATTTATATCTTATTAGGTTGCGTGACATATTACTGCCGAAATTATTGTCCATGTATTTAGCGATGAAACGAATGATTATACCGACAGAGGTGCGTTAACTAAAAACGAATCGGAATAATATATCGTCATTTCCCTCGGATTAGATTATTTCCAAGATTTTCATTCCCGAACGCAATGCAATATTATAGACGTCGCGCGTGCACCGCGGTATCGGCTTTGAATATTGCACGTATCGGGAAACGTATCTGCGAAAATAAAATGTCACAAGGTATGATTCCTGTCGTTCGGCTAGACGGTGACTGAACAGCGACGATAATCCATAGACAGTGAAACAAGGGGGGGGATGCGAGAGGGAAAGTTTGCGCGGTCGGAACGGCGCCGGCTAGCGGAGTTTTCAACTTTCATCGGGGAAAAATAGCGGTTGCGATCAGCAAAAAAATATGAAAGTTCCACGAACGTAATTCCAATTGCCGGCGCGTCATTTGATGCGTCATACGATTGCTACGAGCGTTGCGAGCTTCTGCCTTCGAGGATACACCGTCAGCGGAACGAATCGCGAAATTGTCCCGCGATGAATCCCAACGATCCCAATCGAAATTCGTACGTTTAGCCCGCGTCGAAACTTCTTCGCCAGAAGCTGTGCTGTTTCCTTGTCCGCGGCGAACTAGAGTTTTATATAATATTCACTTGGGATTCTAATGCGTCCCGAACAGGTGCACGTCGATTTCATAATCGGACCCCGAGCAAACTTGGAACCATTGTGTCGCAGTTCAACTACAGTTTCTACGGTTTATACTTCATTGTTGGAGGATTGTACGCGCAGTGGATGCACGCGAGACGTCTTGGAAATATCCGCGGCGTGTTTATTACGACGAGGCAGGGCAACATCTTCTTCGTGATTAATTCAGTGGTGGATAGTTTCGATTGTCTATGGTCTATTTTCCTCGCGGCGGTATCGGAAACAGAATTACGGCACGCATTGCAATTGAATAAAGTGAACACAAATCTGGCCCCTTAGAATTTTCGTCAAAATTATTATGCGTTACCGACTATAATTCGCAAGGCACGATAATTCGCCGAATTCTGTGAAGCAAAGCTGACAAGCTTCTCTATTACAAACAAATGAAAATGCAACAAAACCGGAATACGACAACAATCGTTCCAAAAAATAACACCGTACTCTGGCGATCCAGTGGGCGTTTCTTAATCGAAATCGTAAACAACGTTTCAACCCCCCACTTATTGAATAAAATAATAGACAGCAATCGTCCCTCCGTGTCTCGCCGCGCAACGCTCACACGGTCGTTTGTATGCAAAATAGCAGGCCAAGATTCCGTGAATACAAAAACGTGAATGGGGAAAGAACAAAGGAGAACGAGAGAAAAATATAGGGAGGACGATTGTCGTCGATCACGATTGCGTGATCGCTTGAAACGTTTTGTGGCGTGGAGGGCGATGACAGGCTGCTCGTCGACAAACCAGGGGTGAAGGCCCATGAATCTTTGAACGCTTGGACGAAGCTGCAGGGGTCGATGGTGAATTATGAAACTTTCATACGGCCGGTGCATGTGTACAGCCGTTTAACGTCGAATTTGGGGCTATTTTTACGACGAAACGAGAAGGAGAACAAGAATCGACGATGACAATACATCGACCTGACGAATTTCCAAACACCACTGGACCGTAAAAGCAATGAATCGTATGGAAAATATTTTGTGGCTTGCAACTGATCGGTTGGAATGATAATACCAGCAAGATCATGGGATTTCTATTTTTTCTTTTTTTGCGGGCCGACTAGATATTTTGAAATTTATCGAACCTTCGCTATTTTCGTGCCGGATAAAATATATTTCGTTCATTTTGAATTCCGAGTTCCAGGATTTTCAAATTGCACACAGCCGATTGGAAACGATCTTTCATTGTAGAATGCCCTAGACTCTGGACGATGCTGCAACGTTAATTAATTTTTAATACAGACAGGGGTATGGCCGCGTGTTGATAAATTGAAACGAGCCTGGAGGCTTTTAAACGAACAAGAATGCTAGTTAGAAGAATTTAGTGCGGCCATTACGGAGGGAAGGGCTGTACTTATTAGCAGAAGAAGAATTGCCCTTCATCATGGTAGCTCGTGGTTAGAAATAACAGTACCGGCTTTAAAAATAGATTCCTCCATCTGGGTTAAGACAGAATCGATCCCGTTTAAAGTCCCTTTAAAATAGACAAATTCGACGAACTTTCCCAAAGTATATCCAACGTTTATAAAAAAATTACACCGACCTCTAACCAGATTTCCACCAATAATGAAAGATTTATTCGCCTCGTTTCAGTCTTCGTCGGTCTACGCTTTATTATTTTTCATTTTAATCCCCTCCGCAACAGATGAAGTTCTTCGAAAGTCGGCGAGCCGATGCGCTTTTCAAGAATAAATTAAAACGAAATTTGTTGAAAAGTTCCTTTATTGCGACAACCGGCTGCCCGGCCAACCCATAAAACACCGAAGCTGTTTAATTACTTTTCTGAATTATAGACACGCGTACAGTGCGGGTATGTAGCATAAAAAAACCGTGTTAAATAAGAAAAGCAAATCATATTTTAAATAATTACTTGAATCTGCAGAACATTAAATGTCTGCTCCGTTTTACTTCTGTTTACAATATTCGTCCCCACACTCGGGCTGTCTAATTAATTTAATTACGCTTTGGCTAATATAAAGATCGACAAACAACCATTTTCACCGACGTATATTTAGAATTGAAACAATGATAGTTGATCAACCGGAACAGTAGCCAAGGAACGTGTGGTGTTCGAAGGACTAGATGCATCATTGGCTGGCAATCTCTCGACACGTTGTCGACGAGTCTGGTTAATTAAACGTAATTACGATCCGTTTTCCGGCGATCCTACCGATGTTCACGAAGATGTGCCTTCGAGACCGAGCCCCTTCCGCCCTCGTTACTCTCAATACTTGTCAACCTCGACCTTTCATCTTGTTATTTTTACCCAACCATCCCCCTACTCTCATAGTTTTCTCCCCTTTTCGAAGAACGTTCACTTACTAACTTTTTCCCATCTAATCAAAACGACCGAAAGTGCGACCTATTATCCTTCGTCGAAATAGCTTCGTTCGTCTTTCAATAATCAGTTAATACTTTACACGTAAAATTACACAAGGTGTATTAAGAACTTCTACTGTACTCCAAACGTAATTAAACAAACGAAACGAAGAGTTTAATTGATAAAAATCCGGCGTCGTCCGCCTCGTTCAATATTCACGACCGAAGGGAGTACAGTGTCGCTTAAGAAATGAAATTCAACGTCGATTAATCGATACCAATAAGTTCGGACAAATCGGTGCTTCCTATCGGTGGGCACCGAGATTGCGAATGATTAAAGAGCCGGCACAGAGCGAACGGGCGCAACAAAAACCGGAGGAACCCTTTTGTACAAGCTGCTCCATTCCACGGAGGGCCGAGCAAGAAAGAAGAATTAACGCCTGTGCTTCTTGCGGGGAACGATATAAATCGCGCGACGTCGGATATCGTATCGCGCATCGATTGCTACTCTCATTTCGGAAATGGAATGCATCCGAAACAGAAGCGGTACGCGAGACCGTTGTAAATTTCGAGCAACAAGGGAACGACGGCGGGCTTTTGTTAGCCGCGTTAGTTTTCTTCCCGTGGGTATTGCGCCGCGTTCGTGACTATTTATTAAAGGGGGGAAATCAATGCAGTTACCACCAAACCGAGATTAATTGCCGCCCGATTCCCCGTGATATCGCCCGCGGTTATTTCTCGCGAGAAGCAACGTATCGATCGTATCTCCCGAAAACTCGACGCGTTCTCGGCGCGACGCGATAGTTGAACAATGAAGGTGCGGGACGAATGGTCGGGCAAATGGAAGTGCAGCAGCGTTGAAAAATCATGGGACACTTGGAGATAGTGCCGAATGAAATCGTAAAGCGTGAAGGATTAGAGATTGAATTATTATTAACGATTCGATTGGATTGCGCAGAAATTATTCGCACGTCCGTTTGATCGTAGACGCGAGAACACTTTTGACACGAGATCACGGCGATATTATTGCACGGTGTTGGGTGATTGAATTTCGTGCGAATAAAATTGATAGAAAGTTTAATGGACGGGTAATGATTTCTTAAACGGACGGTCTTTCAATTTGTGACAAGGGTAATTGGTGTGTTTCATTTATTCTACCGGCGAGTTTCTGACATAAAATTAGAATCGGTGGCCGTGGAAATTCTATAAGGGAACACTTTGCAACTTGCCGAAGGTAAGATTGGCAGGAAACAAGTTTGCCCGCTCGTTCCGCAAAGGAAAGACTCGAAGCTCGTGAACGAGACTGACTTAGAGAATCACCCGTGCTGCTTTTGTAATACCTTGAAGAATGCTCGTTCGATCTCGTTTAATGTTAATGTCGAACGATGTATAGAAACCCATTTTATTGCTCTCCATTTTACGTACGCAATCTGTGCAATCCATTTGACATGGAACCCGAATGGAACATTGTTTAAAAATATCCACTGGAACTGGTGATCGTTATCATTTATTGAAGAAAGACATAGTCGTACCTATACTCCATGGACTGCATACGCTTCACTACGTAAGCGTATTATATCAGGAAATGGAAATTCACAGAAGTACTGTATGGTATGAAGGACTAAAAATACTACCAGATAGAAAAGAAGAAATAACTAATACCCAACTAAAGTAGTTAACATTCAAAAATTGCAATCCCTATTTATTCAAGGAATTAAATAAAACAATAAACAGGAGAATCAAAGATAATGAAAAGCATGGCACAATTTATATGCTAATTAAAGAATAAAAGTATTAAGATAATAATAAAAAAATAAGGGAAACAGAGAAACAGTATTTACCGAAGAAGAGAAATGTTATTGAGAAATATCTTGATTACGATCATACAATCTGCGTTCAGAAAATTCTGAAATACTCTCGGATCGCTATTCAGACGATCACGCAATCTCTATCGACTAGAATTTCATCGTAGACAACCGTCAACCGGTCCAGAATCTCATCCAGCAGTTTTTGAGGTCGCTCGGATGAATGGCGACCGCAATCCACGGCGAACAATGAAGGAAACGCGAATGGGCGTTTGATAAGACCGTGCACCAGCTAATTACTGGTTTCACAGACGACTCTGACACACAGTGGTTGCACGTACGACAATTTTCAGGAAGCCCTGCCAGCTAATCCACTTCTACCCGATCCACGAGGAAACCAGACGCCACAGTAATTAAACCGGCGTTGCGACGAATAAACAAGTTCAGCTGTTCCGTCGTTCGGACGTGTTATTGAATCCTGAAGTTGATAAATGACCATTGAAGAACAACTTGGCGAAAGAAAAGAAATTCGTCGAATCTTCTGCGCGATTGAACAATTATCTTACTTATATTTCTTTGTCACACTTTGATTTTTGATCAATTTTGTTCTCGATAAACGCGAAATATTTTGTTGTCAAAGTATATCGGGCGAGAAATTAAACATTCATTGCACAGAATTATTCAGAACTATTTATATAGAGTGTTCTATTTTCTTATGTTCCATTAAATTTGCATACAGGTTAACGAACGAGCCACTTTTCTTTCCACGGAGCTTCCTCTTTAAATCGGAGCTTAAATCATTGATCAGGCCGCGTGTGTCACGCTAACTACCGGTGAAGGGTTAGGCCAGGATCAATTAATTCATTGATCCTATTTATACTGATCGACGAACGATGCAACGAGGATGAACTTTACAGAGAAGAATAAAGACAGAAAAAGAACTGCGCGCACGAAGAGGATGAAGCGAAGGGCCCACTTAATGGCCCGGAAGTTCAGCCCTTCGTCCACGTTAAATCACCGATCCCGATTCGTGAATTCTGCGTCGGATGGAAAATGAATGTTTCCATTCTTTCGAAGAAGAAATCAGATTAGTCGCAATTTGGAAAATCTACGAGCTCTTTTCATCTTGGCAAATCAAAGTGCATACAATTCTCCTTAATGAAACCAAGATAGCATAAAACAGCTGAGAGGCGAATCGAATATTTTAGTTACGGTTAGAATGCTCGAAAATTTATAGGTAACTCTTCGGTTAATTTAATCCTTTTGCAATGGCTTTTAAATAAATTGAAGTGCTAATACGATTGTACAATACCGATTGTAAAATTAATAGTTAGACGGCAACTTGGAGCCGTTCACGCGACACGTTAATTGGTTGGAAAACGTTCACGGATGTCTACTTAATTACCAATTACACAGAAACTTTCCGTAGACGTGGTTAATTAATTTCTAGGGAAGCTCGTTTGCAAAACTTCCTTGCGACCTGCGAATTTCCAAGGGCCAGTGTAATTTCCTATTCGATTGCACGAATTTACTCTGTTGCCCTGTGTGCGCGCGTGAACGAAACAGATTAACAAAATTGCCTAACTATATTCTTTAAACTTCCATCGGGCACGGCGCGATAAATAAATATATATAATGAAAATTATGTCGTCGGTGGTTGTTTTGAAATTCGTTAAAAAAAAAAATACTTGTTATACCATTTTTTTGTCCCACTCGTTGAATCGATATTCCAAGTGCAGGAGGATAAAGTTCGGTATTATTTAACGAGACAACCGGCAATGTTTCGTCAACCATCGAATAATAACGTAATGGACACTTTTTCGTAGTAAAAATAAAATACGATTTTTGTTTTCTTAAGTCGTTAACCAGTTTCTTTTGGAAACCTTTCTCTGCTCTTTCCTTCTTAAAGATCAGCTAGATAGGATGAAGTGGCCCATTAGCGAGTTTCAAGAGTTTACTTCTTTCACTACACAGCAAGTACCATCGTCTACAACATTTTTAACAGCGTTCCCCTTCATATTTCCTTATACACGAAATAATAGCAGTTTCGCATTTAACAATCATAATTTGCATTACGAAAAATATGCAGATATCCACCAAATAAATAGCGGGGAACATGGAATGCTTTTAATAATAATTGCACAATATTAAATGATAATCAAAAGGTATATAATTGTACCAATGCGAACTCAACGTCCTCGAGTCTTTATTTGCCCAATTTTCCTATCGATCTTCGATCAAAACGTTCTCGTCGCATCTTGGACGAGTTCACGAGGGTCTAACACCGTCCACTAATTACGTCCAGCTCGATATCAGTTATCACGTGCAACGTCACATTTGTAATTAGTACAACAGATACGCGCGGGAGATATTATTCGAGCAATACGTAATGGCTGATTACCCAATAAACATTAATTACTGCTGTCATTCATTATCGAGCGCCGCAACGAAATGGCAACGCCCAGCGATCGCTTCGTTGTTACCGTGTAATTAGTAATTACCTTTTCTTCGTTACCCCATTGTCGCGCAATTACGCTTCTAGCATTCTCTTGCCACTATCGTACACACAGAAAGTATTTGAAATTCCGTTTTAAGAAGCGTCGAATAATTTATTGATTTCTCACGCGCACACTCCACGACTTGCGGATTATTGTTTCTATTTTCATTTTTATTAATCCTGTGAATTCTCGCCCTCGCTGTTTTATACACTTTCGATATCTGCAATTTCTATTACGAGTGTTGAATTATTTATAAATGCCCGCTACTTTCGTCGAAGAAATATAACGGTATTTGTATCTATAATATTAAAACAAGGGGAGGCAAAGAGGAACATTGAAATTAACAAGAAATATCAAGCACGCATGGAATTCGTGGTGCGCGTTGAGCGACGTAGAAATTTAATTACCCTGCCTTTGGCAGTTGGATATTATAGCTTTCCACGTGCATTTTCAGCCGCCGTCTAATCTCGTACGAAGCCGCCTCCATCGCTTCATAATCGTGTACTGGAAACCGCGCGAATCGAACTTCATCGACGAACTATACCGCGTTAATGATAAACTATCGCCGTGCTTAATTGAAAGAAGGACGCGTTTGGAATGACGGGCCCCTATCAGAGTGATGTCTAATTAATTCACTGGGACACAATCGCGTATTAGACATGGATTATGATCGCGTGTCACAAAAGGAAATCGTGCGTGCACGCTGCGAGGGTAGATAACAATGAAGGAAGAAATTTTTTTTGTGTTTATTAGCTATTAAAATGTGGGGCTACCCTCGCTGCCCCGCCTTTTCATTACTCACGACGAAATTTTACTTATTTACATGTACACTTATTTACTTATGCTTGTGCGTGTATCGCGAGATATTATTGTTCTAAATGAATTTATTAAGGCATTCATATCTCGGGGCTATCATTGCACAAGTTATTTCAATTTCCTTAATCGAATAAAACATGATCAGAGATAGAAGTTTCGAGGTAGATTTTAATATCTTCTTTATGGTCGTTAAAAATGTTCATCCAATTAAATAATTGGAAGGTGAATGGACTTGGGTGAAGTAATTGGAAAATAATGGAGACAGAAGTAAATAAAAATGTGAAGAAATAGAGAGGAAAGATATGGGCTACATTATTTCTAGCTTCAAATATTTTCTCGTTGGATTGCTTGGATTTTGTAGGTGAAATGTCTAATTATTTTATTCCCAACTACATTTTTTGGTTTAACGCAGTGTTTGATCTCCCGAATCTCTGTTAGCGGAACGTATAGAAGAAGTCACGGTTGGTGACGAGTTCACGGTGCAAGAATCGAGTTACTTTTCGAGATATCTTCAGCTTCTCTTCCAAACAATGTAGAACGGCGCTCTTCTTTGCCCCGTTTCCTTCCGTCTAACTTTTCTTTCAACCTAGACTCCGCCGTTTCCTTTCACGACTCTTGATCCCACCTTCTTTTTTCCCCAATTTTTTCCTCTTTTCACGCTTCTCGCCCTCCAGCTACAGACCATTTTTACTCTAATTACACTTATCTTCCAACAAGATATCCCAACACTTTCAGCGACCTTTATTCTGACCAAATCTTTGTAAACCGACAGAACTTGAACGACCGAATCTGATCATGTACAATCTTCCACTTTTCGGATTACCACTGTAATATTCAAAGGTACTGCCGACGAATAAAATAAAATAAAATAAAAGCTTGATACAGAGAAAGAGAGTGTGTGTGCTGGCGGAAAAGTTGAAAGGAAGTGCAACTCTCTCGCTCTCCTTATCTTCCTCTCCCTCTCTCTCTCTCTCCCGAAAGCCAAAGAGGTGATTGAATTTTCACAAGAAGCTGAAGAGATTTGCTTCGCGTCGTCCTGTGCGATGTACGCGTTCCGGAAACGACCACCGACGAGTATTTATTTATTTAAATGGCCCGCCCATTTATTTCCCATAACACGGTTTACTTGCACGGGGAAAAGGAGCTCCGATGAGTAGCTCGTGAATATTTCACGCGGCTTTAAAGGCCGCCCGATGGAATATCGACGACCTTTAAGTGATATTTCCCAATACACCCACGAGCTCCAGAACGAAACTGGACGATCTTTAAGGTGGCCCTTACCCAATTTTCTGTACGAGCTCAAAGTTTCGTATGCACGATGAAGCATAGAAACGAAACGAAATGCATACCTTTGTGCGCTGAAATGGAAATGGCCGTCGATGGAATTCGTTTGGATAATTACGAAATGTAGAGGTATATTTGTTATGGGGTCTGTTTATGTGAAATATTGAGTTGCAGGTATTGCCGGGAAAGTTATGTATTTTTCGCATATCGTGTATTTTCGGGGGAATATTGTTAGAATAATTTAAGAAACAATTTTTCAAATTGAAACAGCTGCGATAATTACCAGGTGGCAGAAATTTGTGCGATTCGACGAGCAATGGAAACAAGAACAATGTACGATACAAGATAAACTGTGCTAATTTATTGGACCATCGTGAAACAATTATCGATAAGAAAAGAATAACACCGCGAAAACTAAAATACTTCTGACGTACAAAAAATCAACCAAACGTACCTTGTCGATGCACGCGCTTAGAACATATACAATAATTTATTTCACGTCCACCCTTCCGGACTAATCCCCCTTGAATCGTAATTCCCGATCTTACGAATACTTTGTCCGATGTAACCAAAAAATATGAAAATTGCAGCATCCATTTCAAAAACCCGTCCCCGGCGCGACGATGTTTCAGGATAATAGAGAAAGATGGTGAAATATTCGGCCAGGTGTCTAATATTGTCCGCACACGGCACAACGCTGCGAGTGGTGCACTCATTCGTGTATCCATCGAAATGGTTTACGGCCTCTGGCCGCATATGCGACAAAGTGGGCACAATATACAAAATTTCGTAAATTGCTGTCGCAAAGAACGTCCACGAGAGTAGACGCTAAGAGCCGCGCCACATTTTACCCACCCACGCCTCCTTTAATGCGACGCTTTAGTGATCAAAAATAGTGTCGCGCAACGAAGAAGGGATCACGAGATCGTACGAGCACCGAGGTTGTCGAAATTCGACCGTGCAAGCAGGGAAAATGAATGGACGAATTAATTGCCCCGAAGTGTTTGCGGAAAAAAGACGAGGAGGAAGAGAAAATTAGCGGGACAGATTAAAGTGTCTCTTGACCTGCGTTCTTAATCGGATACGCCGTTCCATTGCCAGAAAGGGATAATGAAATTTTGCGGAAACGAAGCGAAACCAAACGTCGCTGATCGCGGGACCGTTTAATTGCACCGAATGTTTTCCTTCGCGGCGAAGATTTTCCCGTTCTCCTGCCGCCTTCGAAACCGAACGGATCCCGCGGTAAAATTTCACCGCGGGACTATTTTAGATTTTAATTTAGATACAAGTCGGGTGGGTCGCCACAATGCAGCCTTGCGGTATCACGAACGGCAAACAGATTGATCGAACCAACAGATCACCGCCGTGTTTCCCTTCTGGCAAGTTTGTAAAATGGGTCTACACGCGCGCGCACACCTCGGAATCGTTTATTGAAGAACTAGCAGAGAAATATCCATCTCCAGCGTCAAGAATTCTTACAAATTTTAATTGCCCAACATTTCTGTTTCATTTTACCCCTCCGAATATTTTTACTGGAATAATTTATCAGGCTAATGCTGGCTGATAGTTTTGAACGGGGATTGAATGGCGACATTTTTATTTTGTATTCCCCAGGTTTCTTTTTAAATAGTGAAAATATCGTGGCACTGACTTGTCCCGATATTAATAAATCGGTCACAGTTAGAGCGGTCTGGCAATCCTGTCGGTTACAGTCATGATCGTATTATGAAAACCGATTGCCCGCTCCCACGCGAATCGATTTAATATCGCGGCGCTATTTTTTTCCGCGGCTGGAAATTACACTTCGAATTGATAGGTATTTGCGACGGCCGTGCGCAGAAGTTATGGCTTGTTTCGTTTAAGAGTCGATGATTTGTATGGTCATTGCACGCGGAAAGGAAAATTGATCGTGCTGAAATTAATTGGACAAATGGTCGTTCCAAAGTGTCTCGTCTGTGTTTTATTAAATTAAGTGAACGATTTGATGTTATCGCGTTAATTAAAGTTCCGAAACTCTAACGTTCCAAAATGTAACAATTTAATAATTCTATAGTCATAATAAATTCGAATTAATATTTAGTAATATTGTTGTTGTATGAAATTTAATATCCTGTAGAAACTACAGTTGATATTGAATTGGGCGATAGGATCGTTTTTCCATCGCTCGTGAAATTAATTTCAGTACAATAGAAAAAAATCAAAAAATCGTGCGGATATATTCGGTAATTTCACAACAATTCCGCGTCACAATTACACGGTGCATCGTGTTGTTACGGTAAATAGAAATGTTGCTCGTTCACAGTGCACTCGCAGCTCGCATTTTCGCGAAGCAAAATAACACAACAGGAAAATGGAAAATGGGATCTAAATAGAATTCCATGCGTGAAACAACTTCGACACTTGATTACATAACATTCTCGTTGAACATCGAAACAAGCGGAGCAAGTTCGTTTCAGACATCTCCCTGGAGGCTTCATAAACAACATAAATATTGTTCACAGTTCCGAAAATCGTATTCCGCCGCCATCAGGCATTGACATTTATCGCATTAAAAATTGCCGGCTGAATAATAACCGAGAGTGTTCGCGTTTAAAAATCACGGAAATAAAAAGGCTAATAATGAATGATATCTTCGAATTACATCTCAATTTCTTTTTCCCTTTGTCCGTGCCATTTTTATTCATCTTTATTATTCTACTTGTCCCTTATCTATCGTCCCGGATAAATGGAACTGCGGAACTCTGTCACGATATTGCTGAATTAATAGCGATTTTCAAAAACGAAACGACGGTAGAATAAAGATCGCCGGGGGAATCGAGATCTTTATTCGAAGGTGGCGGTTTCGTTGGCGCTGGCGATACGAGCAGCAGCGATTACTCTTGCTGACAACTTGGAACTGTTAATCACCCGAGATACTCATCGAGCCGTGATTCTTTTTTCACCCCCGCTGCTTCTGTTTTTCTGCTAGCATCGATCCACAAGTTCTCACGGCGACGTGACACGATAAATCAGCCGGATAAAAGGGTACAGTATCTTTCGCGGCGCGAACATTATCATTTCAACGTAGTCTTGACGCGTGTACGACAAAAAATTCGACACGAATAATTAAACCCTACAAATTCAGCGCAACCTTTCCTCCCCTTCGTCGTTCAACGAAGGTAACAGGCATGAAATAATGACAAATTCAACAGGGACCTCGTTGCTCGACGAATCATCACCCGATCGGATGGCCCGTTTCACGGGTTTTAAACACCGTCCCGTAAAAGAAAGGATAGAAGAAGAAAAAAGGATCCACGCATCTGATGCCCAGCCCCGTGAAACCTTTCACCGATCTCCTCCCTCTGTAGCGCAAGAATCCAACCGGATATGCTCGATACTCGCCACCATCCACCCCTTCTAACTCCCCTTCTGCTTCCCGATTTCCACCCACTCCGTCCCCTTTATCGCGGACAGAAACTAGTTAGCTCGAACTGACGTAAGCTGAAAAAGGGAAAGGTACACGACGATGACGCAACCCCCGGTTGCGCTGCGGGGCTCGGGGTTGTTCAAAGGGCGATTTGTCGACAGTCAACATGACAAAGACATTAGCCTGCGCGGTAGCTTCACCCCGTGGAGAAAACCGACGGAACCCTCCTTCCGCGGCCCATTAAGGAGCACGGGGAGGGACGGGGGCGAAATTTAGGAGCGCGATGACTGCCTCCCGAAGATTTTCGGCCAAGCGATCGTCAAAGGATGTCGCGTCGAGGCAAATTGATTTTTTTTCTTTTTTACTCGTTCCACCGACAACCCCCTAAGCACGGCTGCACGACGTCGCACCCCCTGCGAAACGGCTCCCGTTTGGACGATGGACAAATACGATTGTCGACGGGCCGCACGTGCCACGGGTGGCTGCATTTCTTGAGGAAAATGCGTGGATGTGGCTGCGTGTGCTTTTCGATCGCGATGGAAGATAGGTGACGACGATAATTGACGATGTCACGGAGAATTGGAGAATGCACGCTGCTGAGGTGATCGGCGAAAATGATTTACTAATAATTAATCTGAATCGAAAGATTGGGATCGAGATGAAAAATGAACCTTTGTATGACATTTAAAAGGATATCGCCGGTTAATTATCGAGGACCCTCTGATTTTGTTTCCAGCCTCGGGAAATATTACTGTTATCTAGCGTCGACCCCATTTTTCTGCTCCGTGAGGGCGCGTGCCACCCGTGCGTCCCATTGCCCCTCGTTCAGAATTCCAGAGACCAGGGCCGATTTCCTTTTGCCCGCGGCAAGAATCCTGGGATTCCTTGCCTCTCTGTCTGGACCGCGTTCTTCCTTTACGCGTATCATGCACGTGCGAGCAGAAGGGGTGCGAGTGAAGGGATGCAAGGGATCGAGGGCCTGCAGGTATCTCGAGGCAGCTCGATTTCACGAGGGGTGCCGTGGCGATCGATCGAAACGCCTGCACGTTTTGCAGGACAAATGCAAACACCCTCGAAACAGATTTCTTGTGGGGTGGTGCGTGAAATTTTCATGCCGATACAGAAGGACGATATTTTTATGTTCGATAATGGAGAATTTGTCGATGCTCTTGATTGATCGATTGAAATTGTTGATTATCGTTACTTGTCGCGCCAAAGGGGAATGGGAAAGGGTTGATACTTGTACGAGTTGAATTCTGAATCGGCGGAAATAATTGTACACACGGTAATAAAGTAAACGAAATTGAGAGCAATCGCCAAATCTTGGATGAAAAATTGTCGATCTTTGAACTGCTCTAACCTCGTGGAAAAATGATCGTGAAACAAGCTCGCCGATCGTTTAATTCATTGCCGAGGGCTGTTTCAATGTAAAATAAAACTGTGCACATCGCAAGAACTTGCATGATATAAAGGCCTTCCGTTCCAGCGTGACACGCGACGATAAAAGACGAATTCTGTTTCAACACTTCAAGTTTTTTAACTACTAGAGTGGTGGAGAGCGGGCGAACACGAGACGACTCGAGTTAAAATTTTTTTTTTTTATTACAAAAGATAAAACACTCTGCGGCTGGTGGGGCAAATAAAATGCGCGTACAAGGTGAATTTTAGTAGCTATTACTGTCCTACATTGGCAGTGGCGGCATTATTCTGCCTTCTAGTGTAGAATTTTATATCGTTCCCTTGAAAGTAAATTTTATTCCGCCCGTTCCAAGTATGGCCACCGAGAAGTTAAATAATTTAGTCGCCGGTAAGGTTTCCGATAATTTTATCGTCTGTCCTCATGCACGACAAGTTCCTAAGTTTCTACCCACACCCCCCGCGCGGGGTTGTTTCCCGGAACCAAAGAAAATATTTTCGAATCGACACGTCACGATGCATGCCCACGTATCTTTTCGAACCAGAATTCTTTATTACTTCACAAATTATTCTCCGCTCAGAAGATCCTTCGATGATCCCCCCCCAAAATTTCTCCTCAGCAATAAGACGAGTCGACTAACTAAATGGCTCGTTAAGTAGCTACCCTATTGTCAGAGATAATTGAAAATCTGCCTTAACGATGCATAAACGACGAAGCATCGGGCGACTTTATCACTCGTCCGTGTAATTCGACAATAAATTATGCGACCAGACTTAGCCACCCCTCCCGCCCCTGTGGCTCAGCTATTTGAATTGCAACATGCTTCGCGGATCCTTAAGCGAAAAGCTGGCAAAGTGTGCTTTCAGCGTCGTCGTAACGCTGTCGTGACACGTGCAGAGCGTTTTCGCCGGCCATTAGCGTATTACCGTATCGTTACTGACCCATTACTATATTTTTCCTACCCCCTACACCCCCACCTCACACACATAACGCAGCAGGGGCTGTAGCAGAAAATTAGAGCATCGGCCAGGTCTAGTGCCGATTTTATGTCAATTTCCAGACGTCGTTAAAGCGCCTTTTATCGCTGCCGCCAATAACACACCGCTGCTGCACCTTCTTGTTAAAGTGTTTCGCATTAAATTTCACTGGAGCGGCTCGATTATAAGTTAACATGGGCCGAAAAGAAAGGGGAGTAGAACGACGAATGTTTCAAAGGATTATGATTTTCTTCGTTGGTCTGGACATTTGTTGAAATTCTGCAGCGAAAGTAGAGGTCTAGAAATGATCATTTATTGTAAATATTATAGTATGTTAAAAATGATATCGAGCTGTTCCGTATTCCGAATATTATTAGTAACACGGGACGATTTACAGCAATGGTAATAATAATAATAATAGTAATTTGTACCATTCTCAATTTCACTGTTCAACGCACTTGTGCCATAATAATTAATACACATAATATCACGTTCCACCTTCATCTATTTCCCGGGGAACTTTTCCCAATGAAAATCTAATGAATCCATTTATTCATCAGGCTGCGAGATCAACGTAGCTGCCGGAGAGGGAAAAAAAAAGTCCGCCGGAAACACGGTAGATTATCGTTTAAAACAAGCCGGGGCGGGTTCTATCGTCGAACGAGATTAAGCCGAACGCATTTTATTATCTCTGACAGAGGCGACCGGCACGAAAAACGCCGGAACTTTCCGACAGCGCTAATAATTCATTAACGTTGAACCCTGCGGAATCCATGATGTCCCGTTCAAACGTTGCCCCGTTTCCTCGCCTGATTTACGGCGAACGAAATTCTACACCTGGCCCAGGTGAAACGCGACCGACCCGCGGAAATTTCGATACACCGCCCCCTATGAATATGGAGATTCAGGCCCCGCAGTTGAACTTCTTCGCTTCGAGACGAACTCGCGCGTGTCCGGCGAGTTTCCGAAATCGATTACCTGCTTCACCTGATAAACTTCCGCGCGGCAAACTTCGATTTTAGCGTTCCTTCCCCGCGGAGAATAGGTATTACGGGCTGGACGCGACGCTCCGTGGATTCAGCTTGAACGGATTTGGGTACATGGCTTTTCGGAACGGCGTGTTTAAGTTTCGCGTTAAATTCTATTTTGCGAGGATGGAAATTGTTGCTGCGCGGTTCCATTCCGTGGACGGATAATATGAAAGCGCATAGAAAGCGGGGAAACGTAAAAGAAATGTAATGTAACAGACAGAAGTAAAATAAAATGAACGTGCAATAACACGAGGATTATATTGTGTATTGTTTTTCTTGGCTCTTTCATGGTTAGTCTTCTTTCCTTTTTTTCTCTTTTTTCCGGAATATTTTATCGCGGTAAGCTCACTCGTAGGCATCATAAAGATTGGTCTGCGACGTTAATATGCAAGGGAAGCTATTTTCGTTCTCTGGAACGCCGGTATTGAGGAACGAGCTAGTCGAGAGGTGTGGAGTGTGCCAAGTTGGCCAGGAAGTCTAGATATTATGGCAATCGATAGAGCACATACCATATATGAAGATTGAAATTCGGGGGAACGAATTTTCGTGCAGAGAAAATGCATTACTGTCGATGGAAATTATTATTACCATCCAGGTTGTTTCGATGGCAAAAGTATGAAAATTCCGGTTCTCCTTGCATCTCACGAATATGTCAAACACGTCAATGCAGAAATGTCTCGAATGGTTACACCGTGTGAATTAAACGAAGAACCCCATGCAACACGAGAACATCGGCATTGGCGAACTTCAGTCCACGATTTATCGCCCGACTGACACCTTCTCGAAACATCCCTCTTGGTCAGACGCGCAGCAATATTTCAAAGCTATCGCAAAATCGGGCAAAAAATCTATAGAAAAATAGATACATACACAACGCACACACGAAACTCCAACCCCTTGGATCGCAAACGCAAGATCGCTTTGAATAAAGAGGAAAACTATCACGATGGCCGCGGTTCGAGCAAAGTTCACAACCACGTGCTCGTAGCTCGACCCTCTTCTTCTTTTATTGTTTATCTTCAAGGCAATGATCAAGAGACCAGCGAAGAATTACGCGGGAACAATTAAGGCCCTCGAACAGCTCGGAGGAAATTGGAAATATCCCATTTCAGTTCCGCCAATTCCAAAATACACGCCCGAAAGTGGCAAAGCCGACCCGTTGCGAAGGTAACCGTTCGTTTTATCGAAAACGAGCACCCAATATCCGTGAAAGACCGCGTGGTTGCACGTAATTGCGGGCCCCGGCGTGCAATTCAATCGCAACCACGCTTCGGACCGCGAAAAGGGAGTCTAAGAATCGGGAAACGCGGCCGCTTGAAACTCGAGCGAGAAATAGACTGGCACATCCGTAATCTTTCGTTCGCTTCCCCCTCCGGCCTAGCAGAAAATAAAGCCTCCTCCGGGGCTATTGAATCGTTCTCCTGCGGGAGACCTTTTCGGTACGAAGCAGAAGCTTGCGAGTCTTACGAGACGCGAAAGAAACGATCATCCGTTAGCGATATTAAATTGAATACAAAACACGATTCTTTACGGTGCGCTTCGTGTTGTATTTCTATCTTTCAAGAAAACCGTTCGCAATGAAATTCATTTCGAATTACGATTTGATGTGCTTGCCGAATAAGTGGCACGTACGAACGAGAACGGAGTGGAATACAATTTCCCCGCGACGCAACGCAACGTCCAACGTAATCGTTCGATTTCCTTGCGCGACGTCCTGTATTTTCCAATTAAGCATAACTGCCGGCGAATCGATTCTCGCGGGACGAAAGTAATCACAGCTAGAGGAAAATAAAATTTGGGGTCCGAATTTTTTCATCGCTCGATTCATATCGAGTTACCGAGAGGAATATTACAAGTTGTCGCGGGCGCGCCGCAGCAGCGAAGGCCTAGAAATTCGATTTCCTCGCGACGCCAGATGTTCCGCGGCGTTCTCCTTCTTTCGCCAGTCGCGGCTGCCTTTCGAACCGATGGAGAACAGTGACGAGCAGAGGAGAGAATCGGGCAATTTCGCTGCTCCGCGGCGCCGCGGAACCCCCGCCCTCGTCAGATCGTCAACGGAACGCGATATAGGAAAATGAGCCGCGGAGTTACGACTCCTGAAAGCCGTGCAAATCGAACAGATCGTATCGTCGCGCCGTCGGGATGAATCTGCTGTTCAAAACGGCAGGGACACCGGCTGCCGCTCGTTAATAGGTTCGACGGTTATTGAAACGAACGAACGAATGAACGCCTCTATGCCCGGAGAGATAGATGTACGGGTGCTCTTCGGAACGGCTAGTTTTCGCGGATATTATCGCGAATATTAGTGGAGAATCGGGGAATTCAGGTTTATCGGGTCGCAGGTTCTTTGTCGCGTTTTATCGAAGCGGTGAATTATTAGAGAGATTGATAATGAAGTTCGTCGGAACGCGTGAGGGGTAGAAAGTTATGCGGGAAGTAGTGTAAAAGGGTGGAATTTGTTCGTCGGTTCACTTCGATCGAAATTCGATTCGAGATTTTAGTTAAAGCGAGTTGAAGAATATTTTGGGGAAGCAAACACACCGGCCGGGCCGGGAGGAATTAAAAGGGCAAAGTAAAGTTTCGATGTTTGAGCTGCTGTAACTTCGTGGAAAAAGATCGCGCCACAGTGCACCCGGGCTCGTTTTAAAGCTTGAAGTCTCTGCTTTGACGGCCGTTAGTTCATTTTTTTTGAAAGATTTTATTGCACCGTGTAAGGGCCGGGGAAGTGATGGTACTTTTTGTCCCGAGTACCTTATAAATTCGACGACCTGTACGGACCGTGAGAAATCGTTTTCGGGATCGAAATTGCAATGAATTTGAAGATTCGTGTCTCCCCTTTAAGAAGATCGCAGACAAAGTGATGCACGATTTTGTTTTCACGAAGTCACAGTCGTTTAAACCACGACAATTCTTCATCGAAAATTTCGCACTCCAGTGTATTAATTTAAACTCAGGCTTTTCTTAAATGTTTAAATGCAATTGTATTATCTGCATTTCGACTCACCGAATACACGTCAGTTCGAAAAATCACCGTTCCGCTCAGCTGGTCCTCCAGCAGACCCGTTGGTTCGTCTCTGAAATAAAAGCAGAGCAAAATAATTAGATACTTTATATTTCGCTAATTTATGGGCAAAGTTAGGGCGCTTCTATATTTTCTCTGAATTTAAATTGAATTTTAACGCCAACTAATTATCGTCAGACAAAGACCCCTAAAACCAGGCCAACTTCCAGATAATTATCCAGAAAAATTCCAAGCAGCTTATTTAATAAAACGCTGCAAAATTGCGGACATTATTTACAACGCCGCAGAAGCTCCTGCCTTCTATAAAAAGAAAGTACTCGTACTGTCTATTTCGCGCGTCGTCGTATTCGCCAACAATAAAATCGTCAACTTCCTCGAAATCGCGATGACGTTTAAAATCATCATCGCGATCGCAAGAGAAATAATTCTCCCCCGTTCACCGAACCCAACAAACACGGTTAAACGGTGCAGACGATTCGCAAAGTTGCATGGACCGCAAACCGACGCGCCGCAATCCGCGTTGTTCCGCGAAACAGAGAAATAAAAAGGGAAATCCCCCCCGGGGAGGGAAGCCCGGATTTTTCGATCGGGTTGCAAACGACCGACGACCAATTTCCAAAGTTGATAAAACGCCCGGCCGTTCGTTACAGGCCCTTGTTTATCGCCGGACAATCCTGTCCCGCCGGATCCCGCTTCGGTCCGACGACGGAAGCACGAAAAGCCACGGTCTAAACCGACCCGATTCCCCGTCTAATTAATATTCATAGGCATAATTCGATCCGCCGTTGCACGCGCGAGAACGGGAAATCTCGTATCGCCGGGATAATAACCGGATAGATACGAGGCGCAGGAACAAACTGAATTATTGTTCGCCGTCTTGCGGCGATTAATTGTTTTCGTCCGCTGGCGGGAAACGAAGCCGGAAGCTCCCTGTGCCTGCACGGTGATGAACAACGTTATCTTCCACGGCGTTGCGGCAAAACTTGGCCCACGATTAATAGAACTTTAATTTCATTCCATTGTTCGGCGGAACGACGCGACGGCGGGGTATTCGAAAGGAAAAAGCTGGCCGCCTCGACGAAAAACGTATGGTAAGCAAAAGAAGGCTGACTATCGTGACGACGTTCCACGGGTTGGGAATAATTTTTGGGGAAAATTAGCTACTGTTAATAGAGTAGATAAACTGATAGAGTAATGTGAATGTTGGATAAATTGAAATGTAGAGGATGAATGGGAATTTAGTTTTTTTCAGAGATTTTGGAATACGCTTAAATAAACTCGGCTCGAGATTAAATTCATTTGAAACCAATTTTCCTTTAGCAACATTTAAATACAGTGGATAGCGAATACATGGTAGATCGATTTAAACATAAATTTACAGAAGTATCTCTCCGGTGATTTAGATTCAACAAATTTTAGAAATATCGTTTAACGCAAGCTGCGTGCATTAAATTGAGAGTCCAAGATCGGCCCAATATCACGCCGAAAAGCTCCAGTGGCGATTCTAATAAATCGGCAATCCACTTTCGCCGGCGTGAAACGGACAAACATTTTACTCAAATGACCGGCAAGGCTCGCTCACACTGAACGCAGCCAAGAAGACACCGGGGGGCCATTTAAACTGCCCTCCACTAAATAACTTTTACGCCGCTCGTGACATGACATCCGCGAATGCTACTTCGAGCGGGGCCAAAGTTCACGCAACTACGAGCAGAGGAGCGGTTCGTCATCGAACTTCCCTAATTTCTATTTCCGTTTCCCACGATGACGTAAGGATTTGTCATCCCCCCGTAGTCACCCCTCACGTGCCATAAAATTCGTTACATCTCGTCTGTCATTCGACAGCGCAGTCGCTTTTGTTCACGGGATAAACGTCGCCCGGAAGACTTCCGGTCGCACCGTTCACCCGCTTCCGTGAAGTTCAATTCGAACATTGGTAACAGCGTAATGAAATATTGATACCGAGCACGCGATTAAAAGTAGTCATAACTGTAGGAATAATGGCAGAAATAAAATGTGGAGTAAAAAGAAAAATTTTCCCCCGCTTATTCGACACTGTTCCTCTCTCCCAATGAAGAGCAGAGAGTTTTCGAGAAAAAAATACGCGAGCACGAAACATCGACCACCTTTACACGCTGCACAATACAAGAGTCAGCAGGACATCCTCCCCCATTGTCGGTATCAAGCCATCCAGAAATCTGTCCCGAAAGGAGGCCTAAACATCCCGTGTCCTCGTCGATCAGCCGCCCAATCATCAATCTCCCATCGATTCACATTTCTTCCTCCCTCCTAATAATACCGGAACACTCTGACGGTTCCACCTCTATTGTGCGATCGACGCGTGGACACGACGACAACACAGAGGGATGGACTTCTGGATGGACACGTCACGGGCGACCAAATGGAAAAGGGAAACTGGGTGCGAGGCCAGCAACTGTCCCGGAAAAGATATAGCGATTCGAGATCAAGCACGAGCCATCTCGTCGATCGGGTAGTCGTCGACGATGACTTATAGCCGTCCTATAATTCTGCCTTTCGTCGATTCTGTTTCTTCTTTTTTTTTTTTGTTCCCTTTTTCTTTCACACTCCACACTCGAGGCTCGCAA
This sequence comes from Nomada lathburiana, assembly GCA_963667235.1. Classification (NCBI taxonomy): domain Eukaryota; kingdom Metazoa; phylum Arthropoda; class Insecta; order Hymenoptera; family Apidae; genus Nomada; species Nomada lathburiana. The sequence goes on from OY763909.1 coordinate 8,153,699, forward strand.
GCTGCAGACTCAGGCCTGTCTCCCGAAAACCGACAGAAACCGCCCCTCGAGGAGCGACGCGGAGCGTTCGGTCGGTTCCTTTCCTGAACGTCGCGCGTCATTAATTTTAACGATCGTGACGACACAACTAGCCATGACGATCGTGTGCATCGTTACGCCTGGTCTTCGAGACGAAACAGGGCGGTTTTCATTGATGAATTATGGCTGCGCAAGGCCGCACGAGGGGAACAGAATTTCAGGCGAGGAAAGAAAATGGATTTAGCGAGGCGTTTCACGATTCTCATTGCGCTGTGCGCCTCTTCTTGGGAGCGAACAAGTTCTCGGTGTTGTTACATCGATTCGCTGCGAGTGAAAAAAAGTTAGGACGGATGGTTCGTCGAACTTATGACGGCTTGATATAATTCTTCCTTGTTTCGCGGCCTGGATTTACTCCAAGGAGTGCTGACATGCAATTAGAAGTCTGAACCTCGAGGAGATCAATACGAATCCACGGCGGAGAAGAGTCGGAAAGTTTTCGCAATTTAAAAGGAAGTTAACTGGAGCGCTGTTCGATTATATTAACCGCGGGAGTTGCATATTTAATTTTCCTCGCTGCTTTATGTAGAATGCTTTAATTTGACGACGTCGATGTCGGTGTGCCAGTTCAATGGAAATAATGGTTAATGATATAACACGTTTAAATGTAAAGTGCACCGCGCTGAAAGCTTTCAAAAGTCCTCGCGCTGAAGTTGTCACTATTCCTACTCGCTTCTTACTGCAACTTGTATACGGAATACTGTTGCCACGAAATTACGAATGCGTGGTTAGAAAAATTTGCGAACTCGCTCGATTTGCGATGCTTCGCCTGATAAAAAATTAAACCACAAAATGAAACGAAGAAAAAACGAGCTATAATTGGACGAAGTTCCTTTCAATCATTCCTCGCACCGGCCTGCTATTTCTATTCCCATCTTCCCGTTCGCGAATCGAACGCGATGCTCGAATCGTCGTACCCTCGGCAATGTTTCGCACGAACGAAAGCTGCGCTATTAAGCAGTCCAAATTAGCCGCGGAGAAAGGTGTCACGACAGACTGGTTTCAAAAATCGCGTCGAACGGAAGCACTTAATCGAATCACGACCGCAGCGTTCAGAATGGCTGCGCGTAATGTTGCCAAAATCTCGTTAATTGCAATTTCCCCGGCTGCCAGAGCGTCAGACGGCACGTGCCAAAAATCCTTTCCGCCGCGCCACCTTTTTCTCCCTGATCTCTATTGATTTTGGCACTTACGCCCGGGTCGCGACGCAGCCCGCCCGCCCTTCGCCGTTCGATAAAATAATAATTGTCACACCCCTTGGTTCTCCTTCTTGGTCCCCAACCAACGGGCGCAATTATAAACAGCCAGGCACACACTCGAGGATGCACTTGTAACGTGCACGCGTGTTTCTTGCCCGCGCGAGCACGTGCCTGACCCCACGATGGTCCTGCAATTATTCATTAGGCCGCGATCGAGACTGAACGCGCGTGAATTAAAGGGGTCGACGCTGGCCTATGGCTGGATGTTAATAATTATTATTGTTCCGTTCCTTATTCCTCGTACTGTGCACACGAATGGATAGACGGATATTATTAGCCACGACGGATAAGGTGGAGGCAGAGTTCGGCTTCGACGGAGCAACGAAGTAACATAGAAATGAAATGAAAATAAAATAAATGAGTAACTAATCGAGCCATTTGACGAAGTATCGCAAGGTCTGTTCCGTTTCAACGGTTACAGGGAAGTCTGGTTGATGAACTGTTTTATTGTTGAGAGTTATGGTCGAAACTATCGCGAATTTCCGAGTTAATAACCGGGGAAGGAGTTTACCGAGTGAAGATGAACCGACTCGATGTTTCACGAGTTGATGGGAAATTTTGGTAAAATTAATATAGCCGCGCAAATAGGATCGAATTATAGCGGTCGAAAGTTCCGCGTGACGGGAATAGTTCCACGCGGTGTCAATGCCAGGATAGGGGATAATTGTTCAAATGAATACGCTCTGGAAGTTCGCTATGAAATAACTGCGATACAAACGGAAGCTTTTCGAACGCGGTTCAAGAAAATTCTATTTCGTTCATCGATTTCGTAAATTGCCAAGCAGGGTACGAACGACGTACACGTTCTTACGATCGTTGCGAAGTTATAATGAATAGAATCGAATCTACCGGGTGTAAACATTGATGGCAGTCACGGAAGGCAAAATCGAGGCGGGACGAGATTCAAAATTGAAGAGCCCAAAGAGGAACTTGCAATCGCGAGACGAAGATGTTCACGCGTGTTCACGGGGTAGAATTTTAACCGGCCTTCTAGATTTACTGCGATAAGGTTGTTTTATCGAGTTATTGAGTTACGCCGTGGAATGGAAGCCTTGCAACGGGGCGGACTTTGGTGGAAGCTTGCTGGGGGTTGAGCATCGCGTATGATTCACCCCTCGGTTTAAAATGCAGACGGTTGTGAAAGGCACGGGGAGCAAGTTTATCCAGGTTATTGAATCGAATCCCGTTGTTCAGCTTCTGAATGCCCTCGTTTCTTACCGAACAGATTTGCCCCCATTATTTATGTTCTTTTCTTTTTTGCTCTGATTCGAAACAGAACTACCTCGTTGATACCGTGCGGATGGGTGGGCACGCTTTACAATTTCGTGGTTAATAAACGCTTCCTTTTCTATTTGCTTATGAAGCTGTTGTTTTTAATCGATGGCTCGATACAAATTTGTACGAAACTTAGATTATATCTTACAAAGTGTAACGCGGATAATTAAATTGAGAATGATATATTTTTATTTCTGAAGATTTCTCAAGAAAGGGTGAAAATTGTATATGCGATAGGTTTCTATTGAATTAGGGTTGCAAACAGGAATGAACGAAATGTGTGCGTGTACGGTGCTGTTTCGAAATTGTATTTCGAATGTATCGAATATGGAATTAATTACGAGTCCTTTGCTCGTCCAACGAAATAAACCTTTCTGCACAGTGAGTGCGCAGTACGGTCAATAATTATATGAAGTATTAATTTGCCCTCGTTCTCCAAGATTTCAATTTCACGGAGAATCCATTACACGCTGAGCCGAGGAGGCACCTCGAGTATTCCTCTTCGGCCCGTAATACAAATACATTTCTCGAATCGAATAAAAGTTTCCGCGAGGCCTTAATAAAAGACGTTTAACAAATTATGAAGTCTCATTATGTACTTAGGCTTCAGTGCAATAATATTAATTGCAAAAGTCAGGCGCCCCGGGCCTCGAGTATAAAGCCCTGCAGGTTTATTTCATTAATAAAAGCCAACTTTCGTGCCCGACTGGCTTCTTCCTTTCTCAGGGCGAGCAGATTCCAAGATTAAAAAACTTCACCCTGGTCGTTATTTAAAAGGTTCGCCGAGGAACAATTTATAGACGCACGAAATCACGCGTTTTGTTGCACGTAGGTAATATTCGCCAGCTACGATAGCTAATCATTCGACTTCGTTCTACGAGCAGTCTTAACAAAATCATTCGCCTGTTATTTCGAGAAAAAAAAAATCCTGAAGTGGCGAATTCACGGGTATTTTCGTTTTTCTGTCAATCAGAAAGTTAGACGAATCGAATTTTCCCCAAACGAAATACCTTCGCACGTCGGATAAAAATCGTATAAATTATTAAATATTCTATCCCCAGTTTATAATATGCTTTGTACTAATATTTGCACAACGAAGTACGAATCAAATAATGTATCCAAAAGGATGTACAATACGAATGTGACGAAGTGTTGAACAGGATTAAAAAAAAACTGCGCTGTTTTCGATTATTTCGCACCACGTGAAATGAAGAACACTTTCGAACCGGAAACAACGGCGGGTTCGTGAGTGCAACCGGAACTTCCATTCCGGTGCCACGACTCATCGATTGCCCGGCCCATTTAAGATCACCGCTTTTCATTTTAATACTCTTATACAACCGGCCAATCTATCCGGTTGATCGCCGGCCGCGCGATAAATCAACGTTCCGTTTTGTTTTAATACATCGAGCACAGCTTTCGACCCGACCACGATAGCTATCTATATCGCGGAGTGCCGGCTGGTCAGTAGTGAGTCGTAAAACTTGACTGAAAAGTTCCGCCGAAAAGCCACGTAACATCGCTCTCCTCCCTCCACATTTTTCTCAACCCTTCTGTTTTCGTAGCAGCAACGAGTCGCAACGGGCACCCGCGTGTATTAAAATCGCCATTTACCCCCGCAATTCGTGCTATGCAAATCGAAGGAGACGTAAAACGTGCACTTTGTACGCCTCTGTATACATTTTCATTCGTCAATTTTATTTCAGAAGATGGACAACGATAACGAAATCCAAGGAGAAATTCGTACAGAAGAAACGTTTTTTATTATCTGTATCGACTGTTTTTATTGAGAAATATCTGCGTCGTCGAATTAAGCGAATTTTGAGCAGCCCAATTTTTTTCGAGAACCCTTGTATTCAGTGCTCAGAGTGGGTAATTTACAATTCATCGTTTGCAAGCAAACCATGAACGTACACGGTAAAGGGAAATGTCTGAATAATTCCCGGCGAGAAAGTAGAGAAGGTTAAGATACACGTTCGACTTGCCTCATCCATCATCTCTGCGAGACATAATCCAGGAACCCGCAAACTGTGTGAAGAAAGTGCGGCGATGAAACGGCGTGTATGCCCCGATATGGATGCCACTATACAGAAACGTTTCTATCGAGGTTCGCGAAAAACACCTGGCAGATATCTCTATTTGTGCACGTAGAGGAGAGTATCTGCGAGTCGTTCCAGATTCTCATTCGACGCTAGTACATTAAAAAAAATTAAAATAGATGGAAAAATTTGCCCCTATTTTCTACACGATTCTAATTTTCCCCAAAAAGCCTGACACCACCCTGCTTAAAAGTCTGGTTCTCCTGAAATCACAATTCGCAAATTCCTCTACTACCAAACACTCTTCGGCCACGAAAAAACCAGGATCAACACTAACGGCGAACTGCACCTCCGTTCAATGATTTCAATACAACATCCGGAATCCATCGACCTCTCTCCCTAGAGTACCAAACACTCCGGGGGAAAAAAAAAGAAGGTACCAAAAGCATTCCGCGCAATTGCGAACGGGGAATGGTCAAAACCGCAGTGTGTTGGCCGGCTTCTAAACAACCGCCATGAAAATCCCGGCAGCGCCCGGGAAAATGTAGCGTGCGTCATTCCGTGCTGTACCACTGTTCCATCAGGCGCGCCAAAAAAAAAAAGAAAAAACGAAATAAAGAGCGAGGAAAAACAAGGGAAATCGTACCTGCCGCCAAACTACCGAGTCCGCGCGTGCCGCGACGTGTAATAAAATCGAGATTTGTCTCGTCGAGGGTGGCGGAAAGAAAAACAACGAGCCAGAAGGAAAGAAGAAACGGAGACGTACGAACGAGGACAGGGAAATGGGTACCTGGTGAAGCAACGACGACGCGGGGTGCCACGAAACTGGTCCCTGCTTTGTCCGAGGGCAAGTCGCATGTCGAGCGCACCGTCTGCGACTATACTTCATAGGCTAGCGCGTCGCATGCAAGTTTAATCTTGTGGAAGTAACGCAAATGCAGTAGCCACATAGCGGCGGGCCAGGCCGGCTGAATAATGCATTTATGTATGTGTCCGCGGATATGCTGCTCTCGCCATCGCGGATCCCTCGCGAGGATACGATCTCGTTGTTCGAGAGAGGGTGAGAGAGAGAGAGAGAGAGACAGAGGGTGAGAAGAACGTGGCCCACTTCGTGCCTTCGATCAGCACGACGCGACTCCGGACGAGACGGTACACACGGTTCGTCACGAAAATTCCGGGAACGATTCGTTTTCCGCGTTAAGATACAAATCGAGCTTCAATGTTAACGACGCGCGAGACGATTGTCTCGTTTACATTCAACATCGACGATCAGCCCTGTCGAACGATAAGGCGGAATGCTCACGGCGCGATACCCCCGGCCGAGGAAAGTTTGCAAATTTTACGCGGCCGCGACGGTGTCGATATTTGAATTTACTGCGGCTTCCGGCTGGGAGCGGCGTCCATTATTTGCGAATCGATGCCCCCGCACCTCGGACATCTCCGCGCGGATGTTGTCCGTGACAATAAACGCGTGTACAAATACGGCTCCCGCTGGGACAAGGATTCCACCGCGAAATCGATCCGATTAATTTCGCACCCCGCGCATCGACTCGATCCTAATCCCGGCATTCCCATTAATAAACGGGATCATTGTCGAAGCGGCGTTAACAGCAGCGACGAAACGATGCTAACTTGCTCGAGGTGGAGCGTTGCGAAACGAAGAAGAAGAAGAAGAAGAAGGAAGGAAAGCGGCTAACAAAGAGTATTCATGAGAGCATTGTATCCCGTTGAAAAGATTTTAAGCGGCGATCTAGCGTGATCGAAACATCCTTTGCGCATACGTTCGCCTCCATCGAGAAACGATATCATCTACTTCTTCTACCCTTTTATTTCTCCTTCGATATCCGAGGATGGGGGGAGGGGGGTGCGGAACGAGAAGACAACGCGAGCAGTCTCAATGATTATACGTCGTGGTTACGCGAATGTATCGAGAGGGAGGTCATGAAACAAACTCTCTGTACGCGATACGATACCTGATTCTTCCTTCATATTTCCCACCCCCGCGAGCCCTTCAGGAAAGTAGCACAGCTATTCCAGTCGATCGTAATCCCCCTTAACACGCGGACAGAAAAATCCACAAACCGGTGGAAGGAGCACGATAAGGCGAGATAAGATCGGCATAAATTCCGCCGGCAATGATACCGGCAATTTCGTTCGACCGTGCAGCCGGAGAAGCGTGCCGATTATCGAACGAGTACCGCGAAGAAAAATCAGATTACCGAGAATCATTCCGTAACGCCGGGAACGAGGAACGTTATTAAGCATTAGTTCGAGACCGGTCGGGAGACGAGAATTGTAAGGACGCGGCGAGAAAGATGGAGAGTATCAATTTTCCGGCACGAGGGGGTGGCCGCCCCTCACCGACATAATTGAGATATACTGTGTACACAAGCACGAATCAGTACAGGGTAGTCCCTACTGTAGGGCTAATAAATCGTGCATAATTCAAGCCCCCTTACGTAGCCTGCAATGCGCCGATACTTTTGAATAATGCACAACCTGCACCGGCGCACAGCCGTGGAGAGGGTTGGTCTTGGTGCGCTTAAATACCCGCCGGTTTGTACTTCTGACAGGAGAGAGGCCGGAGTACGCGTACGGAATTGATTCGCCACGCTTCACGCCGATTTATTCCGCTCCGCTCCGTATTTTGCAACGCCCCGGACGGTTAACGACCACGGGCTGCTCGCGAATCGCGGGGAAATTTTGTTCCTATCCGAAGGAACAATCGGGGGATACAATATTTCTTCCGAATCGTTTCACGAAAGTAACGCGATGAAGAATTTTCGGTAGGAAGATTTGCGGGAATCAGTATCAAGTGTCAAACCTTTCGTGTCTCGCGTTAACGCTGTATCAGTCGAGATCTTGCGAACGGTACGCCGCAAATAATTGATTGCATGTTATGTAGAAATAATCTGAAACGTTACTTGTCGCCCGGAAGCAAAAATTGAAAGCCGCGAGACGCACGACCGGCGAGTGAATTTCATCGCGGCAGTCATCGTTCTCGCGCCGCGTCCGATAAAATAACACGCTGTCCCCCCTGAAGAAGATTATAATTTCACTGTGACGAGCACCTTTCGCTGCTTCATGGGAAAGTTCGAAATTTATGAACCGTCTCGGTGTTCCGATGTACACGTGAATTTATTTACGGCGGGGGGGGAGGGTGGGTTAATCTCAGCTTAAATGAAGTGTTCAGCCCGCGGAAAGTTTTCAGCAACTCCAACGGGCGGAGCGGATCAATTTCTGCCACACACGCGGCCGCGCACGCAAATAACCGGGAAACGCGACGGTCAGCGCGATCCAAAGTTTTCCTCCGCGCGGAACGGCACCGCGGAAAACCTTGCCCCGCCTATTCCTTCTCGTAAACGTCAGGGAAACTTCCCTGCGGGACGCCGCGCGCTGGGCCCAGCGTAAAATCCACTCTCTACGACGACCTCGTGTTCCCCATCTTGTTGCCCTCCTTCGCGGATCAGGTTTCCCCCAGGTGCCGGGGGTGATTCGAAACGTTGGAAATGAAAGTTTCAACGGGCAAGTTCCGCGAGGTCGGCGCGGATAAAGCTGAAATTCCATCGGATCCCATTGGAAACAGGGGGGTGGGGGAGGGGGGTTCCAGTCTACCTGCTGTGTTCTATGCGCGCAACGAAATTCGCCGCCTCCGTCACGATCGATCGAAAGGACTGGCACTTCCGCAGGCATCCGGCCGCCACGCGGAATTGCGGGGCGCAACTCGGATTATGCGGCGCGTTCCACAACTTATGCACGGAGGAATTAGATTTATAAGATCGAACGATTTCTCGCGGCCTAACCGGAACGGCGGGAATACGCCGAATACTTGGCAGGTGATTAGACGGGCCGCGACGCCGGGCTGTTGATCGACGAAGGAAGGTGGATTGGCAGGTATCGAGGAATTGATTTCACTTAATTATATATGGGGAAATTCTTGGAGGGGTTGTTCGGTTAATTGTTTCGATTCGAGTATTGTAGGTATCTTGCGGGGGCTGTACAGAGTATTTATCCGAAGAGGAAAGACAAAAATGCTTGGCTTGAAAGTATTTTTCTTCGCAACGGAAAATGGATCACTGCGAGCCTCGGCGGTTATTCGAAATTATTGTGCGAAATATTTTTCGAAACTGTGTTAAATCGTTCGATTTCGCGGATGCTCTTCCAATTCACCGCTTTTCCAATCAAGCCTGTTTATAGATTTAGTGCTACGCGGTTCGTTTTTTGTTTAATTTTTGTGCTCCGCCGTAGGGGGCCGCAACTCCAATGAAAACTTTTGACCGTTATTATTATTCAGTAATACATTTGATATCCATTTCGGTATTAAATTAGCGGCGTTCGACGGGGCGCATTTGTTTGTTGCGGAAAATGAATAACGAATTTCCCCTGAAAGGGCGTAGCAGTTTCGAAAAAAAAAAAACAAAAAAAACTGCGGAACAAAGTTGTCGAGGAAAACAATGAGCTCTTTCTCGTTACAGGGGAAAATCGAAAACAATATTGGCCCGCTTGACCAAATATTTCCCAACGAGCCGGAGAAAATACGCCGCGGCAAACAAATACGTTTTTCTCCGCGGACATTTAACTTCGCAAAAATTTCCGCTCTTCGTTCACTGGAAAATTATTTCTATTCGCTGTCAAAGGGCATTCCCGCGTTCGCGAATGTCAATCGCGCGTCCTGGATACGCTCATTTTGCGATATCGAAACACGACGGGCAACGTTGCACGGGGAAATAATACTCTTCGACGATACGCGTAATAAGTATAATGCGCGCTAGCTGAATTACGAGGGGAGCAAACAGTGCCGACCGAGCGCGACAATTATTTAAGTTAGCGTCGTCAATCGGTTGACGGAGTTTGTTTTCGTTTTCAGCGGAGTAATCGGCGGATGAATCGTTTATCCCATGATTAATAGAACGGCCGGCGGTGTAAATTAATTGCGGACGCGGTAAAATAATGCGAATACGGTTAATCCGCGAGACGGGCCGCGACAAGTAATCCTCTTGTTGCATTAATTTTATCGAAACGTCCGCGGCAGATTTTGCACGTTCGTTGGGAGGCCCCGGCTCGTTAATCACGTAATTAATCCGACTTGCGTCTGATGTAACATTTTCATTCGATCGACGGAGGGGGGGATCGTCGTGCCCGAGCGCGATGAGACCCGACTTCCTGCTCGGCCGACATATAATTGAAGTGCAATTAGAAAAAACCAGTGATACCAGAAATTCTTCACGTTTCACTTGTCGTCGAATTTCAATCGAAACGAACGATTCCGCGTTTCAATTTCCATCGAGGATAACTCGAATCCGCAACATTCGGATACGAAAAGCAGCTCTCGCACGGTACCCCTTAATTATACGTTCGATATATCACGATCTAAACCCGACGCGCGTAATGAAATCGCGATTACCTGAATTCGATTTCATTAACCTAATACGGGACGAAAGGTGTGCAGAGTCGATGCGCGAACCGAGCGATAATTATGGAATCGAAATACCGGATACACCTGAAAGCTGTATCGTTCGTGAAAACGAGGCTCTCCGCTCGCACACCCGTCACGAGAAATTTCTGAACGTCCGCGGCCAAGCTCGCAGAGTGCTTTAAAGCCACTCCAAGGGATTGCTGGGCCCTCGTCTTACCGGGATTACCGTGTGCACACGCGTGTATTTTGGATCGTATCGTGCGGCCGTTGCCTCTCGAAAAGATTATTGCTTGCATTCACGTCGGCTCGCCTGTCTTTCCTACCTTACCTTGCCGCGGACTTACCGAACGCTTCAACGGTATTGCTGAATTTGTTGCTTGCACTTGCGAAGCCTCTTCGCGGGCCCTCTGCGCGTTTAAAAGTAAGTGGGACAGAAATATTTGGTTGGAAGTACGCTCAACAAGGATTGCAATAGAATGCTGAAGGTATTAAGGAATTAGACGCGCCAATGGAACGCGCATTCGTGAAACTGGAGAAGGAACAGCACGGGGAAATTGTAAATAACTTTCGTCGAGCTACTGCAGTTTAATGAAAAACCGCTTCGATGAATGTAAAATTGAAACTGAAACGGGCTCGTTCGTTTTCGCGACCTTTCCGCAACGATTCATCGGGGAAGAGTATTCTTGTTAGGGCAAATTCTATTTGCATACATTCGCGATCAATATTTCCCAAGATTGTTCCACTCTCGCCTGCTGCAACAGCTCGTTTGTTCGTCCCGGAATGACGCATAGGAAATGAGAATCACTTTAATTCAATATGCAGGCGGCGTTCTTTTCAATGTTGCCTAAGACGTCGTTAACTTTCATCGCTTCCGACTCCTAAGCACGTTCGGTACCTTTATCACATTTCATTTAATTCTCCCTGCTCCGTCCTTTCCGCCGTTTTTCGTCCCGAGAACTCCGAGAGGGAACGACGAGGAAACGACAGAATTTATGGAGACTACGGTGTAACGAGACGCGTGCTCCTCGATACGCAAACACATCGGCCTGTAACGTATAAAATTTCCCTCGCATGAATGGAATCGGCATATGACTAGAATACTGCGAATCCTTATTCGCGCGGAAATAGCGACTGCATACTGCATAACGATAAGAATTCTATGTTCTTCTAATTCTTGTCGCGCCTAGAAATTTCAGACTTTTGTAACGAAGTGTCATTCTTTAAATGCCTCGTCGAAAGGCAACATAAAATACGAGGGAACGTCGCTTGGCGGGCAAGAATTTTCGAAACGTTTCCTCGTGCATCGTAAAGGAGCAGATGCGCGGGTCGTAAGGGTTAGCGATGCTACGTGAAAAAAGGTAAAAGGTCACGCGAACGAGACGCGTCTTGGTGGGACATATATTCCCGGGTGCCAAACGGCCGCTACGTGTTTCGTTTCGTGTGACAGGCCTCGACAGTTTTATCCGTCAAGTCCGAATGAAAATTCCGTCGTCGATCACGCTCCGTTTTTCTTCTTTTTTGTTTTTTTGCCTACCGTGATGTCACTTGAACCGATTAAAATATTGCGAACTCGCGACACCTGACTTCGCAAGATATGGAAAATACCGGGCAATCGGTCATTTCGTTCGAGCTGGACGGGTGCTTCAATTTAAAAGAGACAGAATCGACAGGAATTAATTCACTCCAGACTTTTGTAATAACGTATTCGCAAACAAATTATCCAGACGAAATGCAAATATCATAATGATGCTTCAAAATGAACATAACGAACGGAAGGAAAATGTTTATCAATTGAACGAAAACAAACAACTACTAATATATGATCAATGCAAACCAGACGACGAAAAGAAAATTCATCATTCCATCATTTAAACAAAACGATACAGACCTGCAAAATAATTGCCAATAATAAACCAATCACAGTATTTCTATAATTAATTCACCCCTTCGATTATGAAAAATAGCCAACGAAAGATAATTATACTCCTCAGCCGGTCTTGATAAAAGAACTGAAATATAATTCGCACAATGACAAACCACTGGATTCTTCGTTAATAACAATCAGCCCTGAAATTCCTCTGTGTCAGAGGATTCAAGCTATCCACTTGCCACTTCAACAACCAGCTATCTTTTCATCCTTTTAACCTAACACGATTCTCGTTCCCCCGCAGAAAAGGTCCATCGTCCTCGAGACACCCAGGGAATAACGCGAACGATGAAAGGACGACACGTGAACCATGCTCTCCGATGTCTGCGTCCGGCGTCGATGCATCAGGAATGATGAAATTGGAAATACGAGCAAACGATCGTATCTCCTCGACGGAAAGGTTCACGGTACTCTGGCCAAATCAGACTTGGCCTCGTCCTAATCCTATCCGTTTTCGTCTGCGCCCCCGGAGGGTACGGACTAAAGGGTTGAATTCAGATATTCCTTTGGAACGATCGAGATCTCGGGCGAACGTGTTCGAAAACAAAAGCCCCAGTTGCGACACTTTCATAACCGGTTAAGTTTCTGGCGGAATTCGTAATTAGTGGGGGCTGTGCCCGGAGAAAAGGGAATTTTCTGTTCTCCAGGTATAGCGGTCCGCGATAAATTCTGCCCGGACGCCATGGCTCCTTTATTGCGCCGAACCCCATCCCCGGGCAAACGGATTTAACGTACTGCGCGTGCAATGTACATCGATATCCTGCTCGGATGCACGTTGGGTTAATGGGACTTCGTTGGGGGGGTAATAATTGTCGGGGACCTTGAATTAACTCGTCCAATTCCGTGCATTCTGAGTGTGAGACGATTGCAGATAAGAGGATGTTTCCCCTTTCTCGAGGAGATTACGAACGGGCGGACGATTCGAGGAATAGAAAAATATTGGCGATGTTGTCCCATTATTCGTTCTCTAATTATTTTTGTTCCAATACCGTAAAAGAATATTGGGAAATCCGTAAGGCAGAGGTGGAAGTAGAGGGAATTTGGAGTGTGAAAATTTAGGGCGAAACTGGATTAAATTTTCTGCGAAACGGTAATGCCCGCGTTACATTGGCAAGTAGTTACGGTTAGTATTGGTCAGACGGCGCAAAGATCGTGGCCGAACGTTCGCACTTCAAGAGCAAAGGTGTCGGTGAATGGACGAAAGAATGAATTTTCACGTGAATGGATATTTTTAGTAGATATTTTTTCGAGCGATTATTATCGATAGAATATAAATTGTAACATTGTGCTCAAAAATATATGTACAAAACGCTTGGACAATTGTAAGAACTTTTCTCTAACACTTCAACCACACACTTAACGAAGTTCCAAAGTATACAAATGTTCATTTAGTAGCCCGCAAATATATAAACAGGACAGCGAGCAAAAATTTATTTATTTATATTATTAGTATTTCCAAAGTGAAATCCAAATTTAATCCTTTTCTAGCATTATACTTTTCTAGTATTACGGTGTTCGTGGAAACGATATGCAAACGAAGACACGATTTGCAAAAGCAGGGTGTGTACGATCGGGGAAAAATTACTGCGACATCTCGTCGCCGCAAATATACCCCGTGTTCCGCGAAACGAGATGCGCGAAATACGATTGTTGGGTTGTGTTGTAGGCTGTCAAGTGCTACCCTAAGCCTCTGGCGTTCCCCTAATCTAGCAAATCACTCGGTTCCAGCAGAGTGATTTCGTGATACATGGAGTTGAAGCGAACCCCATGGGGAACCGAGCAACGCTCGAAGGCGGAGGATTAGTAAAATTTCAGGGAAATATGACGGCCAACACGGAATAATAAATATCCCCTTCGTCGAAATGTAACGATACGAGATGCAATAAATTTCGCATTATCTGAGGTCTTACGGTAGACATTAGCATTCGGACTCGTATCGCGCTGAGATTAATATGCTGGTCAATTTGAAGGCACGGCGAGAATCGTGCGCTTATTACTGTAACGTGAAGAGGGAAGCAAACTTTAGGGTCCATTACTTCGTTTACGTGGCCGTAAATTTCTCCCGATTTTACCTGAAACCGCGAAACGAGAAAATGGACGGGCATCGGGCGCAGATATGCAATGGGAGAACAATCCGTGCTCCGTTCAATATTCCCCGACATCGTAAAAAAGAGTCGCAATTATTCTGTAGCGATTGAAAGCGATTGGGATACTTAAAAGTACCCGGCCAAGATAGCATTGCGCGGTTGAATTAACCGATGTCAATAAAACGAAATAAAAAATAGTAACTTCGAAAGAAACGAAAGGACAGAAATATCTTTCACAAGAAATTGCGCGACACCTGTCTCTAAAAAAAATCGATTCCTTCATACGATACGAAAAATCAACTAAATAACTTTGCTAAGCTATCGTAACACCATTCCTGTCCCATTTTCCTATTTGACATTAACATCTCCCCTTAACCCTATTAATACTATTAATCCAGTCGCCGATGCGTCGCAAATGTTACCGACCGCGATCGAGCGGCGGAATTATTACAAGTGGACCAGCACCGGGCTCAATCAAAGGTGGAAGAAGTGTCTAACGAGAAGGAGAAGGCCGGCGCGGCGTAGAATTTCGTGGCGAGCAACCCCGTCGGTCTACCGTGAGCAGGGCTTGTGCATAGCTGCGCTTCGACGATAACGAACCGGCTGTAATGCCATTAAGCGTTTGCACGGCGGCCCTTCCGTCCGCAGAGGTCCTCGAAAATCCCTGAAACGACTTTTCAGAGAGAAGTAGAACCGGCGCGGCGCCCCGGTACGCGTAGGATCGATGGAACTCGAACATTGACCAATCGGGCATCCACGTCGAAGCAACCGAGACGAAGGGGACGGATGCGAAGGTCCTTCGGTTCGGAAGGAACGAAACGTGTAAAAAAAAAAGGGTGGGTCGAGGAAAGAAGGGGGGAAAAAAAGAGAAGAAAATAGGTTCTGGTTTCCAGGAGGGTATTCAAATCGAATCAGGCGAGGAGTGGCTCCATTAATTAGCGCGAAAATTGAATTAATGCGTCGATCGAGCACGTACAGTCGGCCGGCCCGACTGAATGACGTTCGAATTAAACATTCATTCGGTCGAAATGGGACTTATGTAGCGGAGGATGTCGATCTGGCTCAATGAACCGGCAGCGAGAGAGTGAGAGAGAGAAAGAGAGGGGAAAAGTACGCGGATGAGAGGTTCGAAGGGAGATAGAGGTGGACGGTAACTGTGTTACAAAAGTCAAGTACGCGGGAACCCTCGTGGCCCACTGGACGAAACCATTGTTGCGCCAACACAGATGTCCAGAAGAGTTGAGTGGCCCATATGGTCGTTACTGTGAAACACGGGGAGGAGAACTCGAGCAGTATCATCTTCTATCGTTTAATGCGGTCCTGGGGGTTCGAGGGTCCTCGATGCGCCGCAGATTCCTTTTATTTTCGGCGGCATGGGCTTCGTTGGGAAATAATTACGACGGCAGGATTCAACTGGATATTTGCAGTTGCCGGCAAAATTGTGGAATGTATAAATGACATTAAAATATATCCTGATACGAACGAACTGTGACACCTCGTATACGGAATTATTTTTGTCGTTTTTTTTTAATATATGTGACGTTTAATACTTTTTCATCTGCACGCAAATTTTGATGAGAAAACATTGATAAGACGGCAGGAATGTTTTTACTGCTTCTATTGCAGTTTGGGTTAAATAATGAATAAGGGTGTTTCTTCAAACGGCATCCTTTGATAAATAATACAGCCATCAATATTCAAGCTGCTGTTTAATTGAGAAGCATTTGAAAACCTTGCAAGTTGTTGCACAGTGGAAGAGTTACAAAGATGGGAAAGTACTACTTTTCGATAGCGCCCCTGGAAACGGTGTTTCGTTAAGCATTTCCGGCTGCGGAGCGGAAAACACTTGTCGGCAAATGAAACGAAGTCCCTGAAACTTTCTGCTCCACCTTCGTGATCAGTAGACTTGGTTCAATCATGAGTTTACTCGGCTCGTGTAAAGTTCTCGATTTTCTTTCTCCTCTCAACAACTCCGTAATTCTCAATCGTTTACGCCGGGCAACTAACCGAGAATGTTCGTTGGGTAATTTTAATCGCGCTCAAAGGGCTGATGAATCTATAAAGTTCGCTTTGAAACACGAGCATTCCTAATAATTAATTAAAATCCACTACGCTGTGTGCAATTGTAACAATTGAATGCAGAATCCAAGTATGGAAGGTGGAGTCTTATTTATCGAATTTCCTGTTTATCTACCTGCCATTGAATTCCGAACAAAGTATTTTAAATTCTCTAAGTCCTTGCAAGCGGGATGAACAACGAAATAAAGTGCAAAAAGGGAAACGCGCCACAGAATTGTCGATTTCCTATGGAGGTGTCAATAAAAGAATCTTACGAATAGAAATGAAAGAAGGGGTTAAGAGTCTGGTCTTTGAGACACTGTGCATAATCCTGACCCACCTGCAACCTTAGGGGCACGGGTGTAAAACCATCCTTGGGATTATATTCGCGACAAAGGAGCGGAGAATTCTGGTTTCCTTCGACAGGAAAAGAAGCGGAAAAAGATCCAGAGACATCGACGAGAGAATTGGATGATAACCATCAGTAGAGACCGTTCTATTCAAGAGTTTCTGAACTGGAAGAGCGAATGTGTCACGAGAAGCAACGTGACTAATGGACGTGGATATTTATGCTCCGTATCGAAAGATTCAATGGAGTACATTGTCGTTACTTATGTATACATCTTTTAATCCCGGTGGTCCAGGGGAATTGTGTTATTCGACACGATGATTTATTACACAATGGTAATGAATATTTGTTAAAGAGGCTGTTATTTACTATTTCTAATCCCCGTACGTAGCCGTTAAGTTCATCTCGTGCCAAGTATGATATAAAAGAACGTACAAAGAGAAACGATATTTTCTTCATCCCCAAAGAAACCATTGAACAAATTTGCGTTTATGCGGAGAGAAATCGAATTCAGTTGCAACGTATAGAACACGGGAATTTCACGATGGCCTCGTGATTATGTACCGCAGTGGATAATTGAAATATTTTCCTAACAGTGTTTCCACTGCCACGCGAAAACTAATCTACATTCTTCGTCCTCCATTTTTCCACCGCAAAGAAGCAATTCTTCGGCGGTCGCGCTTGTTTCACGGTAGAAAAAACGCCGTTTCTTCCCCTACAATTTGCTCCGCGATTCAGCATGAATTTTTTAACGGACGCCGGTCGGGCGGCAGTTTTATTAGAACGCGAACGGAAAATCGTGTCGCGATGTAACAGGTCGAAAATTCTCCAATCCGGTGAAATATTAATCGACTAAGGATTTGCCAGCGTCGTTCCCTGCCCGGGCTGTGTGAATTATACATTCGAATAATCTCGTACACGCCGAACGGCGTGCCTCAGCTGCATGAATTATCGATGAATTATATTTAGAAATAAGCGATCAATCACGCCGACGAAAATATCAATCGCGTTCATTTAACATTCGATGCGCCATCACAGCGATGGCTTGTCACGTCCATCTCGTTGTTATTTCAAACATTACTATCGTATCGTGCTTCCGAGACAATTGGCGACGGGGATTCAACCGTAGAAGAGTCCATTCATCCCCCCAATTCATATAACGTTACAATATACTATATCATAATGTGAATAGATTGATTTTTCATCTACCATTCTATGAACCGAGTTTACCACGCAATCAAGGTTTGCCGATCGAACTTCGAACTTTTGGCCAGATATCTCGACAGGGCGTTCTACGTACGAAACACGTACACACACTATATGGCATCGCTTCCAGCGGCTGCTTAAAACTTTTCGAACACGAACACAAGGATTATCGGATAACTAAATTTCCAGCCAGCTTCAGAAATTTACCTACGAAACCTGTCCTTTTTGCCACGAAGCTCGCGTCGTATCGGCGAACCGAGTCACTGTTAAACTCATTATCATACAACGCGTCGACCGACTGACGTATATATTCATAGAAACGTTCAATACACTCTATTTAAGCGGACGTTTCCGTTTTCAGAACGCAAGCCATAGTCAGTCGCAGTCAGTCGTAGCTGTTTCAGTTTCCTCTTAAAAAATGTAGAAATGTCTGCGCGAAGAAGGAAAGAGGCGTTAGAGAGAAATGAAGTAGCTACCCTGAATGATGAAATGATACAAATTGTATCGCTATGTCTACTATTATTATTTCCTTCCGCTTCACCTTCGTACGATGTTCAATAATCTACTTGGAAGTTACGCGAGCAATAAATTTGCCGTTCGTTCCGACGATGTTTCAATAATAAAACATGGCTATCAGCATTGTGCACGGCATACGTGTTTATATACATATAAATCAGCGGAGTTAGAGAATCCTGTTACATTAGTTCGGTGCATCGCATCGGCACGAAATTGACGGACGATACGTGCGCAGGCCGGCACAATGTGATACGAATAATCGAATCAACCAATCGACCCAGCTGGGAGTGAATTATGCAGAGTACGCAAGGATCATGATTGACCGATTCGATCTTGCATTATGTTGGACGGGCACCAGTTTCTACAATGTACCCTTTAAGGCAAGGCAAATTGATCCTTTCGACGGATTCCGTACTCCGCCGTCTGTAAAATATCATTACCGCTCGACTGTGTGTGAAAGCAATATGTGCAGAATCTGAACGGCACGGTCGAATTGATTGCTCGATAATCGAATTGAACGCGTACGATAATAATAATGTTAATATTTCATCGTAATAACAGAGGAAAACAAAACTTTACATTTTTCCATACGTTCGGAGGAATTTGTTCTTTTATTATTATTATTCTAAAATAATCAATTCTCTAATTAACAGTCCAAAGTGTTGTCCGTCTTTAATATTATAATATTCAACGCCGTAGCTTCTGACGCGGTTCTTCATCAAACGTCATTATTTGATTCGGAAAATAGTCGCAGTAGCTGCGAAAACGTACTGCGAAACGTGGAGAGAGGAAAAAAGCGGCATAATATTGAGGGATCACGCGTACACCTGTTCGAGGGGAATTTTACGACTGCCACGACAGCGATGGAATGTAAATTCCCCGAAAGACAGACAGGATTTACGGCGGGGAATATGTAAACTGCACGGTGGCCGTGCATCTACCTGTCCGCGCGAGCTCCCGCCGTGGAAAAAGGGGCATTTTCCGAATTTTCATCGGAATCCAGGTGCGAACGCGACCATCGCAGGTATGTACATCGTTTCGCCATGCTGAAACCTTCGTTCGGGATCGAGCGAAAAGGATCAAAAGGATCCAGGATTTTCGTAAATCCCCTCGACGTGACCCGGCGATATTATCCCGTACAACCCTCGAGAATGCGCCAAGAATATTCCGCGAAGGTATTTATTAAATTGTCAACGTTGCCGCGTTATCGCGATGTTTACACGCTAAACCGAGACATCGATTGTTAACTGGCCGGCCAGCGTACCAGGCAGGAGTGGCTATAAATCAGTGGAAATTACGGGAAACGATTTTATGCAGTGGCGGCCGGTTTAAATCGATGCCCCTCTGCCTTTTCGTGCTCTCGATTTAAAAGTCAGAGGAGTTCTGGAATGCGAAGAGGCACGCGAACAAACCTCGGCTCGTCCGCTACAAGCCGCGGGAAGTTTCCTTGGAAAACGACGGATTTCGTTGAATTCGAGACGCCCCTTTGAACGGAATTTTCCGAGAAACGAAAATTCTTTCACTAATTAAACTCTTTCGCGGATTTTATTTGTACTCTTATAGTCCTGCGACAAGGATACTCCTTAATATTATAGGGAACGATGAATTTTGTACGAATTCAATTCGATTCGAATTGCATATTTTCCTATTCAACGTTTCTCGAGTGATTACGAGTTGGCGCGGGAACTAGAATGCATTAGTATATCGACAGGTAGATATTCGGGGTACAGGTAGCTGGATTAGAAACGAGAATCGGCCATCCGCGGACGAGACTTTGGCGGAGTTCAAGAAATATGATATATTGGCAAACGATAGCGCAAATGATAAGCTGAAACGTCTTTCTAACGTTTTACAATTTGCGAAACGTGTACCGTAAATATTAGAATGCTTCATTCGCAGCAACCTTTCCTATGAATCACCGTGTGCCAACAGCGAAATCATTTTTCACGTCGTCGTCGTCGTCGTCGTCGTCGTCTGATTGATACAAACGCGACCTAACCGTAACGAACAGGACCCGGAAGCTTGGGGAAAAAATGGAGAAACGCGAAGCGGTTGGAGGCGAAACACTGGAGGCTAGGAAAAAGAAAGAAGAAGAGAATGGAGAGGAGAAGAAACGACCTGTCCAGCTGGTTTTTACGCCACGTTCTTTTCCACGGGATCCACGTGAACGAGAACGACACCGGCGACAAGGCGGACCTAATTAGGACGGTGAATACGTTCTCGATGCTAATCACCGTGCCCGTGTATACTTAATCGTTCATTAAACGCTTTATTGTACGCGGGATCTGGCGTTTTAAAGGGATTAGGAACCGTTGAAGTTAGAGAGAAAGGGGAGGATAGAAAGGATTTCGAAGTCGAGCTTACTTAGCGTTCCGCCAGGTTCGTTTAAACGAGATCTTCTTCTCTTCTTCTTCCTTTTTGTTTTTTTTTTTAAGGGTAGGTGGGGGTGTGCCGTTGTACTTGTTGCGGTGGTTTCCACTGCGGAGAAGTGCCGACGATATTTCATCGACGCTTCCGGCTTCCTTCCGAATATTCGCCGTGAGAGTTATTTTCTCCCGTGGCGTTAAAGCAAGTGGAAATATTGAGAAGTTGAGAAGTTTATGGCGGAAAGGAATGAAAAATAATACACGTGAACGAGCATTGCTTGTAAAATTCAAGCGCCTTTCTGAAGTTCTCTGTGGTTAATTGACAGCGGTATATCGTAGGTTATAAAACGATTGAAATGTAGGTAACGAAAAATCGTGCTGGCCGTGAAGCAACGTTTTCGAACCATACAAATCTATTCCAAATATTTGCGCATAGATCAAATCTAAGCAATAAATAGATGTGAATCAACAGGCTATTAAACTTGGTGCTCCGTTGTTCGCGTTGGAACGGAAGAAAAGAAGAAAGCGTATAACAAGAAGAATCTAATCTCGATAGCTGCGAGCGTGGATCGAGACAATCGTGATTTCACGCGGCGATTGATAATTCATCGCAGAACGAATTATGAACGCATTTCGCGCCAACAATCGACAATTCCACCGACTGCCCGACGATCCCAGCATCGATAGAAAACAATTATTAAACAATCTGTGTGACAGTTTCGGCACGACCATTGCCAGAACGAATTATCGGCGGGCAAAATGCTAATTCCGCGGGCAACGAAAATCAGATCGAGATATTCCATTAGCGTGTCGAATTTCGCATTCACGGGAACTCGATGAAATCGTGTTTCACATTTGTCAAATTAAAAACGCAACGAACATATCGCCGCCGGGTATTGTCCAAATTATTAATACGGTTAATTTCATTAAATTCATTGATCCACTACTCGTTACGGGAAGCCCGTCCGCCGTAATATTCAACGAAGCATGAAAATAACGAAAATATTCCACGACGCTACTCTCACCAATGAAACAAACTGAATAATCTTCTTCCTGGATAGTCTCGCTAAAGCGAGGCCGCAATCCCTTCGAACTCGAATGTAGTATCTTCGCGCGACGAACAAACTTTCAACGGAGCAATAACGTTTCGTGCCTCCTATTTAATCCTTGATCCCCGTTCCGCAGATTCATCGAGTGTCCGTCGATCGATGAACGTTAAATCGTTCCGGGTTATTTGCCGGCCACGATTATTCCGTTGCATTGCAACCAGCACTTCGCCATGAGATTAATTCACCGTTGCATCCGTCAGTCAGGAAAACAACAAGCGTGCACAACGTGTTCCGTTGGCGAATGCAACCGGTTCAATGGTTCTGATCGCGTGTGCACGCCGAAATCGATCCCGCCGAACCGTCCATTTTGTCGCGTTTGTTCTCTCGGACGATTTCACCTGACCACCGACGAAAGGAACGAAATGGAAAAGGGAAAAACGGGGCGCGTGTGTGGTACACAAAAGCAGAAGCCGAACGATTTGCTGGCTCGGAACGGTTTACATTCGCGCCTTCTTTCAATGAACAACGTACCCACGGGGTCGCGGAAGGAAAAACGGAGAAGGATTGGATCCTTCGTGGCGATGATCGCTGCGCGACCGAAATTTTCATTTAAATTGCGCGAATGAAAAACAGGAAAACCGTGCTCAATGTACGCTCGGAATTATTATGCGTAAAAGCAAACAAGTTTGTCCGCAGAAAAATTTGAAAGCTAATGGTTGGTGAATTTTATTTTTATTTTTTCAGTCGCCCGCGAGAGCGAGATTATTTTTGACGGACGCTTTAATCGACGATTTTGGAAAACGTTTTTCGCAATCGCGTCGAGGATTTAGCGAAACAATTGGATAGGCGAAATGCAACGGATTCGAAAGATTGAATCGATGCAAAGAGCTTCCCTTGAGCAGTGAAAATCATTGAAACGTTCGTTTTATACGCGTTGCGCCTTGCAACTGAAGGACCGCCTCCTGTTCTTAAATTGCTAAATAATGAAATACTTCGGCAATTATTCGGAGTGCTTTCAGTAGGAGCGCCTTTAAAAATTCATCGGGCCTGAAACACGATTGCCACTTCAGTTTTTACTGTTTCTCATTACGTATTCGGAAACGTACCTCGTGTTATTCATGAGTGAACTCGAACTATCTTTAAATTAATTATAGTGAAAAAATAATTTCCAAGTTTTTTTCCACCAGTTTTCCCAGTATTGAAGCGTGTACACAGTTGATAACTCTACAAGCATAACAGTTTCCATTTATACGACCACGACGATATATCCTAATCAACGTTACTTGAAAAACAAAACAATTGTATTTGTTTCTTTCCGCTTCCCCTTCTGTTTAAGCAATTTTCGCAGAAAAAAATTGCACTCTAGAAGGAACGTTGGCAGTAACGCGCGTGCCATATCGCAGACCATCGAGCCCGATCGGTACAACGAATGTTGCAACGCGGTTTGCCTCAAGGGGTGCCGAGGAATTGAATATATCGCAAGTAAAGGGTGGAAATTTCAGCCCCATTTACGTCAGAGAAATACTTGAGAGTCCGCGTGCCACAGGCCGCGTCACCGATACACGTTGCACCTTCAAGCCGAGAAGGCGAGAGAGAAATTCGAACAAATAATTCGCGACTTGCTGCCGTCGCGTTCTCTCAAAAGTTGCACGCTCATAACTAAAAAGCACGCCTGTTTTCGCGTGCCGGGAGTTTCCAGTTGCGGGCAGGCTAGGAAATCATACTATACAGCGGTGACTTTCGAAAGCAAAAGCGGACTGAACAACGTTTCGGCTGGAAATAAACGGCCGCCGTTGAAAGTGCCAGCCCCGTGGAAGTTTTTTAAGCAAAGTTCCACTAGCAGCGAATGGCAAACACGCGGCTACGTAGAACGGTTTATTTGATCAAGCTCCGTCAAAAGGTGGGTGGTAGTGTGATTATGGCCGGGAGTTGGCTGTGTTTTGTTGAAACGTGTAACACGTTTGGTATTGAGTACAGCGAGCGAAACGAGGTCACCGGAGCTTTAACATTTTTATGTATTTTTTTTTGATTCCATCACGTCGCACCGAGTCCGTGGAAATTAATTTAGCAATATCGTTCGATTATATTGCGGGGGAAAATATCGAAGCTCGTTAAGGGACGAGGGCAGTCGAAGCAAATAATCATGCAGTCCCGTGTGTAAGGCCGGTGCAATTTCAAAAGCCCGCCCGTCGAATCGTTTTCAGAGATGGGGTTGATATGAAAAGGGGGTCGGCTAAGACTTTCGGGCTTTCACGGTATACCAGCGGATCGTAATCTGCCGTCCATGTATATTCAAATGCCCGACGAGATAAATCTTCCTGCCTTTCGTTTATTAACGAGACGACGATTCCTCATCGATTTCCATTATACCCGACTGACCAGGATTAAAGGGGGTAGTTTTATACGGCATGTTGGCTATCGGAAGAAAGACAAAAAAATGCGAAGCAAATACCTACACATCAAATGACGCGAATACCTGGTCGAGAATTAAATAGATATAAAAGAAACGAGCAGTAGAAAAATTTCGAAGAATCATCGCGCGTCTCGATCTCGTTCTACAGAAACAGAGGCAACTCCGTGTCACGAGACGTTCGCAAACGTTTCACGTTCGGAACCAAGGGACGAAACTACCCCTAAATTCAGCGAGGAGAGCACACGGTTAAATTCGATCACCGGATAAGTCTTGATCCTATAAAATTTAGAAAGCTGGCGAAAAAATGAACAAAGGGGCGATAGAAGGAAGGAAATAGAGGGGAACAAATCGAATCCATGCTCGCGAGGCACGAGAGCGGAGATACAGCGAGACATCGGCTAACAATACGCCTCTCCCGCCCATTGAAAGGATTTTCACGACGCCCTAAAGTGGCCGTCGAAATCTCGTTAGGCGACGAAAATGCGAGGCAACGAATACGCGTCACCCGAAAAGCCGCCGCGTCTCTCCAACCCTCTCGCGTCCGTTAATTCCCACCCTTTCGTCGACGCTTGTCTCTTTGCTATTGTGCAGCCACGGACACGAGTCCCCGACGCGAGTCGACGGGGCAACGGACGCGAGCGAAGCGTTCTTACGTTTGAAGATGCGCATTGGGAACGCGGAGAAATTTTACCGGGAGGAGAAGAGACTGATCGCGAGACCGAGATGGGTGGAACACGGAGGAAAGGAATATCCATTTTGCTGTGAATTTTCGGGGCAAGTAGAAGTTACGTCGGCTTTGGAAAGGATTTGCGAGAAGCTTCCATGATTATTATTGGGCAACGCAAGATCGCAGTGGATTCGACGATATAAATCGTCCGGCTTATCGACACGGCAAAAGATAACTATCTACCTCTTGGGCGGAACGCACAAAAGCCGCATCGTTCTGGAACTCTCGCAGGTGTCGTAAGTCAAACCCTGCGCGCAGTTGCGTTCGCCGTTCGTTCGCGATATCGGTTGATAATAGAACGCGCGCGGAACGCATTGGTCAACATTAGATGCGCACGGCCGGCCCTGCCCGTTCGGCAATAGCGTCGAGCCTCGCGCTGCAAAACCCGCGGCCGTTTAATGAAAACGGCATTGTTGCGATTTCCAAATAAATCGCGGGATCGGTGGCCACCGGTAATGCTGTCGCTACAGCGCAGCGTCGAAACGCGAATCAATTCGAATGGTAATTTAGTGGCTATGCTTGCGCGCGGATTATACTGGCAGAATAGAATTTCGAATTCCTCGCGAACGTGCACGCGAGGCTATATACATACTGTTCGCAAACCCTGGCAAAATCAAAGACACCCTATGTGCCAAATGAAATCAGCGAAATACACTTTTCATGGATCTATCCGCCCTTTATATTTACCAGGGCGCAACGCATTGCTCGCTTCGCCAAGTTAATACAGCGACCATACAATAACCCTTTTCAATCTTGAGATTCCATTTGGGTTCATTAATTCACATAGCATTTACGAATCATGATATGAGCCCGAATGCTCCGTATAGTCGCTTCTCAAAAATAGGGGATAACTGAACGCGAGAAAATATTCGTCTCGCTCGAAAGAAGTGATTCAGGTCGGAGGGGGTTGACTCGCAGTTAACACGTGTCCCCCTCAACGTCCGGCGAACTTTTCATCGCTAAAACAATTTGGCCAAGATGAAAGCGACGCGGATAATGCCACGGTGCGCGAACTTCGCAGCGAACGTCCCTGCCACTGTAGCATAATACCTTTCACACCCCGATCGTATGATAACGTAATCGTTTAGATTAATCCTTTTTAACGAGCGAGTACGCGTAGGCGACGAGCTAACGGCGGCTACGTGACTTTCACGACCCGTCTAAACAGACCTACCAACGAGGTCGCGCGTCGATTTATGACTTTATACGACGCTGAAGCTTTACGGAATACGGAAACGTCCCGGCGGATTATTAAACGCTATGTTGCTGGCGGATGAAACTTTCGTACCCGTGGCGGGGATACGTTTTCGCGAAAACGTGGGGATCGCGAAACTTCGAAGTGAGCGCGCGAGAAAAAGGATTATGAGTTGTTGCGATTTCAATTGGTGGCAATCGCTGACCACGTTTTGGAACGTAAATACGACGATAAATGAGACGAGTGCGGCAGGGATACGTCGATTGTTAAAATTAATGTACATCTACGCGCACGCAAAGCGACTTTCGTTCAACACGCACATTCAACGACATCCGCTAAAGCGAGAAAGTTAACGTTAATACGAGCTGCGCGCAATTTGTCCCGCTTCGTGCATAGCTATCATATAAAATACCGGATGCGTTTCGCCTCCGTATTTCAACGCCACGTGCGATTCAGCGCGCAGCGGTATTAAAGAATGGCATGGCAATTTCGTTCGATAAATACCACAGGAAGCACGGCGGTGGAATGTTATCGCGTGACACCATAGAAAATCGCCAGCGGGGGGGGGAGGCAACGTTAATTTGCAAACGGGGAGTCAATGCACCGAGGGTGCATAACATTTCTAATAGGATTGAAAGGATACGGAAATGTTTGATTAAAAACTTACCGGAGTGCCGATTGTATGGTCCACAAGCTGGCTAGCACAACCGGTACCACTTGTTCCTGTCTCCCTTCGGAAGATGTTGTCGAGTTTCACGAAACTTGGTTCATGACCACTAACCGAAAACGATGTGCGTTCGCTCGCATCTAAAATGCAACTTGAACCTTAGCCCGCGCTTTGGTGACTGCCAAGAGATTGGAAGTGGGGAGGCTCTTCTCCGTGATACGATGTTTGCTGGAAAGGTCCACTAGGTGGCTGCACCGAATTGATACCATTTTATGGTAGACGATGTTAAAGTTGCCCTCTACTATAACAGCGATCGAGTGTTGCGAGTTACGGGGCAGACGGGATATACGAATAGAGAAATCACCTTTTGAACTTTCGTGGCACCACGTGACTGCCATACCGACTAAGAAATCCGACACTGATTCGTGAGTCCTCTGCTCAACTACAGTGATAAGTTGAAGCACTACTATTTATTAAGTAGTGTTGGGGACGCGCCCCATCCCCCTTCCATTTACAATTATTAACAAATTGAAAGCTACTTCCTTCCGATGTATATTTGCAGCACGCTTGAAGTGCAAACGTTGTGCGAAATACCAACGGAAGGAAATATATATATAAATGAATTCAACGAAAGCTGAACAGAAAAATTCTGTTAGACCTCAATAAATGAAAAAATCAAGATTATAATATAAGGATAAGGAGACACACGAAAACACCAGCCCGACTAAAAATTTATCTCAACTTTAACATTGCCTGCCGAATAGAAAAGGTAATTCAATTGAAGAATTGCCTGCCCGACTGAAAACCAAAAGGGATATAAAGAAAGGGGAAAGGTATATTTTATAGTGAATCTTCTTTCACCCAAATCGTGATCCTGCCACCTGAAAAACATCAAAGTTTATTAGAATAAAGTGATATTTGTTAGGTATGATAGCCCGATTGTTTCTACCACATCCTTTGAATCATATGATTTCCTTCGATTTATTTGATCCATACACTATCCCCTTTGAAGTATTCTATTACATTGACATCTTCTTTCACTTAATAATTCTGTAACAAACTTATTTCTGAGATTAGTAATTGTGAAAAAATGGTACAGTAGTACAAGCATGTTCTTCCAAAAATGCAAACATGCTGAATAATAATTATGAATTACGAATAGAAACATTTACATAGATACTAAGATGAAACAACTCGTTTTTAGTGTTGTTAGTGAATGCTCTTTAGTGAGGAGCATTCTACTATTAATTATCGTCCACTGGCTATAAGCCCGATTGAAAACCGTAAGTGGATTATCTCTTACTGCATTACTTGCAAAGTCAATCGCGTAGTTTTTCGTATATATGTATATTAAAAAAATAGTAATTCTGCAACCATCATTTTTAATTCGCAACACAAATAACAAATAAAATAAATAGTCATGGTAGTCGCATCCAGGACTACCATCGAAGCAATCACCTTAGGCCGCGGTTTCAGTGGCTGCGTATTCTAACGACTATGTAATTCACATCTCTATGATGCACCCCGTATAAAATGGACGTGGATTTGGCAAATTATTATTATTTTTGCGACAATCGTTCACAAAACGACAAAACGAGGAAATTTAATTTCTCCGTTAACGGCGTATAAATATTTTAATGCAACCAAACGTTTCGCCTCGACCATGGGACGAAATCTTCTGGGGAACTTTACACCGTGCGTATATACACTTTATAAGATACTTTGGCTTTCTGAAGGAAAGACAGATAACAGCTGTGAAATAGCATTCGATCGTTGTACATGCAATTTCAATCGCATTTTTTTGGACGGAATATCTATGTTCTCACCTTATCAACACCCGGCATTGTCTTATGGAATATGTGACGTTTACGAAGAAACATTAATAACGAAATGTGCTAGGGAGATTTCCTTCTAAAGGGACAACATATCAAAGAGTAATAAAAGCACGTCGAAAAATTGATATTATTAAACATTGTGTTTGACTCTGTCATATGATTATATACAAGCAATAGGCAAAAAACTCAAAAAATGTTCCACCTAATTTCCCTTTATCCTGAATCGAATGGTCTGAGGGCCTCACTAAATTTACTGATATAGGCTTTGGATGTCTATGATTCTTTACTAGTTTACATATTTTGTAATAAAATAATTTATAGTTCTAAACTTTTGTCGTGCTAATGAACGATTTATTAACTCCCATACTAAAAAATAGTTGCCAATGGAAGACTGCAAACAAAGATTATCATGAGCATAGTACTTCTTTGCAAGCGGACTGTACATATGTATTGTGGTCAAGTATGCTTTATAGCGTGTCAATTTTTTTTCATTCACACCAAAATACAAGAACTTGCAATTGTTATCATTACCGCGTCCAATTGTCAATTTTCCTTGCGCAAACCTTTCTTCGCGAGCGAGCGTAATTTATCGAAAAAAACTCTGCGCAATTACAATAGGGTTGACAAGTGTATGAGGTATATAATAATAGGAAGTCGTCGTATAAATAACAAAATTGACATGCTGTCGCTGGTATGAAGCTAACCTGGGCACAAAATGTATAGCTCCCTTTAAGAAGCAACCACTTTACGCGTTAAACAACAGTTCCTGTTCGCAAATTTTGTTATCGAACAAGAATTAATGCTATTTCTAATTTGTAATGCAAACTAATTTAATCTAAAAGGTCTATTATGTAAATAATTGAATTCAAATTTATAGTCATAGGCAACCGATATAAATATGTTTCCCTTGTACCAACAGCCGGTACTGTCTAATGAACTAACAATAAGTGACGAACAATAAGAAACATTAGCAAGAAAATTTGCTGGTGACTGAAAATATCGCGATTTTCTTTTAAAGGGACAACATTTCAAACAGTAGAGCAACCGGTTCTATCACAAAATAATAATAAAACGTCGTAAGAATATAAAAACGAAGAACTGAGCGACTTAAAAACAGAGTTTGACTCTATCACGTGATGAAATAAAACCACCAGGGAGAACAGATTCCTACTAATTTCTCCCTCCGGGTAATGAGTTTTTGCAGAGTGGCAAATACTGTCGTACTAAATTTACTGACATACGTTTTAGGTGTCTATGATTATTGGTAATTTGCATGATATTTTTTAATAAAATAAATTGCAGATCTAAACTTCCGTCGTACTAATGAACGGTTCATTAATTTCCATATTATAAAATAGTTGCCAATAGGGGACTGCAGGAAAAGATTGATACATACAGAGAAAGATTGAAACATGCAGAAAAAGATTGTAACATGCAGAAGCATGAGCATAGCGCTTGTTTTCCAGCGCGAAATAGATATGTATTCTGTTGAAGTACGCGTTTGAGCATATCAATTTCTTTTTAATTCGCACGCAAATACCCGAACTTGCCATTATTATCATTACCATGTGCAATCGTCAGTTTCCTTTGCGCAAACCTTTCTTCACATGCGAGCGTAATGCTTCAAAAGCTTTGCGCAATTACAATAGGATTGACTGTTGCAAATCGTATATAATAATTAGCAGTCCATGTGTAAATAAAAAACTTGTCACGTTAATATGAAGCGACTCTGGGCACAAAATGTATATCTCGTTTTGAGAAGCAAGCACTATACTCGTGAAGCAGCAGATCCTATTCGCAAATTTTTTCATCATACAGAAATTAATGCATGGCTCTAATTTTTAGTGCAAACTAATTTAATGTAAACCGTCTACTAAGTAAATAATTTAATTTAAACTAATAATTATAGGCACTCAATATAATGAACTTCAGTAGGGTAGTATTTGCCAACCAACGAAAACTCATCACCCAGAAGGAATAAAATAGTAGGAACCTCACCTTGTAAATTCGGTACATAAGTTACGGAGCTATCACAATGGGCTAGGGAAAAAATGAATTTACTGAAAAATACATTGCAGAATATAATGGTGGATGGGAATCGGAGTATACAACTGAAAACTCTTTTCAACAATTATAGTGGGGTGCAACATCAAGTTGAATAAATGCAATATCTGTTTCCATAGATTCCAATAGGTATTTTCAGAAAAAAATACAATCATTGCATGACAACAACCGTTTCGATTTCGCAAACTCGAAGCTGATCAATTAGTCTACTCCGACCACGCGCACTAAAGAAGTTAATGACGTGTCAGAATCATACTTGCAATTGAGTTTTTAAACATTTTCGTTAAGCAAAATCCGATCATCACGCCAGTCAATTTACGTTTAGTTGTACTAAAATATTTCTACACCGTAAACGCAAAAATTGAATTTCCCCGTTTTAATCTCTCATTTGTTAACAAGGTTGTTAATAAAAGATTGCCCCAAAAATAATAATAATTAGCCAAATCCATGTCCATTTTATACGGCGTGCAACATAGAAATGCAAAATACATAGTCGTCAGAATACGCATTCACTGTAAACGTAGCCTTATACAGCTTTAATAGCCGCCTTTGGTGACTCAGGAACCAATGTGGGCATTTCATTGTGGTCGCAACGCTACTTCAAAATCGCGATCATTTATCGTCGCAACACTAAATGAAAATATAAGAAAAATATTTCCGATGGAAAAATATCGCGGTACTGAAAATGCTAATTAAAACCTGTGTAGAATAAGAACACGAAAATTATTGTCGCAACGCTAAAAGCAAGTACATACCGCAAGTATAATTTAATATAAAAGATACTCTAATTCAAACCACGATATACTTAATCGCAACTCTAGTTGCTATCGCGATTTCATTTTATTCGCAACTCTAATGCAAACCGCTTTCAATCGTACGCGACGCTAATAAAAATCGCGATTTGCCCAATACGACGATGAGTGCTGGAAACAATAAACTACAACTACAGCATACAAAAGCGAGCATAGTGACAAAATAGTAACAAAGAATGGCTCTCCATCCGAAGGATGCAGAGCCATTGGTAGTTGCCCTCTTGAGTGACAGTTTGTCGGGCCTCTTCGGCATTTAGCCTCTTCTTTTCTTCGGGCGCAATGCCCGCTGAAACTTAGTCTAGGCTCGAGACTCTATTCGCGAACAAACAAAAAAATAAAATAAAAATCTAAACCGCGTAGCTAAACTGAACACACGTGGACGAATCACGACCAAATACAATCGTAAAAATTGCGATTACGGAAAATCGCAAAGGTTACGATTAAATTTGTAATCGATCTTCGCCTACACGCGCAGCCTCGAGCATAATGTAGCACGTTCGTTTCGAGACCAAATCGCGATCGCGACCGCGAAAAATTCGAAAAATCGATAGGCAAAGCCAGAGGAGAACGCATTTTCGTTCGCGCCACAGCTTCACCGTCGACTTTTCAAATCAAATTTCCTGAAACAGGTTGAACACGCGAAATATTGCCTACCCGATCAGAGACTGTGTCAACCTGCCCGGCCCTACCTACTTATATCTATCAGGCACACCAGAAGGTATACTACCTATCCTACCTAGACCTGTATTTAAAAAATGGCAAAGCATTCACACAAACACACCTCATTCCACGTTTCTCACTCAAATACCCGGGTGCAAGGGCCTACACTAGAGAGACGTCCCGGGACGCCTCCGACACCCGAGCTTAGCATACAATCATTCACACTCTAAGGGTACGTACCATTTCCTGAAATCGGCTGACAAAGGCTAGTGACCATTGCGTAAATGCGCGTAAACGTATATGCTTGTGCGTTACTTTCACATAAAATATTGATTGTTAAAGTGTATTGTACATTTTCTTTCAAGTAAGTATACTTGGTTCGTATAGTACTCTATTTTTTGCCATATTTTCATAATTCGTAATATATATTTGCAATTGTAAAATATTTGCTATTCGTGAAATCATACTATAGGTGTTGGAGTAAATTCGTTTATAATTTCTTATCAAAATCCCGAGCCGACGCAGTTCCACAGCCTAACCACACACACACACATAATGTGGAAAATACGTCGTGCACGGTGCACTAGCAAATGTCAGCCGCCATACATTGTTATAAATTTTAAACCATATGATCATCGTGCCCATTGCCTTTCACTCACCCAAGTAGCACCTGGGCACGTGAGTGAGTTCCTGGCAATGAACACGGAAGGGGTTAAACCTGAAAATCCTGATCTAAAAAGATGGTTAGTATACGTAAAATTCCAATAGGTTTAAACATGACTCGACTTTGAAATTTATGAAATATCAAAAAAAACTAGAAAATGACTGATAAATAATTGATTTATTAAGGAAAATAGCTCTAATTGAAACTGAATTTACTAGAATAAGTAATGAGGTTAAGAAATAAATGCAATTAAATATTTACTTTAAACATTGACAAGCTATTAAATAAGCCTCGGGTGATTCCTTAATCGAAGTAAATTGTTCAAGATAGCTACTTCGATTTTAAAATCTGCCCGTATATAAAGTGCCTTCTTGTACATAATGTGTAATGAATTTCATAGGAAAAGGACTCGACTATAGCACATGAAAATTATTATTAAGTGCTACCACTGGCTATGCACATTCAGTGCTGATTTTAATATTCGTATCGTTATATTTATTTTTTTTAATGCATGAACACTATAATCACGAAACACTTGCAGCAACGAAGTCGGAGGATATCCGACTTCTGCACTGCTTAACAGTGAAAACAGTGAACTGATTTTAAATGCAATTATAAATTTAATGTACAATGTCATCAATGTATATACATTTATTCAATGTATTTGTTAATGTCATCATATATTTTTAGCCAAATAGAGGAACCTACACGGACAGTGCTTATTTGATCGAATATTTACTGGAATAAGAAATATTTTTATGGTTCTTAATTTTGTTATATTAGAAAACGCGGAGTACAAGAAGGCAGATCTAACCTGATATAAGAAATAATACACAAGAAAATAATGACGGCCACTATGCTCGCAAAACTACTATAAAATACAACCAGTGACCCGTGCCGGTTCGGACCAATCGTCCTACGGCATGATTGGGGACTGGAGGAATCAAAACACATGCGACTCACTACTTCGTTGATAGCAGAGACAAAGGAACTACTCGTGAAGGACATCAGGAACAACACCGAGGCAGCGCAACTGAACGTCACCGTCAGGAAATGTGCAAGCTGTAACTAAACAAGAACGCAAAGAACATTAAAATCTACTGTTAAAACTACAGAATTTAATTCTTCGTAGAAAACTGAGAATTGTTTAAAAGATACTTACGTTTCTCACTTTATCAGTGTAGCATAAAACATCCTCTTCAGTGATGCACTGACTCTACTTCCGATAGCGAATTCAAGAAAAAAAAGAATAAATAAAAGAGTATGCACGCGACCGCAAATTATATCGGCGAACAAATTAAGACGCTACTTTCGGGATTGAAACAATTAGAAAAGGAGCACCGGTGCTCTGATAATAATATTAATAACTAGTGCGCGAAAAACACTGACTTTACAATCGCGTGTAGCTAAAGTGTAAAAGAAAATTTAAGCAGAGCCTCTTTCTCTGATAAACCTAGAAAACTTCGAAGCAAATACTGACTCTACCGACCGCATTGCGCGCGGTCACAAAATTTTCTGAAAGAAAACATTTCGTCGTATCGAGTGTTACCAGTGATATTTGAAAAATAAATATGTACGAAAAACATGTAATTATGCAATAGAAATATGTGAACATGCATTCAAAATATGTAAATAGGCATTCAAAATATGTAAATAGACATTCAAAATATGTAAATAGCATTCAAAATATGTAAATATGTATAAAAATATGTAAATAGACATTCAATATATGTAAATATAGAAATATAGAAATATGCATGAAAAATATGCAAGTGTGCACGAACAATATGTAAATATCCATTCAAAATATGCAAATATGCATTAAAAATCAGTAAATATGCCCTAGAAATATGTAAGTATGCAAATATGTATGAAAAATGTGCATGTGTGCACGAAAAATATCTAAATATGCATTCAAAATTCGTAAATAGGCATTCAAAATATGTAAATAGACATTCAAAATTTGTAAATATGCATGAAAAATATGCGAGATTAACAGTGCAATAGAAAATGCAATGAGTTATTGCATATGTTTTTATGTTTTATATTTAAAAACATATGCATTATGCAAAGAGTGAAAAATAAAAAATTCTATTCCAATTGCAATTACTTAATTGCAATTGGTATAGAGAATCTAATTGTTTTTATCAGTATTTTAATTGGGGTTGTTTCATCTTACTATCACACATCATATAAAACCAATATCAAAATATAATTAAAGTGCTCACATACACAGGCCTTGGCTTCATTGAATTATTGGACATCATTGCAGCTGTTGCCTTACTCTATTCCATGTAATGAATTCTCTCCATACTCCTGTACAAAAGAATAACAAGGAAATTAAACAAGTGCCTGAAAGTAATAATAATTATGATATACTAATGCAAAAATAAAAGATTTAGTATTGGAGCAATAATATGTTAAGCTGTAATTACAATCCTATTAACTAAACAGCAGCGGCAATAGCGTGTAAATAATCGTGGTATAGCTATTATGAACTCACCTTACTGTAATGTCTTCCATACGTGTTGTCAACTCGGAGTCAAGTAGAAGAGTGACAACCTTTGCTATCGTCCTCTGCCGTTCCGCTGTGTTCGGTACCCGACTAAAGCCAAACACCGTTCTTGTTTACCCACTGATCGCTTGCGTTTCCTAGAAGTATTTCAACGCATACGTTACATGATAATTGTCTTTTTTTGTTTCGCGATAAATTGTCGATGTTTTCCAGGAAAAGCATGCTTCCCGGCCACAGGCAGAAACAACAAAGAAATACTCGGAAATAATTGCTTGTATTATGTTTCTACTTGCCTACAACGCGACTCTACATCACGCAAGTATTATACGCGGTATGAATTGTAATTTAATAGAGATATATTAATAGAGATACGTATTTCAACAAGAAATTTTAAGAACGCTTACCTGTCAGCGGGAAGTTGATTTAACAATATGGCGCCGCATCGCTCTGCTCCTGCGCATTCCCGTTCGAAATTGTCTCGTTCGCGCCATCTCTGATTCAAAGCAAGCCAGAGAGACGCCATTGAACAGAATCGAACTGAAATTAGAGATGAATGTATTAAGAATCGCCAATATTGTAGCAATATTGCTAGAAACTGCAGAATATGCTACAAGATAATGGAATTCCGAGCAGAGATACATATACGCATACGTAAAAGATAATACGTATATGCATACTCGAGTCGATTTGAAAATGCACGCCACGCGGTGTGACTGCACAATATTTTCATCATTACTTGCAAAATATTCATTAATATTAACAAAGGAGCTACAGAAAACTTGGAACACAGGGAAATGAAAACAATGCGTATATAATTTCCTATTTTCGAGAATATATTAGACTATATGACATACCTTAATTCGCCGGACACTCTGAGCACGTCTATTCACTACGAGATCCGTTGGGCGAAAGAGGCAGATTTTTGAAATAGATTGCGCTAATTGGCTGATGACTGGGAGGGGAGGGCGGGGGGGTTACTGTTCTTTCTTGAGTTTTTAAGGCGGGTGTTTTTGAATATCGTGTCGAACTGCATGCTTTCTGTTACAAGTATCACAGAACGGATATTAGTCGAATAGTGGGATACACATATATTTATTTGTAATAATAAACTCATCTGAGTAATAAAATGTTTGTAATGTTTGTTACACTATAGAATAAGTAAACTATTTCCATCATACAAATATTTGTCTTGCCTTAACTTTATTCAAATTACAATTCCTACCTTAGTGAACGTTCAGATCGTTTTCTAGAATCTTTTGACATGGATGTCGATGTACATTCTTACGTTTATGAAGTTACAGTAAAATCTCATTTAGTATTTAAAATAGTGGCTACCGTTAGTGTTAATTTCTACTCCACCCTACCCCATTTCCGTGTCACTCGCAACGTTGGACATTGAAATAAAATATAAATATAAAGTAAAGCCATATCTATTATCACTACTTATAAATGGCAAACCGCAAACAACGCAAGTCAATGGACAAATATTTGCACGTTTAATGACACAATTTGAAACAATTTTATAGTTACATTTATTATAAAATATATCTTAAATATATATTATGCTACATCACATCAAATCATTTCAATGATCATACCCATATTATGAAGTGTAAACCTCTACGTATACTGTACATTTGTAATTCCTTTATTAATTAATGACCTACATTATAACATACAAAAACTTGGTGTCCCTTATTCCGCATCAAATTTTCCCAATCTTTATATTCTAAAAAGAACTATGAACACGATGCTTTCGAATTTGCCGCGCGCCGCGTTTTGTTTCAGACGTCCCCAAGAGATGGCAGTGGCGAAGGTGATCGCAGCGCCATCCAACTGACCGGACGAACATCAACTGGGCAAGAGGCAGGGCGGGGTATAACTGACGTCACTTTCGGCAATGTCCGTCGACATTCGAGTGGCCCGATCTAGCCCGAACGGGTCAATGTCTGAGGAGGCTTCGAAAAATTCGTAGCTGGAGTGGTGTTCGTGTGCACGGCGAGGAAGAGAAAACGTCGTTGATCGTCAAGAATTGATTTTGCCGCGTCAGTCAGGCTCGCGAGTTTATCCATTTCCCGCCGTCAGGCTCGAGGCGACGTTTGGTTTTATAGTGGTATCGCGATCATCGAAAGCAGAGGTGTTACAACGAACGGTGACGACGACCTCCACTCGAGTAACGTCGACACGGACGGCGACGAAGACGTCCACGTCGGCGTCAGCACCATACCTGCTTGATTCTCCGCATAGCTTAGCGGTGATCGCGACGAAGCGTGCACAAGCCTGGCAAGTCGATAACGTCGGGCCTGACAAGTCAGGAAGCGTAAGAGGGACGAGTAGTGACAAGATTCAAAGTATATCGAGAAAGATAGAACGATTGAGAAAGAGTGGTAGTGGCGGAGGTGAGGCAGTAGCGCTTCCCCCGCACGCTCCAAAAGTACGAGCGCAGAAGTGAGAGAGAGTGTGAGAGAGAGAGGGAGTGAGTGACGAAGAGGGATAGAAAAGAAGAAAGGAGAGAGTGAGAGAGATAGACAGAGACAACCGACGACTACGCCGTTAGGCCGAAAAGGAGAGAACGATTGAAGTACGATGTAACTCCGACAACCGTCAGAAGGTATCGTTAAAGAAAGGAAAAATTCAGCGTGCAAACGGCTCCAATAGAAGCCCTCGACGTGCTGTACATAAAGATCATCAACGACGAAGAAATCCGAGCCGTCAGTCGGATCATCGTGGAGTTGTACTATATAGGAAGGCTACCAAGTGCGGCGGTGTGCCTCCACTGGCGAGCGTGTACGAACCGTTCCGAAAACGTCAACCCCTTGCCTCCCCTCGCGCCATAGCTCTCCGCTACACTCCGCGCCCTCGTCAGATTATTAGGTAGTAGAACCGCACTTCTCGGTGCGTGATACTCCCTGACAGTCAGTGGTTAATACGAAAAGATTGTCATAAATTGTGTCAATTCGTGTAGTTGAACGGCATCGTCGTCGCGGTGTAACGTAATCGCACTCAGTGAATTTTCTTCGCCGTATGAGAAGAGAAAAAGAGGAGCATCGAGTGAAAAAAAAAAAATCATACCGGCGGGCAAGCCTATCGCGAGAAGTTGCTTGTGAGAACGGAGCGTTATAACTCAGTGGTGCGCTGTTACGGCCAGCGTTTTTTGATCGTTTCGAGGTTTATATCGTACATATACACCTACCACCGTCGTCGTTAACCACTGTCACCTATTGGCAAAACGGTAGCGTTACTGTGCTTCGCGGGAAGTGTGTCGAACAGTGAAACGAAAATTTGTCCCTTTTATTTTAGTGATTTAACCATTGTGAGACACGGTATTCCGCCGTGGTTTCCTTTTTCTCGATCTTGCGCGCGCTTTGCTCGCTCGTACCTCTTCCCTCCCATCTCTATCCCTCCTACACCCTCCCGCCCTTCCTTCGTATTTTTCTTTCTCTCACTCTCTCTCTCTCCATCTTTCTCTCCGTGTCGTCCCATCCCGTCCCGTCTCGTCTCGCTCTCTTTCTCTCCCTCCATCCATCGATCGAGCGCGGCCGTGGCGTAATATAGAAGAACCGAACCGTACGGACGTGCATGCGTGCGTGCGATGTAATTATCGTTCGTGCTGTCATTGATGTCCGAGGTGGTGTCGACGACGACGACGACGACGACGTTGACGACGACGTTGACGACAACAACGACGGCGGCGACGACAAAGACAAGCTGCTGGCTATCTTCACGTGAGGAAGTAGCACGGCCAGCCAAGGCGGCTACCAGTGACCAGCGAGGAAGAAGCAAAAGGGTTATTAAGGCATTTGAAAAGTGGTCAGGTGACGGTGGAGAAGCGGGTCAACAAGAGTTCAGGATGAGCAGCCGACCGAGGACCACCTCCTTTGCCGATTGCACCAACGCGCCTTCGAATCCGCCCCTGGGTGGGATGAGAGTCAGCAGTGAGTATCCGTAGGACCATGGTTGTGTCCATCGTTCTTTATTTCTATCTACAGTAACATCGTCTTAACCTCCCCCACTCTGTGTCTCGCACAACACGCGCTTACTTCAATAGCGGTCTCACTGTCCACAGAGAATTAATATATTATAGGCTTTTCATTTAATGATTTAAATGCGTAAGATTGGAAACACTAATTTTTCTAAGCCACGTTAGTTATAATTAGTTATATTAGTTAGATCAGCGGAGGTTAGACTCGCTTTAAGGGCCCCTCACTCGTCGACGACACTGTCGTAGGACGTACCTTAACCTCTAACTCTGGCGTATAGCTTTTCTCGGTCTCTTCCATCCCCTCTACTTTATCAAAATCCTCTTCCCTGCGCCTTACCTCTTTCCATCGTGTTCTCCCTCCCAGTTTTACCCCCTTCCTCACTTGTTGCCCCTCTTACCGCTCTCTTTCTCTCGTCGGTTCGCTCGTTTCGCCTGTCCGTCTCCGAATGCAGAGCTGTGCGTCTGCGTGCGAGTGCCTGGGTTACTCTTGGGAAAGCCATGGAACGGGTGCCCGTGGAAGAGGGTAGGGGGGATTATCATCTATTCTTTTTAACCGATGCTGTTGTCGTTACCTGCGGATAATTCAACGATCGTGATACACGTCTTTCTTTCTTTTTTTTTCCTCTCTTTTGTCGCGGCTTCTGCTGAATCCGATGTTTACGCGGCACGCGTATCGCGATTGTGCACGAGTCGTCGCGGCTATCGTTCGCTGGAACCTCGTGAAAACTCGACTGTTCTATCCGCGGGTGTCGTCCACGGGAACGTGCCGCATCCCGAACGTTTCCGTCAGAAATCGCTGTTACGTATACAATTGCATTCCCTTTCGAGTGTTCCCTCTGGCTGCGACGTAGACGGTAGTTCGGTGTACAGTCGAATATTGATTATTAAAATTGTTCCCGTGGAGATGTAACAGTGCGATGGAGACATTGGTAAACATTGTATTCGGCTGATACCGCTGCACGGGCGTCTATAGTATTTTTTTAAATAACGATTTAGTTGGTTTCCTAGTGTAGTTTGTTTTTTTTTCTTAAGACTGTTGTATGAATAATTTTTGGAGTAGAAGAGTTTACGTAGATGTGAGCAGTGATAGTACTCTTGTTTTTTGTATCGACGATCCTAACAAACTGTGTCCAGTTCTCTTGGCATGTGGAATTGTCTCTGTGTTGATTTGCATGATTATGGATTTGATGGATGGGTCCTTGGTAGAGTCTATGAATATTCGTGGACGATACCTTGATGCGGATTTGTTGGTTTTGTAATGTACGTGTTGAAGATAGTGGTTTTGATTTGTGGGGGTTTCGGGCAGCAATTCGTGTACAATTCATTTGTAATCCCATTTGCCAGGTGTTTCTTAAGATTTGGATTCTGTACAGAACGAAGAGATATGTTT
Organism: Nomada lathburiana; assembly: GCA_963667235.1. Classification (NCBI taxonomy): domain Eukaryota; kingdom Metazoa; phylum Arthropoda; class Insecta; order Hymenoptera; family Apidae; genus Nomada; species Nomada lathburiana. The sequence continues at coordinate 8,194,245 of OY763909.1, forward strand.
TATACGTTGGTCGCAGAGCTTGATTGCTCGCAGGCCATCAGGTGAAGTAATAGAATTTAATGGACACTTTCTTAATAGACATGAAAGAACAGAGGTTCAATTCATGAACAGTTCAATATCATATTGTCAGATGCCTGAAGTGTCTTGTGCAATCTACAAAAATAGCTTCTACTTATACGAAAGACTACCTTTGACCAATTAGACATTCGTATTCTTTTTTCAGGGGCTCGGACCAGTAATTATAACTAACGTGTAAAGTTCATTTGATGCACTATCGCTTCACCAAGATTACTGCCAATATTCTTAAGCGTATTGTTCCGATTTGCTTGGAAAAATTCGTAGCACGAAACTTGGTATCTCTGTAAAGGGGAAAGTAATTGTTGCAAATCGTACGAATTTTACTCCAAAATTCTACTATCAGGATATAATCTCTAAGGTTTTATTGTTCTCGGCAATCATCTAGTTAAAATATATACGATTTTTTTTATCATCCGTGATATATCCCCATCGCTCGAAATAAATTATTTACAACACTCTGATTACCAAGATCACCGTCACTTTTTAGAAGATACAGTAATCTCTATTAGCAGACTATTAATCACAGACAATTGTATGCAGAGTGCTCCAATTTCATTGTCCTTTGGCCGCAAATATGTGTCGAAAGTTTCGTCTTATCTACGTTCCATAGTTAACATTTTTCATCAAACATTAGCCTATTGTCATTAATGATCGACACGTTGGTCAATGCCGATAACAAGAGACCAAGAATATCCGATGCAACGTTTTCTGAGAAAGGTGTTACACGATGGTATAGTATCGTTGTGCTGAACAATCGATGGTATCATCTGGCCGGTATTTGGGCTACGCCCTTTCAGCCCCTTTCGAAATTCAGGTATACACCTTCCATTCCCGTGGCACAATGAGAGAATCCGTAATGCCAGAGGGGAAAGAAAAATCGAGATACCGTCTGCGTTGCCGACTTGACACAGAATTCGTAAAATCAATGCTCCTCTTCCATTTCTGCTTCGCTTTCAGTACTCTCGTTGACTTCGAAAAACATTTGTACTTCTCCTTGGAGAAACTCGAGTGTTCTGCGCGAAAGCAAATATTTCACCAAAGTCCAGACCCTTAATTATTTACTACTTTCTAATTGCTTACTAATTAAGAAACGATGGACTCGTTTCGATAATCTGTGAATTAAATGATAGATGAAAATATTCGAGTATAATTGTTCTTGTGAAAAAGACACTGTACGTCCACGTGTCGACATCGTTGCACACAATTGCACCAGCGTTCTTTATTAACGTCCTTATCGTCCGCTCTGACGATTAACGCGGTGCTGTTCAATGTCGTACTCGAAAAAGCAGCCGTCGTCGATGTAATTTTTAAACGACTAATAGCCCTGTATATACGCGGACGCAGGCCCGAAATAACGAGCTTTCGTTAGAGCTGCTGGTGTCAATCGCCGTCTACCTATCATATCGATATATCGAAGCGAGACGTGCATCGTATATTTCTTGGCAATCGTCCACCATTCGAGGATGCACACGTGAAAAAAAAAAAGAAAGACGATCATGCGATCGTTCCTTCTTCCTCGAGATTCTGCTATCCTTCACGAGTACAGAATTATGAGACTACCTGAGAGAATCAGCATCGATCTTCCCCCGGCTCGATCCATCGCTTCGTTATCTAATCAATTTGCATGATTGCATAATCGTATCGTTCGTTGGATGATTATCACCGAGTCACGTACCGCTGTTTATAGCATGAATTACGAATTAATCGTATCGATTGGCTACGATAATCCTTTTACATCATCTTATTGCGTTGGATTATTTCCAAATGGATTTTCTTTTTCCGCGTAGAGCATACGCGAAACGAATGTGCAGTCGGGGTCAATTAATTCTTGAGTAATAGGTATCGTATCGCGCGGAGACAGGGAAAATGGAAAATAATATATTTACTGATAGGATATTGGCCCTTTGTACCGTGCACTTGCCTTAGGTGCAACCCCTTTGGATTTTTTAGGGTCATCTTTATTCTGAAAATAACAAGATTTTGCTTGGTGTCCAGTAGCTACCCCCAACTACAAACGTAGGATGTTTACCTTTAATACAGAAATCACTGATCTTACTTGCTCCAATTTTGTTCGCATAGTCTACCATATCTTTTCCATACGTATGACGATAGAGAAATCCAGTTATCGGTTTCTTTTACCCGTTAATCCCTTTCTTAATGAACATATTTGAAGAAGAAAATTCATTTTGCCTTTCTTCACCTACGTACACCAATGTTGAAACGCGCAGTGAGTCGTTCGAAACCAATTAATTGTCTACTAAGTCACGATCTTTATCGGCCTCCAAAAGGCAACAGGAAGTGTTACTCCACGTTCTGCAATTTCCCCGCCAAACAAAACCCGCATTCCTCGTTGCACACGGTGCTCGGGGGGGAAAAGCAAAAAGAAAAAAAACCTGACCCGTGTAAAAAATTCATGGTTCGCCAGTGCTGCGGGCGTATCAGCTCGAAATGATCGCATGACACATTCATGGCGGTCCGCGGTCGCCTAGAAAACTGGGTCAATATTATGGCGTCGCGACGACAGGCGTCGTGCCCGTGTCGAGCACGATGCGACGGCCATTTTCAAGGCTTGAAACGATATTTCTGAGTCTGCAAACGTGCCGTGGATAATTTCTAATCGATCTCGAGTTCAATCGAAGACAGACTTCCCAAGGTGTGTCGTCTCGTTCACGTTGGTAACAGCGTAATCGTCGGTGCATCGATCGGAGCGGATCTATGTTTAAAGAAGACGAACGCTTGTGTTCCGGATCCTCCTTCTCGGGATCTGTGCGCCGTGAAAAAAGGCAGAAAGCGTGTCGAGGAATCTCGACCTGAACAAATCCGCCTGTTAGTGGTCTGGTCTTTGGTCGGATTTGCTCGGACGACGATCGACTGTTCGATTTCTTACGGAACAGCAAGGTGTTAGGGGAAAATAGTTACGGAGATTCTAGGAGAATAAGTTGCAGTCCTTCGAGGTGCAAGAGTTCGAGTCACCGAACAATTCTTTGGATCATTTCCATTCCGGTTTTAAGAGCATCCCCTTGATTTATTATGGTAATAAATTTTCGGCGAGCTCGACGATTATGACTGATTATTAGGCGATCGCGGGTAAAACGGCAGATTCGGAACAATTCTGCTTTTGTAAGCCTGCAATGGTATTATTCGAGAGCGTTTAGTAGGGGGATTGACTACGATGTGCGGCAATTATGTTCGCTGCAGGGGTCCGACACTATTTGTAATAGCGCTCTGAAGTGCTTCCTAACGATGAAGAATAGGAGCGGGATCCCTTCGTTCGTATTGATTCACTGTGGGATTAACTTTGGATTGCCCGAAAATGGAAACACAGTGCAAGAATCCGAAGCACCTTGCACAGCGTTGGCGTTTAGGGTGGCCCACAATTTATGGGGTTATTACGTGCTTCTAATCCAACGTGAATTCCAGAGCTACGGGGCAGGATTACAATTCTTCCAACGATCTCCCACTTTTATCGCATATAGGGAACGCACGTATTTTCAGAACCATGAATAAACATGAATTCTGCTCGAGATAAGAAAAGAAACCCTTATCCCGAACTCCCCATTCACAGATACAGTCGTAATTTCCCAAGCAGCCTCGGGACCGTGTATGCGAAAACGGCTGCGCCCAGGAAAATCCTTCAACCCTTTCTCGATCGATCAAAGAACTGCATTAAACATTCTATTTAAAGCGGCCGTGTAACTGCACATTGTAATTTCGCGGACGCACGTAACCGCATCCGCATTAACCCCAGAAACTCTTGGCGAGAATAATCCACCGGTATTCGCCTGGTGCAACATTAAAAAAGAAGAAATAACCCCTCCAAGCCTGAAACGATGTCGGTGTTATAGACCGACCCAGTTCCGCTTCTTCTTTCTTCTTCTTTTCTCTTCTTTTTCACCCTTTCGTTTCAAAAAGTGTCCCGGCGAATGCGTGGCCGCTTATCTTCCTCGTCGACCACGGCGACGACGACGACGCGTTCACGTTGAAAGTTCGCGGCTGTTTGCGTTGCAAGAAGGTCGATCACGTTACCGGCTCACGTGTCGCTATGTGGGTCAATATGCCCCCCATGATATTAAGCCATTCGCGACACGCGAGTTTTGCAATTGTACAGTTCGTCCCTAATGTTGCATAAAATGGATGCAATACAGTCAACGATTACATTTGGTCGATTGTTCATCCTTTGGGATCGTTCAACATCGCGCAGGGAACCAAGGCGTCGAATAAGTGCTTAGGCATTTCAATTGTTTCGCACAGATTTTCATCCAGAATGTTCCACAACTTGACAAATTTTCTGGTGAAACTTTGGTTGGAGGAAATAAGGCCGGTTAAGGGGGTAGGTTTTTCGGCCACTGTTCTCTCTTCTCTTTGAGAACTTTCGGCATTTTCAGGCAAATTTGTAATTCATTATATTAATTTCACGAGGAAGATATTGTGAATAGATAATAAATAAATCTTATTATTGGTGTTTGTTGTAATACCTTTTTTCGTTGAATGTTGGAGAACCAGAATCACCCTTTCCAATCTTATCAGTCCTTTAATTTCCCTTTCTCTGGACATTGCGTGACTGTTTGCCACCCTTTGCTACATTCCAGATCGACATTGAATGACTGCAAACCTTTATCTTTCATCGATCGAACATCTCGAATAATAAATTACTACAACCCTTTCTCTAATCTTCATTCCATTGATAAAAGGGTTTCCTACTTCTCTTTGAATCTCTCGACGTTTAATAAAAATGTACTGCCCTTCGTATTCTTTTCTTACCGTGAACTTGCTCACTCGTAGTAGCGAAAAGGGGCAATTTAGACGGAAATAACAATCGAACGAGGGTTTTCGTGTTTGGATTTCGGGTGGAACAGAGGCGTGCAAATCGTTAAAGAGCGATTAGTCGGTTCGTGGAACCATAACTGGTCGATAATTTCGCGGCACGTTGTTCGACCAGAATAACGACGACCGATCGGATTTATAAATAATCGCGCGTGATGGCCGATTAAGTAATTACGAGTATCGATATCTCGCGGTTGCCAGGCAGAACGGAGAGACAGTGCTGGTACCAGTGTTCGCCAGCCAAGTATCGATTATCCTTACGCTGTCTCTCTCTCTCTCTTCGAGCTTCGAGCTTCTTCTGACCCCGAATTAAGTTCATAGAAAAATGGGCGTTGCTGCAACCTGTTTTCCTTGCAACTGCGACTTCTATTTCTGTCATTATTTAGTAAGTTTTTTTTTATTGCATTTGCAATTCAATCAGGACCCACTGCTTCAAGAAATACGTCCAATCAATTAATTAAAACAATCGTTGCTCGTGTTTCACGATTTTCTTTATCGTGTTCCTTCTCACTGTACATATGGATATATTAATATTCAAAGGTGATCAAATCTTGTAAGGCTCGCAGTCCTCCTATTCGACACAGTTAACACAATACCGTGACCCGTTGTCTACGTTACAATATTAAGCTAATGTTAGGCAAAAAATATACATGAAACAGTTCTGCAACATTCGGAGTTTCCAAGTTCACGACTGCGTGTGCTCCGTTTCGCGATCGTTGAACTCACTCCAACCATTGTGAAATTAAACGAACTTTCGTTCACCGAATTATATAATGGAATAGTTAAATAGGTACCGATCTTCCGCAGCTTGTTCGTTAGGAAAAAATTCTCCAAGATAATAGAAGATGAATCGTAATATGTCTCTTGTGCAACGAATGGGAATAATACAGTCACTAATTGCAACCCTAGGTTACCTTGCCTCTGATAATTTAAAAAAGAAAAAAAAAACTTATTCGCCAATCGAGCATTATTCTCCGTCGTTTGGACAAACTTTTCATCAACTTCAAGATGTTTAGTCTGTATGATTTATTTCGCGTGCACCGTTCCCTATGTTGATAAAACGTGAGAATAGAGAATAAGAGCCGTTTATTTCGTTCCGTATGAAATTCGCGCTATTTAAAGGCCAATTAGTCGTGGGTAATAGCTTTTAAATTGCAAGTTAATTATCAACCAGCACGACGATCGTGTCCCGTTCGACTTTCTTTTACGAATCGTACCGTTCGTTTTGAAAACACTGGGAGGCAGTGATAAAAAAGAAAAAAAGAAAAGAATTATTAATTGAAGGCAACGGTGATAAACTTTCTAATTTGACCAGAACGATTCGTTTCGTTCCACGAGAGAATTTCGAGCTGATCTCGTCGCGAAAAATCTTGTTGCGAGTACAGCTGCCAAGTTGTTATGCACGGTGAACGGGAATTTGAAAATTAGTCCCGTCCACGTGGAAATTTCAGTGCTGCGCGGTGCCCGCCCTCGTTATGCTAAACATTGCGCCATTTAAATAGAAGAATGCTTTTCCTCTGTCGGCGCAATAACGTGATGCTTGTGTCATTATGCTCGAAAAATATTAGAAGAAATTTCTCTGCCTTGAAGCCCTAAGTTGGCAAGAAATTTGAGCAAACCTTTTGTTCTACGGTCATTGAAATTATTATAATCGTTCATCAATGATAGACAGATTAGTTGGAAAGTATGTACGTACGTAAATCACAATGGAATTATGAAGAAACAACCAGAAATCATTGCGCAATCGAGGAAACGCAATTTGTTCTCCGTCTGCCGAGAGATACGCTATCAAATTAAATATTCCTTATCCTAATCTATCGGAGAAGCAGGGAGAAAAAAACATTGCGTTGCGCGACTAACGAAATTTGACAAATTCTACGACGCAGTTCACACTTTTTGCAACACACACTTTTGTGAAACACAGTGATATCGTTTCCTTTCGTCCACTCAAAGGTCATCGCGTGCCCGGTCGATGGAAAAGAGCGAGAACACTTCAAGAGGAATCGTCGCGATATCTGGCCAATGTGATTTCTATCCAAATCTCGAAATATCCGTTCGTTTTCACGCCTAAGAGAACTGAATGTCGTCTCGATTCGATATAATCTGGTTCTCTCGAAAGCCACGCTTGATGTTCTAAAATTTAATCGAACGAAAAAATTAAAAGGATCGGCGATGATTACATGCGTTATTTCTTCTTCCTTACGACTCGATCTTCGATACGATTGTCGAATCTTTCGAAAAATTAGATAAGCCGTCGATACTCGAGATCAGCCTTTCGACGATACATATTTTTTCATTGCCCCCCTACTTGTCACAGTTATCAGCCATAAGTTGAATGTATGTAGATCGACATCTTCGATAACAGAAACGACAAAATTGTTGCCCAGATCGGTGCTCAATAATTGCTTTAGGACCGTCATTACCCTTGATTAATTATCGTCAATTATTTTTACTTCCACAACGACGCGTTCCATTAATTGTTCCAATTTGCAAATAATCGAAGTCACAAAGCGATATTAAAAGTTTTATGTCGCACACGATACTGCCGTTCTTTATGCACGGGGCGATTTAATTGAGGCATCAATATATCATTAAACGAGGTGAAGATCGAGATGTTCCGAACGCACAACGGATTATTACCTTTCCTGTTTTATTTCTACTCTGGTCGAAGGAATAATGTATGTTGCATCGGTGTCGATAGAATCGATTGTAACAGACGATGTAAAATTTATTTTCGAACCGGTACATTTCAGTGTTCTAATTATACGCCACCGATTATATTGATTTCGGGGGAGGCCCGCGTATAAAAAAGAAAAGCTTAAACGGTGGCAAGTACATGGAGGCTTAACCCGCCATGAAATTTTACTATCTTGTAGCAAGCCTAATGGTAGCACTCGCACGACTGGTTATGGCCGGTTTCTAGTAACCGAATTAGGATGGGAGAAAAAAGAAAATCGTTAAACGAGCCTTGTTCCACCATTAGCCATATAACTCCAAGCTTCTGAACTATACTTACACCATATTTATCGCACGGTGTCGCGTTCCTGAAAATTGGTGCGGCCATGTAGTTCGAACGTTTGGTCATCCTCGAATTCGTGTGCTTACACCCGCCTTAAAATAACGGAGGCTAATTGCTCCGAAATTGAAACTTTCAATTTCCACCGCCGCACTAACCCGTCGTCTTTAAAACCTCCGTTGTCGACCCCACCGCAAAGCTGCATCACCGTTGAAAATATCCCCGTCGTATAAAATTTGCAAGCTGACCCAACGTATCCCCGACGCATAAATTAATTAAATATTCCTCGTGGCGATTTCACGTAACCCGATTCCGCTCGCAATTCTTCCATACGATCGTATTTTCGTCCGCCAACTTCTTTCTACAACTCCTCGACCGGAAAATCATCGCCTCCGGTAATTTGAAAAACGATCCCACGAATATCACTGATGTTTCCGTGTTGCAAATGCATTTTGAACGAGTGCCAGCCGCGTGTGTGCGCCCGTTCGATTCGCGAGGAGTGGCGAATTGTAATCACTTTACTTCGTTAAGTGTTAAGGAGACGGTTGCGCGTCTCTTCAGACGCGCTTTCTTCGTGGTAGTTCTTCTTCCGTGTGAGATGGCCACGTATTAGACGCGGCTGAATAGCGGGGCTTGTTTGTCAGGATGATTGGACTTGGATGTCACGGATGCGGAATTTCGAAAATAGAAAGGAGAGCGGTGTTTGTTTGTCAGGTTGGAGGATGCAGATGGTTGTTCTGAACGGGGGTTGAGGGTGGGGCGAAGTTTTGGAAATAGTCGGGTCCGATTTTAGAAAATTCCAGAGGGAAACGGTTTAAACTCGTGTCCAGTCTATTCTCTGGCACTGATGTTTTGTTAACTCATGATCGTGTTAATTCGTAGCTTTATTTTCGTTCGATGCAATTTTTTGCTGCGCGATACAAATTGCGAACGCAATGGAGATTGCGATTGGTTCGTAATCGTTTGCAGTAATTAATTAATTGGCGGGCGTACGGTGCGAAGTGCACACCGCGTTCATTAAGCAATTAATGAGTAGATCAATTATGAAAAACGTGGCGGCGAAAGCCCGAAAGGTTGCACAGACGCGGGACAAAAAAAATTCACGATCGATGGACACGGTGTTTTAGGGCTTCTAAGTAGAGTCGCGATGACACGTGCGGACAGTGAAAGGTGTATAGGTGTAATCAGCAGAGGGTTCGTTCCGATAGAGGGTGAAAGTGCAAGTTCCGCGCGCCTCAAGGTTCTTAAGAATTCATGAAAAATCTAGCGATTCGGGGAAACGTTGGAATCAGCGCATGAAAATTGAATAGAATTCGATAATTAAGGTGTAATCGCCCAGACACATTTTCAACCCCCCAATGAAATAATCCACAGACTCGTCTGTACCAATTTCAATCTACATTATCCAAGAACCGATCCCATCAAGGCAAACCAGAAGTGAAACGTCCCCAGTTGAACTATCTCTGCAATTTTCTTGTCATCGTACCCTTCCGGAAGTCAAATCTCTTGCACCATCTGAAGCACAATGAACGCGAATCAGCCGCGCGTTTTTGGATTTATTAATAACGAAAATTTCTGGTAGCAGGCCAACCAACTTGTTTTTCGGTCCTCAAGGCCAGCCGGGGCGGGTTGCGTTACCCAGAGCCGTCGAGAGGAGACGGGCTCGTTGACTCTTCGTCTCCCCCTTTCCACCGTTTCACCCCGTGACACATTTCGTCGAGTTTTCCACGTCGCCGGGAACACCCGTCCCGAGTGAAAGGCATTTTCTCCGTCCCGACCCCGGAAACGACTATCGTTTCGGCAAAGTGGAAGGTGCAATTAGGCAAAGGTTGACCAAGAATTCTTCGTCAGGGGGGATGATTTTCGTGTATCATTTCGTGTCGACGGGCGGTATTAAATAGCAGGGAGTAAAGGGGCCTGAATTCTAACTTGGGCGTCCTTTTAGTTCATACATGATCCTTTAGTTCTGTTCGACTGGAACGTGTAACAACCTGACGTTTCGTATTTTTCTTCCCTTCTCGCTCGGGTCCAGGCAATGATTCGATATTTACGAATGAAAATCCAGTGTTTGCCCGGTACACACGCAGATGTTTGCTTTTCGTTAGTATCGTCCGGTGATATTAAGTGCTGGTGCTACTGTGCACCCGGCGGGCTTAATCTACTTCTGAAGAGGCAGAAAATATGTATGTTATGTATGCATCTAGGTTTTCCGTTTATGCCTCTGCGACCATTATGCAAATGGTGTCAGGATGTGTCTGTGTTTTTCTTGGAGATAAGGGTGGTGGCTGTTAAGCGACACGGGTAAACATGTCTCTCTCGCATGGTACGGTAGGGTGCATGGGTCATATGGTGGTGGAACGATGGCGGTGTAATTGGTGTACGAAGATTAGCGTTTATGGATGTCTGATGTTTTATTTGGGACAGTATATGTTGTAACCGAATGATACCGCCGTGCACAAGTGTGGATAAGGGTCAGTAAGGTATGACACAGGAAGTTAGATCTAGATGTAGAGCAAATTGGGTGTGGCAGCAGCTCCCGTTTTCGCCACCAGAGGACTTTCTATCAATCTCTGTTCTCGCTGGTTTCTCGAAATCATTGATTTCCTTATATGGATCTTGTGTTGTTATATATCCCTAGTCCTGGGTCGTGTGTTTCGATTGGTGAACTGCTTGATAAGTGTATCTATGGACTGAGAATGAAAAGTTATCCTAGATATTGGTTTTGCCAACTTCCTGGTGGAAAAAGTTAACGAGTTTCATGTAAAAGGACGTGTTTGATTAGGGCAGAGACATTGGGGTGTTTCTCAGTGACATTGCCATTCAATCCTGACGAAGGGATATTCAGGCATTAAGTTGCTGCACTTGCTCCGAAACGAGTCTATACCCTTTAACGCCTAGAAAGGTTGTCAGAATTCAATACGAGATTCTAGCAAATTATTGGAGAAATAAGGGAATGGATCTCAATCGCGTTAGGTTTTAAATGGCAGTCATTAAACTTTTGCGATCAATTTCCCTAGAACCGCATAGTGCCCCGTGTAACAGCGCTTTGGACAAGCCGCAGAATCTGATTTCACGAAGTACCGGAAGTTGTTAGAGCGATGGCTACTAGGAAACTATTGTTTCGTGTACTTGGTCTTCTATTTCTGACATTAAGTACCGGTATAGCGACCTTGACTGCAACTCCCCGGAAGTTAAAGTTGAGGGAACTATCGCTGGAAAGTCATGTGCCAATAAATTGTATCCCCCCCTCTCGTTCACCTAACTTATTAACTATTTTGTCTTTGAAAAATGATACAAGTGTTTCTGATCGTAGAATGAAATTAAGCATAACGTGTTAGTAATTCGCGGGGAAAAGCAAATTCATTCCTAAGAAGGAGCGGCTGATTGCTCCTTTAGTGACGCCATTTTGCGCCCACACCGATGCTTGATTAAATGACTGGCGGCGCCACTTTCCTGCGTTAAGTGGCGCCCCTGCCTTCGAAACAACTGTGGTTCTCGGTTAGTAAAGCAGAACACGCATCCGCGAATGACATAGGGGAATTTCGTGTCGCAACCCTTTCTAGTTACCGCGATTCCTCGCGCATTTTGGAGGGCAATCGATAACGCGACGCTTTCCCCTAGGCCCTAGACTATATTAGAGCCAAATTCCCAATGATTCCATCTGAACGGGCACGCTGAATTTATTGATTCCGAAGTTAGCGGAGCACGCCTCTGTTGTATATACGAGACACGATGTAATTGTATAGAATTTTATGATTAGATTGTTTTTTATGTTGAAATGCCGCAGTTTGGTTTATTGTTTCATTTTCAGGTCATCCGGCTGGTGGTGTAACTTTTAAAAAAGGTAATGCTCCGATCGCTACTGTAGATGCTATTCGTATACCTCGCAAAGTAAGAAACCATAAATATGAATATCCATCGATTGTCCGGGGAATGAGGAATCGTTGGATCATTTCTCTACCACGTTTTTAGTACTTGGATTATCTTAATCTCCAAGCGTTCAAGTTATCTGTCCCTAGTTATTTTTCCTCGGACTCCTAGTGGCCAGCCCAAGAAACAACAATCCCATCTATAACATCTCCAGTGCCGTCCACTGCTCGCAGAAACGCTAGTTTAAATGACAAATACCCCATCCTAGCTACCGAACGGTAATCCAAATACTAAAAAAAGGAATACACCATCCTTCAACTCATCCATCGAACAATTAATCATCCATCCGCCACGATTATATTAATTGCTCCAACAAGACCGTCAATGTTATTCCAATCCCCCATACAACTACCAACCCTGCCAACCCGCGACGATCTTGAATAATCTCTCCTATTTTAAGCAAGATATCGTCGTAACGTGTCCAGATGTCGAGCACGTGTCGCCACGGTTCGTTTCCAAACTGTTAACAGCCGAAAATAGTCGGCGATTCGACCGCGGTGAATCTGTCCGTCAAAAACTAGTCCCGATGTCCCCACAGATAAATCCACCTTCCCGGTACACCTTTCGCGAACAACTCTGCCTAGAGAATCCCAGACGAAGTCACTCCCGCGCGGAACATCTGGTCCATGTTCCATTGATTTGTCATCGTCGACAAGGAATCAGCTGTTCACCAGGCTGCCCTTGACGAACACGCGTTCACCTTTCTCCATTCATGCTGCAGTGTGTCGAGTGGCTCCGTGGCAGCCTGCTGAACTCTCTCTCTCTTTCTTTCTCTCTCCTTCTCTCTGATACCGGCAATGCCATTATCTCCTCTGATCTATTACTCTCGAGTGATTTCGAATTAATCTCGCTCTCGCGACCTCGTTCTTATTGATCTCAGTCAATAAACGTGCTTCACTGTAATTCGCTAATGCTCGGCCTTGCTCGCCGGACCACCTATGTATTATCGATCCGACAAACGATTTCGAGGAATACGTACGCCACGAGACCACTGGTAATATCAATCCTTTAGATACGCCGGAGTTCAGGGTGAAGATGAAACCAGCTAAGAAGTTGATTTCTTTGAATCGGCCCCAAAAGGGTAGTTTTCGAAACGAGAGACTGGATTCATTTAGATTTCGGAGCACAGATCACTCGGTGATTTTGATTAACGTGCAAGAACGGGAACATTTGATTTAATTCGTTTTTACAATATCTTGTAATAATAGACGACGAGACTGCTGTCTGATTACTGAAATATTTTAGGAAAATACACTTTCATCTATCATCTATCGATTTCCTGGATCGCATAAACGATGAGAAAGTAGTGTCAATAATATGAACATTGCAATAATCGCATAAATGAAAGGGAGACAATAACGAAGGAGCACCGTAGTTACACAAATCGAGCAAGGGACCGGGTTTGACATGCTCGATGAAACACGGAAACACTATCGATAACAAGATAAGAGAACCAAACGGAAAAATTCAATAAAACCAGCCGTGTAGAGGCGTTAATGAAATTTTCGCGAATACATATTGTATTATACCCGACATGTCATCCGACAATTGGATTAAAACATATGACGTTCAGCTCCCACGTATAAATAGAACCTCGCAAAACGTGAACCGTAATACGTACATACCAAGCACACTTCCACCGTTACGATACCGTGGCGGCCTTTATCTCCTTAGGTCCCAATAACACCAATTGTTCTTACGTAACAATAGGCCAGAAGATAAAGGGAGCCACGTCGTTCCAGGGACTAGAGCGCACGAGCCTCCGATACTCCAATTTGCAATTCATGATCGTAGTCTGGAGGTCTAGCCAATGGCTCATTCGCATAAACGTGTAGGCCGTGTTCGGAAGTTCCCATGCCAGGACACCGCCAGTAAATTTCATGCAAAACGGGACGCGTGATCCACGTGTCTGCACGCGAATCTCGTGTCTGTCACGCGTACGAAATTCATGGTTTCTACCTTGAACCGTTCGGGCTGCGACCGATTCTGTTATGCCTCGTCCACGCTGCTGTTTGCCAGCGGTGCGTACACATTGGCGAACAGTGTTTTCGCAAGGAGAGACGGCACGACAAAGGACCCGTTCGTTACTCGTCTTTGGGGCTACCTGTTCACCAGCTGTTCGCGAACTCCAGCTTGAACACGACACGGTTTCGCTGTTCGCGAACAGCCGAGACCGGCGTGGACCTAGCATTATGTGTCACTCTTGAACTTCCATTAAACCGTGGAACCATTGCACGCGAGGTCCTGACACCGCCGTTACTCGGGGTTGAAACTTCGCCCCCTTGAGGGAGAACAGGGTCGTGCATCTTGGTGGAGGGAGACCCGAATATTTTTACAGGCTGGTTAGTTTATGTAATAGGTGTTCGTCGCGAGCCACGACCGGGTCGATACTGCGCTCCGATTGGCGGTCGCAATTGGATTCCGATCGACTTTTTACGTTTCCAACGCGATTCCAATGGGATACGTGGAATTTTACCATGTGCGGTCTGGGCGTCGGGGTCGGATTGATTCGCCGGTGGGAATTAGTTGGGGTCGGTTTTGTTTCCGATGGAATCTCGATGGGGTCGACCGAGAAAAATATTCATTTCGCGCCTCACGTGGCGAATTGTTCGGTGACGATCGGTTGTTTTTTTGTTTTCAAAGACAGTAGAACTTCGTATGCCAGATTACGGTTTGAATCGCATTTTTATTCTACTGGCTTCTTCGTGGGAAAGAAAAGTAGGAGACAGTATATCAATGACGACATATTTAGTTAGCTAGGTACGATGGGTATTGTTACACTTGACAGTATTTTTTTGTTCAATGTACATTGCGCGTAAAAGAAGGTTCCAAAAAAATAAGAATAGATCAACAGAGTGTGCGTCGAGATAAGCTTATCGTGGCTACGAGACGTAAAAATCTCGAACACGTACGAACGCCTCGGTACCCGATATCGATTCCGATTGCGTTTCTTCGATATCGAGTCGCACGATTGTCGTGTAAATACAGTAAATACAGAAAACTACGAAAACAGAGGGGATTCTTAACAATGCACGCGTGTATGCTTGATATCGAATGATTAAATGCTTATCTAGACGTGTCTGGACGTCAAAGACACGCGTGATCGGTAGAATCGAAACCAACAGTATTAACCTGAATGTATCATTCTCGTGCGACTCAATGATATTATCTAGTGGCTGAAACTCGCGAATTCGTCGTACCGGGAAATTTTTCAGGTTCGTTGATCTCGTTGCTTCCTGTCACGTTGATAGTCGAACTTTAATTGATTAATTCAGCAACGTTCAATTAATTATTCAACCGATCGAAGCTATATCAGTGTAGATTATGTAAACCGCGAAGCACTTCTTAACCCCGTGCAATGTTAACGAATGTCAGGCGAATCGAATTTAAATAAATTACCACGTGGTTAAGATCGGTGCCCGTGAAACACCTGGAATGAAAGCGAAGGAAAGAATCGAGCATGTTTTAACGATGATCGAGAAACCGCGAATTAAAAATCCTTTCGTGAATCGCACCAAAGAATGATTAATCTCTCCGAGCATCGCCAATGTCCCCGGTGTCGCGAATTAATTCAATTTCACCTGTCTAATCGGCCAATTCAAGTAACGCGTCTCTGTCTTGTCGTTGCAACGATGGCGCGGATTTATTAAAATTTTCCATAATCCACCCAGGTTGAACAGCAACTGATAATCAGCGTCGCCAACGGTTGCCCAACATGAGGTCACAGGTGTTCCAACGATAACGTGGAATAATTAAGATTCGCGCGACAGGGCGAACATTCGTCGAATCCGTTTATCGTTCGTGACCGTCGATACACCTTCTATGTATTATTGTCATACATATTTGTAAACGTACATTTCACGCGTGTGTCGTCCTGTAATTGGCGTGATGGGCAATTTGCGAGCAGGGAAATTATTCTATGCATCGAACGGAGGGTTTCGATGGCTGTTCGTTTAGAACGTGCTCGCTAACACTTTGCTCGTTATCGCGATTAACGCGTTCCTATTGTGAATTACAACGTGCGATCAGCATGCTGTATGATAGCGATCTCTGCTGATGATTCGACGGAGCCGACGTATCTCTCTGAGGCTTCTTTCCTCTCTGATGGTCGATAGAATGGTAGGTCGGTAAAGTAGAATGGGATGTTCCTTGGTATTGTCCTCGCACAGTGTTCCACGTGGTATGTGGAAGATGGTGACCGGAAACGGAGGATTCATTGGGCGAATGATAATTCCGTTGAGATAGGCGATTGGCAAAGCTTGGAGAACTTGAAACTTTTCGTTCCCTCTGTATCATGTACACATAACAATATTCCGATGCCGCTTTTTAACTTTGTTTTATTTGAATTACTGTTGAAAGACTATTTTATGTAAAGGAGGAGACCTTTAATTGTGACAGGAATGTTTAGAGAAATGAACATTTCATAGGTGTTTAAAATTAAAGATTGACGTCAGAATAAATTCTGCGGGAAATAAAAATCCTTACCTTATTCTTTGATAATGTATTCTCGATTAGGAGAATTCGCTGTAAAATTATTAGATATAAATTTTGCAGAAATCTCGGATGATATTGTCTGCGAATAGAAATGATCTGTCAACGGGCGTCTAATATCTAATTCGGCTGTTGTCGTTCAGCTATGAAGCGAGATGATCTATCGTGTGTTCCAGAAGTCCCGCGAGTCGCCTTCAGACACAGAGTCGAAAATTGATTTATGGTGAATTCTCCCGTACACTGCGGCCTCTCGGGCGCTCAGGTATGAATCGAAATGATCTACCTCCTGTGCCAGCCGCAGTTCAGACGTAGGATCGAAATGATTTACTGGGCGATCCAGTGCCTGCTGAGTCTAGACACGCCTTAGCTATGGCTACAGTATCGAAATAGTAATCTGCGGGTCACATCGGTACTCTGTCTCGTCTGAAACTCTGCACAAAGTTTTCCAACGCTCTTAACTGGTTACCGTCGGGTTGATCGATCGAATTCTTTCAAGTGTTTTCTCCAGATATTTTATTCGAAGTAAGAGAAGAAAAAAGACAAAAAAGAAACGACTGTCCAGGACCAAGCGACAAATAAAAAAATTGTTTTCGACGGAGTAGAAAACAACGAAAATATGTGTCGCGTAACAGCACGAATGCTCGCACGTGTTCGATCCGATTGCACTGACGTAAATAGACATTTCGATCGACGATCGTTCAATATTACACAGCGTTACGCGATTTCGAGATGAACACGAGATATTTTTGCGAGTATCGCCGCGGGGAATACAACTGGCTCGTTCTATTAATAGTTATGGCGTTATCGCCATTTTTCGACTATATTTCGCCCCTGGCCAATAACAGGATCAAAAGGAGACGAGAACAGCCTCGTAAAACGATCGTTCGTTCCGTCTACTAAAGAAAAAGAAAAAGAAAAAGAAAAAGAAAAAAAAACCTGACATCTCGACGCAGAATTTGCATACAAATATCTGCGCGTGTCCTTGATTTTCATTTTGCCCAAGAGGAGAGCCAACTAACGAGCGTTTAGAATAGAAACTATAAAATCGATGATTTCCCTTGAACCCCCTTTTTTGAACGTTTGCCATACGATTGGGAGGAACGTCGGTTCGTCAGAGAATTGGCAGAAGGCTCGGCCACGGTGACGTCATTGTTACACAGAATTGTTAGTTGCCTTCGAACGAAAACGTCAGGGGTGACGTAGCTGAAATTAGACGCGTTTGATCGTCGTCCAACAGATACTCCTCGTCACAGAAACGTAGGCATTTTTCATGCGTGATTTAAGCCGTCCTATCGGGGCGACACCGTCCGCACGCCCTCGCGTTTTAGTGTGACTAAATTTCGATACTTTTATGACCAATTGCAAATGTAATGTCCACTCGGTAAAATTACCGCACCTGACTCTCTTAGATAATACTTTACCGCGTTGCGGAGCTTGCGTTCTCCAAAATGGCGCGGCAGTCTCTTTCAATTTCTCCTCCAGAACTTTCGTAAAATTTGCAATTCTCCGGTTTTACATTCGAATTGTAGTTCTGCATTTCTTTGATTCACGTTAATCCTTGCACTTTCACTCATATCGATTCATCGGATTCTGTAGTTCGTTCTCTTGGCTTCTTACGCAATTTTACCGTTCTCGGCGGAGCTTTTTCTTTTTCCTTTTTTTCTTCCATATACCATTTCACGATGCGTACGATATCCATCGCGAACGTCACTCTTCACTTTTCACCGCGTTCAGACGCAACTTCGTTTCGAATCCCCGTTCTATTCGACCGCCTCGTTTAATTATAGCAGGAACGAGAGGAAACGCGGAGGTCTCGCGTGTCGTTGCCGCTGACTTTTTCTCAAGACGATCATTATCCAGCACTTGTCTCTATATTTGAACTTTGCCTACATGGCTGTGCGACAGTGTTGCACAGTTCATCGGGCGATCGCCGCGGAAAATCGTGTCTCTCCTCGATAATCGCACGTTCGAGCACTGAATCATTGAACGGTATCGCGGTTGATCTAGATTCTGAGCTCGATATCCAAGCGAACTGAGAAATCACCATTTTTCATATTAGTTGCGACGGTGTTCGAGAGGAAAAGTGAACGGTCTTCTCCTTGGCCGGATGCAAAGGAGTCGTGCGTAACGTTTTCATGGTATTTTAGAATAGCAGCGATAAGAATACTTAATTTATTCGATTACGACCAGTCGTGAACAAATATTTGAAAATATACGGTGTATTAAACAAGTGTGTAGATTTTCATTGCCCCTTTTCCCTCGACGTTCGAAGAATTTTTACAGAAAGATGATTTTTCCAACCAAAGTTGAGTCACGTTTCGTTCTGACTTCGATCGGATAGAAAGTGAATGTTTTGAAAATGTTGAAAAATTTACTGGAGAAATACCCCGGTTCACTCTTCGCGGAATATATCGTGCGTCTTACTTCTTGGTAGGGACGAAAGTGAGGATCATCGGGGGTTGCTTTGTTTTCAAGGAATTCGATCTCACCTTGTCTTCTGACACGGGAAAATTGCCAGAGCGCTTTTTTAGAATTCGCGAAACTCGTCCCGTGAGAAATTAGCGTTCGGCAAAAATGGATGTCATCGTGTTTCAGCAGAATTGTACGTATGAAAATCGTGGAACCAGCCTGAACAAGCTTTAATAAACGACGATACATTGGATCGAGTTGAAAGGCAGTTACGTAAGGCTGCAATTGATATCTAACAGTATCTTCATAAAATATGCAACCTCGTGTCAGGATTATTCAACTCTTCTCGCAAACACAGTGATTTTGCAAATTGTTATTCAAATATTACTCGATTACGAGCAACATCGCATGCGTGTGTGCATTATCGCAACGATCGTCGAACAGGTTTCATCCCGATAAAAATTCGTCAACCGATATCTCTCGGAAGACCGATTTCGATTCCTCGAAGATGCAAAGGTGAACGAATCGTTTCAACGCCGAACAAGTTTTTGCACCTTGCTCTCTTCCTTCCTCCTCTCTTTCCGAAGATGTGCCAAAACTCGGCTGGAAAATGTTCAGCCGAGAGATCGATCACGCCCGGTTAGAGAATCTTGTATCGGGTAAGCCTGCGAGGCAAGCAAATTTTCCATCCACGACGAAAACCCCTGGCAATTCTACGCGCTCATCGTGTCACGCGAATTGGCAAGAATTCCAATTGGCCTCGTCACGTTCATCCGCGCGTTTAATCGCGAACCCTGAAGCCACTTCTTCTTTCCCATCTTCTTGGAAGTTTAATCGCGGGGAAAATCTGCCGTTTCTTTGTTTCATAGGGAACGATTAAAGAGGATGGTTGGTAATTTGTTAATTGCTCTCCGTGGAAAATTCATTTCGAACCGCGCATGGAATTAATGAAAAATATATTAAATGACAGAGTAATTTGTTTTGTTATACCCGCGATTTTTATTTCCATTTGCGTCTAGAATTTTATGGAAACCTTGCGGGATTTACTTATGTTCCGCGTTGTAATATACGATTCGTACGAAAACGTAGTCCGCGCGGTATTTAAATGGAATATGACACTTCATCAAAGTTGACGAACGGCACTCTAAAATTTCGAAATTTTTTCGTCCCTAATGGGTGTTCTAACGGTGTGGTTGATTGCCACCATGAGTGGCTTCCTCGGAATGCACAGTGTTCCAAGGTTTTAAAATTCCATTCGATGTTTTACCACGTGAAACAATGCTTCTTCGGTGCTGCGCAGAATAATATCCTCTCCACGACGAATTCCCCGTGGCGGTGTCTTAAATGAACCGAAACGAAAACATTACAAAAACGAGTAACGTAAAACTAATTGGAACCGGAGTAGAAAAGACATTCAAGAATCCCACCAAAACGACGCGGCACGTGCGCATCAGCGCCAAGCAAACGAATGAGAAACACCATCGACGATTGGAAAGTGGAAGATTTTATCAACGACAATAAGAAAAACTCTTTTCGTTCCCGTGGAACGCCGGGCTCGTGAACAATCCCCTCGATCGGAGATTAAGAACGACGGAATTCGTTCCTCAGTTACGCAATCAGCCACATTCTATGGTGTACCATGGAATAATACCTGGCGAACTTCACCACACGATCACGTTCAGCCGATCAAAGCGTTAAGATATGTTAAAAAAGTCACGTAGACCTGGAAGCATCGGACAACCGATCGTTGCATCTTACGTCAAGCGGGCTTCCGTTGACGCTGACATCCGGCGGCCTGCCTCTACGAAAACGTTGACGAATTTTAATGTGGAACGTTCGAAGAATACGACAGCGATTGCGTAAAACGAGGCTGAGAATGAATTGCACTTTGATTTTCCAATGCACCTCGATGAAGTAAGCCTCTTGACGTCACAATAGACGCTGTGCTCAATCCGGAAAAACGGTTTACGTGACGTCGTTGCCTCTGTCGGTTGTCGACGGAACCGAGAGTTATATCTTTGTTCGCGTGAATCGATTATTTAGGAGGGAATCGTCGATATACGCGCACGTCGCACGTATACACATTTCATTTGAGATTCTGTGTTGAAACGCGACTATTGGAGATCGAAGATGAATGCCGGTTTCCAGGAATTAAAGATCACTGCTCGAGATGCTCTAAATTGTGAACAATAACTCACGCTGTACACTGTACAATAAGAAGCGCCTTCGTTTATCAATATTGGAAAACGAAGATTTAATTTCTGATATTATAATCATTCAAAGTATCATTGAATATCATTAACATATCATTCTTCTTCTTATTATTATTCCCGGTTAATAATTATCGTATGTCCGGTTGCAAGTAACAAAAGTATTACGTAGTAAAAGAAAAATGTGTTCAATGAGAGAACGATTTTAATCCTATGCTGCAATTACATAATACGTTAAAAAATGTTACAATTAAAATAATTACTGTCTGACTCCAATAGTTCTTAATAGTCGCGTATTTAAATAGCAAGAAGCTAAACGACTTCCGAGAATTCCTCAATAAAATATATCAATAGACACTGAAGCGCGTAGCCGTTACACGAGTTGTACAGGCACGTTTACGCTTCGCATAAATTCCTCAGAGGCAACGATGGTGCTTCCCAGCGAGGAAGAGCAACGGATCTACATTACACGGGAACAGACCGACACTGGAAGAGTCCGAGTTATTGATTAATATGGAAACACTGTACTTTCGCGCTGCTCTTAGCCGTAACAAGCTATTATTACACGCATCCTCTAGGCGTCTCGAGGAAATCTCGCCTCGCGCAACAGATCAGAATCGAGCGGAATTTTTCTGCTCGTCACACCCGTTGCGGGGCATCTCTTTCGGAACGGTCCTCGATTTTGTTCGTTTCCATCGTACAATTTCACGTCGAATCGAATCGATCTCTCAATCCCCAACAGATACGCTCCAAATTCGTAATTATTCAATGCTCCGAGCTCTGAATTTTTGTCTTCTCGTTTCTTTCTGCCGCGAATGGTATTAACTTTCAACAGTTTTTCCCCCCTTCTTTCCTTTGCAATTATATTCTTGGCTATTTTTGGAACGTTGTGCAGAGGAAGGAAATATTTGCCCGCGATTGTTGGAACAAGTCATTCAGCACTTCGTGCGACGGCACGTTTCGCGCGATTTTATACCGAATAGATAGCAACGTGCCACGAGAGGCATTCCACGTGAAGCTAGTTTTTTTTTTTTGTTCGAGGCAAACCCGCTAATTGCCCACCGAAAATAGAACCACCGACCTAAGGGACCGTACTCTACGCCGGCTACTTGAATCTGCGAACCCTTTCAGGCTTCTTTTTTTGTCGCTAATTGCGACTAGCTGGCCAGTTTTTCCGCTTGATAGCAGTTTCTTAGATCTCTATCTGGATTATCTTCGATCATTTATGAGTAGCCCTCTGTTTCGTGTACGTGTCTGCATCGAGAAAAGGGAAAAGCTGCATCAAGATTGATAACATCGTTTGGTATTTGGACAATAATAAAATTGATTGCAAATTAAATTTCAACGAAAGGCAAAGATTTTGCTGGAACTGAAGGAAAGGAGATGAGCAGAGAAATATTTCTGTCGCACAAGCGTTGCAGCCCCTTGATGCTCAATTTGTATCTCTACTCGAAAGTCGACTAATCACCGACTGTATACCCTTCGGGCTGCTCTGCACACCTCTTTCTTGTTCCCGTGAAGAGACCTGGAAGCCCGCCAGATAGGTACAAACCTGCCCAGTGACGACACTATACCGAATCTAGTTTAGTGTGAACGAACTCTGCCCTAAAATTTCGTTCCGCGTTGAGAGCAGCGTGTCTAGGTCTTCCCGTTCCTAGATACTTGTCCCTTGAGACACTATACTACATCGCGCGTGATCTAGAATTTTTTACGAATTTCTTTTCCAGTGGAGAGAAACTGGAATAATTATCATTATGATTATTATTGTTGGAATTCGAATTTGATTTTATACCTAATGCCCGGCATAGTCGTAATTAGAATGGCAATAACAACAATAGTATCAGCAAATAATTGAGACATTTTTAGACGAAACGGTTTAATTCTACGAAAAGCTCGGTAGTCAGTGTCACACGCATGATTACACGTCGCTGTATGATCTCGGACAAGTTGCTTACGATGCTCCGATAAAAACGATAAGAAATTTCGGTTCTCGGTTAGATAACGCGTTCATTAACCGGATTCGTCGACTTCTGCGATTGTGCCACGATAGATGTTGAATTCGCGGTATACAATGATAGTTCCAGGATTGAAGCCTGTCCGATTGGAGTTCGGCTTCCTTCGAGATCGTAAGTCAACAGGGACCGTCGATTCGGAAAATCGATTTCTTTTCAAGAGCGGAGTGCCGAGAGCACTTGGTTCCCGTCGAAATCTCCACTTTCAACTAATCGTGATCTATCTCCGCCCACGCAAACCATCAAACACTCAACCTAAATTGTCCCAATTAATTTGTCGAGCCCTTCGCTGCACCCTGGATGCAATTATAAAGCGAAATAAAATTCATCGTCGTGCACACGTCACAATTGCGATCCTACATTCTGCAACTAATGTACATTGAGTAAATAATTGAATTGGAATTTCGTCTTGCAGTCTTGTGCGTTAGAATATTAGGTGCATTGCGAATGTGTTCTGAAAGAGCTGAAAGAATCGGAACGATGCAATTGCATTCGCCGATCAAGAAGAAGCGCACAGATAAGCGTTCGAATCATTAAATGGTCTTGCGTCAGATGACTTTCTGCGTCTTCGTCGGTCGAAGTGTATCAGTTCCGAACAAGAATAACCGTTTAGTGTACGGTTCATCTATTTATATGATCGATCAGCTGCACTGGTTGCTCATAACTGGATATGTACCCAATTGAGACTGCCTTCAAGCTTGTATGGTGTTGCACGTGTTTGGCGTTCTTCATCCCTTGAAACAGACACCTATCGGAGTTTTCGAACTCTGAGCTGAAACTGTGTCGAAGAAGGGAGGAAATAGTGTAACAGTAACAGTTTAGGTGTGCAAAATTTAGATTCGTCAGGTGTGTGTTCAGTTAGTTAAACAATCGGGAGCATTGAAAAATGTGGCATTCTGTGGATTGGATGATTCGCTCATTTTGATGTTTGTTTCTGCTTATTAAAATTATTATAGATTTTACAGAGAGATCTCTCTATTTTTATATAGTGAATTAATTTTTCTTCATGTATTATTATTTCTTAAGCTTCGAGTGTCTAACCTGATTGTTTCCCGTCACTCGTTTCGTCACGATTTTAGGACAGATTTGCGTTTACTCTGGATATTATTTCAAGTTTTCCACCCATTCTTCTTTCTCGATGTAGCGTACCGATAAGGTTCGCAAGACAAGACACGTTCCACGGAATTTAATCGGATCGGATCTTTTCTTATTTCTATTAGGACAATTAATTGAAGTGCTCCTATTGTTTCATACGCTTTATGTAACAAGACTCACGCTCTCTACACACTCCGAGGCACTTTCAAAGATTTTTCCGCCACTGGGTTAGACAATATCTCGGCGCGTGACTGTTTTGGTATCTCCCTTATCGCGGTTACCCCACGGTTTCTTTACGATTTATCGTGAAATTCGTTTTAATTAAAACCGCACAATGCGTTCGGGCCTCATTTCTTAATTAGCACCTATGAGTATCGCTTTATTCTTTGAACTGAGTCGGCCCATATGTTCCATTGTAAAGAAAAAGATGATACATCGTGGCATTACGAATGAGACAAAAATTATTATCACTAATGTTATCATAAGCTACGTTTCACCATTAGAAAGAACAAGATGATAAATTGTAGCATTGGGAATCGGACAAAAAACAACACTATTATTTTTATTACTATCACAAACTAAGGTATCATTTTGCCAAACAAAACATTCGTCCAAGAGCCAAATACTGACCACAAAAAAAATATATATATATATAATTACACATACAAAAATGACTAAAACAGTCCTAAATATTTTTCAAATGAATCGAACCTTGTACCTTATATAAAAAAGATACCGCCGTGTCAAATGCTAATCGTGTCGCGAAGTCTGTTCCTTCAGAATCGGGCCAACTTAGACTTCGAGGAATTGTTTTCAACCGAATCTCGCTTACGCCCGCTCCAAACGAGATTTCATCGAGCATGACGCATTGCCCAAAGCTAGCATCCTTCGACCGACTATAATTCGATTAGTGACGTAGATTCATTATTCATTATTCCGGCCAGATACACCGCTAAGCGGCGCACGATAACGTTTCGTGGAACGGTCATTCCGCAATACTGTGATCAATAGCTGTATATCGATAATAAAGAGTAAACGCTCGATAAAACCCAATCGAATGGCGAATACCGGATTAACTTGCTGCCTATTGAAATTATTCTCTATCGGCTGAAACACGCAACAACGGACAAATTTTAAACCTTTCGTTCGGTAGCAATTTCTAAAAAAACAGAACAATTAAACAGATTATGAAGTATACCAATATTTCCCTCAGCTATTTGTTCAATTTATCCCCGTTCACTTTTATTCGATACCGTCTTCGAGCGTACAACGTCGTTCGATTGAACGGTTCACAAATTGACTGGAATTGAAGATCGAATCGCGGGGTAGATTCAGTAGCCACGTTATAATAAGCATCCGATCCCGTGGATTATAAAAGATACAGTAATTCCTCTTTTATCGGGGGCTTCGTTTTGTTTGTCGCAATTTTTAATAACGTCCGACGAATGAGATCGTCCGGCCCGATGGATTATCGAGAATTTGAATAATCCTGCCATCCCTTTTCTGACCACTTTGATACTCGTAACGGCTTTACAACGGCACGGTTGATATAGTCTCCGGTTTCTTGGCATTATCGTCATGCTTCACGTTCGTTATAAATTCCAGTTTATTCTGGTGTCATCGGCCTCAGCCGGGTACTATAGACGCCACAGACGGTAAATTCGGTTTACTTCTTTCAACCTCTCGCAGCTATGAATTGTCCAGTTCGTTTGCTCGGAAGCCTTAAGCCCCGGCTTTCGACACACTATAAGCGAATAAACTGGCGATTCTAAAGAGCCGTGCTCTTTGTCGTGATCTGCTATCTTCATCGAAAATTAATCGCGCCTCTGTACGTAGCCCTTTGCTGTTTCTAACAGGGGACACCGGGATTCGTTGCGGATGTTATAGGACTCTTCAAAGACCTGCAGAAGTTTATTTCTTATGCATAGAGAGCTCTGACAAAAGAGAGACGCCGGAGAAAACGACGGAAATAGAGGAACAGAACGTGAAAATGAGAGATCCAGAAATGGAAGAATTTACGTATTATTATTGTTATATTTTGACGTAGGTACTCCGAGAGTGAAGAAAGGCAGAGAACATAGTGGAATACTTTTTAGAACCTTCGAAAGTTACATCACGTAAATAGGCAAATTAAAGATTTGCTTCGGCATTATAAAATATCGAAATAATAAAAAAATATATATATTTTCTATCAGTGAAAACTTTCACGAATCGTTTCATCGATATTCAAGGAGCACGCTTAAGACCACCCACCTCATCAGGTGTACACATTATTGATCGCGAAAGTGTCTCAGATTATTCTCAGACATCCTGTGCCCTCCCGATATCGAAAACCCAATCACTCCTGAAACTTCATTGGCACTCGAATAATCGAAACACGATAATCGACGACGTCGAGGTAGCTGTACGAGTTAATTAAAAAAGTGCAGCATCGAGACATTTTTCTCCACAATTTGCACGGGGAGGATGATACGCGAATGTTATTGACCAAGAATATTTGCCACGATTTTTAAGCCTTCACGAGGAAAATTGTTTTTTCAACGACGTCGCAGTGTTTGCGACATGGTGCACAGGTCTCACGTGTTGATCCTCTGCTCTTGCGAGCTTGTTATCTGCTTATTACAGCTAAATATAGCGGGCACTCTAACCAGTGTTCAAATACCAGCAATATATCAATGCACCAGCGACATTGTGGCTCTAAGAACAATTTGCGTCCATTTTTCAAAATGTTCCAAGACGCTTCGATCATGGTCATTTTGGTAGCGCGACGTCTCGTAAAATAAAGCGTTGGATTTATTTAAATAGTTCAGAATTATTGGTATATTCTGAAAAGAAATGTAACGGTGTAAAAATCGGTTTATTTATAACTTTGAAGAATACTGACAGGATATAAGTAGATTTCTTTTTTAGAACGTCTACATTGTACGGTATTTTTCTTGCTTTCTTCATTTTTCATCGGTCACTTAATTTGTTACGTCCACGAACACCTTGCATATTTAAAAAAAAAAGATTCCTCTATTGTAATATTATTTTACATTTCACCCTTTCATGTTAATTGTTAATTCGACGAAATGTAAGACCGAAAGGAATACGATTCTTCGTTCACTCTATTTTAGAATAGTGATGTACACAATTACGCAACAGAATCGTGTTCATTATCCTCGCATCATCGACATCCTCATTCACTAATTTATAGACTTCCTGGCAGAAACAGGCGTTGCTAAATATCACTCATTACTCCAATCGATTTCACGTCCAGGCCCATCCACGTTGAGAACTCCATTGAGATAACACAACTTTTACGGCATGCTGTCCTGCCGCTTCGACGTTTAAACGTTTTATTACTCCGTATATTTAGCGACGTTTTACGGTCTACAATATCTTGGGAAAGACCGCGACAAGAATATTCCACTTCGTTTTGCTTGCGCGGAAAAAAAAACAAAAGGAGAACAACTACCGACGAAATTATATTTATATTTTAAAAATCGTTTCGCGGCTTCGGTGAAATATTTGCTCGCAGTTAAAAACGCGAAAGAATTTCGAGATTATTTAAAGAGCAAAACAATGTGGCCGTGGGGCGGTCGCCAAGCGTTTTGGAGCGATATCGGCGCGGAAACGCCGGACATCTGCGCGACGAGCGCGGCGCGAAATGATTTAAATGGAGCACAGCGTCTATTAATAGCCGAATCGAGGAATTAAAGCGTTGGCCCTCGAGGTGAACCCGTGGATAAAGCTGATCACCACGCTCCGAAATAATGATAGCACTGTTGACCCCTCGACTGATTACGCCCCCCCACTCGCGCACAACTTCGTCGAGATGTTATATATATTTCTTTTTCCTTTTCATGCTTTTCTCCGATGAATTACCTTCGGTCTCTTTGTGCAAGCACAAGTGTCAAGTCGAATCGTTCGATCGTACCATACGGGGGTAGCGAAAGTAACCCTTTATCAGCTGCCTCGAGTTATTTATTATCTCGTCGCGAACGTCGATTGCCGTCACGTGCAGTGTTTTTAATTGCCTGTTGGAAATCAGTGTTCCGCGAGCTCGTCGCAAAAAACATGCCGATTTATCGATGCCGATGACGTTACTAATCATTGCTGTATAATATACAATAGATATCTCATTTGTTACAGCTGTTATCTGATACTGTATTATTACCGCAATTGTTATGGAGGTACATCGAATTCCAGTGGTGTCATTATTTGTCTCGGCTACGGAATGATTTATCGCGGCCTCTGTGGATTCGCCGCGGCCATTAGTTCTCCGAATTAAAAGGAAACGTGCTCGAGCGCAGGTGAACACTCGTCGAACGACACGAACGATATCCGCCGACAATATTGGCCAGCCGCGAAATTCTACATCGCGAAACTGGCACGTTCTACTTAATCCAAAGTAATGTCCGTCATTGACGACACGATCCACTATAAATAGATTTTATCATGAATAATCCTCATGTATCGCGCGTACTCGCGTCGAGTATATTTGCTGCACGCGGGTAAACCGTACGTATTTCTCGCCTTCCATCCATGCACCCGGAGAATCTTCTCTTCCAATCTGGCGTTCCGTTGCACCGTGTTATTTCGAGTCGATACAATCATTGAACAGCGACCATTGATCCTGGGTTAATCGTTTTACCGCCGCTTTAAAAGGTTTCACCTGGCCTACGAGACTCGTAACTCGTCGGATGAAATATAGGTCACCGTGCGTACGGACAATTCGCGAACATTCCCGGGAAACCGAGGGATCCTCTTAATTGTCGGGGAGATGTGTTTAGAATGACGCGAGCTTCTGGTTTAATTGCTCCACGAGGCTGATTATCTAATCAGCGTAATCGTCCCTGTTAATTATCTTATCTGTCCGCGATGGGATCAAATAACTTTTTAATCGCGCCAATGATAGGCACGATGAGATTGAGAGGATCTCTAGGAAGCTGCGAAAAACGAAAATGCAGAGGCAGGTCTGCGTGATTTTGCTTCACGTACCCAGCTGCAGGGATGATAATAAAAATTGGCGAGATAAATCGAACTGACGCGTCGATTCTCACTCGAGTAAAGAAAATCGATTTCGGGCACAAAAAGAAATGTCCGAGAAGACGCCGTACATTTCGCCCTTAAAAAAACCCCCCGAAAGAACCATTGAAAGCGCACCAAAAAAAATTTCCCTCGATAGAAACGCCAAAGAGATATCTTTAAAAAAACGGAAGAAAATTCCATCGACGCTCGGGGATGCGTAATAAATAATACAAAAAAATTGGCCTCCACTTTCGCGATTACCATCCACGATATATCGTTCTCTTCCCCCCTCCGGTGTACACGTCTGCCCCCCTCTAGGAAGCCGATTCCTCCTCTGGTAATGGAGATTGGCGGCGCGTTCGGTTTAGTCGCGTGCCGAGACGCCGTGGAACCAGAACGTTCCTGGCGAAGCTGGCTGTGAAACGCGACTTGCACACAACGAGACCAGACAATCGCCAGCAGCTCCCATCGTCGCGTGATTTCGAAACGTTAAGCCGGACCCGGTTCACCGATCAACCTTCGAAAATACACCTGGTTCGGGCACGCGATCCTCGGCACCGCTTCATTCTGCTCGTCCGCCAGGGACACCTCGCTGGAATTCCTCTGGCGATATCAAGGTTGGAGCTGAACCGAAACCGTGACACTTCGGGCGATCGACGCGGCGAATGTGACCAAGTTCCGAAGATTCGCTAAGATATCTATCGGGGATCTAACGGGAGCCAGTGGTCGAACTGACTGTTTCGACAAGTGCGAGGATTCTCGACGGCTGCGTCGTTGTTTAGACGAATTAGGCTAGAATTGGTGAAATAGTGGACTGATCGTTCGACAAGGACACTGTTACCGAGCGACTGTAGGTTCGTAAAGTGAGCGAAATCAACCTGGACCTCGTGTGACAATCGACATAGGAGGCTTCGTTAGTCTTCCGTTTTGTTTCCAGTGTTTTAAACCGTGCACCAGTTCGAACACATTAGACAGCTTGGTAAAGAGTGTGCAAGTTCAACTGTGCTGCTCCACATACATGTCCAGAATAACAATTGCATATTTATGACTCGTGGGAGAACGTAAACTCTCCTGAAGACAATTCATAGAGAACAGCCTTTGGACTAGATGAAAGAGCCAATCTGAATACATATTTCTATAAACATCTCTGAAGCCATGGTTTCGTTATTTAATTCGAACGTCCGACCAAAGACTCGATGATCTCTTCGAGGAAAATCACTGCAAGATTTTCGAGTGATAAATATCGATCTTAAAACCGACTACCTGCATCCGGTCTCGACTAGAAACAACGGGCAATAGCGCACGTATGCTCGATTACAACAGAGTTATCGGCGATTCGTGGCACGTCGGGACTCGTGTACAACCTGTGTAGCACCGTGAAAAAAGTTTTCGTCGCCGTTTCCGTGTGCTGAATGGCGATCGTGTGAATCACTCGGATCACCTGGCGACAGTTTCAAGTATGATAAGGACAGCAAACGGAACCCCGCGCCACCGTCTGCTTCGTACAGTTGTTACCCGCACCGTGCCCCTTGACACGGTGTTAATATTAGTCACCGGTGATCGTCGAAAAGGTGATTCCTGGGTGTAAATATTTCGTAATCGGCTTAAGCTTCTGTCGCACCGAACAACAGAGTGGAATCGGTGTTGTGAACCATAGTGCGAAACGGTGAGGATTCTCTTGAGGATTTTCATTTCGGGAAACGAAGGATTGTCATGGCACCCGCTGTCACGTTGGACTGGTCAGAGCCTTGCCAGCATTGGAGATATCCAAAATTCTGTCCGTCAGGGCAACAGAAGCATGAGAGGGCGAAGAGCGCCATGGAATTGAGCAGCAAAGAGGCGAACACCGCGTACAAAAAATTCTGCAAATTTCTGCGTGGACTGAGGCATAAGAAACGTAAGTTGAGGGAGGAAATCCGGACAGTTCGGTCGATTTGTATCGGGGCAGCGTGGTCTTCTTGGAACGGGGGCAATAAGGTTTTACTTGCTGTCGTATATTTGTGCGGCTTGCTTCTTCCGATTCGGTCGGGGCGGAAGTCGGACGAGACTGTAAGTGGAATTTCTGTTTATTCTATTGGAAGATTTATTCCGGCGCCCGGCGGATTTCGTTTCTTAACACAGATCACGGAAATTTTGTCGTGGTTTTTTTTCTTTCTGCTTTACGCAATCGCGGTGAGAAATTGTGTCGATTCAAGTTTGAAGTCGATGAATTTATTTTGGGACGAGGGACGAAAGTTTCACGGAAACTTTCTTCTGGATGGTTTATTCATTTTTACGAGAATCCGTGTTCGAATATTTTTGGAGCATCTACTATTGGGAAATGATTTCCTTCAATTGGAGCTTCGAGTTTTCTTCGTTTTTATCTCCTCCCCTCGCGAAGTCTCTCGATTGCAGATGCAACGACATTAATGTATTCGTTGTTTCCACTTGGCGTAACTAGTTTTTAATCCGGAGTTGCACGCTGTATTCGGAATATTTTAAAGCATAATGAACCCCCGGCATCATCGTTCAATTATTCAGCGCTTGCGGTTTATTCTTGCCTGTCAAACGTGTCACTCGTCTCGACGTTGGTTCGTCTTATTTTCGACCCGGCTCGTCCGTGATTCGTCTCGACGATTTCGTTTTATCTTCCGACTCGTTCGCATTGATTAAGAATATATTAACGAAAATAGCCAGTCCGTTGCGATTTAAAACCTTATCGATGTTTTTTTCATTTTTTGCATCGTACGTCATTTAGAAATCAACAGGTCTTCCGTAAACACCGCTTAATGCCGACGTAATAAGAACAATTATAGCAACGACAACCACAATAATACCAACGACAGCGAGAGAATTAGGATGCCTGACATTTTTTTAATAACACTGCGCTTGAAACTTTGCTCAATTCATTTCAATGTAAAGTGAGTGCTGTGCGATCGCGTTCATTAAAAATCGCCCGATGGTATTTGTCAGTCTTTTATACTGTGAACAGCCCTTGCCATTTAACAAGGAAAGGTTATAAATGCGGGACAGATGGGCAAAGAAAGAAGAACTGTTCGACGAGAAGTAATACACTGCGACCCACTGACATTTATACCTTGTTATTCATATTTATTTTTGTTATGCGCATCGACCGACGGAAATTATTTTTTCATACGTCAAGAGGTGGCTACGTCAAACTGACGTAAAAAAAATAAGGAAGAACGAAAAAAAAAATAGAAGAAGAGACGAAGCAAAAATTGTCAAGACATTAAAATTTCCCCGATACACCCGATCCGTTCTCACCTCGGCCCACGATAGTGATTCTCGAGCTTCTACGAATTAAAACGCCCACTGCGTTACGATCATTTCCAGCGTGGCACAAAATCGTACATTATTCTCCACCTTTCCTTTCACAAGTTAATGAAAAATCTCTGTCGAGCGATATTCACAGCTACGTACTGCGGGCATAATTCATTCCACCGCGGAACAATGCCTTCCTCGAAACGTCGGACCATCGGGCATTAAAATTAGACATAGGAAGAAGAAAAGAATATCCAAGAGAGTATGATCGATGTTGAGAGCTTTATTTAGAAGTCGTCGAAGTTTACGTATGAACGACCATTTATCTGATACTGTTGCACGTCGATGCAACAATCGCCCCGCGAGACATCTCCCGCCTCTAAACTCGGAAGTTTCCGCGAGAATTCCGTCGACGGTGTTCCCTTGCACGCGTTAAAATATTTACACGCTCGGCAGAACGCGTTGCAAAGCGTTCAGCCTGGCGCATAGTTGATCAGCGCGCACAGATTCTCCTTTGCTGCGCGATGGAAGGAGGCAATGCCCGTGCTCCTTTAACGCAATTTAAAGAAATCGTGCAGTCTTCATTTGATGACTTGTATGTCATCATTTGTACGAAGCAAATGAAAATGATACTTTCTTAATACTCCGCAATATTGTTCGATAGTTCCGCACGCAACTGAGGACGGCAATATTCACTTTGCTACGCCCATCGCAACGAACATCCGTCTGAAATCAAAGAAAACGCGATTATTCTGCCGCGTGATCCTGCAATCGCTTTGAGCGATGCGCCGATGAACCGGAGCCTGTACACCTAGCTGGTTGCCCTCAAAATGTCACACGTTTGCCATTCCTTTGTGGCCAGGAAAAAAGCTCGAGAATCCCCCGATGCATGCGTAACTCGGCAAAAGGGTGAGGCCAACGTGCACCCGGATCCTTGGTTCGCCGTTGCGCTTTTTGCCGCACGCTGGATTTAGCCGGCCACGATCCAACAGACGCTTTTGCCAGAGATCGCCGACGCTTGACCCACTTTTCGTTGTCTTCCATGCGTCCCTAAGGACCTCACGTTTTGCTCTTGAGAAATATTCTCTGGCCAACACCTTGAGGGAATTTTATTTATTTATTTATTTATTTATTTTTGTTGCTTGCGAGTAGATTCGGGGAAAAGTGAGCTGTCGCTTTTTTGTTTAGACGGCTTCTATTATAGCTCTGGGGCGTCTCTGTTGAATTTGGAATTTTTTCGGACGCTAATTTGAATCACGTAAGAGGTGGCGAGAAATGGCTGCTATTTTGGAGCGTTGGTAATATTCGTAGGTCGACTTGGCACTGTTCTGTCTGCTTGTCTGAGAGATGAGAACTTCACGGTCTAATTGGGCGTTCGGTACTCGAGTTCAACCAGGGTTCCATGATTTTTTAGCAAGGAAAATTAAAAATTGCTGGTACTATTTCCAGTGCTCCAAAAAAAATTCCGACGTTACAGAGACAGATTTGTATTATTCGCCGCCGCAATAAATCGCCCTGCAAAGTACAATACATCGACGGTAAGAAGGATAATAAATATCTTCGCCCGCGTTCGCCCCTGAAATTGTCCGAGTATGATCTAGAAATAAAGAAACAAAGCAACGCTGCCCGTTAATTTACACGTTCACGTCGATCGAACTCTCCGAGCGGCGTCCCAAGAAAGGTTGCAAGAGGGAAGGATACAAAGGACGAGAAAGGGCCGGAGAATCGAAGGGAAAAAGATGTTGGCGAAATGTCAAGAAGTAAAGCATGGTCCACGTGGCATCTTATCGTTGGCTGTGAACGTTTCGAACCGTTCGACGACGGTAAAACCGCGATCGCGACACACTGCGCTGCGTTTCCTGTTACGCCGGGCACCGAATTTTCGGTCCCGATCGTGTTAAAGTCTTGAATTATATAGCACGAGGCTATTTTCAGCCGCGGTTCAATGAGAAAACCGGTCCGTAAACGCGGCGGCCCTCGTATTATCCTACGTCGCATCTTATCAAGGTTATCCCTCTCTCGTGGCTCTGCATCGAGGAATAGAATCGCGAACGTCTACGAGCCGTACCTGTCCTCAAATTGTTATCTTATCCCGGAGCTTCTTCTTTCTCTCTGCATTCTTTATTTCACGTATATAGATTATTTCCGCGATCCCACAGCTTAGCGGGATTTTCTTTTCGTTGCCCTACCTTCGATCCTTTGTAGAGATTGCTGGATAGAAATTGTTCCATTCAGTAGTCGATGATGATTCTAAGGGAGATACGGGAGATACGGCGATCACTGCAATATATGTATTAGTTTGATAATTGATTCTTCAAACTCAAGATATACCGATAACCTTAGCATCTATGTGAGTACTTGCGGTCCTTCTAGATTTCGGGGCTACCCCCTATATTTTTAATATTTTTTTCCCCCCGATAGAATTGCATCCCGCGTAGTTATATCAGTTGCGAATTAAATTTCTTAAATTCTTTATGAACAGAACTCACATATCCAATACGATATTACCGCGAAGACTACAGTTGCGATTCGAATTTCCCCCATGAGAATCCTTCCAGTCAAGATATCGCCTCGTTGACGACGAGACAAATGACAGCCCTCGATGCTACTTTTTCGGCAACAAAACTGCACAGACGATAGCTGTATTTCGGAGCGTCTAGCTATTTTCACGACGTCTATTTCGGCTGTTTGCAGCCTCATCGATCGGTTTTGTTGCAAACTCCTCCGTGTCTGCACTGTCGACATTGTAAATTTCAAGTTTTAGGACTCATGGAGTCTAATCCATCCTTGCGACAGCGTCTCCCTATTTTGGAATAAAAGAAAAGTAAATGAAGAGACGAAGACATTAACCCTCTGAGTTTCACTGTTCATCCAATCCCCGATTACCCTCCCATCCCTCTTTGTACGCGTTGGATATTCAATATTTTAGTCATACACGTTCATATGTACATGTGTTCACAGTTAAACATTGAGGTATATAGTATATATGTATTTTTTTATAGAGTATTCGAAAAATATTAGAATTGTAGGGTAGTCAGTTCTTAACAAAACCCACCTTATCTTCTTACTTTCATTGTACTTTACCATTCTGGTTTTCGCTTGTTTCTATGGGCGGTGTGATGTATAATGCAGATAGGGATGGCAACAAAGTCACAACCGTGGTGGCTACACCTGGTGCTGGTCCGGACCGCCCCCAAGAAATCTCCTATACAGACACTAAAGTAATCGGGAACGGCAGCTTTGGAGTAGTATACCTAGCAACACTATGTGACCCGGAGGAACTGGTGGCCATCAAGAAAGTCCTCCAAGACAAACGATTTAAGGTAACAAAAATTGCAATATCTTTCTCGAGGAAATAAAAAAATTACGATTGATCTTTCATTGATACAAAATTTTGTCTGTGCGTCTTTTGATTAGAATCGCTGTCGGTCTGTGAACGTTCAATGAATTTGATTGGGCGAAATAAAATTTAGTATGAGCGACACATTTGCAGATTCAGTTTCCAAACGAAGCAAGCTGAACTTATGCGGACGTTAAATTTGGATCGGCAATTTTGTTAGCAGAAGTAGCAATTTTTCTAAGCTCCACCCGATCATCAGATTGACCAATTCGTATTCTGCTCCGGGACAAAGCGAGCAGAAATTATAACGTAGACGGTAAATGAAGGTCTGGGTGGAACAGAGAAGGATCCCTTTTCTCCTTGGATCAAGGTATAGGCAGGATCAAAACCTGGCCATTATAGTGATCCTATGATTCGTGGTTGCTCTGACTCTGAAACAAAGGGTCTGCGTTCACAAACCTGTATTTAGAACGCTATCCTAATTTCTTTTTTTTTTTTGATCTAGAAATACATTTGCGAATTCCATAAGTATTCGTTGGTCATTTTTTTCTCTTGGATTCGTACCTGCGTATATCTGCGTGGAATAAAATTAACCCTTCCGTTGGAACTTCCGAGAGAAGTTTGAAAAATGTAATCGAATTAAATTCATAAATTTATTCTACCAGATTTATGCGCTCGAGGAATGACAATCCACGACCCAAATCGCCATATCAGCGATTCTAATTAAAGACCAACAAAACGTTGTGGTTGTGAAATAATCGCGCGAAAGAAGCAGCCCGCGCTAAACGAATTTTCCATTGCTTTTGTGTTCACAGAACAGAGAATTACAAATCATGCGACGTCTCGAGCACTGCAACATAGTCAAGCTGAAATATTTCTTCTACTCCAGTGGTGAGAAGGTAACTATTTCACATTCCATTAAACGAACTCCATCCGACTCTCGATTTTAATTAAACGTATTCTATTCTCAAACGTTCTAATTAGCCAACAAGAAAATCCTTTCTAAATGTTTATCCGAACAGCGTTGCGCGATACGTATACGCGTTTATTACTGTCCCCCTCGTTTCCATTCGAAGCAACCGGGTAATGCACTATGATTTCTTGATAAGCAAACATTTCTTACACCGCGTTCCCATTTAAACAAACGCCGAGTATAAAGCTGTTAGTTTAATGCATGCGACGTTGTTGTGTTATTTTGTAGAACATCTTAAACGCAACTAATCCAGTTTTTCATGTGGACGTAAGTGAACAAGCGAGTACCCAAGTAGTTTTTCTCACGGAGAGATCCTTTTTGAGAGAATTTAGGCAGTTCTGCTTCCATATGTATATATAGCCAGACGAACGACAAAAAACGCTTCACGTTTTCTTGTCCCAGTCAGTCTCGATCATCGTAGCCACATTGAATTCGATTCTGTACCCTGGACCAAAGATCTCGCTCGCTCAGATTAGTTTCCCCCAGAAGTTACCAGAAGATCATACTCGTGGCCAACCTCGCTGTTGTTGCGCTTATCTCGCGGTTGGAACAATGTTGCAACGAGTGTGAATAAAATTTGCAGCCCGCGAATCCTTTCGTACCCTTGCGTTTTTTGGTCCAGGTTACGGTAGCTAACGCAGCTTCGCTAGTTCTAGAAAATAATCTACTGGAATTGTGTGTGCTGCGATTCAAAGGTACCGCAGGTGTAAAATCGCCGTATGAGATTCGACCTGATCAGCGAGACAATCTGCCGTGCTAAAACAATGAATCTGCTTTTTGAACCGCGTGTGCCTTTGATACGACGCATCTCGCGCAGACATTTATCTTTGGCATCGTGCTAATAATATTCCTCGCGGATCTCTTTTAGAAGGACGAGGTTTATCTGAACCTAGTACTGGAATACATCCCCGAAACCGTGTATAAAGTCGCTCGACATTACAACAAAAGCAAGCAGACCATACCGATTAACTTCATCAAGGTAAGTACAGAACAAAAAAATTCCTCAGTTTCCCTTGCACGTGGTAATAAAGAAAAAAAATATTCGAATAACAGAACAACTAAAAAATTGTCCCAAAGATATAAAAGTATTACGAAAATTCCTGCTGTCCAGGAATTCCATTTTGGCGTCCAGTCACTTTACTCCAAACTTAGAATTCACCTGCCACAAAGTACACCTGACCCGTGATTACCTACTGCTATGATTCATCGCGGTTCAAAGAAACAATGTTCCTCGAATCAAGCCCGTTCGGTCATCGTAATTCAACGTGCCGCAATAATTTGCAACTGCAATTGTCTTTACACGTTTCCAGCTGTACATGTATCAACTGTTCCGCTCTCTGGCGTACATCCACTCGCTGGGGATCTGCCACAGGGACATCAAGCCACAGAATCTACTACTGGACACAGAATCCGGCGTTCTGAAGCTCTGTGATTTCGGTTCAGCCAAACATCTGGTCAAAGGGGAAGCCAACGTGTCTTACATCTGCAGTCGTTATTACCGCGCGCCTGAACTGATCTTCGGTGCTATCGATTACACCACAAAAATCGGTACGTTCCTTTCTACGCAATAGTAGAAACGTATTAGAAAGACGTAGAAAGAAATAGTAGTAGACGACAAAATTCTCCATCTGAAAGACATCTCTTGGAATTCTAAGTTTCTTGTAACCAAATTTATGGCGTGCAAAATTCTTTGGATAAAAAGAACAATTCCATTCCGTGATATTTATTGAAATGTTCGGTTTTTTCTTTCGCGTGTCTAATTTCCTTCGATTTTTACAGACGTGTGGAGTGCAGGTTGTGTGATGGCAGAATTGTTACTTGGCCAACCGATATTCCCCGGTGACAGTGGCGTGGATCAATTAGTGGAGATCATCAAGGTCCTGGGTACACCGACACGCGATCAGATACGCGAGATGAACCCCAACTATACCGAGTTCAAATTCCCACAGATCAAGGCGCACCCGTGGCAAAAGGTAGTCCATCACCTGCACAAATTTCTTTTAACGCGGTTTAATATCAGAGACGGTTCCGTCGTGTATCTCTTCCCTCGTGATTTGTGCACGATCCGTCGTTCTCGTGACTAACGAGGGTAACTCGTTGGCCGGTGTAACGCTGACGCGAATTAATTGTTGAAGTTGGTGAAGTTTGCTTCTTTTTTTGTTTAATCTTTTAAATAAAGTTTCAGAATATTTTCGAAAATAAGCAAACGCAGATCCACGGTACGAAAGAATCGATTTTTTTTCTGATTTTTCACATATTTTTTTAAGTAACCCGTAGCACGTCGAAAAATCGCTAAATTATTTCTGGCAGCTTCGAAATTTGTTTACCACCTGTCCGCAAATGTTTGCTCACCCTTGTAAGGGATACTCTGAATGTTGCTAACGATAATAATAAGGTTGCTCGCGGTTTCGTTGCATGAAACCAGATTAATGAACAAAAGAATTGGAACAGAGAAGGAATCGTTGTGGGTAGGGTCTCGTTTCGAAGTCTCGTTCCTTCTAACTAAACACGGTTTTGCCCAGCAAATCGACCGTAATCACATTCATCAACACATGGTTACTCGTGGTTACAGTTTATGCTTCAACGAATGAGTGGACTAAAGTGTTCCACGGAGCACCAAAAGATTAGAGTAAGTGGTCCCCTGTTGAAAGGCAATGTTTCTTTATCATTTATTGGCTGGCAAATATTCCTCTTTTTTTTTCTCTCTAGTTCGTGATTATTACTAACCAGCGCGAGCAACATTTTCAGCGTATGAAAGTGTGCTAAAAAAAAAACGAAAGAGAACACGAGAAAGAAAAGCGAGATGCTATCGAACCAAATCGAACGGAGGACGACGAGCGACCCGAAACTGAACAAAAATATCTGCCTTAACTCACGTGCAGTATCCATTCTTCTGTCGCATAATCCTCATTGCCATTATTATCGTCTTGGATAATTTTCTCATTCTAACAATATTACCAAGCCTTCCGTGTTTCATTCTAAAGAGAAAGGAATTTTCATGTTCCTCGCTATAATCTCTCCTCGGAATCTCGGTGCATCACTTACTCTAATATTCTGGTGGTGAACGAAAGTATTGTCCAGTGTCTTCAGAACGGTATGCAGTCGTTTCTATTGATTCGATATTTTTTTTCTATTCGTTTTACTTTCTTTCGCTTCATTTCTTTATCTTTTTTTAATTGGAACGAGTAACCAGAAGGGCTACCTGCAAAACCTGTTTTTTTTTATATATTTCTATTCATCCCAAGTATATCGGTGGTACGATTCCTATGAATTTTTATTCGTCGTAACATTACAGAATGGTTTTTCTCTGGAAAATTCATTATAGTCTGGTTCGGGCAAGACAATGCGTATTCGAAGAATAAAGTACGTTGTACGTCGTACGAGTCTGACTGTCCCGTGAACGGGCAAATTCCAATCGATAAACATTTATTTGCACTGGAACAAGTTTCACGATCGAATCATCTCGTTACGTAACTTTTAACGCATACAATAACCGACCTTAATACACTGCTCGACCACGAAACTACGAAAATGGACCAAAGAAAATCTTCCAAACGGAACGTGCTGCTGCCGTTTTTTTTATTGCTTTGTATCGTAGGACTTGATTTAGTGTTGCTGTGCGTATTTCCCCAACGGGGGCGACAGATTTTCAGCACAAACGATCGAAATCACGGCGAAACAGAAAATACATGTATCCAGATCTCCCAAAGTTTCGCCGAACGGAAATCTTCGCCTCCGTTGTAATATCTCCTAACAGGGGACGGGGTTCTCACATACAAGTCCCTCTCGTTAACCCATTATTTCTCGCGGTAACAGAAACGTAGCCGCACAACACCCTCCCTCGTTGGTCACAGATTAACAGTGAAACGTGCAGAAACAGATTTGTTTATAATTAAAGAATAAAATAAAATACACACACACACGAACGATTTATAAAGAAAAAGTTATATTGAAACAGGAAAAACGATGTTTCCAGGTGTTCAGGGCACGCACGCCACCGGAAGCGATGGAACTGGTGGCAGGTTTGTTGGAGTACACGCCATCCGGCCGACTCACGCCACTGGAGGCGTGCGCCCATCCGTTCTTCGACGAACTTCGGGAGCAGGGCACGCGACTGCCGAACGGCCGGGAGCTTCCACCGTTGTTCAATTTCACAGAGTACGAGCTGCGGATTCAGCCGTGTCTGAACTCGACCCTGAAGCCGAAATACACGCCAACTTCAGATAATCCTGGCGGCCAGTCGGAACCGGTCGCGGGGAGTAGCGGTAACTGTAGTGATAATAACGTGAACACCAACACATTGTCCACCTCGAAGAACACAGATCCCGGCCAGTCGAACATGGCTTAAGCTGCTTTCTATTTTTAAACATTTATTACACACACGGAGAGAGAGCGAGAGAGCGAGAGAGAGAGAGAGAGAGAGAGAGAGAGAGAGAGAGAGACGAACACAAAGTAGAAGAGAAAAAAAAAATGAAAAACAAAGCGAGAATTCACGTGTTA
The DNA here is from genome assembly GCA_963667235.1 of Nomada lathburiana. Classification (NCBI taxonomy): domain Eukaryota; kingdom Metazoa; phylum Arthropoda; class Insecta; order Hymenoptera; family Apidae; genus Nomada; species Nomada lathburiana. The sequence continues at coordinate 8,235,397 of OY763909.1, forward strand.
GAAATTAGCCTTAAACGAAAAACAGAATGAAACAAAGAAAGAAAGAAAATGAAAACGAGAAAAAAATGAAACTACAAGTTGACGGTAGATCGTGAACAAGAAATGTGACAGCAAGAAGATTGTATATCTTCTGAGGAGGATGTCCAGAAAAACAGAGATACAGTACACACACACACACACACACATTTACCCCACCAAATCCCCAGACAGCCCCACCCCCAACCCCCGCACCCTTTGAGGTTGTACATTTCTTTTCGTTCGAACTCGATGCAAATGGCGATACCTTGTAGGTCTTATTTCTTTTCCTTTTTTCAGCTTTGTTCGCTTGAAACACGAACGATGACGGTACATATTGCATGTATACATATATATGTATAATATATGTCAATATTATATGTATAGTATGTATATATATATATATATATATAATAATTATTATTATTATTAAATGATAATGGCCCTACCCTTTGTAACGGGTTCGCCTGTGGACACCGATTCTCACAGTGGCGTGCGCGAACGCTTGATTGCCACCTTATTGCCAAAAACGTAAAAAAAAAAAATTCAATTCTGTGTATATATATATATATATATTATAGGAACACTGGCTCGTAACCTCCTTAAACGATAACTTGCTATAAACAAAAAAGGAAGAAAGATGCAAAAGAACAAAAAAAAAAGCAAAAAAAAAATATATGACCGCGAAGTTTTTTCTAGTTGAGAGAAGAGGAAGAAGAGGGGAAAAAAATAAGGAGCGATGTGTCATCTATCGATACATCGTGTCCAAGTAGCGCGTTTTACGTCGCTTGCGTCGTCGTCGTCGTTATTTCATCATCGAGGCACATAGAGTACATACACGAACACAATTACAACACGCCCACACACGTACACGAAAGATCATCGCGCGACTAGAATGTGAGAGAGCAAAAAAAAGAAATTGTATAGAATCGTCTGTTTGATCTCAGAGACCGGATAACGATGAATTAAACGCGATTCCATGGAGAAATGGTGAACAAGTAAGAGATGTTTTATATTATTACTATTATTATTATTAATATTGTTATTATTATTATTATTATTATTATTGATTCGAATTGTACTGTGCGAAAGAACTAGCGTGGTGTCGCATTTGGATATATACATATATATATATCTGCATACATATATATATATATATATATTTTTCTCTTCTTTGCATTATTCTGTTCAAAATTCAAGCGTCGACCGACGATTTTGTTTTCGTCAGATAGGGAAGAAGATAAATGAAATAATAATAATAATAAAAATCGACTGATACTAATTTTTCACGCGGAGAATCTCACACAAGGAGCACACGACACGTACACATAATAATAATTTGCGTGCACAATCTCTATTTATCGTAAGGCAAATTTCCGCGACGCGGGACATGCCGGGATCATCGACCCGGCGCGAATAGCAAAATGGAAAAAAGGAAACAAAAGAAAGAGGGCAAAAAAAGTATAGAAAAAGAAAAAAAAAACAGAGAGAGATTACGAAATGTTATTAAAGACGAGGGAGTATCTTCGAATGATTTCTCGACGAAAACCGCGACGGAAATTTCTATTATTGCATTGTATAATCCCTAAACACCGCATTGAAAGGCAGAGGAAAACTCGCTAAACTCAGTTCGTGCCTGTTCGTGTCAGTCATAATCTGGGGAAAATCTAGAATCGGCCGGATATCTTTAACAAGCGAACGCCTCGCTGTTCCACAGTAGTATATTCTATTCGTTCATCGAATCGACATTGTTATCGATCATCGCAAGAGGCCACTGTTGTATTATTTCTGTCGCCAGTTGGATCACGGACCGACCCTCGGCTTGAAAAGCCGAGCGAATCATTTCATTCCTCGCGACGAACCTCTACGTAAATCTAGAGAATGTTCCTTTTTTTTTTAATTGTACACGCGTATACAAATACAAATACACGTACACAACGCACTCACTCATTTGCGCGCTATCCTTTCGACGTTTTCGCCTTCTTTATTCGTTTCTTCTTTTTCTTTCTCTCTTTCTTTCTTTCTTTCCATTCCTTTCCATTCCTTTCTTTTCTCGCGTCAAGCTCCGAGAACGAACACGATTAGCTTTGCCGATCGAACGGTTCTTCTTCGTACAAAGTTGCGCGAGGATCTTTGAATTGTCTTTTGGGGGTAGTTCTTCAACTCACCCCCGTTCAAACGTGATGCGTGCCGTACCAGTAGACGACGAACGAGCGATACGGAAAAAATGTACGAGAATTTGTTGCGTTTGTACTTCTTTCGAAACGTCGAAGGATTAAAAAGGAAAAGAAGAGAAGACGAGAAATGAAACCCTGTGCAGCTTGGGGTATGCCGCGCGTGAATTTAGCCGCCGTTTTGCACGTTTCTACATATCATGATATCGCGTCGCAAGAAACCACAGAAGGGAGGCTGTCGATGAGAAGTGATTTCATTTTTCCAATTCCTTTAGTTTGTTTTTTTTTTCTTCTCTTTTTTCCCGGGAAGGCTCGAGCGTTGGTTGGGAGAGTGAGAGAGAGAGAGAGAGAGAGAGAGAGGCAGAGGGATGGAGAAAAAAGAAGAAGAAAGAGAAATTGGGAAATAGAAAACGGGGAAAGAAAGGAAACAAAATGACAGAGACAGAGAGAAAGGTGAAGTATGAGTGGAATGGTGTGAAAGTGAACACGTGTGCGAGAAATGATAAAAACATTCGTTTCAGAATTTTATCAACGTTGATGTAAATGTAAAGTAAGTTTTTTTTTTTTTTTTAACGATTAACAAGAACCATGTTTTTCCTCTTTGCTGAAACGTGTTAATCGCTTCGCCGAGACGAGCATTAGGTAAATTTATCGATTTCGATTTTTTGCTTCTCCTTTCTTTTTCCTCTAGTCCGAGCACGCGATTCAAAGAAGAAGGGGAACGCGTTGCATATTTTTACTCTCCTTTTTCATTTCGATCGATATGCGGAATTAAAGGATCGCATCTTTCTTGCATTGCTGTTTATCCGCCGCCCCCACCCCCCCATTCCCCCCTTAAATAGCGGAATTAATTTGTCAATTTAATCTCGGCAAATTGATTCGCCAATCGTGTACAAATCCGTTCTTATTTTATTAGATCGTTTACAACAAGTAACCGTAGTAATTGTAACATTTTTTATTCTTCCCCTCGTTCTTCGAAGAAATTAAACGAATAGAGCAAGAAAATGATATTCACACCGATGTCTTCGATCACGCCATTATTCCCACGTCCGCCCGACACTCTGTAATGGTGTTATTCGTTCTCCCCTGATTCGAAGGGAGCGTCGAAATGCGAGCTCCCGAAGACGCTTCAGGATGCTCGGGACAGACAGTTACACTTAATCGTACAGTTTCCGAGTTTGTGTTCAAAGGGGAGAGGAATTATCGTAGGATAAAGTAACAACTCTGTGCTCGACCATTTATGCATTGTCCTCGCCTCGAACGCAATTTTTTTTTAACGCGACGAGAAAGAAGGAATTGCGTTTAAGAGAAAGCGAAGAGAAGAGAATGATAGATATATGCATATATAAATGAGCGGTCCCGAATCCACCTGTGAAAAAGAAAAAAAGAGAAACGGGCCGAGCAATGCGAGGCGAGGAAGAGATGAAAGGTGTCGTGAAACGCATTCGAACGATTGACGATCGTGAGATGATCGCTCACGGCTTGAAATATAAATTGTTGGTTATTTGTCGTGATTATTCTACTAATAAAGAAAAATTCATCGATTCAATCTCTGAATGTCCAGTCTTTCTCATGCTCTGCGTGTATGGCTGCGTGCTCGAAATACTATGCATTTCAGCGCGGCACGAAAGAAGAGAACGGTAAAAGTCGTAGGGAAGAAGATTGGAAGACGAACCGATCATCATCATCATCATCATCATTGTTGTCGTCGTCGTCGTCGTCGTCGTCGAGAAAACAAAAAAAAAAGAAAGAATAAGCAATAGATTGAAGTAAACGATAGTTTTGTTTCTTTTCTTTTTCTTTGGTATTCCATTCGAGAGGCTTGTATCATTACTCGAGCAAGAAGGAAAGAAAAGCACACAGAACACACGTAAAACACAGACATTTCTGCAGAATATATAGTGAGGAAAGAATATTGGGGGGGAGGGGGAGCCCGTGTAAAATAATGAAAGTCTATATATATAAATACTTACATGTGTGTATATATACGTATACCGTAAATATATAGATATATACATACATACGTATATATAATTAAATTACGTATAAATATATATATAAATATGCAGATTAATTTTTAACCGTAGCGACTAACGAGATTGCTGCACCGTTGTAAAGAAAAGGAGAGACACAGAGAGAATGCTTGAGAGTGTGTACTTGAACGAGAGAACAAAATTGGGGAGGGGAGAGAGAAATGATTTAGATCGAGAGAAAGAAGAGAGAGAGAGAGAGATGAAGTGAAAATGAATAATTGACTCTTTGAAAACAACTATACTCGTCGTTTGCCTGACATTTTTCATCACCGTTACCACTTCAGAAACCACCAGATTTTTTTGTCCTTTTCTTTGTCTTCTTATTACTATCATCATGTCGCACCCTTTCGAATCATCTAGTAAATAAATTGTAATAATTGTGTAAAGAAAGAATTAATAAAGTAATTTAATATGTATATATATGCATATATGTATGCGTGTGTGGTGTGCATATGTATATACGTCGAAAGAGAAGAAAAATAATCGCGAGAGGTGTATAAGCATACATTCTCCGTATATTATATATTTATTCGCCGCTATATCGTTCCGGCGAGTTTATTAGAGAAAGGCTTTTCTCTCGTTGGCCAACGCTAGCGAAACAATTTTTTTTTCTTTTTTTTTTTACGTTCGACCCCATGTTTCCGACGAGGAAAAACGATTTTCCCTGTGACTGCAGAAAATTGTCTGATCGCACGTGGAAGGAGTATCGATGAGAAATGCCTCGTTGAAATCATTGTACTTCGAAGTTCGAATAGAAATTCCGAATACGGCTGATCATAATGATCCGAGTAGCTATTTCTAATTGCTGGGGGAAAAGAAAGAAAGAAAGAAGTGTAATTCTTTCCGTCGGATTCACGGAGATGGACCATTAATGAAGAATAATTAAAGCCAAGTATATATATACTTCGAAGATTGTTTCGTTCGAATTGCACGTTTTGAACGATCGTGGCAAAAGTAGTTATAGTTAAGCACTGTATATGTCCGATAATTGTACGCTTGAACAAATGGCAAACGCTTGAATTACGATTGAATTATTATGTTAGTTTTGTTGTTACGATCTTTTGTCGATTTGTATCGCCTTTTAATTCATTCAACCGGCAAGCGGATAAATCGGCGACGATGAATAAATCACCAAGCGAGATGGTAAATTTTTTGTATTTATAAGTTCGTTTCGTTTGTGGAACAATTATGAATGCTTTTAAATTGTAAGAGTGATTAATTTAATACGAAATTCGTCGATAGGTAGAGGAATGGATATCTTTTTTTCACTAATTTCTCGATTGGATGTACCTCTGTTACGAGTCATTTCAAATGATATTTTTTTTTTTTTTCTATTTTAGAGAGCGTATGTAAATTTTCAACGACGAGGAAACGTGACGCAATAAAATTTCGTATTAAACATCACGTGTTATACACACAGGCTCAATGTATCAATATTATTTGTACACCTTGAAAATTAATATCGTTCTGCGATGGTGACACCTCTACCGTCTCTTACGAATCATGCTCTATCTCATTCCGAATAGCCGCAAATCGCATTCTAATTAGAAACAATCTTGACGACGGATACTTCCAATGAAAGTTTCATCGATTTTCCTCTATTCTTTAATCGTCTAACAGAAGCAATACAATTCATCCGACTCGGAGCACAGAGCTTACAATATCTCTCGAAACTGTATCGAAACGTTTCACCTTTTCCGGCCCATGTTCAGAACTTGCGGACCCGACACAAGTCGCATCTGCACGGTTTAAATTAAACAATTATTAGGACTCGGATCACCCTATTTCTATCTATCCCTATTTCGATCGCCCAAACGAGAACCGTACATGTAAAAAAAAAAAAACAAATGGAATGACAGAGAAGAACAAGTAACCATTTTTACCTAACACTTTTTCGACGACAGTCGAACGAAAAAGCCAGTGCAAGGGATAAAAGAGACGAGGGCAAAAAAAAATACGAAAAAAAAAAACTTCGAGATTGTTAGTGGAGAATTTTATAGGCAGACCTTATACACACAGGATGAAATTTTTATAAGCTTTTTACTTTTGCACCACTAGCGATTCTGTCCGTAACCCACTCACTTTCTCGCGTTTCTACCTGCACACAATGTATGTAAAGGTAAGAAGCGGCGGACCTATCGAAGAACGATCGATAACAATTGACGACACTTGTACTCTATTTTCAATAGCAGAGAGACACTCTGAACGATAGGATCGTAATATTCTTTCGGGCGAATACCAGTGGCAATACAAGTGGTAACATTAGCCGAGGCACTTGCTGCTTCAACGATACACGATAGTCGAGACAGACGCGCGTGCCGTTCGTCCCGCGATTTTCCACTTGGAATCGCTTTTTGTACGAGACGATTTCTTTCACCCTCCCATGTGTATCCATGTACGCTTGCAGTACACGCTTCCTAGGACTATTACGAATGTATGGGACATCCTCTTCAGAAGTATCGTTTGCCTACTTGGCCAACGGTAATCGACCATTAGTATCTGAGGGAAGACGTTCCTCGATTTGGAACCGCGCGTCCTCTGCGTGAATCGTTCGCGTTATTCTTGTAAAGTTCTTCTTCATCCAGTCGAATTTGTTCCTCGAGTGGCCCCGAGAACGCTCGAGGACACCCGTTATTCGATGCCGCCATTCTGATGAGTGGCAACTGGATCCTCTTCCCCGACTATAACGCTCTCTGATTTGTTTGAATGTAGAAGACACGGTGAAAAATATCGCGTAGAATTAATGGAAAATCAAGGGCAAAGGAATGCAGAAGAGGAACGGGCGTGACTATAAGGCCAATTGCGAGGACTGTGGTGTTATAGTCGCGTAATGTAGTCGATGTGATATAAAACATCGTCTGTAAAATGAGTGTTTACCCCTTCCGGTATGGCCGCGTGCTATAGTCACTCCTTCGCCTGTGAATCAATTGTAGACACGGTTTTTCGAGTGGACAATTATACCCGACAGTCTCGACTATGTCTGACTGTTTCAACGGTGTATCATTGACTATAGTTCGCTCTTCTAGATCTACGTGGCGACTATAATCGCCATTCTATGCTCCCATCGAGTGCAGTCATCTATCTCGCGTGACTGTGAATGACTGTAAGTCATTTGGTGTCTAGGAAAATGAGAGTGAATCGATCGTGGATCACTTTGTACGCCGATTGTAGTCGGTGATCTATGCTCGTGCAGTAACTGTAATCGTTGAATATACTCCGTAAACGGTTATAGTCCGCAAACTGATGTCTTTCACTTAAGTTTAACTCGTCGACTATAGGCGACGTCGTCTCTTGGGTACTTACTTTAGACAGCAAGTCGGCTATAGTCGATCCAAGCCATTATACGCTTATTTGAGCAACAAGCTGAGCATAGTCAACGGTGAATCGTAATATTTAAGACCTTTCGGTGACTATAGTATCAAATAATATCACCCGTGCTTGTTCGAACTGTCGCGCGAACGATTATAGTCAGCAAGTTTGGCCGATTAGCTTTTGCTGACCGTAACCGGACACCATTTTCAGGCGTACACTCTCGTTCACACGAACCGATGATAACTATAATTACACGCCGCGAGCTGTAACAAACTCGTTTTTACTTATGCATACCATGTAAAGTAAGGAATGAAAAACGTCCATAAATTGCACTACTGATCATCGATAGCACCCGTTCACCAGCAAATTATAAAACGCCATACCGAAAGGGTTATCGCTCACTCGCGAGCTACACCTAGGGAGAAACAAAAAATTATGTTAATATTGCATAGCTATTACGCGAAGGGGACACTTACCGAAACGAAGCGTGTCGGTGGAAGATTTGCGGGGACGAAGAGACGGGAGGAAACGAGAAAGAAATGAAAGAATGCGGAAGGGGGGACTGTTAGCGTAGGTGTAACATTAATTAAGACGAACGTGCCTCGATCCAGGGTGGACAAAAAGAAAAATAAGGATCGAGGAATGAGATGAGATGAGAAAAGAGAGAGGAGGCGAGAAGAGTAACGAACGTGTGGCTGTGTGCGAGCGAGACAGAGTGCCTGATGCGTGTGAGATAGATGATACTCGTTCGCTGATGAGTGAAAGAGGTTTGGGGTGTCGGGGGGTGGAGAATGAAATTGTAGCATGTACATACATATATACATGTGTGTAATGTATAAAGTGACAGAGCGCATATATACGAATATGCATATGTATGTATAGGTAATTTAAAAGAAACAGAAAAAAGAAAAACACGACGACACTATATGCGATTATTAAATGGAAAAGAAATTAAATGAAAAAAGAAAAAAAAACCACTAGCGAACTCTTACTACGGTATTGCTAATATTAACGAGAAGATTGTCACCGACTTACTTCGAGTTATTAAAGAAATGAAATTCTCTATGAATCTTAAATAGTGTCTCTACACCGACGAGTCGCGATGATCGAAATGAGCATCGTACGCTTCGCTACCGTTTCACATACGTCGGGTGTTTTGAGTTTTTACACGGTTCTCGCAAACGCGCGAGAATTAGTCGAAGATCGGTAATTGTAGAAGATAAATCAGTGGATGTGTTTTAAGCGAGGATCGAACGCCTCCATTCCTACGGAGACTCTATATGATAATATGATTATTATTATTATCATTATTATTATTATTGTAGATTTTGTGGTTTATTTAACAATAAAACGATAACGTTAACATACACTGCGGTTTCATTGGAGGCGATCTCGCTGAATGGTGAAAAGGACGCGCCAGTAAGTATACAACGGAAAGCCCGTTCGATTAAGCATTTACTTCATAGAACGTGCGAAGTAAATATACATGCATACATCGGTACAGAAATTCTTCCCGCTTGATGACATGAACCGTGAAAAATTTCATTCCCGCGTCTCATTTTTGTTTTGTTTTTTTGTCGATTCATTGACATTCTTGCTCCCGCGTCTCTGCGACTATCATTCGAATCGTAAATGGTAAATCCTACGTTCTCATTTGATCCGACAGCCCGGACGTTTGCACGAGGTGCTCGGTTCAACTGGAACCGATGGAAAAATGAGTTACAAAACGAACCGTCGTTTCGAACGATCGATCGATCCAATTCGACTACCTCCGAACGAATAACATAGATACAGCGGTATTAATTTTGATTAGTAGACATCAACCGAGAAGGACCTTCCTCATCATCGCACAACTGACAACCTCGTCCCCGTCTCTCGATTCTATACACTTCCGGCTGCAGAGGTACTGCAACAAGGGTAGTCGATACTTTCCGCAGAAGTCGACGAACTTCACGTGCTCCACTCTGTTGTTGAAGAACACCCCTGTAAAGCGAAATCAAATGAATTGGCCGAAGCGTGCGAGATATTGCGCGACACATTGTGCCCTGTGGAGATACAAGCCTCCGTGCGTACCCGCGCGCGTTTCGCTTGGCGTATGAAAAAGTATGCATTCGCGATAAAACGGTTGCATCCCGCGATAACGCGGCCGATAGCGGCGAAGAAAAAATCGATGTCGCGAACGCTAGTTACCAATGGAACTTTGAACTAGCCACTGACCTTTACACTTGGGATTGACGCAACGGTGGCCGCTGTTCAGATACTCCACCAGGTTTCTCGGTACGCTTTCTCCGTCGTATCGGATGTCGATGGTCTTGATCACCCTGGCCGCCAACTCCAACAGGGACGGAGGATTGTGCGTCATGTCCGAGACGAATCTGACTACCAACGGATTATCCCTGAGGGATAGCTGAACCGAACAAGGAGAACAAAGGAATGATCGTCCGTAGAGGTGTCGCGACATTTCGTTGCTGAATTTTTCAAACACGATACCTCGGTCAGGCATCTCAGGGTGATGATCTCGGTGGGTAGTGTCCTCAGTCTGTTCTTGTGGAGCAGCAACGACTTCAAGTTCGTCAGCTTCGCTATGGTGCTTGGCAAACTTTCCAGCATATTGTCGCAGAGGGCCAACGCTTGAAGGGACTTCAACTCGCCCACGGTGGACGGCACTTCTGTCAATCTATTGCCCCCCATTGATAGCACGTGCAATCTGCAATATGGAATATCGTTCGTTAATTTCCATTCACCTCCCCGGCGAATTACCCGCGTTCGTCAGACACTCGGCACAACGAATGTATCGCTCGAAATGGCAATATTGAATTAGGCATTAGCCAAAGGCCAAACACCGGGGACAGACGAAACAAGCAATACCTTTGCAGTTTCCAGACATCTTTGTTGATCTCCGCGATGTAATTGCCGCCCAGATAAAGATACTTGAGATCCGCCAGGTCCAGAATTTGTTCGGGGAAACATGTCAGTCTATTCCCGCTGAGGTTCAGCTCCCTCAGGCCGGATATCTTCTCGAAGCTTTTCGGCAGGGAATCGTTGGAGAAATTGTTGTACTTCGCCACCAAACAGGACAGTGGACAGTCTCCGAGGGATTCTGGCAGCTGGTGCAAGCCACAGTTCGATATGTCCAGGGATTTTAAATTCGTGAATCTGCCTATCGTTGGCGGAATGTTGGACAGCCGATTCTGATGGAGCAGCAACGTGTCCACGTGATCGGGACACTTGGCGTTCACGAAGTGTTCGTTCAGCAGCTCGGTGTTCAGCATCAGATAGGACAGGTCCAGGGTCTTGGCGCTGGAATCCGAATCGCTGGAGTCTGACGTGTAGCTCTCCATGAACGTGGTCTAAGAACTTTCCAATCAATTATGTAAGAGCCCCCTGGAACAGAATGGGAGCCCGTGACTGCTATTGTTTCATGTAATTGGCATTTTCCAAGAATTTCGAAAGAGGTAGAAGTAAAAATCTGACGAGCTTGATACCGAGTAATTAAAAATTCCAAACGGATTCGTAGAATAGCCTGTGAATTTGTTTATAGTTTCGTGTAAACCTTCGGGTAACGATACGTTGCATCGTGATCGATAGTCAAGAATGGATTTTCACTTTGTTACTCTCCGTTGGATTTCCAATGGGAAATTGTGGAGATATTTTTAGATCGAATATCATTATTAATGTGAAAAAGCAAACGAACGGAAAGCGACTTTCATTAAACCGCTTTATCGACAGACAGTGCTTGCCTGCACGTCAATATCTGGTTATGTAAAGAACGAGAACGGGGAAAACGGGCGCATTTATTGACAATCAGCATTCTCCGATTTAAGAAAGATAGAGATTCTGTGCAAATAATGACTTTCTGTTCTCCGAATGAAGCATTGAAGATATTCTGGGTCAAGTTGGTTACAATGTTGCTTCCAATCGTAATCCTGTGACTAAATGATATATACGTAACAGATAACAAGAAATTCATTTAATTAAACGAACAATATATTTCTCGTATTTATTACGTTTCTAATGCATCGTTCATTTAACAATTCAGATCGTAAACCCGATCCCCCTGAGTGAGTGTGTCGAGTGACATGCTTCAATTCAATGGAAAGTTAAGAATTTATTCGATAAGCCGTATCACATGCATTCAGCAACAGAGATATAGTGGCATTTACATATTCATATTTTGTGACGACTGATAATGGACCTAACAAGTAGTTTTTCAAGCGATTTAAATGATGATATGCTTATTTTTATCACGTTCATGCGTGATCATTCTCTGAACGTTATTTGTATTATAGCACTGGCATACATATTTGTGAAACGTTGAAACAAGAGGCAAGTTACTTTTTATTTGTGACCGAAGGTTGCATAATTGCAATGGATAAATGTGTTTGCTGGTCGAACTATGTTTACATATTTTTAACTGATCAAAATTGTATAACATAATTCGGACGGACGAAGATACCGCATTTGACATATAAAGGCCTTTATTGGGAAAATAAATGCTAATTTAGCAAGCATTCAATCAATTTGATTATACATATTATTAGAGTAATTCAATGGGATTACTCCAACAAATTCTGTGGATCTTAGATGTATTAGCAAAATACATTTTGCGTGATTTGAAATATTGGTTTAGTTTTTAGATCGTTAAAGTAGCAAATACCAATATTATAAATTTCTATCTGATGACTAATGTTACATTGTTTATACTTATAGCGCAGAAAACTGCTTATCTTCATTTTATAACAGCGGAGGAATATTTATTTATTGTAAAAACGCAAATAGATATCGTACAATATTCATTTGTCTAATACAAAGCTAAATAATATTACTCAAATATCAAGTAAGCTTACAAAAGATCTAATATAATTCTTCGCGCCCCTGTTATCCATCAAGAATTCCTCAACTTCCGGTGCAACCATTTTTTCTTCAAGAAGAATACGATGCCATTTTTTCCTTTAACAACTGCATTCAAGATTGTACACATTTTCCAGTCAAGAACAATACTTCAAAGGAATAAATTCTCTGCATAGGGCAAAAAGATTACCAATTGATCTGTTACAAATTTACACTAATAAAATGGATTACCGCTTCGATGTTAAGAATGTCATGTGACTTCCCTTATTCTGAAGAAGCCACCAGTGTTATAAGATCGCAATAGTAGATCGAATTATCCATGTTATTTGATATAGGTGTGAACCTTCCAATGGTTTCAACTGTTAATATCAATATCCGTTTAATTTATTTCCCTTACCTCGATACTATTTCACTTCTGGTTACTCCTCGGAAAGTTTTCCCCCCTCTCTAAATTGCTTAAACCTTTCTGTCGTTCACTGAAAGCCTTATGGTACTAACTAAAGAGAAACTGGACCGCACGATCCGCTCGAGATGTGCGAGCTCGAGGTTCGAGACTGAACTACATCTGGTTTTATCAGTTCCCTTTATAAGTTGCTTCGGAAGCGCTTACCATCGTGACCGCGAGTTAAATCTCAGTGCCGTTGCAATAAGCGGGCGACACATAATTAAGAAATTATAGATTCTACAATTTGTAATACATCAAAACAATTATTTCATTTAGTGGATATTCCATAAATTTGAATATTCCCTTCATTAAATGATATTAATTTTAATAAGTTCTACTAAATTCGAATTAAATGTAAAATCACGATTGTAATAAATAAATTACATACGCATCAGTTGCACACTTGCTATAATTTAAATTTAGAAGTATCTACGTAATACCTACTTAAATAATTATGCAATTTGTACTGTGTGCATTAGTTTGAATAAATATACACCGAACGAAAGTAACTGTTTTTTTGTTATTAACAACTCCTTCGATACAACTGTGCCCAAATCCTATTCTTTAAACACGGAGTAATGAGGCACGACTTCAATTGCATTTTTAAAGCGGAAAACCATATATATAGATGAAGCGCTTGGAATGAAGGTAAAGGAGGCTGCTACACGACAAAATACGATTTATAAATGCTGAATGCACGGTTCATTTGTAATAAACAATTTAACAATTCGCTTAAGAATTGCACCGAAGCTATACCCGAGGGGTGATACAATGGAGGATCAGATTGTTCCTCGAACCGAGAGCTTTAATTTGAGAGGTCGTTGATTAAAATCGGCCCGGCAGAAGCCGAGATAATTGAATTTGTTTAAATAAATTATAAACAAATGCGATTAATGCCACTTCCTGGCGTGCTACATCAATGAACATTGGACATAACTTAAAGCTAGCGCCATCAGCTACCATCTCCAATAGGTGGGACAATTATTCCTTGTGCAGTTCATTTGTTATAAACAATTAAACAATTCAAATTATTATTACGGCCAACTGCATATAGTTACAGCAACGGGGTATTTTTTATCCTGTAACTTCTTCGTCCCCCCTTCTTTTGAGACGTAGTTGAATAAAATCGGCCCAGCCGAAGCCGAGATAATTGAATTTGTTTAACGAAATTATAAACAAATGCTATTCTCTCGGCTTGTAGAGGCGTGACATCAATGAACATTGGACATAAATTAAAGGTAGCAGCATCAGCTACCATCTCCAATAGGTGGGAGCAATATTCCATGTGCAGTTCATTTGTTATAAACAATTAAACAATTAAAACTATTATTACGGCCACCTCCAAATAGTTAGAGCAACGGGGTATTTTTTATCCTGTAGCTTATTCGTTTCCCTTTCTTTTGAGATGTCGTTGATTAAAATCAGCCTAGCCGGAGCCGAGATAATAATTTTTTAAAATTTTGTCGGTAACGATATGTCGAAAACGGTACAAGTGGCGCCATCTCGCGTTTGCGGCCTTTTTCGCAGTTTTCCGCACCGCCAAAACCGAATTCCTGGATTACATCGTTATTTTAAACAATTGCGTTTTTCCCGGCTTCTAGTGCGTATTTCTTAACCGTACTTGTCTTAAATTAAAGCTACGAGCCATAGCTCCCTCCTCCTAAAGTTGCAACAATATGGCATTCGTGGTTTAAAAGTTATTAACAATTGAAAAATCGGCAATAACGCACTCCGGGTCACTGCAATTATCTCGGCTCCTGGAGGCGCTAGATTAATGATCGGGTGCTTAAAATGAAGGTAAAGGGTGCTGCTACACGACAAAATAAGAGTTATAAATGCTGAAAGCACGGTTCATTTGTTATAAACAATTTAACAATTCGTTTAATAATTCCAACGAAGCTATACCCGAGGGGTGATATAATGGAGGATCAGATTGTTCCTTGAACAGAGAGCTTTAATTTGAGAGGTCGTTGATTAAAATCGGCCCGGCAGAAGCCGAGATAATTGAATTTGTTTAAATAAATTATAAACAACTGCGATTACTGCCACTTCCTGGCGTGCTACATGAATGATCCTTGGGCATAACTTAAAGCTAGCGCCATCAGCTACCATCTCCAATAGGTGGGACAATTATTCCTTGTGCAGTTCATTTGTTATAAACAATTAAACAATTCAAATTATTATTACGGCCAACTGCATATAGTTACAGCAACGGGGTATTTTTTATCCTGTAGCTTCTTCGTCCCCCCTTCTTTTGAGACGTAGTTGAATAAAATCGGCCCAGCCGAAGCCGAGATAATTGAATTTGTTTAACGAAATTATAAACAAATGCTATTCTCTCGGCTTGTAGAGGCGTGACATCAATGAACATTGGACATAAATTAAAGGTAGCAGCATCAGCTACCATCTCCAATAGGTGGGAGCAATATTCCATGTGCAGTTCATTTGTTATAAACAATTAAACAATTAAAACTATTATTACGGCCACCTCCAAATAGTTAGAGCAACGGGGTATTTTTTATCCTGTAGCTTATTCGTTTCCCTTTCTTTTGAGATGTCGTTGATTAAAATCAGCCTAGCCGGAGCCGAGATAATAATTTTTTAAAATTTTGTCGGTAACGATATGTCGAAAACGGTACAAGTGGCGCCATCTCGCGTTTGCGGCCTTTTTCGCAGTTTTCCGCACCGCCAAAACCGAATTCCTGGATTACATCGTTATTTTAAACAATTGCGTTTTTCCCGGCTTCTAGTGCGTATTTCTTAACCGTACTTGTCTTAAATTAAAGCTACGAGCCATAGCTCCCTCCTCCTAAAGTTGCAACAATATGGCATTCGTGGTTTAAAAGTTATTAACAATTGAAAAATCGGCAATAACGCACTCCGGGTCACTGCAATTATCTCGGCTCCTGGAGGCGCTAGATTAATGATCGGGTGCTTAAAATGAAGGTAAAGGGTGCTGCTACACGACAAAATAAGAGTTATAAATGCTGAATGCACGGTTCATTTGTTATAAACAATTTAACAATTCGTTTAATAATTCCAACGAAGCTATACCCGAGGGGTGATACAATGGAGGATCAGATTGTTCCTTGAACAGAGAGCTTTAATTTGAGAGGTCGTTGATTAAAATCGGCCCGGCAGAAGCCGAGATAATTGAATTTGTTTAAATAAATTATAAACAACTGCGATTACTGCCACTTCCTGGCGTGCTACATGAATGATCCTTGGGCATAACTTAAAGCTAGCGCCATCAGCTACCATCTCCAATAGGTGGGACAATTATTCCTTGTGCAGTTCATTTGTTATAAACAATTAAACAATTCAAATTATTATTACGGCCAACTGCATATAGTTACAGCAACGGGGTATTTTTTATCCTGTAACTTCTTCGTCCCCCCTTCTTTTGAGACGTAGTTGAATAAAATCGGCCCAGCCGAAGCCGAGATAATTGAATTTGTTTAACGAAATTATAAACAAATGCTATTCTCTCGGCTTGTAGAAGCGTGACATCAATGAACATTGGACATAAATTAAAGGTAGCAGCATCTGCTACCATCTCCAATAGGTGGGAGCAATATTCCATGTGCAGTTCATGTGTTATAAACAATTAAACAATTAAAATTATTATTACGGCCAACTGCATATAGTTATAGCAACGGAGTATTTTTTGTCCTGTACCTTCTTCGTTCCCCTTTCTTTTGAGACGTCGTTGAATAAAATCGGCCCAGCCGAAGCCGAGATAATTGAATTTGTTTAACGAAATTATAAACAAATGCTATTCTCTCGGCTTGTAGAAGCGTGACATCAATGAACATTGGACATAAATTAAAGGTAGCAGCATCTGCTACCATCTCCAATAGGTGGGAGCAATATTCCATGTGCAGTTCATGTGTTATAAACAATTAAACAATTAAAATTATTATTACGGCCAACTGCATATAGTTAAAGCAACGGGGTATTTTTTATCATGTAGCTTCTTCGTTCCCCTTTCTTTTGAGACGTCGTTGAATAAAATCGGCCCAGCCGAAGCCGAGATAATTGAATTTGTTTAACGAAATTATAAACAAATGCTATTCTCTCGGCTTGTAGACGCGTGACATCAATGAACATTGGACATAAATTAAAGGTAGCAGCATCTGCTACCATCTCCAATAGGTGGGAGCAATATTCCATGTGCAGTTCATTTGTTATAAACAATTAAAGAATTAAAATTATTATTACGGCCAACTGCATATAGTTAAAGCAACAGGGTATTTTTTATCCTGTAGCTGCTTCGTTCCACCTTCTTTTGAGACGTCGTTGAACCAAATCGGCCCAGCCGAAGTCGAGATAATTGAATTTGTTTAACGAAATTATAAACAAATGCTATTCTCTCGGCTTGTAGACGCGTGACATCTCTGAACATTGAACATAAATTAAAGGTAGCAGCATCAGCTACCATCTCCAATAGGTGGGAGCAATATTCCATGTGCAGTTCATTTGTTATAAACAATTATACAATTAAAATTATTATTACGGCCAACTGCATATAGATACAGCAACGGGGTATTTTTTATCCTGTAGCTTCTTCGTTCCCCTTTCTTTTGAGATGTCGTTGAATAAAATCGGCCCAGTCGAAGCCGAGATAATTGAATTTGTTTAACGAAATTATAAACAAATGCTATTCTCTCGGCTTGTAGACGCGTGACATCAATGACCATTGGACATAAATTAAAGGTAGCAGCATCAGCTACCATCTACAATAGGTGGGACCACTATTCCTTGTGCAGTTCATTTGTTATAAACAATTAAACAATTCAAATTATTATTACGGCCAACTGCATATAGTTACAGCAACGGGGTATTTTTTATCCTGTACCTTCTTCGTCCCCCCTTCTTTTGAGACGTCGTTGAATAAAATCGGCCTAGCCGAAGCCGAGATAATTGAATTTGTTTAACGAAATTATAAACAAATGCTATTCTCTCGGCTTGTAGACGCGTGACATCAATGAACATTCGACATAAATTAAAGGTAGCAGCATCAGCTACCATCTCCAATAGGTGGGAGCAATATTCCATGTGCAGTTCATGTGTTATAAACAATTAAACAATTAAAATTATTATTACGGCCAACTGCATATAGTTATAGCAACGGAGTATTTTTTGTCCTGTACCTTCTTCGTTCCCCTTTCTTTTGAGACGTCGTTGAATAAAATCGGCCCAGCCGAAGCCGAGATAATTGAATTTGTTTAACGAAATTATAAACAAATGCTATTCTCTCGGCTTGTAGAAGCGTGACATCAATGAACATTGGACATAAATTAAAGGTAGCAGCATCTGCTACCATCTCCAATAGGTGGGAGCAATATTCCATGTGCAGTTCATGTGTTATAAACAATTAAACAATTAAAATTATTATTACGGCCAACTGCATATAGTTAAAGCAACGGGGTATTTTTTATCATGTAGCTTCTTCGTTCCCCTTTCTTTTGAGACGTCGTTGAATAAAATCGGCCCAGCCGAAGCCGAGATAATTGAATTTGTTTAACGAAATTATAAACAAATGCTATTCTCTCGGCTTGTAGACGCGTGACATCAATGAACATTGGACATAAATTAAAGGTAGCAGCATCTGCTACCATCTCCAATAGGTGGGAGCAATATTCCATGTGCAGTTCATTTGTTATAAACAATTAAAGAATTAAAATTATTATTACGGCCAACTGCATATAGTTAAAGCAACAGGGTATTTTTTATCCTGTAGCTGCTTCGTTCCACCTTCTTTTGAGACGTCGTTGAACCAAATCGGCCCAGCCGAAGTCGAGATAATTGAATTTGTTTAACGAAATTATAAACAAATGCTATTCTCTCGGCTTGTAGACGCGTGACATCTCTGAACATTGAACATAAATTAAAGGTAGCAGCATCAGCTACCATCTCCAATAGGTGGGAGCAATATTCCATGTGCAGTTCATTTGTTATAAACAATTATACAATTAAAATTATTATTACGGCCAACTGCATATAGATACAGCAACGGGGTATTTTTTATCCTGTAGCTTCTTCGTTCCCCTTTCTTTTGAGATGTCGTTGAATAAAATCGGCCCAGTCGAAGCCGAGATAATTGAATTTGTTTAACGAAATTATAAACAAATGCTATTCTCTCGGCTTGTAGACGCGTGACATCAATGACCATTGGACATAAATTAAAGGTAGCAGCATCAGCTACCATCTACAATAGGTGGGACCACTATTCCTTGTGCAGTTCATTTGTTATAAACAATTAAACAATTCAAATTATTATTACGGCCAACTGCATATAGTTACAGCAACGGGGTATTTTTTATCCTGTACCTTCTTCGTCCCCCCTTCTTTTGAGACGTCGTTGAATAAAATCGGCCTAGCCGAAGCCGAGATAATTGAATTTGTTTAACGAAATTATAAACAAATGCTATTCTCTCGGCTTGTAGACGCGTGACATCAATGAACATTCGACATAAATTAAAGGTAGCAGCATCAGCTACCATCTCCAATAGGTGGGAGCAATATCCCATGTGCAGTTCATTTGTTATAAACAATTATACAATTAAAATAATTATTACGGCCAACTGCATATAGTTACAGCAACGGAGTATTTTTTATCCTGTAGCTTATTCGTTTCCCTTTCTTTTGAGATGTCGTTGATTAAAATCGGCCCAGCCGAAGCCGAGATAATAATTTTTAAAAATTTTGTAGGTAACGATATGTCGAAAACGGTACAAGTGGCGCCATCTCGCGTTTGCGGCCTTTTTCGCAGTTTTCCGCACCGCCAAAACCGAATTCCTGGATTACATCGTTATTTTAAACAATTGCGTTTTTCCCGGCTTCTAGTGCGTATTTCTTTACCGGACTTGGCTTAAATTAAAGCTACGAGCCATAGCTCCCTCCTCCTAAAGTTGCAACAATATGGCATTCGTGGTTTAAAAGTTATTAACAATTGAAAAATCGGCAATAACGCACTCCGGGTCACTGCAATTATCTCGGCTCCTGGAGGCGCTAGATTAATGATCGGGTGCTTAAAATGAAGGTAAAGGGTGCTGCTACACGACAAAATAAGAGTTATAAATGCTGAATGCACGGTTCATTTGTTATAAACAATTTAACAATTCGATTAAGAATTCCAACAAAGCTATACCCGAGGGGTGATACAATGGAGGATCAGATTGTTCCTTGAACCGAGAGCTTTAATTTGAGAGGTCGTTGATTAAAATCGACCCGGCAGAAGCCGAGATAATTGAATTTGTTTAAATAAATTATAAACAAAAGCGATTACTGCCACTTCCTGGCGTGCTACATCAATGATCCTTGGACATAAATTAAAGCTAGCGCCATCAGCTACCATCTCCAATAGGTGGGACCACTATTCCTTGTGCAGTTCATTTGTTATAAACAATTAAACAATTCAAATTATTATTACGGCCAATTGCATATAGTTACAGAAACGGGGTATTTTTTATCCTGTAGCTTCTACGTTCCCCTTTCTTTTGAGACGTAGCTGAATAAAATCGGCCCAGCCGAAGCCGAGATAATTGAATTTGTTTAACGAAATTATAAACAAATGCTATTCTCTCGGCTTGTAAACGAGTGACATCAATGAACATTCGACATAAATTAAAGGTAGCAGCATCAGCTACCATCTCCAATAGGTGGGAGCAATATTCCATGTGCAGTTCATTTGTTATAAACAATTAAACAATTGAAATTATTATTACGGCCAACTGCATATAGATACAGCAACGGGGTACTTTTTATCCTGTAGCTTCTTCGTTCCCCTTTCTTTTGAGACGTCGTTGAATAAAATCGGCCCAGCCGAAGCCGAGATAATTGAATTTGTTTAACGAAATTATAAACAAATGCTATTCTCTCGGCTTGTAGACGCGTGACATCAATGAACATTGGACATAAATTAAAGGTAGCAGCATCAGCTACCATCTCCAATAGGTGGGAGCAATCTTCCATTTGCAGTTCATTTGTTATAAACAATTAAACAATTAAAATTATTATTACGGCCAACTGCATATAGTTACAGAAACGGGGTATTTTTTATGCTGTAGCTTCTACGTTCCCCTTTCTTTTGAGACGTAGCTGAATGAAATCGGCCCAGCCGAAGCAGAGATAATTGAATTTGTTTAACGAAATTATAAACAAATGCTATTCTCTCGGCTTGTAAACGAGTGACATCAATGAATATTGGACATAAATTAAAGGTAGCAGCATCAGCTACCATCTCCAATAGGTGGGAGCAATCTTCCATTTGCAGTTCATTTGTTATAAACAATTATACAATTAAAATTATTATTACGGCCAACTGCATATAGTTACAGAAACGGGGTATTTTTTATCCTGTAGCTTATTCGTTCCCCTTTCTTTTGAGACGTAGCTGAATAAAATCGGCCCAGCCGAAGCCGAGATAATTGAATTTGTTTAACGAAATTATAAACAAATGCTATTCTCTCGGCTTGTAGACGAGTGACATCAATGAACATTCGACATAAATTAAAGGTAGCAGCATCAGCTACCATCTCCAATAGGTGGGAGCAATCTTCCATTTGCAGTTCATTTGTTATAAACAATTAAACAATTAAAATTATTATTACGGCCAACTGCATATAGTTACAGAAACGGGGTATTTTTTATCCTGTAGCTTCTACGTTCCCCTTTCTTTTGAGACGTAGCTGAATGAAATCGGCCCAGCCGAAGCAGAGATAATTGAATTTGTTTAACGAAATTATAAACAAATGCTATTCTCTCGGCTTGTAGACGAGTGACATCAATGAACATTGGACATAAATTAAAGGTAGAAGCATCAGCTACCATCTCCAATAGGTGGGAGCAATCTTCCATTTGCAGTTCATTTGTTATAAACAATTAAACAATTAAAATTATTATTACGGCCAACTGCATATAGTTACCGAAACGGGGTATTTTTTATCCTGTAGCTTCTACGTTCCCCTTTCTTTTGAGACGTAGCTGAATGAAATCGGCCCAGCCGAAGAAGAGATAATTGAATTTGTTTAACGAAATTATAAACAAATGCTATTCTCTCGGCTTGTAAACGAGTGACATCAATGAACATTGGACATAAATTAAAGGTAGCAGCATCAGCTACCATCTCCAATAGGTGGGAGCAATATTCCATGTGCAGTTCATTTGTTATAAACAATTAAACAATTAAAATTATTATTACGGCCAACTGCATATAGTTAGAGCAACGGAGTATTTTTTATCCTGTAGCTTATTCGTTTCCCTTTCTTTTGAGATATCGTTGATTAAAATCGGCCCAGCCGAAGCCGAGATAATAATTTTTAAAAATTTTGTAGGTAACGATATGTCGAAAACGGTACAAGTGGCGCCATCTCGCGTTTGCGGCCTTTTTCGCAGTTTTCCGCACCGCCAAAACCGAATTCCTGGATTACATCGTTATTTTAAACAATTGCGTTTTTCCCGGCTTCTAGTGCGTATTTCTTAACCGGACTTGGCTTAAATTAAAGCTACGAGCCATAGCTCTCTCCTCCTAAAGTTGCAACTATATGGCACTCGTGGTGTAAAAGTTATTAACAATTGAAAAATCGGTAAAAATGCACTCCGGGTCACTGCAATTATCTCGGCTTCTGGAGGCGCTAGATTAATGATCGGCTGCTTAAAATGAAGGTAAAGGGTGCTGCTACACGACAAAATAAGGGTTATAAATGCTGAATGCACGGTTCATTTGTTATAAACAATTTAACAATTCGATTAAGAATTCCAACAAAGCTATACCCGACGGGTGATACAATGGAGGATCAGATTGTTCCTTGAACCGAGAGCTTTAATTTGAGAGGTCGTTGATTAAAATCGACCCGGCAGAAGCCGAGATAATTGAATTTGTTTAAATAAATTATAAACAAAAGCGATTACTGCCACTTCCTGGCGTGCTACATCAATGATCCTTGGACATAAATTAAAGCTAGCGCCAACGGCCTCTCAAATTAAAGCTCTCGGTTCAAGGAACAATCTGATCCTCCATTGTATCACCCCTCGGGTATAGCTTTGTTGGAATTCTTAATCGAATTGTTAAATTGTTTATAACAAATGAACCGTGCATTCAGCATTTATAACTCTTATTTTGTCGTGTAGCAGCACCCTTTACCTTCATTTTAAGCACCCGCTCATTAATCTAGCGCCTCCAGAAGCCGAGATAATTGCAGTGACCCGGAGTGCGTTATTGCCGATTTTTCAATTGTTAATAACTTTTAAACCACGAATACCATATTGTTGCAACTTTAGGAGGAGAGAGCTATGGCTCGTAGCTTTAATTTAAGCCAAGTCCGGTTAAGAAATACGCACTAGAAGCCGGGAAAAACGCAATTGTTTAAAATAACGATGTAATCCAGGAATTCGGTTTTGGCGGTGTGGAAAACTGCGAAAAAGGCCGCAAACGCGAGATGGCGCCACTTGTACCGTTTTCGACATATCGTTACCGACAAAATTTTAAAAAATTATTATCTCGGCTCCGGCTAGGCTGATTTTAATCAACGACATCTCAAAAGAAAGGGAAACGAATAAGCTACAGGATAAAAAATACTCCGTTGCTGTAACTATATGCAGTTGGCCGTAATAATAATTTTAATTGTTTAATTGTTTATAACAAATGAACTGCACATGGAATATTGCTCCCACCTATTGGAGATGGTAGCTGATGCTGCTACCTTTAATTTATCTCCAATGGTCATTGATGTCACTCGTCTACAAGCCGAGAGAATGGCATTTGTTTATAATTTCGTTAAACAAATTCAATTATCTCGGCTTCGGCTGGGCCGATTTTATTCAACGACGTCTCAAAAGAAGGGGGGACGAAGAAGCTACAGGATAAAAAATACCCCGTTGCTGTAACTATATGTAGTTGGCCGTAATAATAATTTGAATTGTTTAATTGTTTATAACAAATGAACTGCACAAGGAATAGTGGGCCCACCTATTGGAGATGGTAGCTGATGGCGCTAGCTTTAATTTATGTCCAAGGATCATTGATGTAGCACGCCAGGAAGTGGCAGTAATCGCTTTTGTTTATAATTTATTTAAACAAATCCAATTATCTCGGCTTCTGCCGGGTCGATTTTAATCAACGACCTCTCAAATTAAAGCTCTCGGTTCAAGGAACAATCTGATCCTCCATTGTATCACCCGTCGCGTATAGCTTTGTTGGATTTCTTAATCGAATTGTTAAATTGTTTATAACAAATGAACCGTGCATTCAGCATTTATAACTCTAATTTTGTCGTGTAGCAGCACCCTTTACCTTCATTTTAAGCACCCGATCATTAATCTAGCGCCTCCAGAAGCCGAGATAATTGCAGTGACCCGGAGTGCGTTATTGCCGATTTTTCAATTGTTAATAACTTTTAAACCACGAACGCCATATTGTTGCAACTTTAGGAGGAGAGAGCTATGGCCCGTAGCTTTAATTTAAGACAAGTCCGGTTAAGAAATACGCATTAGCAGCCGGGAAAAATGCAATTGTTTTAAATAACGATGTAATCCAGGAATTCGGTTTTGGCGGTGCGGAAAACTGCGAAAAAGGCCGCAAACGCGAGATGGCGCCACTTGTACCGTTTTCGCCATATCGATTCATACAAAATTTTTAAAAATTATTATCTCGGCTTCGGCTGGGCCGATTTTAATCAACGATATCTCAAAAGAAAGGGAAACGAATAAGCTACAGGATAAAAAATACTCCGTTGCTCTAACTATATACAGTTGCCCGTAATAATAATTTTAATTGTTTAATTGTTTATAACAAATGAACTACACATGGAACATTGCTCCCACGTAATGGAGATGGTAGCTGATGCTGCTACCTTTAATTTATGTCCAATGGTCATTGATGTCACTCGTCTACAAGCCGAGAGAATAGTATTTGTTTATAATTTCGTTAAACAAATTGAATTATCTCGGCTTCGGCTGGGCCGATTTTATTCAACGACGTCTCAAAAGAAAGGGGAACGAAGAAGGTACAGGACAAAAAATACCCCGTTGCTGTAACTATATGCAGTTGGCCGTAATAATAATTTTAATTGTTTAATTGTTTATAACAAATGAACTGCACATGGAATATTGCTCCCACCTATTGGAGATGGTAGCTGATGCTGCTACCTTTAATTTATCTCCAATGGTCATTGATGTCACTCGTCTACAAGCCGATAGAATAGCATTTGTTTATAATTTCGTTAAACAAATTCAATTATCTCGGCTTCGGCTGGGCCGATTTTATTCAACGACGTCTCAAAAGAAGGGGGGACGAAGAAGCTACAGGATAAAAAATACCCCGTTGCTGTAACTATATGCAGTTGGCCGTAATAATAATTTGAATTGTTTAATTGTTTATAACAAATGAACTGCACAAGGAATAGTGGTCCCACCTATTGGAGATGGTAGCTGATGGCGCTAGCTTTAATTTATGTCCAAGGATCATTGATGTAGCACGCCAGGAAGTGGCAGTAATCGCTTTTGTTTATAATTTATTTAAACAAATTCAATTATCTCGGCTTCTGCCGGGTCGATTTTAATCAACGACCTCTCAAATTAAAGCTCTCGGTTCAAGGAACAATCTGATCCTCCATTGTATCACCCCTCGGGTATAGCTTTGTTGGAATTCTTAATCGAATTGTTAAATTGTTTATAACAAATGAACCGTGCATTCAGCATTTATAACTCTTATTTTGTCGTGTAGCATCACCCTTTACCTTCATTTTAAGCACCCGATCATTAATCTAGCGCCTCCAGAAGCCGAGATAATTGCAGTGACCCGGAGTGCGTTATTGCCGATATTTCAATTGTTAATAACTTTTAAACCACGAATGCCATATTGTTGCAACTTTAGGAGGAGAGAGCTATGGCTCGTAGCTTTAAGTTAAGCCAAGTCCGGTTAAGAAATACGCACTAGAAGCCGGGAAAAACGCAATTGTTTAAAATAACGATGTAATCCAGGAATTCGGTTTTGGCGGTGCGGAAAACTGCGAAAAAGGCCGCAAACGCGAGATGGCGCCACTTGTACCGTTTTCGACATATCGTTACCTACAAAATTTTTAAAAATTATTATCTCGGCTTCGGCTGGGCCGATTTTAATCAACGACATCTCAAAAGAAAGGGAAACGAATAAGCTACAGGATAAAAAATACTCCGTTGCTGTAACTATATGCAGTTGGCCGTAATAATAATTTTAATTGTTTAATTGTTTATAACAAATGAACTGCACATGGAATATTGCTCCCACCTATTGGAGATGGTAGCTGATGCTGCTACCTTTAATTTATGTCCAATGGTCATTGATGTCACTCGTCTACAAGCCGAGAGAATGGCATTTGTTTATAATTTCGTTAAACAAATTCAATTATCTCGGCTTCGGCTGGGCCGATTTTATTCAACGACGTCTCAAAAGAAGGGGGGACGAAGAAGCTACAGGATAAAAAATACCCCGTTGCTGTAACTATATGCAGTTGGCCGTAATAATAATTTGAATTGTTTAATTGTTTATAACAAATGAACTGCACAAGGAATAATTGTCCCACCTATTGGAGATGGTAGCTGATGGCGCTAGCTTTAAGTTATGCCCAAGGATCATTCATGTAGCACGCCAGGAAGTGGCAGTAATCGCAGTTGTTTATAATTTATTTAAACAAATTCAATTATCTCGGCTTCTGCGGGGCCTATTTTAATCAACGACCTCTCAAATTAAAGCTCTCGGTTCAAGGAACAATCTGATCCTCCATTGTATCACCCCTCGGGTACAGCTTCGTTGGACTTACTAAACGAATTGTTAAATTGTTTATAACAAATGAACCGTGCATTCAGCATTTATAACTCTTATTTGGTCGTGTAGCAGCACCCTTTACCTTCATTTTAAGCTCCCGATCATTAATCTAGCGCCTCCAGAAGCCGAGATAATTGCAGTGACCCGGAGTGCGTTTCTGCCGATATTTCAATTGTTAATAACTTTTAAACCACGAATGCCATATTGTTGCAACTTTAGGAGGAGAGAGCTATGGCTCGTAGCTTTAAGTTAAGCCAAGTCCGGTTAAGAAATACGCACTAGAAGCCGGGAAAAACGCAATTGTTTAAAATAACGATGTAATCCAGGAATTCGGTTTTGGCGGTGCGGAAAACTGCGAAAAAGGCCGCAAACGCGAGATGGCGCCACTTGTACCGTTTTCGACATATCGTTACCTACAAAATTTTTAAAAATTATTATCTCGGCTTCGGCTGGGCCGATTTTAATCAACGACATCTCAAAAGAAAGGGAAACGAATAAGCTACAGGATAAAAAATACTCCGTTGCTGTAACTATATGCAGTTGGCCGTAATAATAATTTTAATTGTTTAATTGTTTATAACAAATGAACTGCACATGGAATATTGCTCCCACCTATTGGAGATGGTAGCTGATGCTGCTACCTTTAATTTATGTCCAATGGTCATTGATGTCACTCGTCTACAAGCCGAGAGAATGGCATTTGTTTATAATTTCGTTAAACAAATTCAATTATCTCGGCTTCGGCTGGGCCGATTTTATTCAACGACGTCTCAAAAGAAGGGGGGACGAAGAAGCTACAGGATAAAAAATACCCCGTTGCTGTAACTATATGCAGTTGGCCGTAATAATAATTTGAATTGTTTAATTGTTTATAACAAATGAACTGCACAAGGAATAATTGTCCCACCTATTGGAGATGGTAGCTGATGGCGCTAGCTTTAAGTTATGCCCAAGGATCATTCATGTAGCACGCCAGGAAGTGGCAGTAATCGCAGTTGTTTATAATTTATTTAAACAAATTCAATTATCTCGGCTTCTGCGGGGCCTATTTTAATCAACGACCTCTCAAATTAAAGCTCTCGGTTCAAGGAACAATCTGATCCTCCATTGTATCACCCCTCGGGTACAGCTTCGTTGGACTTACTAAACGAATTGTTAAATTGTTTATAACAAATGAACCGTGCATTCAGCATTTATAACTCTTATTTGGTCGTGTAGCAGCACCCTTTACCTTCATTTTAAGCTCCCGATCATTAATCTAGCGCCTCCAGAAGCCGAGATAATTGCAGTGACCCGGAGTGCGTTTCTGCCGATTTTTCAATTGTTTATAACTTTTAAACCACGAATGTCATATAGTTGCAACTTTAGGAGGAGAGAGCTATGGCCCGTAGCTTTAATTTAAGACAAGTCCGGTTAAGAAATACGCACTAGAAGCTGGGAAAAACGCTATTGTTTAAAATAACGATGTAATCCTCGAATTCGGTTTCGGCGGTGCGGAAAAGTGGGAAAAAGGCCGCAAACGCGAGATGGCGCCACATGTATGATTAACACTGCTGTGCATCACTACACCGCCTTACCATTTCCATGTCACACACAATATTACGTATAAAGTCTGAAAATATTCTTATCTCGGCTCCTGGTGATTATTTATTAATCTATGAGGTGTCTAATTATAGGGAATGAAACAAGAAAGAAATCAATTTTAATAATAATTAAGGACAACTGAATAGTCGCGTACGAAAGTTCGTAATGTGATTTGTGTGTTCCTACATCTCGCTCGTGACAGAACCACGTGTTCCGTGGTGTATGAAACGAGACCAGTTGTATTCCGTGGTTTTTGAAAGTGAATGTTGTATATACGTTGATTGTTTCATCGAAGTGTACTATATATTTGTTGTATCATCAAATTCCTCAATACAACTTACAATTTGTTCTGTGACAACTAGTTTGTACAATGTATAAATTATAGTATAAATGTACGATGTTCATTGTGGTTAGAGAGTTTTGTGAGATCTCATTGTCAGATGTTAATGTGGACTGATAACGACAAGAGATAACAAATTATTTACGCTCTTCGTGGAATTGAAATTATTAGAAATGATATCCAGCAAGTTACTTTCATGCGTACGACAAATTTCGAGTATGCATATAAATGTTAGACGGTTCCATGCAATTCCAGATAAAAAGAAGGCAGTATTGGAAGATTTTATTAAAGATTGGGCAGAAAAATATCAAGATTTATTAAGGCAACCTAGTGGCGCATCGAAAAGAGCATGGGAAGATATGAGAAAATATGTAATGGAATCAGAATATTGTCCATTTTACGTTGATTCCTTTGTTTTTGATATATTTAAATGGGCGAAGCATCCAAATGCTGGAATATGTTACTACAGGTTTTTAGAGAACAGCAACTATGACCTTCCTGTGTCTGTTATATGTAAATATTTAGAATTATATGATCTGAAAAATGATCGGCTGTTGGAAGCCGAGAAAGCACATATTTTTAATTTATGCGAAAACATAATGAATAAGTACTCATCATACGATGGGCACATGAGTAATATTTTAATTCATAATTTATGCAGAATAGGTGAATGGGAAAA
Organism: Nomada lathburiana; assembly: GCA_963667235.1. Taxonomy (NCBI): domain Eukaryota; kingdom Metazoa; phylum Arthropoda; class Insecta; order Hymenoptera; family Apidae; genus Nomada; species Nomada lathburiana. The sequence continues at coordinate 8,264,637 of OY763909.1, forward strand.
GGCTATTAAAATTATGGAAACATTTCAAGCAGCAGACAATTATTTTCTTAGGCCAGGATATACCGATTTAATTGTGTATTTCTTTTGTCACCAACAAGTAGATCTAGGATATAAATATTTAGTTGACAGCTTTAAAATGGGTACAGGACCTAGAGACATTGCTTATAGTGTGTACTTGCAATACTGTTTAAAAGACAGAAATACATTCAGTGAAAATCTTGAGAAGTTATTTAAATTATGGAATGTATATGGCATTAAACCTTCCAAAGAAACTATATGCAACTATATAACAACTTGCAACCAGCTTGGTTGGTCCGCTGAACTGACAACAATATCTAGGTAATAAAAAGTTCCAATGTTTAAAAACAAGTACAAAAATGTTTATTGGCCGCCCAATATTTATAGTCTACATCTGTTTACATTAGTTCAGCTTGCAACACATGTAAGCAAACGCTGTCGTCAATAAGTTTAACCAATGAGGATTATGAACGTTTGCGTACAGTTACAGAAGAAAAGTTAATAACTGAACAAATGTATTACGTAACATGCCCAAAGGAAATAAAACATTTTATACAGTTTGTAAATAAACTAAAACCATTCGACGTTATCATAGATGGATTAAATTTTGTACATGCCATACACTTTGGCTACCACAAGGTAAGATATTTGTAATTATTGTCTTAATATGATCTTTGTTGCAATGGTGATGCATATAATCAGTGGCAAATAAATTTTCTATCCTTTTTTTCTTAGTTGGAGGAATGTCTTAGAATCTATAAAAACGAGGGTAAAAAGGTGCTGGTCATTGGAAGGAAACATATGATGAAAAAGTTAAAAAGACTCTCGTCCGAAAACCTCGCTCATTTTTATTTTGTTGAAAATATGTTCGTATTACTGTGTTACTTTATTTATACATTTTTTTGTTGTCGGCAAAAACAAAGATTGAGCAATCCGTAATTTCAGGTCCAAGGATGATGCATTCATATTGTACTCTGCATTCTCGAGTGGAAAGAGTGCGAAAGTTATTTCCGAGGATCTGATGCGCAATCATAAATTTGCCATAAAAGACGCCGAGCTGTATACTCTATTCAAAAAATGGCAGGTTTCACAACAGTACACGATTGAGTGTGTTCTTGAGGGAATGAAGAAATTAAATACATTAGCGCCCATCGATGCGATAGTTCAGAAGCAAAATAATTGCTGGCATATACCGTATATTATCAGTGATTCGGCGCCTAGGAGAAGGCACACAAGTGACACTGATTGGGCATGTTTCAATATGTGCTCAAACTAATTGCAGGATACATTAAACAAAATTTTCCACCAGTTGCGATCTTGTATTTTTTATTCCAACACAACTTGTAAATAAATTTACTGGAATCATTTACCAGCGTTTTAAGTGTCGATCGTTGATCTAGCGTTAATGTAGGATAAGATGCATAATAATGCAGTTGTGGCATAATAATTAAATTATTGCTCTCGTCGGTAATAAATGGGACCAGCAGCATCGTGAAGGTACCATCAGATGTCGCGTAGTGCGCTATTGTGCCGCGATACAATTCGTGTCATACAGTCCAGTTTGTGCTTCTCTCTGCAACAGGTGTTGTGGATCCTCGTGTTTTCGCGTAAATTTTTCAAACTGCTCCGTTGTGCATGTGGGCACGTGTGCATACGTATTCTTCGCAACTTGTTCACAATTGATACACTCTGCACTTCGTTCGCCTTTCTTTATCTGTGTCCAAATCGTATGTGTGTCACAGGGAATGACTTTTGGAGTTAGCTCGATACGCATTGAATATGAGCAGACACTGTCACACGATTCATACCGAGGCAAGTATTTATTTATTATTTTCGTAGAAACAAAAGTTGCTATACTTCGCATTACCGTATCCTCCCAAAAGAACACCACAATTGTTCCGTAATCATCGTGAAACGGGACGCGTGGTGTCCGCATAAGTTACTCACAATTTCATTTAAATCGTGGGCACGTGCGACGAACGCAGTGCGATTTATTTGTCGGTATTCGCATTAAAACGAGAACGAACGACGTCCATCGTGGCTATTGCGTGTTCTTCGGTACATAGGCATGCGATGAGACATTTGCTGCAACCGAGTACATGCCTGTCGAACGTATCAGGTGCTGCGAAATCGAAGATTTTCTGAAACGGCGTGCGTGACGTATAATAATAGTCTTATTCTACAGTCGTAACGCGAAAGATATCGTAAGTAAGTAAGTAGGTATCTATTATTTTCCTTTTTTTTTTTATGTGCCTACATCGTTGCGCAATAGAGCGACGAAGGATCTGGCGTTTGACAGTAAAACTTTACACGCGTGACTTTCTCACGGCACGCTTGCAATATCGATGGTATTTCGACATTTTTTCTCTCGCTACATGTTACGATTATCCGGTAAAGATATTCGTTTTTAATGAGAAAACGAAATAAATACCGAATGAAATTCGATTTAGCGATGGGAAGTGGTATTCTGAAGTGACCACGTGACAGTGACGTCACTTGGTACCACCGGATATCCGCTTTACTTTCGGGACGGTCTTTAAAACTGTAAATCGGTGGGTTGTTTAAATCGACTAACGTGGAACGGTTCGTCTAAGAAAAAGGAGGCGATCCAGCGGGAAATGAGTCAGGTTTTGTTACCAGTTCCTCGAACATGTTTCCTGCTATCATTCCTTTTTCTCTTTTCACATCGTTCGAACGAAACCCGAATTGACAATTTACACGTCGATTTCAACGCGAAGTTTCCTCTTCTGTTTCTCTTCTCATTTCAAGTCGATTGCATCTTCCAAACGGTAGAACCACATTTGAACAAACATTGTTAACTACCAATTCTATCTGGTCACTCGACGTCTTCGTTAAATGAACGACAAATCCAAGATGTACAGGAAATTTCGAATGTTCAAGAACATTGAAACTTTCGCTCGTCAAGTAACGAGATTAAAAACAAAAACGATGGCCCATAGCTTCGTTCGAGAAAAGGACGGACGGAGGAATACCGTTGACCTTGATAGCGCGATAGCCCCCAGGTGATAATACAATCATGGCATAGATGTCGGTGTAATTAACAAAGCCGATAATCTTTAGTTCTAACTCCACAAAAGTGAATGGCCTGGTGCCCGTGTATACGTACTCTAAGGAAACCCGTTTCTACGCGTGGGAGGAGCAAAAATATCAGAACCTACGCGAGTTTCACGCATTTGGCGTGTTTCAACGATCGAACGTATGTATGCAGGAAAACGTAGGCACGTTGCTTTAGCATCGGCTATTCCAATAATTCCGTGCTCGTCCCGTAAGTCTGACGGTAGCTAGAATAAATTGGAATATTTCCACTATATGTTTCCGAACGTCGTTGCTCGGATTGTTGCGTTAGACGAGGTGTTTTACTATCTGTCCGTTGTACATCTGTCGTAATTAATTCAGTGAGCACACGATAATCTAGCCGTCTAACGCCCACGCCGGTGTGTTCCTACGTGATCCTTTTAGCGGCCGTATGAGGCTTTGCTGCCTGTTTATTGCTTGGATAATAATTCAATGAATGACTTGGACAACACACTGGCAAGGGAGGTTCCGCTACCTGGAATGTCGGAACATTATGAAATCGCTGGTTTAAATTATTGCAGAACAGTATTATCCATTCTGAAGTGCAAATGCAACCTTTGCTACTTCTGTTAGTTGGGGAGATGATTTTGATTATATTATACTTGGCAACGGTTTGGTCTTCTTGGATAAAGAATGAAAGAATTTGTCGTTCGCCAGCAACGAATAAAATTAAAATTAGTGAACGCGAATCACGAAATTTGGATGAGCGTTCCTTATCGAAAAATCGATTAGCGATTCATACGTTTGGTATTGAAAAATTCGAGCAAGGTACAAATAATCGAGGAACGTTGTGGAAGGCACTATCGTCGAGTTAGGTGCTCCAGGGTGTTTCGAACGCAACTATTGGAGCACTTTCCTCGACACTGCGGTGGCTAAAGCCCCCGGGTGGTACAGCCACTTACTTTTATTACCACGTTTCATCGTTTTACGATACGTCGCCATTATGCACTTCACCCTCTGCTCGCGTTTACCATGTTTCGTTAGCGCGAACCCTGGGAACTGCACTCGCAGTATACGTACAAAAAAATATACCAGCCCCGTAGAACATAAATTGATATGGATAGGGTTGAAACTGGTGAATAGAAAAAATTGGAAATAACCTTGACTTATGGGCTTTGGAGTACCGACGGTGGTTTTTCTTTTTTTTTTTATTTCACAATATTTTACGAGCCTTTCGATTGCAGATAAAAAGTGCATGGATGGCGCTCTTTCATTTTATTTTCCGAATTTCGACGTAACCAGCTATTTACGGATGTAGAATCATTGAAGTATTTCTGCCAGTCTAATTGATCGACTATAGTGGTGAATCTTTTATTTAGTAATTCATGTTACCGCGACGAAGAATCATTTGCGACGTTTGCCTAATAAATTACTTTGTGTGCAATTTAAATGCTTTGTCGAGACTTTTCTTCTTCTTTTTTTGTTCATAAATATAGCGGTTAAATAAATCATGGTGTACCAGTGGGCGAAGGGTTTAATGCGTTCTGTGTCCCAGGGATATCCACAGAAATAGTTGGACGGATGCACGAAACAGTGAAGATCAACACTAGTAGACACATATCTGGATAAGATAAGAATTATCCCACCTACATACCTGGTTCGTTGACATCCACCACCAAGTATCTCCCTTATCATTCGTTTAACGTGTGCAACCACTGATAACGTATTCGCAGCCACAATTGCACTACTGTCTCCCACGGTTCGTCCCAGGTCCTAGGTACCAGTTCAACACTACGCACCGATAACAGGCAAATCGAATCAACATCGATTTCATGACGCGACAGAGAAATATATAGAAATGCATTAATATTATCGGGCAATATTTCCAACTTTTCCAATCGACTCGCAAACTTAATCCTTTCGCCCCTGTATCATAGCAAAATTAACATCTCCTATGCACCAAACGGTACAGATTTGTGTATTATCGAATGGCTATATGTACGAACTCTTATACACCCTGCAGAACGTTCATATGAATAAGAAAAATATTTTTTAAACACGATAAACAGAATTTCTCGCTCGTCCATCCTGTTTCTACGTACTGGTGCTCCATTTCGTCCACTTGTCCGATTCCATGGTAACTGAAGTTGTTCGTAACGATCAGTTTCGCTCGGTTCGTCGTCCCATTATCGAGATGCAGGTGTATCGTGGCCGATCGTGCATCGTTTCGAAAGAATTTGTACGGTTCACGGCTGAAGGCAGACGATACCACCACGTCCCCCATCGCTTTCTGCATGGAGTGTATACGCCTATGGTGGTCCACGCGCCTAAAATCGATTCAGAGAGACACAGACAGGGCATAGACCTCCCGTGTATAGGGTTGATTCGTCGTAACTTCTCGAAACTGCCCGTTTCCACGTCTAGACCGCCGGAAAATGGGAAATTGATCGTGCTCTTGCCACGCGTGGGAATTCTTGGAATGTTTGGGTCGAAACTTCCACCTGGCACTGCTGCATCAATGCGGGGAATAGAAATTATTGTAAGCGCGCGATGAATTAGATGATAATTGTCGAAATTTATTAATAAATCGTCCGGACGAATAGATTAGTTATTTTAAGTAAATGAAGGGATATGCATGAATTGTACTAAATAGGAAGGAAAGAAATATATCATTATTTTTCCCTCCTCCAACGATTCTTTGGAAACTTTGTTCGAAAATGATCTTTTTCTAACAATAATTAGCAAAGGTATTAATAGCTGGGAAGATTGATTTTTCGAAGCAGCCATCAGTTAACGTTGAATGAAACGAAATTATCGCTCCGTTTTAATTGAGTTTACGAAGCTTGGAGTAGGAAGTGTATGTGTTTAACATTGCTCGGTCGATCGCAGCCACGGTGCCGAACCATTAACGTTTGTTAAACTCTTCTTCTCGTCAGTTCAACCTTTGAGGATCATATATCAGACAACCGAAAAGAAGTTCTTAAAAATCCTTCGGAGATTAAGCTAATAATAAAACTCAACAGTCGAATCCACTCTATCTGTCTGTCTGCCGGCGGGAGAAATGAGGAATTTCAAATATTATTTGTCAAGAAGAAATGATCAATTATTCTCCAAATCAAACATTGCTCTCCAATACGATCGCTGTGCTAAAATTGATTTTCTTTCGATCGTTAGAAAAAATTCATTCTCGCAGTGCACAGAATGACCTGCGAATTTTCATCCCCCTTCGCCGAATATTCTAGAAAATTGTCCACGCGCCATGGTTGGTACAAAATGGAACGGAAAAGAAATGTTACGATCCCATCGTCGACTAGACGTTAGCGAAATTTTCTCGCCGCACGCCCTCGAAATTTTACGATCCCTCGTAATCGTCGCGTGGCCAAATTATTATGGAGGAAATTTCACGGCACCGGCCATCGCGGGCTGAATTTTCACTAGTCCCGGATACCACTCGCCTTTATTACCGTTAGGTTTATTAGTTGCCGTTTTCGCGAGGGAACTCGGTCTATTTCCGACGTCATTTCCACGTTCCTGCCTCGGAGCGTTTTATTTCGTCACTGTGCGTCGCGAATGTCGCGACAAACAAACTTGCGTTAAGAAAAAGAACAGTACGTTCACACACTGTATCGAACGAAATCAGTAGAATACTCAAATAGAACTTACAATCCCTTACAATCTCCAAACATTCAATTCATCCCAATATTCAACCCCATTTTTCATCCTCCACAAGCAACGAGCCCCATCTAATTCCCTTTAAACAAACCCATCCTCGAAAAGACAAAAATATACATATATACGAATATCACGTTCAACAAGAAACATTTCGCAAAAAAAAAAAAAAAAAAAAGAAGGAAGGAACAGCAACGATACCTTGAACCAGACCCAGCCACGATCAGTCGCTGATTCTTATTTCCAGTTCATTACCAGGCGCCAATGCCTTCGTCGTAGTTCACTTGCCATAGTAAATAATGCATCCCGACACCTGGTACACCCCGTAAGTCATGCTGCGTATGCACGGGAGCGTCGTGTACACACGTACCGGCGTAATATATGCATAATGTATAGGGTGGTGGTGTGTTGCGCAGGCGAAATACCATCGTTGTTGCAAGCCGTTCTATATATCACCGGTCGGTGGCTGTGCACTCGCGTATATACATTTTACCAACCCGTGCACCCGTTACGTCGGTTATATCAGGGCCTCGAATACGTTTCTGTATGTCTGTTTGTCCGTTGCGACGCGTGCCCGCGTTGGTTTTGCGCGCACACGCACGCTTCCAATCGTAGAGCGGACCTCGTAATGGAAGAGGGTGTCCGTAAGGGGGTTGGTGGGAAGAATTTTTTCGTTTGGCAGCGTGTATGTGGGATGCCGCCGTGCGCGGCCTGAAAAGTTGCCGATTAGAAGGGAGGATCTATTGGACAGTTTAGTTTATAGAGGTCGTTTGTACGTTTGTTGGAAAGCATTCAGGAAAATCGTGATCCCTCTTGGAACAGGGGAGGGGCTAGATTTGTGGGAGTGAATTAAAATTTAAGGCCGACGGTTTCTCCCGCGAAGGAGAATCGTTCGGTGTGGGTGAGCACCGTTTGCTTTGAGCAATTTTTCTCCTTCTTTTTTGTAAGATCGAAGAGGGTTCCTCGGGGACGTTCGAGCGAAGGATAGTTTCAGTGGCAGTGGAATTTAGTTTCGGGGAATTATTTTGGCAATGGGCGTAACGAAATTAGTTGGTCCGACAATATTCAGTTGTTTCTCGCGAGTTCAGTCTCCGTTGTGGACAGAGTATTTCAACCGGGTTTCCTCTGATTTCAGGTTCAACTAGTGCCGTCTCTACGGGAGTAAATCGAATCTCGAGGAGGAACGTCTTTGCTGGCGAAGTAGAGGACCTCGTCAGTAAACTTCAAGCTCCGTCCGCAGTATTGTCGCCACTACGACTGTCAATTCATTCCATCGGTGAAAGGTAAATCATCGCATCCGTAATTCTCTGTCCATAATTTGACGACGAAATAGTGGCGAAAGAAGTATAATACGATAATGATGAATGATAGAATTCACGAAAGCATAAAGTCTCGAGTAATTTGACAATGCCCAGACCGAGATACGTCGCTCCAGAATGGTCGACGAATAATTGAAAAATAATTCACGGCTGGCGTCTTGTCCCACGCTTTAATCGATAAAGCGTTACCTTCCCGTTCGTCGATCCCATATGTTCCGTGGCTTGGAATTCCAGCGATGCTAATATCATCGTAGGATCCTGGAATTCCAGCGATCCCCGATCGGTTCGCGGTTATCATTCGACGATATCGACGAAGTTATATTAACTGCATTTCCGGAAACGTTTGATTGGCCGCATAGTATGGGAGCAATTCGTGCAATAACGACGGCGGGATAATGTCGTGTCTGGTGACGTTCGACAGGACACGACATGAGTTTCATCGTATCGCACTGCGAATTTCACGTTTGCATTGTACTTACGTGCGCGTGGATTTATTGCCGCGCGTATAATTTCATTTTCCGGACGATTTTGATAGGGGTAGATGACTTCAAGGGTTGGCGCAGCAATGGAATTTGTGTTCGGATGAAATTTATTCAAAGTGGAATCAATTTCAGCGACGAGTGTTCAGGTGAAAGTTTTCGTCGTTGCGTTCTCTCCGCAGAATCGAGTCTGGGAGGTGAACTTCTTCCAAACATTTATTTTGAGAAATCTGAGGATTTCTTGACGCTCTTGATCCTGAGCTCGGAACTCCTATGATTGTTCAGTCTCTTTTGGTCGAAACTTTATTTGGTACGGAACTTTGAAACGCGACGTGTATCTCTCAGGATTGAGCCTCTGAACTGTGCAAGTTCCTCGAGGAAAAAGATCTTTCTTAGACAATTGAAAATAATTATTACCCTTATTGTGCTCGGATTAATCAAGGCGACAGAATCATCAATGAAAAATCTTCTTCGACCGTTTCATTCACGGGTGCGCGATAGAATAAACTCGTATGCATGCATCGGACTCAGTGCCGTCAAGTTTGATTCTTGCATCGTTTCGTTCGCTCGCTCGCAATTAAAACGATCGCAATCGGACGCAGCGCAAACGATCGCGATTGAAGTTAACGGAGGGAGAACGGTCGCACAGTTGTGCTCGCGCACGGAATAAGTACGCGCAAACGCGACATCGCCGGTCGACGAGTGTAAATTCGATTATAAAAGCTCGAGCTATCGCTTCCAGTCGTATTCTTCTTGAATACGCGACAGTCGTGCAAGTACATTTCGCGGCCGCCTATTTGCACAATGGCACGACGGTTGCGCGTGTCTGTGTGCACGGTTAGAAGCCTTTATAGAGCCAGACAACTCGATTGAATTATAGTAACAGAGTTATCCGTCACTTCGTGCGACACGGGCTAAGGGCTAAACACTATAAGTCTCAACGGGATCTAAACTGATTTTCAGCTTATTTCGGGCGAAAGGGAAAGGGACGTCTTAAGAGCAAGATCGATGGAAACGGCGAAACCCTTTTCTATATCGCAAACACGCCTTGTCAAGGGTACTTCATTTATTTATCAGTGATAATTAATTACTACTACTATTAAGTAGAGAGCACTGCGGTACGCCAGCACCGTTGAAACTTTGTCTGTCCAAATCAACGAAGCGAAAGAAATTTGATTACTATCAAATCGTTTTACTCGTCGAATCTTTATTTTCTTGCCATTCGATTGACACGGCGCTCATGATCTACGCGGATAGATTAATTGTTCGTCGCGTTCGAATGGGCATAATTGAATTTCGGCGTAGAACGTTCAAGGTGGTCTAAAATATTCAATTGAAGGAAGATCGATGGGACGATTCGAATGATCGAGTGTCGTTGCTCGTTCCACATTATTCGAGACGTGTTAAACAAAAGGTTTAGCCGTTTTGACGACGGTCGTTTGCATTAAGTGGCCTCGTCCGTCGCCCGTACCCCAATCTGCAATTTGACTTTGTAATTTCATTTATGTCGAATCGCGTATTCCGGCCGGGCCACACGCAAGGCGGGCAAACATTTGCAGCCGGCGTTGCGTTTCGCATCTCCGAGGGCTTTCTTTGATTAGCGAGCCTCGAATTGAAACTGTTGCGTCGCCTCTGGGGCGCAAACTGCCGCCTCGAGAATTTTTATGCGATCGCGGTGAAGGGCGAACTTCGATCTTCGGATTCGCGGCGACAGTAGTGGCGAACGGAACATTATTCATTTTTATTTTTTAACTGTACAGAGACGTTTAATTTTGAACAATCCTTGTACCAGAAAGACACACCTCGAATCGCGAGGAATCATTTCTACTCTACGGGCGTGCACTCGGCCCCATAGGTGCGATCGTGGTGAAAATAAAAAGGGTGAAAGGGGATACAGACTCTCGCGTGCATGATCGCGAACGATCGCGTAATCGCTTATCTATGCGTGGGCGGAATAACGCGATTGCGGCGGAGGTAATTGTGTCGATTAGAGGTGAAACGATTGGAGCATCGTGCGATCGCGGCGACGACCGGAGATCTGTCTGCCGATATGACGTCTTCCTCTACGCCGAGAAACTTGAACCATTGTTTCTCGTTCGGGACTCTGCGCGCGCGAAAAAAATTAAATACCGAAAGAGTGGAGAGATAATTGTGCAATTTTTTAATCTTCCGCTTGGCTCTATAAAGAGAAACACGCATTGGTAATTCAGTTTTCAAGATAAGCACTTTCACTTTCGAGACGCGTTTTTCGTTGTAAAAGCGAGGGAAGGATACTGTTTGAATGCGTTTCGTTGAATACTCCAATTTTATAAATCACCTATCGTAATTCACATGTTGCGTATGTATTTATTATTTGTCGTTGGGTTCAAGCGAGCCATCGGTTCGCCTCGTTCTATTGTACCTTGTTCACCAATTGCCGAAGACGGAGCTTCATTTGCTCCAGACCGCATGCGGCAAACTTTTCAGCAACCAAACATTCGTCGTCGTCGACAGCTGAACGAAAATGTATGAGAACTATGAAACGGTAGTTCGATTAGAAGGTTGTACTTTATTTTATTTGCGTACCTTGATCGGCACATTGGTGCACGGTCTGGCGTACATTCTCTTTGTCTTCATTATCGTCGAACACTTTGTCGATATGCTCATCGATTTTCTGCAGGTCGATAGTATTGCCATTCATCTGCGATAGATGAAACATGTTTAAGCACATTGTCATTTTAATTGGAAAACGTTGTTCTGTCGCGTTTAACGCGCAGTAGAAAAATCACAGCCTTCGCTCTACAATTCGTTATAGGAACGAAGAGTCCGCGAAGTAGAATAGGCCCGCACGTACCAGACCAATTTTCTGCATGATACACGCTTCGAGGCAAGCGCGTTTCCTAAGCGCCTCCTCGGACTGGTCAACAATCAGTTTTGGAATGTCAGCTGAAATTGTGTTCAAACATCAGTCGCATTATTTAAACATCTTCTTTTTCATGAGCAACACTTCCATCCATTTGCATGCTCAAATACATCGACATTTCGAGGGAAAGGAATACGCTTTGAAGAATTATTTTCTTACCGATACGGATCCCCAATTTTTCTAAACACTTGACCGGCACATCGTCGTCGGCACGAACCACCTGTACAGACTTATAATAATAATTAAAAAAAGTATTAATTGCTTGAAAGTGATTTGAAACAAATGAAAAGTCTTTATATTCATTCGAATGAGATCAATTTAAAATGTCACGGGTCCAGCCTTTGTATGAAAACAAAAAATGACTGCAATGTCGAGCATAAATTAATATAAAATACAAATAACGTAATTCACAGAACGAATATTATAAATGCAGACAAGAACGTACCGCGCAAAAGACAATGCAGACAGCACACATAAGAATAGCGTGAGTTGTCATATTTTTTTATTCACTGAAATTCGACGAAAGACTAAAGACACCGCGATTGCAGGTGAAGCGACGAGACACAGGTAAAATCTACGACTGGCTATAAAAATGTTTCGGCATGCTATTTATACTTAACAAATACATAGGAAACTGCCGATTAATTGTCGTAGATAATAGTTTTACGTAATTTATCTACCCGGAAACATTGTAATCATTTATTGCTTTGTACTGTAAACACTGTTTTTTTTTTGCTTTTTCTGAATGAATACGTCCTCGTATTTTTAGGAATTGTTATTGCTACTCTGTTGGAATTCCAATTCTGTACCAGATTTGGGTAGTTCCAGCAAGTAATTCGAATGGATAGCGAATTTTATTTCAAGTTATGAATATATAGGAAAGAAAAATGAGGAGATTGTGAAGCTCTTTGGGGTTATCTGTTTATGAACTTATCAATTTTTCATACACCAAAGAGTAAATACTATACTTTGAGTAGATCCATGGACGAATATTCGGATCGATTGCGAATTTTCACCCAGATTAAAATTCAATATAATAATAACAAAAGGTTTATTAAATTATTACTGCATATTATAAATCTATGTTGCACCTCGATTACGATAGTGGATAATAATTAATAGTATTAACAGAAAATAAAGTAGTCAAGGGCTGCCTGTGAACACATCTTATTTTATTACACCTTTTTTTCCTGTAGATTATACTCGTTCCATCAGGCCAATTTTACGAATCTAGCAATTCCCGGAGGTTGTTCTCAGTTGTCAGAAATTATTGTTACATCACAGGGATTATGCAATAAAGTATGTTTATAACAACGCATCCATTTCATTCGTACTCGATATTTGTTTACACTGCTATTCGTTCGCGATCTGCGATTAAATGAATAAAAAGAAAGGCTTTATCTTCGTTCGTAAAGCAAGGAAGTATGTTACAATATGCAGCTCGAAACGCAACGGCTGTCTCGTCCGTTAGTTTGGAGCGTTGTAACAGCTTTTAATTGCAAATTCATTTTATCCCCATTTCTTTCAATTCAGTCGAATACTCAGGCATATCGTTTTGACCACTTGTTCGAAACTTTCCTATATTTCCTTATTAGTAGAAGGTAGACATTTTTCTCTTCATAAAAAGTAGGATCTATTATTCTTCGCTTTGTTCAGCATGCTCCCAGGATTCGATCAGACACTTTACAAATTCGAAGCCCACCTCGCACTCGTCGGTAATATTTTTCACTGAAACGTTACAGTTATTGTTAGGATAAATTATTTCAAAGATTTTTGGACGTCGATCCAGGTTTTATTTATTATTCGTTATTCCCGTACCATGATTCGCGCACTCGTTCACGGACGTGTAGTAGTGGTACTTCATTTTTTCCGGTATATCAGCATTGCGAATCAGTTTCTGTATAACTGGCAGCTGGAGCTTTGCGCCAATCATCTAAAAAAGAGGAAGCTCAATTAATTGTAATCATTGTGGAACGATTTGTGGGATCCTGGTTGACAACAATGTTCGTATATTAAATAAATTTAATTAGTAATTGGTAAAAACATTTACAACAAAATCTTCTAGCTACAAAGGAGCCTTCATCATACAGAATTTATTTTTAAATTCTCGTCGTTTCGTTTTTTTTTCATAGGTGGAAACAATTCAATTAATTTTTCATTAGATTATATATATATTTTCTCACCGTTCCTTGCTTCTGTGCGCAACAAGTTAAAGCACAGGTGGCTCTTCTTATGCTATTCTTATCAGCGTCCACTTTGTCGATAATTACATCGTCCAGCATATCTAGATCCTCTAGAAAGCAATCATTTTTCCTTTTAAAAATATATTTGTCGAAAGTCATAGTACCTCATTCTATTTTTATACAAGCAGACTTTTATTTTGTAGTTGCTGTTCTTTTTTTTTACCCATAGTTGCTGCCATTTTATGAACACATTGTTCGGCCTCACTTTGAGAGATTGTGAAGGCTCTTGCCAAACCCATTGTCATTCTGTGGAATCTGTCGTCCGTTTCTGCAGCCGTCTAATATAATTAAATGAGAATATTTAAATAATAGCAGCGGAAAATTTATTCGCTTAATCGAACGTTCGACGCGATTAAATCGCAATCGCGAATTGAATACTCTTGTCAGCGGATAAAGTGTAGCGAAAAACGATCAAGTATTCATTCGAAAACCAACACGATTAGATGTTTCTTTCTTTTTTCGAATTCTTAGTTTTTTTTTTTTTTTTTGTAAAATGCACTCATCGAGCAATGATAAAAGAAATATTTTCAAGAAGTACCGCGATGATTTTTTCATTCGTATAATATTGTTATTTCATTGTGAACACCTACAAAGGCGAAGAGCGTGAACAATATCAACACCGAACACTTCATGGTCGGAAATTTCACAAATCTGCCACTGCAAACCGAAGCTGATCTATCGAATCGGGATGCCCGATAACTCGACACACTGTACTGCGAACGATTGTTGCATCTGCTTTATTTATATTGAGCATAATCGCGGCAAGAGGTTAAATGCACATGATCGTATCGCATGGTATTTGTTTTGTAACAACTAAGAACGCATCGTTAATGATAAAAAGAAAAAGGGATTAGAAAAATCTTAGAATGCGTGATAGGTTTGTTTTCCTACTCGAGCTTTCAGCGAATTATTGTGATTCCAACAGTCGGAGTTCTCGTTTTTAGCCAAATTTGCACGTAAATTAATTATAATTAGGTACGGTCTAATGCGTTAGTTGCTAAAAATAAAATAAAATCATTCGGGTTGAATAGAATGATTATTATAATAATAATACAGGTTGAGTAATATTTTACCGTCATTTATTGAGTTTGTTGAAAAATATTAATAAATAGTTACGCAAGCATTATTTGCTAATTATTCATTCTAAATACTTCGAAAAATAATTATCAGTCCATGTTCCGCAGTTACTTTTTTTTCTAACTAATTCGGCGCATTAAATATTTTCATGTATGCTTATATTATTTCACTTTCATGTTCTGTAGAAGGCAGACAGCAAACGCGTATCCAATGTTACATTTCCCTTTTTCTTTGTTCGCTGAAACAGTGAAGAGATATACATTAAAGCGTGGCACATTATTAATTGCACACAAATATCTTATATATGTTAATTGGAAAATAGAAAAATACTTTCGTAGAAGTCTATTTGCACGCTATAATCGTTAGAAATCCCTGGGATCGTATTTGATTTGCGCCATATTTTTATGATCGATTTCATCGATTACTATTATTAGACAAACATGTTTAGCATTTCTGATAAATCGAGCATGGAATTTCTGTAACGAAGGTGAAGGACTGTAAATTCCCAGAAAATGCATAATTCTCGTTGAAAACATTCCACGGCTGTTATATAATTTAATGCAGAAATAATAATATCGGAGTGTTGTTATTTCGGATTGTCCATTCGACTCAACTGATTTTTCACTTCGACTGCTATTTCATTCAATTTGCCACGCAACGTGCTGTTTCCATGGTTCAGTATCAATTTTAAATTTTTGTTCGACGAGAGACTCACCTTTTTCCACACATTCACTCATATTCTTCTTTTCTTCATCGGTCGGGCTGTTTCCGTCTGACGTTTTAAGCAAGTTCTCCAGCGAAATCCTATCGTTCAGCATCTGTGGCAATTGCGGGATAATAACGTCAATATGAGAATTAGGAATGAAAATATATTGAGAAACAGTAAATGCCTCTTACTATTTTAGACTTCTCTAAAACACACGCAATCAAACAGTCGAAGCTTTTCAATTCTTCCGCAGGATTTTTTTTAAACGCCGTTCTGTCTGCGACGAGACGTTCCAGTTGCGACGTTTGCTCTATAATTATAAGCAGAAGCATAAAAATCATAAAAAAAAGTAATCTTTCTCCTCGTCCTCTTTCTTTTAAATAATTCGGGACGATCGCAGGTATTATTTTCTGTTTTTAAATAAGTCTATAATAAATTACTTTATACCTTCAGTTAGGGGCTGTTCCATTATACAGTGTCCGAGATCTCTCAAAGGAATATTTATTAGTTTTGCAAGGTTCTGCATCGTGTTTGCTCCGGCTGTCATCTAAAGCAGATGGCAACCAATCAATCGGGGGTAATTATTATTTTGTCGCATTAGATGCCGTGAATGTAAGACAACAATTCACGCACAAAGGCATGGCATCTCGTGATATAATAAATTGACAGATTCCCCGAAGTTGAATAAATCACTACTCGATTCCAGCATAAGGAAATAAAAATTATTCTTGCCTCATTGTACGAACACGATGGTTATTATAGATACTTGATAGTAAAAATAGATATCATAGTAATTGAAGATATTTTCCCTCAGTTGTTTCAGGAAATCCTGTTGGCATGTATTTGCCTGCCCATTTCAATTCTTTTGGAAGTTAACGCAAAATTTAAGTAACAGTAACATACATCTTTGTAAGATCATAATTATCGATGGAAATCTTCTGACTTGAAAGCTTTATAAGCTTTTATTCGCGTTTAGATGCATTCACAACAATTCATAACAGGAATTTCTTTTTAGCTCTAATTCATTTGTCGAACATCAGTTCCTTCGCACAAGTAATCGTACTGCTAGCTATTCTTTTACAGTGTATTTATTATGTACTTACGTTAATAACAAGCGCACAAACGACGACACCGAAGAGCTTCATTGTCTAAATCGATTACTGGACTGAAAATTGGCAATGGTCTAAGGAGACTGACCGAAGAAGTATTTTGCACACTGTGCTGAGTGGTTACGAAAGGCCGGTGCTTATATCTGTTAACGAGCACATGAAAACCGGCACGTTTGACAGTCGTATCATATTTTAAACAAAGTTTCTGTAGCGTTTGGCATGTGCGTGGCTCGATACGATATCTGTATCAATCAGCAAAAACTGTACAATAGCTGGCCGAACGAGAAAGTGCAACATCAGATGGAACGTCGTTAAACACAATGCTGAACAGTTTATTGTCCTGCAGCAATGGCAATAATGCAATTCGATGAAAAACCGTACGACGTTTTCCAACTTCCTGCGAACGTACAAGTTTCAATTCGCTCTGCGAAAAGGGAAAGAAGAGAAAGCTTTGTCGATTCTCGAAATGATGCAAATAAATTTTTCAAGTTACGATTTTCAAAGTGATCCAATTATTTGTCGGCGCAACAAAATCTGGCATAGAGAAATGATTGTAAATCCTCGGGGAAAACAATATCTTGTCTCTCAGAAATTCTTCTCGTACAGAACCTACCATAAAGGTATCCGAAAAAATTATTTTCGAACTCAAGAACATCTATCTTTACACGAATTGCCAAGTATTTTTCGACAGAGGCCTCGTGCAACTTTGTTCATAAGAACGATATCAAGCGGGGCGGGCAATTGTAAGGGAAAACCGCTCTTGCAGACACCGTGGCGGTCGGCTTATGAATAAACAAAGCGGCGTTAACGCGTGATGAATAATCAAGTTGCACTCGAATCGCGAACACTATGCTCGTTTCAGATATGTGGCGATGTTTCACGACCACCCGGTATGCACGTGTTCGTGAGCGTGTGCTTCAAAGATACGTAATATTCGCCGGGAGAGATTAATGCATGAAAATATATAACGATGATATACCAGTACTTCTTCTCCTTTGTATGAAAAGACGAACAAAAAAGAACAAAGAAATGAAGACAGATTTGTGTGGCCTTGTTGGTCCCAATTTCCAAACAAGAAATAGAAATAGACAGCAAATGGAAAATTAAATATAAATTAGCAATCCACAATTATAATAGCATTTATTCTCTTTTAAGAGAATTGTATTCGTTGTTTCTTTTTCTACCGATATACGATCTTAGTCTCTGCCTGTTAACTATTCAGTTTCAATAATTAACTCACCCCGAGCCCCTTAATAATCCGTGCCAAAATGTAGAAACATTGCAATTACCATTTAATACAATCACAATAAAGCTTTGCCCGATACGAATGAATAAAAACGAATCTTCATAATTGTCAGATGACATTTATTTTCCGCCTCCGGTTCCATTGAAACCTATTAGTTCCCTTCACTGTGCACCGTACGGAAGAAAACAAAGAATTGCAAAGAAATGCTAATTCATGCACCTTTTTAAATTCATGCCGGATAATCGAGAAAATTGTCCACGTTTGATTCCCCCGTAGAATACGAGCAAGGATCGCGTTAACGTAAGCGTGTCACGTTGTGAGACGGTATAATGTAGCCCGTAATGGTCGAAGTTGTACAGCATACAGCGTGGAACAAAGTTAAGGCCGTAAGACCTTACGCGATGGGGAAACACTTTTGCAAATAGTCGGCTCTGCTCGCGATTACAGACGCCGGATACATTTTCCGAAGGAACTGTAGACGACGCGGTGGAATACCGAGTTGAAAAGAAGAGAGATTCCAGCTCGTATTTGGCTCGCAGAAATGTTTGTGATCGACGACTGATCGATGACGAATACGAGCAGGAAAAAAAATTCTCGTTGCTCGCACGAAATTATTAATGAAGGATTGTTGTCAATGAAATATTGCGTAGAAGAGTACAGGCACCGTAGATTTATTTTTATTACAATTCACGAAACGAGCATACTGTTGAATTCGAGCGAGTTATTTTGAAATAGGAAAGATGTGGATAGAAAGTTGATGTTAACATGAAACCAGATTCGGATAATACAGACGCAATGCAATAAACGTTAGTTTCGGGCGAAGTGTTTTTTCATTAAATCCAATGCACGATTCAATTATTCCACCGCGTCGGTGGTAATGGAGTAAACGAGACACGACATCGATACGCCGTTATTGGTCAACTCGATGAATATTCATGACGATGAAGAAAGAAAGGATACGCGTGTCGTAATATTATATCATTTATTGAACGTAGTACAAGCGATAACTCGTATCACTACAAACTTGCGGCCTTCGACTGGCGATTTTTTAATAGATCTTTGCCTTATGAGTTGAACAGCTTTTGTATGTAACAGTCGGTGTAAGCGTTGCCGATGTTGCACTCGTCTGCCTCACCCTTGACTGTAACAATGAAAGAGGAGGTGCGCATTTCGTTAATGAACACGAACGGGTGACAGTTTCAAATGTTAACAAACACGGACGTTAATTGGACTTTACAATTTGCAACGTGAATTATTTTCACCATTGCGAGATAAGATCGTAATTGTCTTTAAAATAATCTTCATTGAAACGTCCGAACTTCCCTTTCGTAGAATAAAAATCGTTTACTCACTGTCCGCGGTACAATCGCTCGCAAGCGTTTTTACCGCCTGGATGTCGGCGTCATTTCCAGCGTGAACGGTCTCTATCATTTTGTATATTGGCTCCAAATGGAAGTCGATGCCAGTCAACTGTGTGGGAAAGCGAAAAATTGAAACAGTCGTCGGGATCTAATTGCTGTGGCTAATTAATTTTTCATCTCGAACGTGATGTACTCACAATTCCCATACGTTTCATGACACACGCTTTCATGCAACCCATCGTCTTCAGATCGGGGCCACCGTTGGCCTGTTGCACGTTCGTTGCTTGCTCTAAATCATTCGCTCAATTCAAAACGCTATTTGTTTGGAAACTTAACCGAATCGGGGGGGGAGAAATTAAATCGTTCAAGAACACGAACAACTTGTTTCACGTTGATTACTGTCTGATGTAGACGCACGATTCAACGAAATCGATTAATTAACGGATTTGTTCACCTTCTGTGATGTGAAACTCGTCGGCGCATGGTTTTAGGTCGGGCATCAAGTACTCCATGTATTTCCCCAAGACTTCGTCCTGGTCTATACCACGTACAACCGTCTGCAATTGTAATTTTTAATCGCCGCAATTAGTTTCAGTAATTATTCTGCCCTACGACCATTCCATCGACCATTCCAAAGACGTTAAGAAATGGTTACACTAGAGACCATCTATCATAGAGGCATAGATATCTCACAGAGCTATTACTTGTCTACAAATATCTGGTATACGCTTTTCTAATTAAATAAATCTCTTCTCCTTTTTTTGTTTCACTTTCGTTCAATTGATACCACCGAGCTACGATTTCCCTAATTTCCAAACATCTGTCCCACATTTATTTCCCCAATGATTTCTCTTTAATCCCGACCGCGTCTGCCGCTTCTTCGCGAACCACCGCAAAAATTACTCCATCGGTTCACGGAGTTTACTCACAGAATATACTCGAAAACGAAACAAAATTCCTCGCGAAATTCCCTGAAACGAACGACACTCACCGCGGCGGCCAGCAAGCAGGTAACAGTCACAAGGGTCTTCATCTTCAAAACGAGGCGTGCTTTACAAAGGTTTTATCCCTGAAACGAAATCGATCTGCACTATACGGTTTCACCGTTGATATACTGACTATGGATGGTACTGAATACCGCGGGCCGATATTTATATGAGCCGTAAGCGGGACAATAGCAGGTGTTAAGACCTGACAGTTCGCAGCAGGAAACGAGATAATTGCCCGATCCATGTCAATTTACGTAAGATCGGTTCAAGTACGGCCGAAACAGGCTTGATTATCGTTGCCAAGCGTCAAATTTGTCACTAGAAATGATTGTTTGCGGTGCGTCTCGGCGATCGTTGAACAAGGTTGCTTTCGGGAAAATTATAGCATTGTTGAAGCCACGACATATAACGATGCCGTGTGTAATCTTGGCCCAGGACGAGCAAACGGGGAATCAAAAATGACGATGCAATTTGTCAATTGTTGATTGGTTCGCTTGTTCCATCGCTCCTTGTTCTTTTCGTTCTGGGAAACTATTTGAGGGATGGCAAGAGCGGACGCCGCACGGGGGCAATAATTTGGTCTGTCCTCTTTGGTAAATTGTACGTATTGTTTTTACTTTTGTTCTCGTCGCAAATTTGGAAAGTAAGGGGGGAGTAGAGCGATACTGAAGAAATTGCACTGCGAGTTGATGGTTACGAGAAATATTGCATAAATCATTTTACATCGTAAGATATTTTAGTAGCGATTGCTGTAAAAGTTCGTTTAAGGGGTCAGCATAAAGCACTTGAAGTATTGGTATGCCATCTCGCACTCGTTCAGTATGTATACCACTGAAAAAAATTCAGACAACAATGTTAGACATTTTTCTACAATTAATTATTGTTTGAAACCTGCTAGGCTTATTATTAACCTTCAGATATACACTGGATTGCAGTCCGTAGCGTTTTCGTAGCAACTTCTGGCTGATCGGCGAATATACGCTCGACAGACTGACCCATCTTCCGCGCATCTATTCGAGCATAGCTCAGCTGGAACGAAACAACCGAATACTCAGTATTAAAACATCGACGTATATTTATAATAGTTCTAATCGAATTTACTCACCAGCCCTACTGATCTCATCAGGCAGGCATGGAAACATGAACCTCCATCCCTTCCTTCCTTCTCGTATATCTCTTGCAGACTCACTAACGTATTTCAATTTTTTGTTACCGCTATTATTCTGACCATCCGGACGCTTGTTTTACGATTTGCATAAAATTTCACGCGTGATACTTACTATCAGTGAATCCATATTGTTTGCCACATTTTGCTATTGGATCCTTCCATGCCTCCGAGTACTTGTTCAGGTCTTCTGTACTTATGGCAGCCTGCAAATTCAATGGAAAATGGACAAGGTATCGACTGAACATTTGCATAGACCCAATTGCTCCATAAATTCTGTGTATATTATTACTGATTAAAAGTGAAAATGCATTGACACTTGAAACTACAGCGATTGCAAAGCAAGCATGATAAACTGAAAGTGTACTTACAGCAGTGGCCAATAGGCAACTAACGATGATCACGATATTCATCTCGAAGTTGTTCGTTTTCTTAACACCTGATTTCGACCCGAATCAGGAATATACTAGTCGATGAATGCAGTATTTCGACGGTGCCAAGCACCATATATATAGCAAATGCCATGGGACAAACTTCGCTGCATATCAAAAATGTTTTCAATTTTAGTCACGTATGAAGGAGAAAAATCCGAATGAATTATCACTTGATGATACAGGCGACTTGTATCTATGTTCAACGTTACATTTCTTAGGCCTGGAATGCCTCGAACATTTCGATGAATATGAAAATGCATTAAAATACATAGTGTATAATGCTTTATATCTAATAAAGCTTTATCTTATTAGCTTATATCTGCTAATTTTTGGTCTGGATTCGTGAGAAAGAGTTTGATCAAAATCGACGACCTCCCCTTGTGAGTGAATGGCTGAAAAAATTAAGGCTAAATGATAGACATTTCTTAATATCATTCTTATTTCATTCGTAACATGCAAGTACATTATGTGTATAGCATCAGGGTAAGTCCATTTTCTTTTCATATCGTTGCTGTAAATCGTATGGAGGGATACGGACATAAAACACCAAGATTTGTTAATATTGATATACCTTTATTACCAACATGCAATGGTATATAAAGTGTACATGTAAATTCATTTTACATCGTAAGATATTGTAGTAGCGATTGCTGTATAAGTTCGTTTACTTGGTCATCATATAGCACTTGGAGTAGTGGTATGCCATCTCGCACTCGTTCTGTATGTGTGCCACTGAAAAAAATTCAGATAACAATGTTAGACATTCTTCTACAATTGATTATTGTCTAAAAAATGCTAGGCTTATTATTTACCTTCAGGTATACACTGAATTGCAGCCTGTAGCGTTGTCGTAGCAACTTCTGGCTGATCGGCGAATATATGCCCGACAGACTTACCCAGCTTCCGCGCATCTATTCCCAAAAAGTTCAGCTGGAATGAAACAACCGAATACTCAGTATTAAAACATCGACGGATATTTATAATAGTTCTGATCGAATTCACTCACCACCCCTAATGATCTCAGCAGGCAGGCATGGAAACATGAACCTTCGTCAGTTCCATCCCTTTCTTCCTTCTCGTATATCTCTTGCAGATTCACTGACGTATTTTAATATTTTGTTACCGCTGTTATTCTGACCATTCGGACGCTTGTTTTACGATTTGAATAAAACTTCACGCGTGATACTTACTATCAGTGAATCCATATTGTTTGCCACATTTTGCTATTGGATCCTTCCATGCCTCCGATATCTTCTTCAGGTCTTCTCTAGTTTCGGCTGCCTGCAAATTCAATGGAACATAGACAAGGTAGCGATCGAACATTTTTGTCGACCGAATTGTTCCATAAATTCTGTGTATATTATAAAATATAACTGATTGAAAGTTAATAATCCACTGGCATTTGAAACGAACAATGGTAAATTGAAAGTGTACTTACGGCAGTTGCCAATAGGCAAGTAACGATGAGAAAGATCTTCATGTCGATGTTGTTCGTTTTCCAAGAACCCGATTTCGACCCGAAACAGGAATATACTAGTCGATGAATGCAGTATTTCGGCGGTGCCAAGCACCATTTATATAGCAAATGCCATGGGACAAACTTCGCTGCATATCGAAAATGTTTTCACTTTCAATCACGTATGAAGGAGAAGAATCCGAATGAATTATCGTTTGATGATACAGGCGACTTGTATCTATGTTCAACGTTACATTTCTTAGGCTTGGAATGCCTCGAGCACTTCGATGAATATGAAATTCCATTGAAATACATTGTATATCAGCAATTTCTTTAGTTAAATTCGTCTGTTAAATATCCTTATAAATAACGGGTATGGACAAAAACAGCCAAACATGGTTCGACTTATTTTTGCTCTGGATTCGTGAGAAAAAGGTTGATCAAAATCGACGACCTCCCCTTGTGAGTGGATGGCACAAAAAAAATTAAGGCTAAACGATAGACATTTCTTAATATCATTTTTATTTTATTCGTAATATGCAAGAACGTTATATGTATAGTATCAGGGTAAGTTCATTTTACTTTCGAAGACATTTCACCAGCGACTTTTATTCAACTTCATTTATTGATTGTCCATGAAGCAACTGCTGTACATGTACGCCATCTTGCACTCGTCTGGCATGTTTTTCGCTAGGAAAGAAAGTATAGACATTAATGCCAATCTGTCTTTCGTATTTCACTTTTGTTCGGCAAACGTTGGACGTCACATATATCTTACCTTTCTCGACACAATCACTTGTGACCTTTTCTAACTTGGCGTGCATCTCTGGCTGATCGGGGAACGTGCTCTTGTTAAATTCATTCAGCTTCGCCGTGTCCAATTTCGAGTTTACTATCTGCAGTGAAAAAATCGAATACTGAGCCGTTTCTTCGTAAATGAATACGCGTGCTATATTTATTTTATATGTCGTTCGCGATTGATTTGTTTTAACTTTTCGCCAGGCGAAGAATGATGATTAAGGGCTGTTATTATTTCTAACAATCGAATTTACTCACCATGCCCTTTGATTTCATCACGCATGCACCAACACAGTTAGTTGGATCAGCTCCATCCTTCATATACTTATCGTATATCGCGCGTGGATTCACTGGTGTAATTCAATATTTCGTTCAATTATTACATTCGACAATATTTACGCCTGCTTTGTAAATTGAATAATATTTCGTTTGTTATACTAACGATCAGTGTATCCACTTTCCTTGGCACATGCCACCATTTGATCCTTCACTACCTCCAGATAGGGATCGACGGTATCTGCACGAATAGCCGACTGAAAATGAATTTGCAAAATTTACAAATTCACGTATTACAAATTCTTATCATTTATATTTAATTAATCTTATTGAATAATAGAAATATAGTTGTGATCGTTCCACATTCTATGGTCTGTACAAATCCATCAAATCGAGGGATTGAATATTTTTATTGACCCAACAATCGTCCCACATGTTCTACATATATAAATTAATCGAAAACGGAATATTGAAAAATATAATAATCGCGATATGAACACTGGTAAATTGAAAAATATACTTACAGCAGCGAACAAGAGGCAACAAGCGAACAAAATGCACTTCATCTTGTTATTATTTTTCTCCAAACAGCTGAATTCGATCTGTATATGTATAATAATCTTCGACGACTGAAGTATCCCGGTAATGGTCGGCGATATTTATATGGAATATCTGATGGCAAAAAATTCGTTGCATTTCAATAGATAAATCAGCACCAATCACGTATAGTGGGAAAAAACCGATGCAATTATTGCAGCTCGTAGCTTGCTTATATTTATATTTGGAGCTGTAATTGTTAGCCTTGGAGCCGCCTTAAGTGCTTCAGTCAGTATGAAAATACATTGAAATCCCGTGGAACATACAGAGTGCGATAATCAATTACATCTGAGCGCTAGTACGATCGTGATAATTATAATTAGTCGAGTAAAACCAGAAAAGTATGTAAATATGAATCACCATATTTTGCTCGTCCTCTGTTCTCAGTTTCATTTGAATTAGTGGAATATTTCCGGAGTAGAAGTTTTTTTAATCGCGATGTTGCATGCTGCACCAGAGACAAGCTCTTTTTATGTGCAGTTAATTCCCGTTCAATTTACATTAACCGTGAGTAGGGTAAAATTTTGCGTCGCGACAGTGTAAAGTTTCCATAAATAATAGCGTGGCATGAACAGAGTTGTATAACAGGTTGATTGAAATCATTTTTCTAGGTGGTAAACCTTCAGTTTTATTTTATTGGATGACTACTTGAAGCCTTACAATTGTATGGTATATTATATTTCGGTATTTATCTTATTTGCCATCTTCTTCATCTTCGCATTTTTTTGTTGTTTTTTTTTCATTTCTAAAGAAGCAGGCCCTGTGCGCCGGGGAAAATCCTTCGAATCATTCCTTATGGTTTGCTTCGATGCATCGAGAAAATTCGAACGCGAGTTCGCACTCCTCCGATTTTCCCTTCACTGAAAGTACAATGAATTAATATGCATCGCAACAAGATTACAATTGGCCCCAGATCCCTCGTATCTGGTTCGCTCGAATTTTTTCTCACCCTCTTCGGCACATTTGTGCAACACTTCCATTGTCGTGGGTATTTCTTCCGGCTTGTTCGAAAACAGTTTCTCCACCGGTTCCTGCAGGTTCTCCGGCTTGATTTCACCATCGTCCAACTAAAATTAAATTTCGCTTCACGATAATTTCCAGAAACGTTTCATACTTTTGTTATCACCGTTACAGTTTCTTCTGTAATTCGAGTGCAGAAACGTTTACACTTCTTTCATAGAAGATTCAGGGCGCAACGTTAGACGTATCTATTTACAGTAAGATTGCACAGGGTCCCTTGGAAAAGTGTCGAACAACATTCGCGGATAAAAATGTACTCACCGCTTTCAATCGTTTCAACACGCACGCATTCAGACAACCAATTTTTTGTCTATCTTCGTCCTGCAATTCTGGATCGTGTATCTTGCTTATCTGCGCTAAAATGTCGATATATTTTTTGTACAGACGTACAGAAGTAAGAATATCGCTGAAAATAATGGTAATTGCATTACTTGGTGGAATCTGTAGCTCCTCGGCACAGGTGTGTAGTTCCTCGGTGAAAACGTCCTCGACACTGCTCTCCGTATCAGCGTGAACCATCCCCTAAATTTATATTCAGTTTATTTGACACACGATACTAAATTTCTCACGCGTTTCTACTATTATAAATTCCTTTTTTCCTATCATAGACCCCAGGTAAATTGAATGCAACGAGAAACCTTTGATTTTCAGTCTTCTTAAGTCTGTACTAATTTCGATTCAACTTTTTTATTCGACATGTTCCTCTCGAGTTTAGTTCCAAAGTTTATTTTGAAACGCAAATCGTGCACGTATAGTTGAATTTTATTAGGAAAGATAAGCTAGTTATCGCCACGCTCCTACAGGCTTTTAAATCGCAAAAACGACAAATAGAGTGCAGGAGAAAATGAAAATTCACAATTTTCGACTCACCGCAAATACGGATAGGCAACACACAAACAGTACACTGTTCATTCTTGCAATTGTTCACGAAAATTCAAAGAAACAAAGATTCTGAATGGTGCCCGTCGACGTGTGAACATCATATTTATACAGGATTGAAGGAAATATGCGTCGAACCTTGCGAAGTGTTAAGATTCCATTATGAAATAGCAGGAAGAGATATAATTGCTCGATGCACGTCGCTTTATGTAACGTTAGATAGGGATCTACGAGAAGATGGTCAATTTCTTGAGCCTCTGCACGAAAGATGATTAATCTTTGTTGTTCAGGCGAAGAGGAAAATGAAAAACAGCAGCATCGTTCTGTCTGCCGCATTCAATAAAAGTACGAAAATAGTACGAGAACTATTTGTATAAAATAATGAAAATGAGAATGGACGGTGTCGCCGTCGACACCTTTTGCATTAGCATCCAATGCATCGTCGTGGGAACGTGTTTCCTTTGTTCAGTCTTATTTTGCAGAAAGTTGCAAAGTTAATTGCTGGATTCGATCGTTATCCAATTATCGTTCGTAATTCGTGGAACATATGCATGAAAAATATGAAAAGATATTACATTGGGTAACGGTATTCATTCCGGTTGCTATAATGTTTTCCATGAATTTCGAAGGGAAATTGAAATATGGAGTCATCGTGTAAGGAAACTGCACTGAATAAGTGATCTGATCATTGAAACTATAATTAATGGACGCTTTTAATCTCAACAAGCTCGCAATTCAACAGTAATGGAGCTCGCAGCGAACTGATTAAGTTTCTTTCGGACTCTCGGGCATCGATTCTGAACCAGTTCCGATCCTACCATAGAACCGGACTGAATTTTTTGTTCCTGTTAAGGAACGATGACAAACGGCCACAAAATTAATTTCATCGTTATTGAAGTCAGGATGGGATTAAGTCTAATCCGTGGGAAACCGGTTCCACGATGTACGATCGAAATATTCCAATCGGTAATAATCTATAAATCTGTCCGATCGAATGGCACTGCACGACTCCGTGTATCGGATAAATTTTGTAATTGGTAAAATTGTGATAGGAAGGGAAATAATTTATTCGTATTTACTGATTTGTTTTGTTTCGTCGTGTCTTTCCTTAGATTTCACTCAACAATTGGTATTTTTCTGGCGAACAATTCTAGTGGCTTCTTTCCATGGTTCCTTTATTTTTAATTCATCCATAACATAGCGTAGGTATGTAACAGCGAAACGATTTATTACGTTTATACAGCGCGTTTTAATCACATAGTATTTTAACGAGATGCGATTAACCGAACGAGTTGCAAGTAGTTACACAATATCGGGATTGAAGGATGATGGCAGAAGGGAGGAAAATCTGTGTAATTAGTGCATAGAATCATAACTTTCAAACTAATAGATTAATTGAAGGCTGAGAATTGGTTAGAAATATTTATTATGAGATATACAATATATAAAAAGTGGAATGTATCAGGAAAAATATTCGATGATTTGCTTGTTCCTTCGCTACTTGTTCTTTTCGTTCTGAGAATCAATTTGAGGAACGGCAAGAGGGGACGAGACGATCCCCGCCTGGGGTAATAATTTGTTCTGGTCTCTTTGGTAAATTGTACCTACTGTTATTAATTTTATTCTCGTTGCAAACTTGGAAAGAAAAAGGGGGGGGGGCGATATTGAAAAAATTGAATTGTCAGTTGATGGTTACGAGAAATATTGGATAAATCGTACGTAGGGATACGGACTTTTATTACCAAACTTTTATTACCAACATGCAATGGTATATAAAGTTTACATGTAAATTAATTTTATATTGTAAGATATTGTAGTAGCGATTGCTGTATAAGCTCGTTTAATTGGTACTCAAATAGCACTGGGCGTAGAGGTATGCCATCGTGCACTCGTCTTTTATGTGTGTCACTGAAGAAAATTCGGGCAACAGTGTTAGACATTCTTCTACAATTAATTACTGCGTAAAAAATGCTAGAATTATTATTTACCTCTAGCTGCACAGTCAACTATAGCCTGCTTCAGTTTTTTAAGTACTTTTGGCTGATCGGCGAATATACTCTCGGCATACTCACCCAGCTTCTGCCCATCCATTCGCGAAAATTTCAGCTGGAGCAGAACAACCGAATACTCAGTATTAAGACATCGACGAATGTTTATAATAGTTCTGATCGAATTTACTCACCACCCCTATTGATCTCAGCACGCATGCATGCAAACATGTATTGCTGGCAACTCCATCCTTTACTTCCTTCTCGAATATTTTTTGGGGAGTCACTGGCGTATTTCAATATTTTGTTACCGTTATTATTCTGACTATTCGAACGCCTGTTTTGCGTATTGAATAAAGCCCGCGTGATACTTACGATTAGTGGATCTATTTTGTTTGGCACATTTTTCTATTGGATCCTTCCATGCCTCCAAGTACTTGTTCAGGTCTTCTGTACTTATGGCAGCCTGCAAATTCAATGGAAAATGGACAAGGTATCGATTGAACATTTGCATCGACCCAATTGCTCCATAAATTCTGTGTATATTATTACTGATTAAAAGTGAAAATGCATTGACACTTGAATCTACAGTGATTGCAATACAAACAATGATAAACTGAAAGGGTACTTACAGCAGTGGCCAATAGGCAACTAACGATGATCACGATCTTCATCTCGAAGTTGTTCGTTTTCCTAACACCTGATTTCGACCCGAAACACAAATGTACTTGTCGATGAATGCAGTATTTGGGCTGTGCCAAGCACCATTTATATAGCAAATGCGATGGCAGAAACTACGCTGCATATCGAAAATGTTTTCAATTTTAGTCACGTATGAAGGAGAAAAATTCGAATGAATTATCGCTTGATGATACAGGCGACTCTTATCTATGTTCAACGTTACATTTCTTAGGCTTGGAATGCCTCGAACATTTCGATGAATATGAAAATGCATTGAAATACATAGTGTATCATGCTTTATATCGTATATCAGTAATTTTTTAGTTATATTCTTCAGTTAAATAGTCTTATATATAATGGGTGTGGACAAAAACGGCCAAACATGGATCGATTTATTTTTGCTCTGGATTCGTGAGAAAAAGTTTGATCAAAATCGACGACCTCCTCTTGTGAGTGAGTGGCATAAAAAAATTAAACGATAGACATTTCCTAATATCATTTTTATTTAATTCGTGACAAGCATGAACATTATATGTATGGCATCAGAATAAGATGCAATAAGGGACACGGGCATAAAACATCGAGATTTGTCATTATTGATTTGCTTTTATTACCAACATGCAATGGTATATAAAGTTTACATGTGAATTTATTTTGTATTGTAAGATAGTAGTGACTGCTGTATAAGTTTGTTTATTTGCTATACAAAAAGCACTGGGCGAAGAGGTATGCCATCTTGCACTCGTCTTGTATGTTTTTTGCCACTGAAACAAATTCAGACAACAATGTTAGACATTTTTCGACAATTAATTATTGTCCGAAAAATGTTAGACTTATTATTTACCGTCAGCTAGACAGTGAATTGCAGCCCCTTTCAGCTTCGTAGCCACTTCTGGCTGATCGGCGAATATACTGTCGCCATACTCACCCAACTTCCGCCCATTCATTCCCGAAAATGTCAGCTGGAACGAAACAACCGAATACTCAGTATTAAAACATCGACGAATATTTATAATAGTTCTGATCGAATTTACTCACCACCCCTAATGATCTTAGAAGGCATGCATGCAAACATGAACTGTTGGAACCTCCACCCCTTTGTTCCACCTCGTATATGTCTTGCAGAGTCCCTGACGTATTTCAATGTTTTGTTACCGTTATTATTCTGACCATTGGAACGCTTGTTTTGCGAATTGAATAAAATTTCACGCGCGATACTTACTAACAGCGAATCCATGTTCTTCGCCACATTTTTGTATTGGAACCTTCCATGCCTCCGATATCTTGTTCAGGTCTTCTGTATTTATGGCAGCCTGCAAATTCAATGGAAAATGGACAAGGTATCGATTGATCATTTGCATCGACCCAATTGCTTCATAAATTCGGTGTATATTATTACTGATTAAAAGTGAAAATGCATTGACACTTGAAACTGCAGTGATTGCAATACAAACAATGATAAACTGAAAGTGTACTTACAGCAGTGGCCAATAGGCAACTAACGATGAGAAGGATCTTCATTTCGAAGTTGTTCGTGCCCAAACACCTGAATTCGACCCGAAACAGAAATGTAGTTGTCGATGAATGCAGTATTTCGGCTGTGCCAAGCACCATTTATATAGCAAATGCGATGGCAGAAACTGCGCTGCATATCGAAAATGTTTTCAATTTTAGTCACGTATGAAGGAGAAAAATTCGAAGGAATTATCACTTGATGATACAAGCGACTTGTATCTATGTTCAACGTTACATTTCTTAGGCTTGGAATGCCTCGAACACATCGATGAATATGAAAATGCATTGAAATACATAGTGTATAATGCTTTATATCGTATATCAGTAATTGTTTAGTTATATTCCTCTGTTAAATATTCTTATATATAACGGCTATGGACAAAAGCGGCTAAATATGGGTGTGCTAATTTTTGCCCTGGATTCGTGGGAAAGAGTTTGATCAAAATCGACGACCTCCTCTTGTGAGTGAATGGCACGAAAAAATTAAGGCTCAGCGATAGATATTTCCTAATATCATGTTTATTTATTTCGTGACAAGCATGAACATTATATGTATGGCATCAGAATAAGTTCATTGTATATTCATACTGTTGCTATAAATCGTATAGCGGGACACGGACATAAAACATCGAGATTTGTCATTAGTGATTTTCTTTTATTACCAACATGCAATGGTATACAAAGTTTAAATATGAATTAATTTTATATTGTAAGATATTTTAGTAGCGATTGCTGTAAAAGTTCGTTTAACCGGTCCGCATATAGCACTTGAAGTAAAGGTATGCCATCTCGCACTCGTCCTGTATGTATGCCACTGAAAAACATTCGGGCAACAATGTTAGACATTTTTCTATAATTAATTATTGTCTAAAAAATGTTAACCTTATTATTTACCTTCAGTTAGACAGTGAAATGCATGCTGCATCTGTCTCGGTATTGTTTCTGGCTGATCGCCGAATATACGCTCGACAGTCTTACCCAGCTCCCGCCGATCTATTCCCAAAAAGTTCAGCTGGAACGAAACAACCGAATACTCAGTATTAAAACATCGACGAATATTTATAATAGTTCTAATCGAATTTACTCACCAACCCCAATGATCTCAGCACGCAGGCATGGAAACATGAACCTTTGACAACTTCACCCCTTTCTTCCTTCTCGTATATCCCTTGCAGAGTCACTGACGTATTTCAGTATTTTGTTACCGTTACTATTCAGACCATTGGAACGCTTGTTTTACAATTTGAATAAAATTTCACGCGCGATACTTACTATCAGTGAATCCATATTGTTTGCCACATTTTTCTATTGGATCCTTCCATGCCTCCGATATCTTCTTCAGGTCTTCTGTACTGTTGGCTGCCTGGAAATTCAATGGAAAATAGACAAGGTATCGGTCGAACATTTCTATTGGCCAAATTGTTCCATAAGTTCTGTGTATATTATTACTGATTAAAAGCGAAAATACATTGACACTTGAATCTACAGTGATTGCAAAAGGAACAATGATAAACTGAAAGTGTACTTACAGCAGTGGCTAGTAGGCAACTAACGATGAGAAGGATCTTCATTTCGAAGTTGTTTGTTCCCAAACACCTGAATTCGACCAGTAATAGGAATATACTTGTCGATGAATGCAGTATTTCGGCTGTGGCAAGCACCATTTATATAGCAAATGCCATGGGACAAACTTCGCTGCATATCGAAAATGTTTTCAATATCAATCACGT
This sequence comes from Nomada lathburiana, assembly GCA_963667235.1. Taxonomy (NCBI): domain Eukaryota; kingdom Metazoa; phylum Arthropoda; class Insecta; order Hymenoptera; family Apidae; genus Nomada; species Nomada lathburiana. The sequence goes on from OY763909.1 coordinate 8,297,330, forward strand.
ATGAAGGAGAAAAATTCGAATGAATTATCGCTTGATGATACAGGCGACTTGTATCTATGTTCAACGTTACATTTCTTAGGCTTGGAATGCCTCGAACATTTCGATGAATATGAAAATGCATTGAAATACATAGTGTATCATGCTTTATATCGTATATCAGTAATTTTTTAGTTATATTCTTCTGTTAAATATTCTCATAAATAATGGGTACGGACAAAAGCGGCCAAATATGGGTCTGCGTATTTTTGCTCTGGATTCGTGAGAAAGAGTTTGATCAAAATCGACGACCTCCACTTGTGAGTGAATTGCACAACAAAATTAAGGCCAAGTTCATTTTATTTCCATATCGTTGCTATAAATCGTTGGGGGGGATACGGACATAGAACATCGGGATTTGTTATTACTGATTTGCCTTTATTACCAACACGCAATGGTATATAAAGTTTACATATAAATTAATTTTATATTATAAGATATTTTGGTAGCGATTGTTGTATCAGTTCGTTTAATTGCTACGCAAATAGCACTGGGAGTAGAGGTATGCCATCTTGCACTCGTCCTGTATGTTATTCACTGAAAAAAAATTCAGACAACAACGATTAGACATGTTTCTACAACTAATTATTGTCTAAAAAATGCTAGACTTATTATTTACCTTTAGCTGCACAGTGAATTGCGGTCTGTGTCAGTTTCGTAACTTCTTCTGGCTGATCGGCAAATACACTTTCGAAATACTTGCCCAGCTTCCGCGCATCTATTCCCAAAAAGTTCAGCTGGAACGAAACAATCGAATACTCAATATTAAGGCATCGGCGAATATTTATAATAAATCTGATCGAATTTACTCACCGCCCCTAATGATCTCAGCAGACAGGCATGCAAACATGAACTGTTGGCAACTCCAGCCCTTTCTTCCTTCTCGTATATCTCTTGCAGAGTCACTGGTGTATTTCAATATTTTGTTACCGTTATTATTCTGACCATTCGGACGCTTGTTCTACGAATTGAAGAAAATTTCACACGTGATACTTACTACCAGTGAATCCATTTTGTTTGGAACATTTTACTAGTGGATCCTTCCATGCCTCCGTTAACTTGTTCAGGTTTTCTGTACTTAGGGCTGCCTGCAAATTGAATGGAAAATGGACAAGGTATCGATTGAACATTTGCATCGACCCAATTGCTTCATAAATTCGGTGTATATTATTACTGATTAAAAGTGAAAATGCATTGACACTTGAAACTACAGTGATTGCAATACAAACAATGGTAAACTGAAAGTGTACTTACAGCAGTGGCCAATAGGCAACTAACGATGATCACGATCTTCATCTCGAAGTTGTTCGTTTTCTTAACACCTGATTTCGACCCGAAAGAGGAATGTTCTTGTCGATGAATGCGGTATTTCGGCTGTGCCAAGCACCATTTATATAGCAAATGCCATGGGACAAACTTCGCTGCATATCGAAAATGTTTTCACTTTCAATCACGTATGGAGGAGAAGAATCCGAATGAATTATCGCTTCATGAGACAGGCGACTTCTATCTATGTTCAACGTTACATTTCTTAGGCTTGGAATGCCTCGAACACTTTGTCGAATATGAAAATGCATTGAAAGACATATTGTATATGATGATAACTTTCCAAGTAATAGATTAATTGAACGCTGAGAATTGGTTAAAAATATGGCGAATAAATATGGAAAATATTTATTTCCTGTTGCTATATTTATTGTGATATATATGTATATAAAAAGTGTAATGTATCGGGATAAACATACTTGATCCTTGAGTAAACTTAATGAGTGACGATCATTACGTTCTCGGACCGATTCCTCGTGCTTCGTTGATTATATTAAAAAGTAGGTTACGTAAAAGGTAGAATTAGAGAAACGAAACAAACAAGATTTGTATAGTACAAGATTTTATATTATCTTACATATAATAGGTGTTCCTTTCATATAATTTTATCGTAGCGCTCGGGAACACAGTCAATCTCAAAAGCTAGCTTTTCAATTTGAAAGAAAATCGAAAGCGCCCCCAGTAAACGTTCCCGTTGCTACGATAAAATTATTTACAATTCAAAGTCACAAAAATCGTTCGTCGAATGTTTGGATTATCTATAATCGACGAGTGTTTAACAAATGGGACATCGTTAATAATTTCTGTTATGGTTAGACTCTTCTGCATTGTGGTTTGTTTCTCTGATTTCGGCACACCGCCATGTCTGCCCTTCGACGGTTGGGATGACGGAGATAACGATGTCGAATCGATTTAAATTTTTTGTCGCCCCCACGATGAAACTGCGAGTCCATCACCGACGAATTGATCACGGGGCCAGATATAACTGAAAAATATTGCACGTGATTGTGTGATTGATTGGTGGTAAATACAATGGTGAATTTATATTAAAGGAATTAATATAAATTAATGTCTTCTGAAATTTTTAAACGATTAATTCTGCAGATTGGACATACTTTGGTGGCATTAAAAACCGTTCTAAAAATGCTACTACGAGTTTGGTCATTGTCCCGAGATTATTATTATTATTATTATTATTATTATTATTATTATTATTATTATTATTACGCGTTATTTTATTTTTCCCCTGCTCAATCTTTTTCTATTATTACTATGTTTTATTCTTCTTACGGTCTAGAAATCAATCTAGCCCGAACACTATGATAGTACTTGCACTTTAAGTATGCTTTACGACGTAAAAGTAATTGAAAATCACCTCACTATCTATGTCCCATAAACATATCCCAGCTTCCCAGGCAGCCTCGCATCCATCCGTGGCTGTCACTGTAAGCGAGTCGACATTGACAATTTCAATTGAGCAAAAAGAATTACAGAACATAGTAAAACGCTTATAAGTTCGGGATATTTGCCTTTTTTCTGGCACACTTCTACAGCGTGTTCAACACGCGGTATATATTCCTCGGCTAACAGCAGACGGGCATTCTTCAAGAAAAAGTCCCACATGATTTCGTCGTTCTTCATCTGAAATGAACATTTGCGTGCAATCGAAAGATATGAAATGCTTACGGCATCTGTAATTTCCAACCGACAAAATCGTTATTTTGCCCAGCGATAAATAGTATCATACAAATTATTGAGATAGCTAGTTGAAGAGAAATATAACCAATTTATCTTATTTACCGCCTTTGTCGATGTCATGATACATTTCATGTAGCACATCAGCCTCTCGTCCTTCGGGAATTCACCTTTGTGTTGGCCATCTAAGAGTTCTACGCAGAGGAACCACCGAAACGATTATCCGTCCGTTGCATTAGCATCGCGCGATACAATTTTACCTCGAGAGATTCTCAAGTGAAATATGACCGTACGGTGAAACGCATAAATTCCCGTGCGAAATAATCGATACTTTTGACATTTCTATGAGAAACACTATCAACCATCTTCACGAACACTCCCACCCCGTTTCAATCTACGCGATTGAGGAATCTCATGGAAATCAATGCTCGACACTTCGCGCAATTCAGCCCATTAATCGTCCACGGTGTACAATCCGAACGGTACAACCCCGAAGAAAATAAATTCTTCTCCGTCGATCGATACAACCCGTTCCAAACGATCCGTGTACGTACCTTTGGTCGCTTCGGTCTTCTTCTGACAAGGTTTCCTCAGGTTCTTCACCGTCTTCTTTACCTCGTCGAGCGTCATCTTTTTCTATATCACATATAACTCGTATGTACATGCCGTCAACGATCACGATCGCGGTGACGATAATTCAAGAAAAGATTCATTCACTCACGCCTTCGGTTTGCTGGATCGTCAACAGGACCAGCATCAACGTGACGAACATGAATATGTCGTGTCCCCTCATTTTTCCTCCCCTTTTTTTTTTTGTGTTCTCACCTTTTCTTTCTTTTCGCCCTTCAATACCGTTTCTATCTATGCCGAAAACGACGGAACGTGGATCCCTCGATCGCGACGGCGTGTCCTCGATAGATCGAACACGCGGCACGACCGTGCAACCCCTTTTATAGTCAGCGAAGACACGACGGTGGGAGAGTTTTCACGTGTTGCCAGTGACACGCGCGGTTCGGTACGTGATTACAATGCCGTTTAATAATTAACGCGAAACGTCCGTTTTTCGTTTCGCCGATTCCGGGTGGCACACGGGCGTACCGGAAAGGGAGGAGTGACACGGACACGTAATACGTTGCGCCTTCGCTATGCAATCATTGCGCAACGTTAGCGTGGCGAATTACGCTCCGCGTCAGGGACAGCGAACTGGTGACACGTGTTTCGCTAGATTTTCCACCACCAAATCACAGAAAAATCAGGCTCATCGCACCGACACCAACGTCACATTGTTTTCGATAACTTCGTTACGAGAATTCAATATACTTTTAATTGCTCGACGCACGTGCGGTGCAATTGTTCGCATCCGCACAATTCACGACGTCGCGACGATCCCCGTCCTGCCTCTGCCCGCCTTTGGCTTTGGTCAGGAGTAGGGTACAGTTTAATGTTTAATTTTAATTGATAGTGGGGACTTGATGGCTCTTGTTGGAGAGAGAGTTGTTATATTTCGTGTTTTTCTTTTAATTCTTTTTTGGCCCGGTAAAACCAGATAGGGAGAGGGCGAATAAGAGATTGGGTAGAAATGAGGGTGGCTCTTTTTTTGGGGCGAGCATGGGTGGATCAAGGAATATTTGGATAGTCGTTGGATGACGAAGTAATAATGGCACGAAATTGTGGACGATGATTTCGTCGTTTTCCGTTGCATAATCGGAGGGGAGGAGAGACAGCACGGAACTATGAAATGTGCGTGCGCGTACTTTTAATCGCACTTCGAAATTTGTGCGCAAAGTTTCAAAGGTAGATGTACGGATTTTCGGTGACGCGGGTGGGATAAGAATGGTCACGGATGGAGAAGTGAATCCTTCGATGCCAGTTGTAGTTTCTTTTCTTTTTTTTACAGCAAAGTTTCTATATAAATGTTATATTTTATCGCAGCGTACTGCCTGCTTTTATAAAACTCCTCGGCGTGGATATATTGCGAGTATCTGAAGAGTCGCGAATGCGGTGCTTGGGAATAAATGAAGCAAAGTAATTTCCCCGTAGGAAATTCTCGCCGATTGCTTCTCCGGTCGGTGACGCGATCTAAGTTTACAGTTTACAGTTGGCTACGTTACAGTGAATCTATTTCGTCAGGGGAAGATGAACGCTTCCGGGTCCGCCTCGTAGTAGCATTTCAGGTATTCGTACGACACCGTGCAGGGATCGCCAGTGTATTCTAGGTGTAATAAAATTGATGGAATAGCCAGCATTCCCTTGCACAATTCTAATTTTTTGTAAATAAATATGCACCCTGCCTGTACAAATTTTTTCGCAGGATATGCACAGTGAAGGTAAATTTTGAAAAATCGCTATCACCAATGGCCTGTCCGATTAAAGAATAAGTGCACCTTATGACTCAATTGTTAGACAACTTTCCATAATGCTATTAATGATATTAAACCTTAACTCCTTAAGTAATTGTTTCATCGTGCTACACGTGTTTATATTTTATATGAAAGAGATTTTCAGAAATTTCGAATTTTAATCAATGCTCGTCTTACCTCGTTTACATTTTTCAATGGCCAACTTCACCCGAGCTACCATTTCCGGTGGCATGGTCATCTCTACTTGCTTGGCCATCATGGCATAGTCGATGCCTCCATTCTTAAACTGAGAGAACCATTGTTATATTAAAGTGGCGGTGTGCGTTCGATAAATTTCACATGATCGTTTGTAAAATTGATTTTACACTTCGGAGCGTCTTCATGATGCAATTGGCGTAGCACGCAAGATTCTCGTCGTCCGGGAATTCTCCCCTGGCGAAACCGTCAACTTTCTCTAAGTATTCACAGAAAGAAGTGGAGATGAATCCCGGCAACATTTAATTCGTCTTTCCTTTTAAGCTACGTACCGTTGGTCGTGTCGATCTTTTGCAAACAGTTCTTTCGCATAGTTTTGGCGAGCTTCTCCAATTGTTCGGCGCTCACCTGCGATTTGCCGTGTACTTTATTAATTTGAAAATTATTAATTTCATTTTAATTATATCGCTATAGGTTCGCGTATTATTTACATTGCACCCCATTTTCGTAATATACAAGGAATAATTTAGCTTAGTTTATTTCGTACAGAGGTTTATCATTCGGTATTGTTGATAATAATTCTGAAAGCTCGTATGTCAGAGGACTAGAATTATGTGTGCAACTTACACTTGTCACTGGTTTAAACTCAACGAGCGCGAGTATCGTTGCGCAAAGTAACAGTCCAACGTGCATATTTCACCCCTTGTGGAAAAGTCGAGTGAACCAAAATGTAACCGCACGTTGATACGTAAATTTTGGTCCGATCGTTCTTCTTGGATTGAGCAACTGAAGATTCGTTCGAGCAGTCACCACCTTATAAGCCGTGCAACTTCAATGCTGTCCATAATTTACGGACAGGACACCGATAATTCGATAATTCGTTACTCGACGTAGTTACTGCGTTAAACGTTGCTTTTCAACTTGATGACAAGCTCGCTGAGTTCATGTAACGCGAGTTAAGGGGCGGGTTCGGTCGCGAAATTATTATCTGACCGTGCCGGACTCCTGCGAGCTGCACACTTGATCATGAACAAGCCTGACATGAATGTAATGGATAATCTTTACGACGACTGACGGGAATATTGAAACAAGAAATTAAATATTATAATAAGACCAATTGGAAACACGTGGTTGGGTGACGCGGGGTATTCAAAAAACAATGATTGTTTGATTTCTTTCATTTTATCGCAATTGTCGCGCAGCCCCTTTTTTCCATTTCGACGATCATTTACATATACATAGTTGACTAAGTACCCCACTGTCAATTCTCTCAGGGACTCTTTCCTTATTCCTGTTTATTTGGCCGCACCCTTTTGCGGCTACGCATCTAAAATTCCACGCCAAACCGCCGACAAATTATTCCATTATAGTTTGCACTAGTTGGTCCCGTTGCGATCAAACTATCCCGCCCTCTCTGGCCTTGCATCCCTTGGTGATTTACACGGTTCAACTTGTGCGGGGCAAGTTTTGGCCGGTCGTTCTCTTTGTTCCAACCCCCTTCAGAGGCAGAAGAGTCGCGTTAATGTCGAACCCTTGTATTTCGAGAGACACCCTTAAAACAGGAGCATCTGGCCAAAAAGTACCACCACCCCCGCGACCATTAGTCCGAGGGCCACTCTCTGTCGGCTCGATAATTACATTTTTTTTTTCCTCCTCTTCGTCCCGATCTCTCCACGATTCATTTCCACCTGGTCGAGCGAACCTCGTGAACGGCCACTCTCTTTTTATTTATTTTTTTTTTCTTTTCTTTTCACTGCTCTGTCTTCTTCCGTTGATGAATCTTTTTGCGGGGCCATCGGGATTCTTCTTCTCAACAAATTCTTAATATTGTACATATATCAGAGGACACTCATTGCCCAAGTTGAGTGATTCTTATTTAACAATTTACGTTGCGAGATCAACGTTTTCTTCGAGAAAATATTGTGATAATTATTATTCGTGTTTAGAATATTATATCTCCGTGCAGATTTCGAAATAACATGTATCGCGAATCGTTGTTCCAAAATGAGCACGCGTTGCCCAGATGTGGGTGAAGGAGGGCCGGTATTACGTGATCGGATTCCAATTCGTTTCAATTCGATGTCACCATCCTGACGAAATGTTGTTATTGCACGTGCAGGTATTTTTAGCCCGCGAGGGAAGTCAAATTAAACAGCCCCGTACAATTTGACCCAACCAAGGGTCCTTCTTCCTTTCCACGCGAATTTCGTTAGGTAAATCAGGAGAATGAAACTCACCCTCAAACAAGCTCGCATAAAATAGAAATAATACGACATACGTTTAAAATAAGCCTAATCGAAATAAATCAACCATTCCTTGAAAACGTGGCGCAAGATATCTGCCATTATTTGATCGTCCCAAAGTTCTCTATCTGCTATAAAATTTAATAACGCCGTTACAAGTTAATTAATCAATTAACTGGAGCAGAACGGAAAGTACGGAGCCGCGAATAAATACCGTGAGAACTTCTCCAATGTATATACAATACGCTGTTCTCGGATTGCTCTCCGTCAGTCGGTGAATTTTTTGAAAGCCTGCACGATTCGCGAGAACGTGCAACGACGAAAGGAAACGATCCCTGTTCCCCCTCGGGTGTTAACGAAGCAGCGTTCACGCGTGCGATAAAATTTGCCACGTCCTCGCGACCCAAAGGACAGCGAATGGGTACGCGGAAGCGAATTGCGAATTGCGAAAAAGAAAGGAACGGGGTAAAACGCGAAATGGAAAGCGGTAACGGGGTAACAGTGTTACGAATTTACGGAAAGGGAAGGGCTCGCCGGGGAATCACGTCGAACGAGGCATGGGAATAACGCGGCCCCAGCGACGCCGCCCTAATTAAACGCCTTTAATTAGCGGTAATAACCGAGTTTCGCGGCGTGTCGCGTAATGAACGTCTTGCCGATAAGCCGCTGCTTCGTTCAGAATTGTAACAACGTGCTCGTCGTGAGGGTGCATTTGCTTGGATCGTCTGCGCTTGGAGTAGATCTCGTTTCTCCTTGATTATACTTTGGTGAAATGCTTCGTGTCGGCAGCGTGGAGGAACGAAAGAGGCATTCCCTTAGCGAGTTTCGCGGGTTTAGAAAGTATTTGGAAGTCAGAAACCTCAGGCACCCAGAGATTCGCGATTTGAAAAGCTACGAAATTGAGCAAAGATATCGGAGCAAAAGAATTAGTGGATCTCTGGTATTGCGGAGTACGCGGGCTGTAGTATTCAAAATATTCGATGCTTCAAAACCGTTCGGCCCGCGAAATGAAATATTTATTCAAAGCTTGCGTTTGTCGCCGCTTTCTACGGTTCAATGGAATTCGCATGAAATCCCCACGATAGAATCTTGCCAGCAGCGCTTCACATTTTTCCATGCAACGTCACCATCGAATCGAGAGTCCCCCGTAAACGACACGGGGGAATGAAGCGCGTACACCCGCGAGGCAACCGTGAAACGAATCGCCGGTAGACGGGTCGTCGAGACGCGCGATCACCAAGCGACCACGTAATAAATTAATCGCGTGCCTCGTCCCGATTAAAGCCCGCCCTTTGTGATGCTAATTACCTTTCAATTAAACTCACAGCCTTTAAACCCGGACCCCGTCGACTGAATTAGCCCCCGGTCGACGCTGATTCGGGCCTAGCTTACTTTCTGCGGGAAATTTTCAAGGAAATTGCAGGCACCAGCTTTTAGCACGACCACCCTTGTTCGGTTCCAGTCCCTTCGATGGGTTGGGGGGAAAAAAGAAGTACACTCTTTGCCCTTCGCTCACCGCGATCGGAGTGGCCCCTCGAAACTTCTCACCTCTCGCATCTTTCGGCTGGTTATTCGCAGTCACGAACTTTGACGATCTCGCGGCGGCATCGTGGAACGTAGCTGCATATCTTTACCGCAACTCGCATTGTTCAAAGTGTTGAAAGACTCTTTCACCTCCTCTTTCGCTTTCTCTGCCTGACAGAGGAAGTCGAATAATTCGAGGCCGATGCAAACATTCTTTCCAATCAAGATCCATTTAACGTGCCCCAAAAAAGAAGGATCCTCCGTTCTTTCGCCAATTAAACGCCGCGAATCCCGATTTGTTCCAAGTGTAACCGGTTCGTAATTGACCGCTCAACGTATTCACAATTGCGAACCAGTCCAGCTTCCGTTCTCGCGGAGAACTCATTGCAAACCTTCCCTTCCTTTGCCCTTTTACAACCGGTACACTCCGTGCAACGTGTCGAAGTCATTCCGCGTAACTGTAAAGCACTTTTTTCGCCCCCCCCCCCCCCCCCCCGTGAACAACAGCCTCGTAAAGCGAAGTCCGTTTCGTAGCGATCGACAGGCGTGATCGAGTTCGTACTTTGCTGGATACTTTTCGAAGGCCCCGATGTCAGATTCTTCGTCGCGGGGACGAAAATGGTCGGGCCCCGAGATATCGTCGTTCTTCCGGCACACGATGTGACTCACAAACTCGTTTTCCCTTTATCGCGAGGCGAACGTTCAATCTGCCGATTCTTGTTGCAACGTTGGTCGACGGAACGAATTATTCGAGTTGCGATTCGATTTCGATTCGAAGCTCTGGTTTCGAGTTCGAGGCGTTTCATTTCGGGAAGGATTCTTTCAGCTCCTTTTTTTGGGGGTGTTCATCAGTCGATTGTTTCAACCTGACTGCGATGTGAAATGCCGCGAAAAGTTTGGGAGACGAATTTTGTAGTGTCGAGGTATGGAAAGGATTTTTTTTTTTTATTGGAAAATACAAGTGGGGTACTTGGGATTCTTGAAAGGGTCCGCGACAGATTGTGAGGTTCAGCAGTTTTTCAGGATACCGGCAGAGATTTAGGGCTGCTGAAACGATGTTCGAGGAATCTTCAGGATCAGCATTCTTCTCGGCCACTAACGGAGATTTAGGATTCTTAAAACGATCTTCGACGATTTTTTAGAATCAGCAGTTTCCAGCAATTCTTTGCGACATCTTTTCTAGACGCCATACAAAATATTTTATCGTCCAAGGAAAATGGGAAAATGCTCGGTATCAAATTTTACAACGATTTACACGTATTATCGGGATAAATATGAAATTTTAGTATCGTATAGTGTATCATCGTGTTATAAATTTATATTTTTATTCAAATTGCAAATGCGTGAGACAAGATTCTCTCCTTATCGTAGCTAACACGTGGAAATTAGGCTCGTCTAATTAATGATCGAGCTTCATTATTAACGGAGCAGAAGGTGTGTTACAGAAAAAGAAAATCATTTCGACTCCCCCATCGCTGTCTATTCTCCGACACACAGACAGGCGTCATCGTAACCGTTTCCTGTGTGTTTCGAGACGAGCCACGTACATTTTGACGATAAATAAACTGAAATCGTTATTTTTGAAATAATCACCGTGGCGGAGGCGTGTTTCTCCCTTCCTCCGCTGGACGAACGATTTTTTAATCGACAATCGTATATTTTCCCATTAAATAAACTCCAACTCGAGTTCTCGTACCAGTCTGCGTATTAACAAATTGCGTAACGCGCCTGTTTCGAACGTTACGAGTCGAAATGTATGCTGGAAGTATGGTGGAACAAATAATAAATGTGCACTGCACAGGTAGAATAATTTGGGATTCTCTTTGATGATTGTGCTAAACCATTTGGACAGAATAATGGTGAACAAAGTCGGTGGACAAAACCAATAAAATAATGGTGTAGAATAATTTTCTATCAGAGTACTATCTGATCGAAGATAATTCCTCGTTCCATAAAGAATGATTTGGTTTTTCGCGCAATGCAACTTCTCACCGGTTCGATGAACGAAAGTTTTCCGAAATCCCCGGCGATATTCCATGTCTATTCCCAGTTACAATAATTATAGCAATCTATATGCGTTATTGCCCCCGGAGGGACTTTGATTGCGTTATCCAGCACCGCGAAATCCTCGCGATATTGCGACCAATCGATGACGCTTAACTCAAATAAAGGGGTTTGGCGTTAGGGGGTTGAAGAGAACAAAGGTGGCTCGTAATGAAGCCTGACACTCGGTAATTAGCGACGGCGGATCGTATTTTGATTGAATTGCTGTAGAACGCCGGTGCATTCTACGGTAACAGAATTACGCGAGCAAGAGGCGACTTCTTTTTTTTTATCTTTCCTTGTCAGAGGGACTCCCTCTGCGGGCTTAATTTACGGCGAAGTGTACGACGATAGTCCCCCGAGACGTTAGATATGACAAGGACACGTGGTAAATTATATAAGACTCCGCCTTAATGATTAAATAATTTCGCAATCTTAATTCAACCTTCTTTTCTGAACGGAATAATTGTGCGAATCGTATCTTTTAAATGTAATATTATAAAGCTGTATCATAAGTGTAATAATAATTATATTTCTCGATTTCTCATATTTCATTATACACACGGTGCGTGTTCTTTAATTTTCTTTGATATTTCCTTGCTATGATTTAGTGTGAAGTTCGATACACATATTAGTTTATTGTATTATCAAGTCTATTGTACATTATAATTATATTCGATAGTAAAAATTTCCTTCGGGTTTGTAGTGCATTCGTTGATGACGAATTGTAGGTATACAGTGAACAATTGGCGAACGATATTCAAGAGATTGTAATAATGCAATACCTTGAACATTTAGTTCCATTATACAATAGCGTGATTAGCACAGTCGACTCGTAGCCTCATCGACGAATTACGCAATGATAATACGCTATTCGGCGATGCATGCCAAGTATTTCGCCTAATACGCGGTTAGGAGTGGACAATGATAGGGTTGCTGTGGCAATAGTATTGTTTCGTTCAATTAATCCACCAGCTAATTACAATAGACCGATACTGTGTCGAGTATACGAGCGCGTGTACAATTAACTGTAATCATTCAAGTTGGGAACCGATACACATTTTAAGCGGATATTTTCAGAATTTTTTCCACCGTCGATCCAGAGACAATTTACAGGCATAAATGGTTGTAATCGCGAAACTGATACGCTGCAATTTTCTTAACTACAAATAATCTTGCCAGCTAAACAACGAAGTCTCGTAATAGTAAATTGCTGGTGCAGTTTCTTGTAATACTTTGTTGCCTCTGATTTGTAACATTTATGCAACATTGTGCAAGCAAATGTTCCATTGTCCCTTGTGTTACTATTCACGAAAATTCTGCGAATAATTCGATAATAATTCGACATATTTTACTTTCGCATAGACTTAATTTCTAAATCCGTGGAAGATATGGTTTATCCACCGGGAAAGTCGATCGATCATCTGGGTCGCGTTCGTTCCAACATCTCCACGAGAATTTCCACGATTTTATTCCCCGTTCGCACGGCCGATCCTCTTCTTGTTCCATTGCTATTCAGCTCCGACCGCAAGTCTCGTTTATTAATAAACAGTTGAAGCTCCGCCCGTTCCTTTTTTTCAATGAGCACGTAGCCGTTACGCCGCGGGTACAAAACGTACACTCGGTATATTTTAGTTGCATGATTCAGCGACAGGCGAAACTCTCGTCTCTCCTCTCTTTCGAGCATCTTTTTCCCTTGTATTTTTGATGTTCCCGCTAGCCAACGCTTATCCGCGTAAGGTGACGCGACGAAACTCGCCTTGCCGTGTGAAATTTCGCTCTGTCGTCGAGACTCTGCTTTAAAAGACGAGCCTTCGTGTGGGCATTCTTCGTTTGAAATATTTCTTCCCGGGGATTGTCCGCAAGTGAATATAGTACCGGGCTGGCTTTTCATTTCTCGAGGTACACTTTGGCTTCGACAAATTCTGCGCCGGCAAATTATCTTAACGAGGTCTCGTTTACTCCGAACAATCCGCTACTCCGATACAGGTGTAGAAGACACAAGTTTCTCAATTCTATCCGTACAAAAAAATGTCTAATACATTCGAGCATGTTTCTATGTAGCACCGTTGTTTAATATTATTCATTCACTGCAACCGGACGGTTCGTTCCGAACAATTTGGAGGCAACGTATCCGCGACTGGCGGCTTATTAATAGAAAGTGGCGGATCCTTTGCCATACGGTACGAAATATTCTCGCTTTGTAATACTCTCGCAGACCGCCGCCATTTCTGTTCCCACATGCTTGTGGTTCGCGCCTCGCGAGACAGCAAATTATTGCTGTTTACGCTCGTGCAGGCCGTGTGCACCAGCTTCGTGAAAGTAGACAGGCTTTAAGGGCACCGTTGTCGGCATTGCATTTTCGACGCTTCTGTAAACGCGGTGGTGACGTAGAGGAGGTTGACGCTGATGATGATGCTCGTGGCGCGACCACAGCGGTGCCGGAGTCATACCGTGGTCGTCGTCCTACTCCGTAGCCTTCGCTCGCTAAATTTGTCCCCATCGACGTTCATCGGTTCCGTGGTTCTTCCATCCTCCTCCCCTGTTCGGCAAAGAAATCACCGTGTCCATTCTTTTCTTATTGTCGAATGAAGCAGCTGGTGGCGACGGTGGTTGACTGTGATTCGTAATTGGAAAGCGATGAAACTCGACACCGCATGATCTTGGTGATCATTGGTGTTTCTAATGGTATCTTTATTTTATTGTAATGTCGTGGAAAGTATAGGGGGAAGAAGCCTCGCAAATTTGTACGACTGTATTATAGACACAATTTTTTCCACGCCCTGTTTCATCTTATTATTATTTAATAACTGGAGCAACTATAACAACTGTCGATGCATGCTGAAAAAGACTTTCTGAACACCTGATATCACCCTTTCACATTTCCTCCTTCCTCGTAGCGGGCAGAAACTCGAGCGTCCCCGTCATTCTAATCAGCCCCTGAGCAAACGTGCCCCCGTTTAAAAATACCGAAAGGTCACAGGGCCAAGGAAAATTACCTGCCATAGAAAACGATCATAGAGGGAGGCCGTCGTATAGGCGGAAAGGTAGGAAACCAACAATGCCGATCGTAAACAGGCGTCTTTATTTGCGTTACAGACGGACCACCTGAGAGTTTTCGAGGGCAAGGACTGTGGTTCAGTGTCTCGGTGACTTTGCTCGGGCAAAGTCGACGTCGCTGTGCGTCCCTTGTTACAAACTGTGCGCGTTACGAACGTATCTCTCCTCGCCACGTGAACCAACGGATATACGTGTTCCGCCCCCGCGATCGACGTCGCTCTGTCCTGTTTTTCATCCGATGTGTGCGTCCACTCGTGATTTCCGGTTGCCGGGCGTCGTTTGACGAGGACATTCTCGCACCTGATAGACCCGCGCGGCCGATAATGGTGCCGGATGCGTACTAGGTAAGTGGAATACGACTTCAACCCTTTCAAAGTACGGCACATTTCATTATATCGGCACGTGCATACCAATGTATGTATGTTAACGATACTTTCATCGGGATTCGCGATTCCCAGGATAATATTAAATCGCGGGTGGATTGATAAAAAACGCGCGGTCGCACGGACATTCGCCCGGCCGTAATTCGAGGCGCTGCACACCTACCGCTTCTGCTTCTTCTCTCTTTCCCCTTTTTTCGTTTCTCTTTTTCGTTGGCACGAAGGGAACGACGAGATTCGTTCAGCGGGACGGGAACTACGGTCGTTGCGTACGCGGAATGTGTCTCGGTTCGTTCCGCGACGACGTTTGTCCAAGCTGCTTTTCGAAGGTTCTTGAATTCGCGATTCGTATCTGCGCGTTATTTATCGCGGCTCCGGTGTACGGTTAGCCGGTTACACCTTCGCGTCTCGCGTTCACCGCGCCAATTACGCTGATTACTAGCGGATCCCGGGTGACGAATCGCTCGCAGACTCTCGGCGAGGTGTGCAGAACGATCTGGCGATAGATGCAACACGCGGATCGTGCGGCTGGATGCGTTTCTGGCTTCGAGATGAATGACGAGACTCGATGGATTTGCGCATTTTTCCGCGCGATAGAGAATCTGATTTCGATAACGGATACGTGGCAGAAAGAGTCATATTTATCGTTCGGTAATTGAAACGGACCATTTTCGGGATGAGCGTTTTAGATCCGACGAAAGTTGAAATTTGAAATTTAACGAGGGCTCGTCGTTCTTTACCGGGGATCACCCAGTACATACGGCACGACAGCGAAGGGAGCGCGTGTTTTAAAAGTGTATTATATTCGAGCTTGTTGCTCGCTAACTTATCGTTTTACACACCAACACTCTGTCTACCTACTTGGCCTCATCTGTCTCTTCGGGCTCTCCAGCTTCACTCCCTCTTTCGTCAAGCGTGATAAAGAAACCGTGCTGCCTCAATTTAGTTGCTGAACGGTTGCGTCTCGTTTCGTTAATTGGTAATTCACATCAACGCTTTACCAAATATACTACGATCGCACAGTTCGAGATTCGCCGAGACTGCTTATTCCATTTCAATTTATTTGTTTATTTCATAGAAATGGTTTGTCAATTGAATTGACAACATTTCGTTAATTTTATTCATCTTTCCTATACACCGTCGGGAAGTACTTATTATTTTCATGCGTATGGAATTATGGGAGGAATATAATCATTCCTGATCTTTGTGAAATACTGTACCGGAAGATTTATGTATTTATTCCAGATCAGTGTGCGATAAGAATTATATACGCGAGTTAACAATGTTGTTTGCCGTTTGCACATGCTTCGCGCATATGTTTCGAGCAAGGGCACGCAGATCGTTTAATTAGCATACAAATTTTCTGCCCAGCACGACCATATTCGAAGCGTCTATTAATGAATCAAACATCGTATTTTTCTTTCGCCGGAAAAAAGAAATCATCGGCTGCTTGAATTTGAAGAAGTTTGTTGGCCGAACGTTGTCAAAGGTTTTCTTAAAGTTCTCCGCCTCGAGAGAAAAAGACGGGACGCGTGTCAAGGCTCGTTTCCATCGTCAGGCATACGGGTGTATGCGGGCCGAACTGTTGAGCCAATTTAAGCTAATTTCATACAACGATCGTCCATCGTGATTCTGACGTACCCCTTTTTCTCACAGAGGGAAGGCAGGTCTTTGAATGTATGCATACAGAAACTTCTTCGAAGTGGAGCAGCTCTCGAAGCCGAAACTTTGTTCTAGGAACTTCGTGTGAAGAAAGAAACGCAGATAGGAGAAACGATTGGCAAGACTTCTGAAAGATTCGCTAGTGCTTCGAAAATTCTCGAAAAAATAATAATTGAAAGAAATATTACGCAGCCTCCTCCTCGACAGAAAGAGCGACACCGTGTTTCCATTTGGCACGATTCGCTCGATTCACCCCCACAAGAATATTTTCGGCCCGTAAGCGCATTAACTTGCACGCCGTGTATCGAGGGAGGACTTTCTTTTTCGCGTGGATACGATTTTTATTTTCAGCTGACATGAGCGTTCTGTCCAGAATCGAGGAACACGATTATTCTAAAAACAAAATTCAGAGCCACGCAGAATGTGTCACATACATTTCATACATAGTTTTATTCGTGCAAATAATTCTGCCTTCAGTAACGCCTTAGAAAAATTCACGATAACGAAATATGCGTAGATAAAGCAATATCCGAAATCGTTAAATAAAGTTAACAACCACTTTTACCAGTCTGCCTTCCGCTCTTATCAGCATCCCTCGGAAAATTCATTAAACCAAACACGTCGAAAGGTTCTCCATGTTCGTCGCGTGCTGATGGTCTGGAAAGGAAAAAAAAAAATAAAGAGAAGAAAGGAAAATCGTCTGGTTTGGAAGGAGGTGAGGGGGGTGGGGGGTGGGCTTTATTTTCGCCCCATGGTGGGATTTAATAAAGTCTGGAGCAGGTGTCACTGGCGAGACGCGAAAACGTCAAAAGTGGTGGCAGCCGTGAAGGTTTCTCTAGAAACCCCGACGTGTCACAACCCCCCGCGTTTCCTCTTGCGTTCGGTTTCGTTCGTACGGCGAACAAAGCTTGCAGACGATAGAGCTGTCGATCAATCCTCCGTCGTAGACGTAATCTCGACATTTTTGCCTCGTTAGAAGTTACCGTGAGCTCGTACCGAGGGTCTGAACGACAATTCGAAACGATCCGTTTGCAGGGGGTGCGCCTGCGGGAATAGCTCAGACACGCGTCATTGTGCGGGTAAATGGTTGCATCGTTGGCTCTTTGGCGCAGGTGTAACGTACGGCGATATTAGAAATGGGTGGTTGGGTTTAAATAATGTTCGAAGTAGTTCAGATGGGGGGTGAACGTGCGTGTTTCGCGTATTCATTTGTTGGACACGAAAGTTCTCTAATTTGACGAGGGAATCAATATTTTTTTTTAGAGAGCTTCGAGTCGACGTTAAATGCAGAATTTATCGGGGAGTGCCAAACGCGATGGGATGAATCTTCTTCAAAGAGACGAAGGACAAAGGGACAATGAAATATTTTAAACTGGGAACCCTCGAACTGTTTAGCTTGAAGGGGTAACAGGTATCGAGTGTAAAGAATATTTCGGAAAGTTACGAGGTAATTCATTTTATTGTTCCTCGTTATAAGTCGAAGCTTGTATAATGAGGGTTAAGTAATCGGTCCTATAGATAAGGTATTTTAATTTGCAAAGGCGGCAACGTTTCCTGCGCCGTTTATTTATTCGGATTTCGCAAACGAGGAGAGTTACATGTTTTATTGATCGAGCGTAATGAGCGTTGTGCAGCGTGTTTCGGCAAATTGGGTGTGCAACAAAATTTCGTTTAAATAAATGGAGTTTCGCTGTACCTCCAATTTGAACTGTGTTGCGTAGGACACGAGTAACCCACACAACGCGCGTAAACTTAATGTTGTGTGAACGGTGACAGGGGAACTATATACACGGTGTCTTGAAAAGGGAATAATCAATTTCGAGATATATGTATATGTAATAATATATTTAACATCAAAAAAGTAGATATTAATTATAGAAACCTATAATATTAATCATGGTAATAACCGTAATAAAACGTGCCAAATTAAATAGTATTAAATAGTATTAAATTTTATTAAATTTATTAAATTTAATAAAACACTAAGAAATATTATTAAATTTTAGATATTTGGCTTCATATAATAATTTCATTTATAAAAAGAATCATTAAGATTTGATCTTTGTCAGTGAATGATGAGCATGTAGGAGAACTCGAAACGTTTTTTTATTTGCTACATTAATGAACAACGCGTTAGACCAGCATCGTTTTCTTTTTCTATTCGGAGGTCCCCGTAAATAATTCATCCGTTTCTTGCGTAAAACACGTCGGTGTTACATCGAACTCGTTCATCGTAGGCTTTCTTATAACTGTCTGATGTCATCAGCGTGGTTCGTTCGAGCGATTTCGCAAGTCGATTTTAATCGAGACCAATCAGGGCAATGACTGCAACTACCAATGAACGATTACGTTGAACCGTTTCATGAGAACGCGTGTTCGAACGCCACGAAAATCATCCATCTACGAATTGAAACCAATGATAAGCTAATTAAACCGGTCCTGCTAATTATTGGCCGCACTGCGATCATTTCAAGACCGCGTGAAACAAACTTACGTGCATCCACAATTCAAACGATCCAAGCATTAAAAATAATTTAACGAGAACTCCGACAACGAAACATGGAACTCTGAAGTGTCTTTTACATTGACTAAAAAAAACAAAATAACAAAAAACAAAAGATAAACTCACCATTCCACAGAGCGATTATATTTAAACGGGCAACGAGCAATCTC
Organism: Nomada lathburiana; assembly: GCA_963667235.1. Taxonomy (NCBI): domain Eukaryota; kingdom Metazoa; phylum Arthropoda; class Insecta; order Hymenoptera; family Apidae; genus Nomada; species Nomada lathburiana. Next base: position 8,316,527 of record OY763909.1, read on the forward strand.
GCGCGCCCGCAAATATAGTAATCGACGCGGCAATAAAAAAGTGAATTCATGGATTTAAATGAGACAGGGACGACCCAAAAATCACGCTCGAAATTTTACGACAAAAATGTCCGCGTGTGAAATCTGCACGGCCTGGCTGTGGCGTTGCGGAACATCAGCCTCGGGCCTCGCGGTGGTGTCAAGGCGAGCCATGAATGTCGATGGTTCGATTGAAGCCCGCGGAATTTCGAGTTTCGGCCATTATGAATTTTCGATGTGACGCCAGTCGTAAATTAGCGCCCGCTACCGGCCCGAAGAATCCCCTCGGGGGTGGAACGAGAACGGTAGAACAAAAAAAGAAAGCCCCCAAAAATATGGCAGATTGATATTACGGGTCACGACAGATCCCCGGGGAGACAGTTGATCTGCGGGATCGATGATAAACGTGACGCGTGTTATCGGCGAATAAATTCGATTTCGATGATTCGTTTAAAACGCTGCCGCTTTTATTCGCATCGACAGTTCGGGTCAATGAGTATCGATTATATTATTACGCAATTAATATTTGGTTGTGAATTTTGGATATGAAATCCTTCTTCTTCAGCACATCTTTGTTGAATTTACAGTTGCTGTAGGTATAAGTGGGAATTATTATCATCGTCCACACCTGTTGCATTGTGCAATTTACGTTTTTCTGTTGTCTTCTGCAAGTGGAGTACTTGTGACTTTATTTAAATAAATATGTATGTATAAATCTGTAAAGGATTTTCATAAATACAGGTTAATGTATCTCATTCATTTTTCAACGCTGTATTAAGCTTTTGCCAAAATTAGGCTGATTAATTATTGTTCGTTTGAATGAAAGTGAAAGTAGTCGAAACGAATTTAATATTGGCCCCTTAATCGCGTTTCTCGACTGCGTGGTCCTCGATATGCAAAATGGGCGTGTAGCGTAATTTGCCGCATTGTTGGCAAGATTTTCACGCAAGAATTTGCCTGACGTTGTCAGACAGGCCTTTCCCCTCGTATTTGATCCACTATGAACTGTGGTGAATTGAATTTATAGACCGAAAAGCTCAGTCAAGGAGCATCGAGTGGCTGCGGATAAAGGTAAACCACGTTGAAATCAAATTTACGATAAATCTGGCCAGCGCGGGGGGATCTTTCGAGCATGGAAAATTAAATTTGCAAGGAAATTCTGGTCGAAAGCACTTTGTTAGGTCAGAGATTTTTGCGTAATCGAACGTCCATATTTCTGTAAAATTATTTTCCGCTATGTACCTCTAAAATATTTATCGATTCCTTAGCACGTGATTTTCCTTTTATCCATTCACATAATTTGTTTAAACTTCTACTCTTCCGGCCCCGTTTACATCCAGTCTCCTGATTATTTGGCGCCTCATTTCTCTGCAATTACTTGCCACCGCGATTACAGTTTCTTAATATCTCCGTTATTCTGTCCTCGTAACATTCAAGCCCCGTTTCAACCACCCTTCCTATCAACAATTAAACGAGAACCACGCTCGCATAAATCATCCTCAGAACCCAACGCAAATATAACAGTCGCACCGTACGCCGTACCGGGATTTCTCTCTATTTCCGCGACAAGAAAAAGATCGCACTAAATCAACAATAAACGTTCACCGAATAAAATTAGTCCCGCTGCGTCGTTCGTTTAAACGATTCAGACTCGTTTAAGCCGATCTCGTAAATCCAGAGATCGTGAAACGAGCGTCGACCGGCGGCCGGTTAACTACGGCCCCGTAAGCCGGCGTTTTAGCGAGGCTTATGATTTAAATCCCTCGGGGGCCCGCGAGAGATCGATGAAATATCGCTGTAAATTACCGACAAATTCGACAGGAGAAATCTTCGACCCCACGGCGATGAAAATAATCGCAATAAGAAGTTCGACGTTGATTAAGACGTGCGTTGCGAAACATTGAACGTAAACGGGATAATTTGTCCCCGGCCGTTCTCAATGATTTATCGCGGTCGGGAAATTTATAGGGTAATGAATGGGCATTCGGGATGACGTGGTTGTTTTCTTTGTTGCAGATGCGTTGTTTCGTGGTGTTTTAGGAATTTCGTGCGCTCCGCTCATTGTCCGCGAGAAACAGTTGTGATCGTCGGTTGATGCGTATGTTCGTTATCCGTTTCGTGGATCAGCTGTGTTAAAGTTTCACGATTAACATGATAAGAAGATGACGTCGCTGGTGCAAAGGGATTCGGGTCCTCCGCGGAGAAGGGAATCCACCGGCAGCAATGCCTCCAGCTATTTAATGGTGAGTGATAAAACGGATATTCTTGAAAGTTATGTTAACATTGAGCAGAAAATTCCGTTAACGATTGTTTGTGAAATATCGAACTTCGAATCGTTGCACGTTCATTCATTATTATTCCGTGCAAGGATATTTTACCTGAAGATTGAGATTGCGTTTCAAGGGTCGAGTCAGTCATAGAAAGGTGTCTACTTTTCCACTGTCGAAACAAGGCTGCATAAGAATATTTATTTTACACTCACGAACAGAACGCTCGCGCCCTCGTCACATCGACATAACAATTAAAAGAGAAACAGCAAGAATTTCGCGCGCGCCGAACAACCAGCTGAATCAGGAGCGTCGAAAAATAATGTCAACCCTCGAATGTAAAACTCGGTCATAAAACAAAGCCATCCAATCTCTCTAAAACGGCGCGACGTTCGCCCTGAATCATCCCCCAATAGTTCCAATCTTCGCAGCGAACCAAAAAGCATCCTCGGCGCAGACAGACATTCCCCTTCGTGTTCCCGTACCCTCTCCTAATCTCGAGGGAAAAAATTCTCGCCGCTCTCCCATCGCTATCGTTGTCCAAATAACTCCCGATACCGCCAACCCTGTTACATCCTTATCGTGCCGACACGTCTATGCTAGATCTAGCTGTGTACAGTGTATAGTGTCGTCTCGCGACAATAACGATCCCGGAAGCTGGAGCGAGCTGTGGCGCCTTCGTGCAATTCAAAGTTGCAGACGGTGTCGTGTGAGGGAATCGTCGCGATGCGATATTGTTCCTGATGGCGGGGAAAGCCGATGGAAAAGTTGCGCGAACCGTGGCAAAGATTTCCCCGGTCGTCACCCCGCCCTTTGATTATTCGGGCGTGCGTCCACGTGTCCCTTCTCTGTTTCCCTTTTTTTCCCTTTGACGCGATTTCTTTGAAGGAGGGGTGAAATTTAAATCGTTCGGGGGATGTTCGTGATTTTCGTGGAATTTTTTTCTAAGTTGATAGGTTTAGGCGTTAGAAGAGAACGATAAAGATTCGTTTCTTTGGGACATACTTTACTCGATGCAGTTTGCGACTGGGTTCTATTACTTTAAGAATTTATTATCATCATTATCACTGTTGGATTGGCAACGGTAACTCTTGGCCCATTGTTTATCGTACAAATTCCTCAATTATCCTCGACAGTTCTTCTCATTGCTGCTGCTTTTTTTTCTCTCTGTTTCATTCTTCTTCGTTGCAATATATATTCTTCAATTTTATTGTGTCCTTTTATCGAGCACGGTAAAAGCGAGAAGAATGAACGCATAGAATAGCTTAGCCTTCCTTTCTCTATTATTCTGTGTTACACTTTTCTTTTCATCCACGAAACTAAACCTTCGCCTATTCTACGTCTACCCCTTTATGCGCTCTCTAGAGAAGTGCAGCGATGAAACGCGACGGAGGACTTAGAAAGAATACATAAACGAAATCCATAAATGAAATGCCGAATGCTCTTCTTCCCTACCAATTAAACGACCCCACATTATTCCCAATTTTGCGCGCACAATTATTTATTACTTGAACGTTGTTCCAGGGTTAATTTCTAATTCCTTCGTCCCTTCCCGTTTAAAGCACCGCTTCCACAACTAATCCATATACTCCGCCCCCCCCCCCTCCCCCCAAATTACTCTATTCCACCGTGCTCTGAACTTCTAGTCTCCTGAAAAACTTCCAACCCTCTGCCATTTACAGCGCGTGCAAACGGTTCCCATTAACGAAACGCATCTATTCTCTCGGGTACACCCTCTATCCAGCTCTCGCGTCTCTTCCGGGGCGTTTTTCGGTATTGAACCGACGCCGTGGACGGAATTTTATAAACGACGGGGAAATATATATCCGGCGATGGCGACGGGGAAATATATATCCGGCGATGGCGACGGGGCGGTGGTGCTCTCGGAAGGTATGCAAAATGGGGTAAAAAGTGAAGCATTCGCGGCGGAGGAGAACCGAAGGGGAAGACCGGAGGAACGCCAAGTCGGCTGAATCCCGTTTAATGCAAATTTTGTCATGCATCAGAACGATATCTCGCCGTTGTAGAATTAATGCCCGGGATGTTTCCTTTTCATTTCCGGCGGTGTCGTTCCACGCGCGGCTCGGCAAATTTGATGGATAGTCGAAAGGCTCGAATCCAGTTTAACTTGTACGGAATTTTGATTCGTTTCCTTCTGGCGTTCGGCGTTTGGTTTATTTGCGCAGAAAATGATTAATAACGGATCAATTAAGTTTCCGATTAAGCTTCCTGAACAGTTGTGAACCCGTCCGAGAAAAACATAGACGAATTCTTCACAATTTGATGAACCCTGTTTTTCAACCAATGGAATCGTACACCTCCAATTGATATGTCCTGTAGTTTTTATCGTTCGTCTAAAATATGCGACACGTAATTAGGGCTGGTTTATTCGACGCATGCTCGCGACAATCGAGGTTCTAGAGGACGGCAATTAGGTGAAATTTGAATGGACCTAGCCGCCTGGGCGATTATGCGAGCGCACGGAGTCCATCCCCGTGTCTTTCACCCTTATGGGGACCATTACGTCCCCGAGCAGCTTAAAAACGCTTTAACTTGCCGCGCGGATAAGAACAGATGGTTCTACTGTCCCCACGGAAACACGTGAGCCATGCGAGTTAATGCCCGTTGGAATATTCAAAAGTAGTCACGGAGCAACTATTTTTCATGGGGCGTCGTCGTCCACCGGGCATTAAGAAAACGCGCCGCATTTTCCCTCCTCCTTGATGGCAACATTTGAATTACTATAATTCCCGCGGCGACCGTGGACATTCATCTTGAACAAATTCGGCAATTATTTGCTTCTTCTTTCAATAAATTGCAGAACATCACAATACCCGAATTTGCCATTGCTTTACATGCAGAATTGTGCATTCTTTTAAAAATCTCCTCGCCTGCCCGGGGAAAAGTTCAGAGATAAGAAACTGCATACATTTCACATTGAATTTCTTCGCTAAGAAATTCGATCGACGAACAGCAGAGAGAGAGAGAGATAGAGAGAGATCCAAAAACGATTTACTGCGGTCAAAGGGAGGCATGATCCAACGATTAATTCAATTAACAACGAATGCACCGACGATCGATCGGCCTCTGCACGTTTCGAAAGATCGACAGACAGAGACAGGACTTTAAGCTTCATTTGCATACCGGTTGATCCTCGAGCTGCGACGGAAGCCGACATCGTCCTTGAGACCGCACTTTTCCATTAAGTGGACCCTACACAGTGTCTCGAAAATGATTTATCGCCGGTCAATCCCACGGAAAGTCACCGATAACCGCCATTAAATATTTCAGGAACAACGACAACGTTCCTCGAGATAACAAAAGTGGCGCAGGAATCGCGGCGTTACATAATACTAAAATAAATCGTAAAACCGGCAGCGGGTACTTGAAACATACAAACGAATCGATAGAAAATTGCATTCCATGGAGTGCGCGATGAATTAAAATCGGCCACATACAACGGATAGAACTATGGCTGGCGATCGAAAGAGTTCAGCCGAAATTGGTGAAACAATGCTTCCTCGACACCCGGTGCACTTCAATTGTGCCACATAGAAGGCCATGTTCGCGGACACCGGTTCCACTGTCTAGAAAGTTTCCTGTTAGTCGACTGTCGACGTCGATACACTTTCGATCCTCTTGCCCCCGCCTGGTCGCCGTTGGAACCTCATCTGTAATCAGCTGAATCCTCCCGGATCAGCCCGATGCATCTCGACGCTGACGTGAATTAATTAACAACAGCGAAAAATGTATATTCCCCACTCCACCTCCATGATGAGTCCGGAAATAAATATACGCGTTCCGTACGCCTCGACGGACGTACGATATTAATAATGAGCGAAGGAAATAACGATGATGTGTACACCCTCTTGCTTCTTCGTTCGATATATCAGTGAACCAGGTCAATTTCGCGGATCGATCCGCACGAAACTCCGGAATCGTCGATCGTGCCTTCGCGTTGCTCGACCCGGGTAGGAACGGCGAAAAAGGGAAACGTGTAGAGGAAAGGAGGGATGAAAAAAAGAAGGAAGAGGTGAGCGTTAAAGTTTCAGGCGAGTGAACTCCTATCGCGCGGCTTCGGTCCATCGGTGTGGAAGAAAGTCGGTCGAACCACGGCCGGGGGTGGAAGAGAAATGCGGGAGGAGCCGATAAATCCTTCGTTCAATCAAGTTGAAACGATGCTAAATTATTTGGAAGGGCGCATAACGGGTGCTAAGAGTCGTACCAGCGCAAGATCGTTCCCTCGGATTATATATATATATTTATTTTCTTTTTCGAAGGGGTAGAAAGCGGGAGCGCCCCTTTAAGTAGTCGAGCTAACAGAGAAAAGGCTTTCGCTCGCGGAGGGGGTTGGTCAACCCTCGAACGATCCGAGTATCGCGAATTTTCTGCGAAAGGACCCGGAGAAATTGCGTATCTAACTTGCCGTTCGATTGCCTCTCCTGTTTTTCGCCTTTCGCCGCTGCGGATCAGTTGAAAATTATTACCTCGCGCGAAGTGCTTTACCTTCGTTCGGGAACAAAAGAAAACGGCTCGCCATTTTTCATGGCTCACCGGTGGCCATACGGCGCGTGTACACGTCGAGGGGAATAAAGAATTGTGTCAGTTCGGTCGAAATGCTCGGAAAGCAAACAAATATGCATATCGACTTACAGTCCCGGTGAAACTAAATCAAACGCAGAGCGTGCGCGCTGTGGTCAACTTTTCAACCCTTTCGCTACGGGGAGCGTCAATTCGTATGAAAAAATCTGTACCGTTTTACGGATCGAGGACACGTTCGTTTCGTATCGTGCCCCAGCGAAAGGGTTGATAGAAAATAGCGAAACGAGGCGGGATCGAGAAACGAACGAACGAAGATCCCCGAAGGGAACACCTTCCTGCAAATGCTGTTTCGTGCACATAATATTTTAACGCGCCACCAATAAGGGGGCACCGTGAAACAATTTTTGTTTGGACACAGATGTTGCTATGGTAATTGAACGATGGGTCGGTGGCACGTTCGTATCGATTCCCAGGCACGAGTACACCGTGTACCTACTCGTCGCTGCACATTCGTGTTAAAGTTCAGTTCACTCACCTGCCCCGAACGTAAGGAGCTGCGCCACTATGGTGTTCCATTAATGCACGTGATGAAATCGTAAATCGGCCAACGTGCAATAACGCGAGACAGAATTAACTTCACGCGTGGTTCGATTGTCGGCAACCATCTGCGCTTAAAGAATTGTTAAACGTTCATGTTATTCAGGGTGTTGGAGTCTTGTTCGATAGATGGAAAAAAAGATTGTTGGATAAGAAAAATTAGATTGACAGAAACGTCGTCGCGCGATCGATTGAGATATTCTCCTGCGAAACTGTAATAAAAATTGTGAACGGTTCATTCACGTTCGGTCTGTCTCTACGGTCTTTTTGCGTTATCCCCGGGATCGCGTCGAGTGCACCATGTAAAGTGCAATTCAGAGTTGCCGGTGCGTCATTCCGGCGGAATTAGCGCCGTTACATGAGTCGTCGAAACGGTGGATACCATTGCTGGGACAGTGTTTACGGTTCTAGAGAGGAAATCGAGCGGTATCTTGGCGTTATCGTTCGCCAGAAACGGAAGTTCCTCCTATCTTTCGGTAAAGGGTCGACAGAATTTCTTGGTGAGTTCTCAAACGCAACTGAATGACTTGGACTGATTCTAAAATCGATTGGAATTTAGATTGTTTAATAGTATTTATGCTAGTACATATTTTCTACTTAGCGGGGATCTGTTTCATTTGTTAATCTTCTTTTCGTGTGAATATAAGAAATAAGAAAAAAATTGTAAGGACATACCAGACTGTCGTAGATTATTTATATGTTGCCGCGTGTGTCACAAAAGAATTGACCAATTTTTATGAGCTGATCGCTCGTGCTCGATTAATGCCATGACAGCCACGAAAAGCACGCGCGATCTTAAAATCGATACCCGGTTTCGGAATCATTCCAAGCAAACGCCGACGAATCGAGCATTCGTGTCAACAATTGTTCCAACCCCTCCGTATTTCAACGGGTAGGTGGTCGATTAATACCTTTTTCGAACGCGAATTCCCTTCAGCGCGATTAATTGATTCTGTCGGCTGCGAACGCGTGCCAGTGGCATTCGAAAAAAACAGGATTTCGCCTCGAATGGAAGAGAAAGTAAGAAATAATATTCGACGGGCCTAAGCCAAAAAGAATGTGCAATTTAATTGGTAAATATTACAGGGGCAAAATGTGCAGCATTAATTTTGACGGGAAGATATAAATACATAAGTTATTCTTTATTTGAACTTTTTTAAGGGAATATGAAACTATGTTTTTATGTCTTATCGTAGTTATTTTTAATATTTTTCCAATGATATTGCAAGAGACACCGACGATTAGCCAATTGCACGGTTCGAATGTTGATGTGTTGAATCATAAAGACTAGTGTGTTGCATAGTTGCACTGTCACTGTACACTTGCAAAGTAATAACGATCGGGATAAAATAGAATCGTGTAAAAACCGGGCAAACAGCAATTCAGCCTGACTGTGTGGCAAAGCGACAAACATGTTTGTCTATGAAAATATCCTGCGAATAAAAATCAATGTCTCTTACATATCGCTCGATTGAATAGAAAATCGATAAAATTCCGTATAAATCTCGAAAAATAAAATAATTCCATTAAAATTGCTCCATCCGCATAAATTTCTCCGCGTCAGTCAATCGAAATAAAAAAAAAAAGGAGAAAGAAAAGCACCATTCACTATCCGCGCAATACTCCTGCGACTCTTTTCCCAGAAACCCCAAATAAAACAGAAATAAAATAAAATACGAAAAAAACGTGTCTTCCTCACGGTGCAGGACGGAGAAGGGAACACGTCAGTCGTAATGCCATTGCCGTCCGTAAAATTGCATACAATTTTCGCCGCATTCGCTCGCGGGTTCGAAACTATCGGTACACACTGTATGCAACGACAGCTGCACTCGATCGGGAATGCTGCGTGTTTCCCGTGGCCACCATTTATTTACCGGCCTGTGTGTGCCCACGAACACACGACACCGTGGATGATAAGACAACGGGAGCGGAAAAGAAAGAGGAGAGAGACGCGCGTGTTCTCGCGTATCTTCGTGCGCCAGTCAGCAGCGTGCACGAAGAGGGAAGAGGCAGATGTGGGAAAAGAAAAATGCAACCGGCGAAGGTGAATCTATGAGCACCGCGAGTTCCGTATGCGCGTGACGCGAATGTTGATTAGAAAGAGGCTGACTGGAGGCGATCGATGTACGTACTTACATATCTCTGTGTGCGGATTTTTAATTTTCAACGTGAGACTCCTCGCAGGCACCGTGAGACGCTTGGCTTATCTTAACTTGACTCTTCTTCCTTTCTCGATTTTCTTTTTTTTTTCTTCAATAGACCCATAACTACCACGGACTGTGTGGAACGTTTCGCGAAAGGGACGGAAGAATGTAAGAAATCAATGTTCAGAATTTTAAATGTATTAACGATACCAAACATTTTGCTCAATTCCTCCAAAAATTGTCTTACGTGTCCTATGCACCGTTGAACATATGCATCGCACGTGACACGAGATGATCGTAAGTCACGTAGGAAAGTACGTAGAGATGAATGGCAATTTTTAACGGTCTCGCAGACGTTCCGCAGTGGTTATGGAGATACGGTGGATTTCCAAAAGAGATTTCAGAGAGAGGAGAACTCGCGAACAAAACCACCCCAGGTTTCGATTCGCCCTCGGGGTTACTTTAATGGTTCCTCGATCCCTTTCATTCCAGACACCCTATGGAGCATCCGTTTCCGCTCGGCCTGTCCCTATTAAACGAATTCCTCCGACGACAGTGGACATTCGACTTTTGCGGTGACGAGAGACGCGTGTCGCTAACCGGACGCGCGTGTTCGGCGTTTATTTGTCGGTTTGCGCGTGCACGACCGCATTTACTCCTGTATCGTTCATTATGATAACGACCTGTCCACCTGTGAAACTCGTTCAATTGTCTTTCACGGTGTCCAATCGGGCGAATGTAAATGTTGCGAGACGAAAGCCACCCCCCTCGAGGCTATTATAGAATCACTACTGGAATTCTACGTCTATTACATTTGCAATAATAGAATCCCGGACTCAATCGTTAAATTCGCGAAATTTATTTTCAACAAATATTCAAACGTCCGCGTCAACGATCAACGAACTGAAAGAGTTTGCGATTCGTCATCGTATTGACGGGATACAGAGGAACAGAATTACACCTCATTATTTTACAACCCTCGTCACCTGGAACGCGGACCCTACGCTTGATGGATCGCTGATTAATTGACCACGTGACAATGTAGAACAGGACAGTTTGTATATCCCGATGTACCCTCTGTCACGAACCCGGCGTATGTACGTGTATTCCTCCGGGACAGCGATCGTATATGGGCCTTCGAAATTCTTCGCCCCTTGTGCTCAGTGAACATTGTTCACGTTCAGCCGGGCAACGTACGGTACAGTAAAGTATGAAGTGATCCATGTGTACGGGTGCGTTATGCAAGCTAACGGACGATTGAACGGGACGTGAGACATACATTCTCGGCTATCTCGAACTGTGATCTGAATGACTCTGTTCTGCTTTGCTCGCCTCTGCCAGGGGTAGACACGCAGGGCACTCCAGCAATGGCTTCGAATGCGACTTGGTGTCATTTGAACGCGTGGTTCAATTGTCAGAGTGCACGCTTCGAAAGGTGCTTATTAAAGAGAACGCTTCACGTTCGAGAATGACAAGCATCTTGTTGATCCGTTTAAAAATTGGGAAATAGAAATTCTGTGACGAAAAGAGTTACTTTAATTTAAGCACTACTTTAACCCTTCCGGTGCACTGTATTGGAGTACTCCCTAGTCACTTTTCCTGTTCACACAGTTCCCTGGTATCACTGGTATCACTGAGACACCGCAGTAGCGCTGCAAATACTCTTACATAAATTCCTCACATTCTATTAATAAGAACTATTAATTCAAGCGTGTCTGTCTCGCAGTTCGGCAACAATCGCGAATTATTTCGCCCAAAATCCCTCCGCGCACAAATCAACCAAACGCCCGGTCCGGTTGCTTGATTCGCCCACACACTTTCGAATTTTCCAACAGCTCGCGCGATGCTCGAATATTATTCCCGCCGCAGTCGATGTATTTAATTAAACAAAGGCGGAATTGAATGAAACGCCGCGGCAACGAAACAACGTGTTGCACACCGTCGACGAACAGCGACCGGTGCTGATTGGATCTAATCCGTTTAATTCAGGGAATGAGTTTCAGCGGGCCATTTTAATTCGAGCAGTCGTCGCGTCGAGTTTGCTCTTCTCCTCGAGGTTGTACGCTCGTGAGCGGAGTTCGTTCGCTGTGTAGTTCGACAACCGTTGCAGGAAATCTCGGGAGAGTTTCGAAGCGGTACGATTATTATTCGAAATATCGTGGATCGCGTCGCCTCGAAGTCGTGCACCGCGTTACACCGTGCGATTCTCGCGATGTTCGTAAGTTGCTGGGACTTTCGAGGAGGGAAAACGAGAGGAGGAACCCGTTGAAAGTGAACGTCGAGCACCGAGAACCGGAAGATCGTGATATCAACGGGGAGGCGGAGAATTAGTGGAATACGAGATCACCAGGTCGTGGAGAAATCTTGTTACGAATGCGTTTGACAATATGTAACATATGTTCGACTAGAGTCAGGTAATATGGCCAGCCGTACTGTGGACAGTGGAAATATTTTTTGAATCTGATTGACAAGGGGCGCTGCGGAATTTTATAATGTGAAATATATAATTAATTCAATTGCCCTGGAATACTTTAACTCGCCCCCTGAACGGTGCAATGTCTTGTTGCAAAGCTGCGCAACCCCGTCGCCGAATGCACCGGCTGTTTAAAAACGATTAAACAAGAAGATTGTCGATCAAAATGAAAAGAGAAGTGAGGCGGAAAGAAAACAGAAAACGACACCCCGAGTATGAATCAAAGGGCGTGAAAGGAAAGAGAATAATATCTGTGCACGACCCTGGCAGGTCTGCAAATTTTTAATAAACTCTATCGCAGGTACAAAAGGGCAACGAAACGGTGTCAGTCTATTTTCGCTTAACTTCGAGGCCGGACCATTACATATCTCCTACTTCTTTTTCTTTCTATTAACCCGACCGTGGCCGAGTTATTCAGAGACTTCTTTTTCTCTTTTTTTTTTTTTGCGCCCGCGGCTTTTCTTCGTGGCCCCTATGAAAAATGCAAACGTGATTTTCGGGTCCCCGTGTCCCTGACCAAAATCGCGATTCAAATGTCAGGTCCACTTTCTTCTTTCTTTTTTTTGTCCGTCTTTGCATTCTAAGCCTCGCGATCTTCATTTGAGATAGAGTTACTGACGTGCAACCCCTCTGAATGACAATAGACCGGAAAAGGGTGTCGCCGTTATTTATGCATTCATGCACATTTTTTTCCCCGATCCTTTGTCATCCCGCTAGATTCCTCTGCTTATTATTTAAATGCCACACGTTTGAGAGTCATGATGGCGGAGACTGTGGAGGCACTTGAATGAATGGGTTAATTAAATGATACGACACGTTTTATTTAACGGTGCTCCTTGTACCGTTCTTAATTGATAATGGAGTTCTTTTATGTTAGCCAGCGATGGTGGTGCCTGTTTCGTACAAATGCGTGAGAACTTTTCAATTTGGAACGTTTCTTCTCATTCGTTCAATCGAGGTTCTGTCGGTCCCTTGAAATAAACACAAGCGGACAAATATTTCTTCAAAGTGAGAGAACACGTTTCCCTAAATACGACGAGGAAAGTTAGTTAAGTATAAAACAAAATTGAAAGAAATTCCTGGTATGCCGTCGTGAATTCGATGAAAGTTCGTCGGACGTTGCGCCGATCATTTCTACGGGTTCCATCGGATTTCCAGTGGAGAAAGATCGACGAAGGGTTTCCGTTGCTTTGGCGAATCCATCGATTTCCATCGGCTTTGTGTGCAAAGCTTCGACAGCCGGAATATCTAACCGGCCTCCTATGGGGTTCCATGCTTCGTTGCTCACATGACTCACGTCGAATACACACGAGGATCCACGTGCATGCGAAATATTCGCGAATCGAAGCCCCGCGTTTCAGAATTCTTTGCTTCTGCTACACCAGAGGCAAGTGTACCTCGACAAAATATTCGCCTCCGTTGCTGAAATTAATATACCGTGTTCCGTAGAATGTGGCTGAAAAATTAAACGACGTGAAATGTTGAGTCACTAGAAACGATGGTAGATGACGAGTGCCTCGATCTACATAAAAGATGGAAAATAAAATATTCACCAGCCTCCTCTGAACAGAATTACGTTTCGAACTTCTCGTTCTCCACTGACGTGTTACAAAATAGTGGAAGCAGACAGGGGCGGGCCAAAGTGGAGGCCACGAATTTTGTAAAGACAACGACGCATCCTGTTATCTGTCAATCGTGCTACCCTCGGGCGGACGGGTATGAAAATTTCAGAAATAGTCTGAGATTTCTGGGATGGGGTTCGACGTACCCGTGTCACAGGGGGGTGACTCGATACTCGTATCGACAGATCACGGGGGTTGGCAGGGGTGAATTGCAATTACATCCTCGCGATGGCCCTTTAAGGTCATATGCGAGTTCACCGTGGCCTCTGATGATATTTAAATTGCACTCGAAACGTTGCATCGCACTCGACTCTTTTGTATCGCATTATTTCGTCGAGCCGGTGTTAAGCGTTCAAGTAGTCTGACATTACGTTGATTTCGCATGCAATTAATCTGGTCGAACCGTCGGAATTGAATTCCAATTAGTTGTACCGTAATTGAAAATGAATTATTCAAGCGGTGGAATGCAGAAAATATGGGGGGGGGGGGGAGATAAGACTAAAATAATAATAAAATTGAGAAAATTACATTCAAATGAAAATATAATTTTGAGGAAGTCGATGTCACGTGAATGCTAATCGGTCATTAATTGCGAACGATTGTTTTTATATAAAAATTACTAACAGCACGTATGAAATTGATAACTTTACTCCTGTACGCACTGTATGAATCAACGCTACATAGAACTCTGTTCCCTCATTATACCTGTATCGCAATGCGCGCGATGGAAAAAAAAACACGAAAGGGCAGCTCGTCACTGCCACTTGGCTAGTCGAGACCACCCTTTCACCACTCGGAACCTCTATTCACCACACGACAGGGCGCTCTTTAATTGCGCTCGGTTATTGTGCATTGCCTTAATAACGTCGACAGAGTGGTTCGAGGCCAGTTACATAAATAATGAACCGAAGCAAGTTCGCTTTCATTCGCCCATCGGTCGACGGATTGACTTCAAAAGCGTAAAGGCTGTAAATAATTCTATTTACGAGTCGAATAATCGATGCATTAAAGGGGGGATTTAATATTGTGCGAAGCAAACATGAAAATAGCCCCTTCGGCGCGACACTATTGGTTTAAAGAGGGTACGAGTACTCCTTTCTTTTTTGAAATATCCCGAGTGGAAGAAAGTAGCTTTTTGGAGGACCGTTCAAGGGAAGCGCAACCCTTTGTGGTTCTTTTCCTTCTCTTTTATATCGGTGGCAGCCCAGCGTGCACCTTTCTGGAAATTGCTCGTGGAAATTGGGACATGAAAAATAAGCAGAATTATCCACGACAGTTACGTGAATTCAGTTCGTTACTGAATTCACTTACACTTACTGAATTCGTTACATTTCAGTTGAAGCACGTGGCCTAAAGAAACGTGTGCCTGTATTGATCAACTCCATCCCAAAGGATCATGGCTGTCTTGCGTTGTACTATATAATCGTGTAGTGGCGTCAAGTCGTTGCGTGATAAGAGGTCGATAAGCTAACAGATTCGCCAGACTCATGTGCACAGCGATACCAAAGGTAGACCCTCGCCATAGAGACCTGTTGTGCCCTGCCGAACGAGAAGGGAAGTTAGTTTATTACAAAAATCCCCTCTCGACTGGGATCACCATCCCAAATAACAACCCCTTGAAACGAGGTGAGCCTTTTTCATAAACGAAAATGGCCCGGCTCGTAACTTTCAGACGATCGTTGCGGCAGCGTCGAAAAAAATACTGTAGCTGAAATAGTGCTTCGTGGAAACGTTTTTCTCGTCAAATTGCGTATTTAATTAATATTCACCCCTTTGAGGGGGTACAGTATCTCTTTGGTAACCTCAGTTTTAGAGTAAAATCGTTTTTCCTCCATCTTTTTTTTTTCTTTTTAAACGATATATGATGAAGCATAAATCTTTTGCCATCTTTCCTAATTGGAAAATATCCTTCGTATTAAATCTTGTATCAAATAAAACTAAATAAATAGTTTCTTCTTGTCCGCTATATTATTTTTCATTGATTTTATTATTCAATTATTTTGTCTTATTATAAAACTAATTTCTTCCGGAATGATTGCAAACTTTCGAGACTAACTCATTGAATAATTGCACTTCACAAATGACTGAAGAAATTTATCAATTTATATTTTCAAGAGGTCGCCCATGAAATATTATACGTATGTAAAGCAATTTTTCTCCCCTGCTATATAATAGGAGGAAAAAGAATTTCGCGTGCTCGTGTTCGCCCCCTGCCTGTTCGTTTCGCGTCCCCGTGTTACACGGCGAAACTTTATCGGACGTCTTCTCCACGTTCAATATTGACTTTGCGAAAGTGCCTCCGGATGGAAACCTTCTAATTTTCCGGGCTCCGATTCCATGATGCAATGCAAATACAGCAGGCATTCGCTGTACAGGCACAAACGGCTGTACCCTTGCGATCGTACAAACTTCATTTCTTCCTCGATGCCCCCGAAGTCTCCTCCTATTTCTTTCCATTCCGCCCTGGAAGGCTATCGTTCCCTTGGCAAAGAATATTCCTGATGCTTTTCGCACAGCCGTAACTCTCCTTCGTATTATATTCAGTTGCTCCACGTTCGTGCAATTAACAGCAGGACCGACTTTCAATTGAATAACAAATCGTACTCATTCTACTGCAATTTCATTAATCGTGCAAATGCAGTAACCGATCGACGCACGCAAAGGTACGGTGTGTGCATAAATATTGACGTTAGAAAATTAATTGTTGCGCAACTCGCCGCTTCATCCGGAAGCGGATGCGACCGATGTTCGATTATAGTGTTCTCGTGGTTCCTGGATGAATTGCGTTATCGCGGGCCAACAGAGAGGCACCCGCGTTTAGGAACGATTTTACGACGCGGTTTCGCCGTAACAGGGGCTTCAATTAAGGATTAACGTGATTGCAAGTGGCCACCGTGTGCCATCGGTATATACCAATTCCCCTGACTTGATTATGACAGTGTTGCGCTAACGAGACGAAGACGCGGACGGCAATTGAATTTCATTCATGCTGCTCGACGTTTAGTGGCTGTCGCATTGGATCGCGTAATTTCATGATATAACACGAGGCATTATATTAGAATAGTGTCGGTATCGTATTTATTTGACGTATTTAATTTGCTCGGATATAGTCTCGATATTAATGATATTCTATTCGAATGTATGCCACGTTAATTGCGCCTGATTTAAATTAATATCATTGCGATTTCAATCAAGTACTATTTCATTATTCTACTTTCGATTCGCTTAAATTCAATCGTTTCCGAACGAGAACGAGATCGAATCGAAACCTGTACGCGAGTGTCGTTTATTTAAATGCATAACACATCGCTGCAATTCATCCCCTGCAAATGTTTATTCATCGAGGCCATGTACTATTTAAATTTCACGCCTCGCAGCTCCGTACTGTTTCAATCTAATCTCGCCTATTCTGTTTCTGGCACACAGAAATTCGCTGACAAATTCCCTTCGGTTCGTCCGTTTGAATCAAACGCTATTTCATTCCATCCAAATTCCGCTCGAGATACTTGCCAACCCTTCTTTCTTCGTAGAGTTCGCGCTCGACAACCTCAACTCGCCGTAACCATGCTCCCCGAACATCTTCGGTTCCATTTTCATTGAAACCACGCGGAACAATGGTTCCGCGACGGTACACGGAACACCGACGGTGCGTTCATTAAAGAGTAAAAGGCGATTGGTGTAGCGCTGCGAAACGAAAGTGTGCCTCGACGACCCTAACCCCTTTTGCTTCTCTTTCAGCTGCTTAATTCCCTGGCGACCGATTTGGACTGCATGCTGAGCGAGTTGTGCACGACCCCGAATTCCTACGAGCGGTGAGTACTTCTTCTCCTTCCTCCATCTCTTCTTCCTCTTTTTCCTCGTCTTCTCGAGGTCAAGAGCAAGGGCTGTTGAAGACGATCGATTCGATAGGCAGCGATCACGCCTCGGGCTTCTCCCATTATTCGTCTTCGAGGCAATGTAATGTACGGAGAACTCGTGGACGGCAGTGATTTTAGTCGAGGGAACTTTACACGTTTAATTTTATTCGCGATATAATATATAGTTAAGGGCGCGCGATAAATAATTGTTCAACGAACCGACTAGTGGACGGGTAATACTACTTGATAATTCTGGATACTAATTTCGATACCAAAATAACTCGTTTGACAGCAACGAGAGGTGAATGAAACGCACCGAAGAACATATGAGAAGAAATTGAATAAAATAGTCACGACTACTTCGGGTAGAAATTCTACGAAAAATTTAATTTAAAAAGAAAAGGTTACGATAACTTCGATACTCACAGTGGTTCAATTTGTTTCAAGTATTGACACCGTGGCTGGCAAATTGTAGATACTCGGAGGGGGTGTCGTATTAACCCCTTCGCGTGACCACGATTAAATCGTGTATTGCCTTAATTTACGATGGAGATCTTGGCGACGCCTCCGTGGCCGCGTGCACGCAGAATAATTTCCATATCGTAAGGGCTTCTTGATGATCTATGGGTGACTTCGCCTACAATATCCGCGACGCTATACGGGACACCGTGTATAACGACCACCACGTTGGATTAAACGCACGCCTAACTTTCGACGTTATTGCGTGGCCGCTTCTACCCACGATTTATATCGTCCTGTTGAATTATCATTAGATTGTTCATCAGGTGACACCGGGATTGCTCGAATATTTCTTTCAAGTTTAATCATCGTGACTGTGTATCGTTCCCCCTTGGCGGGTAAAATTATTCAGAAACTTCGAACAAATTTGTCACCCCCTGATATTACAATTTCTAATCTTTGTTGGATTTTTATTGACCTCGTCGTCCTCGAACAATTTTTGCCTATGTAATTTTCATTTTGAAACGCGTCGTTCGATTCTTTGCCGGATCCATATTTTCCACAAATATTTTCGACAATCTCCAAATTAAATAAATAAGAAAGCCGCAGAATCGGCGGCCTGATAATCCCGAAAGTTTCACGAAAATTCACCGCGAAAAGAAAATTACTCACCGCTCCCGGGAAAAATGTTATAAAATCGCTGCCAGCTTAAGATGATAGACCAGTAGCGAGAAACGACAGGCAGCTGCCGGCCGGGAACGATTATGCATAATATTATAGCGTTGATCCCGGACACATGCCACGAATTGGATCATTTGTTCCTGAAAAATGCTAATATCACACGTGCTTATTGCCCGGCTTGTTGCTCGCACAATTTTCCGCGCGAACGATGATACATCTGTCCCTCCTTCATTCTCCGCCCCCGAAGAAGCTGGAGAAATAAGACTGGAATGAAGATTGATGCGACAACCTTAATTCGTGGATATTTTCACCGTGAAGCCGTTCAAATTAAAGGGAAAGGATTGCTCGTTGAAAGGTGGACAGCAAAGACAGACCGTTTATTAATTTATACGCCAGACTCGGAGTGATGCTTCCGCGGGGAGTAGAATTTTAGATTTGCCGAACGAATTATATATGCGCAGGGTCTAATAGGGTGTATAGAATACAGAAAATTTTAGGAAAAGCGAATTTCACTGTCGCGAACACACTGAAATGACGGGGAGAAATAAATTCACGCTTAGAAACATTACAGAAATTTGTTCAACGTTGCTGTAGAAAGTTTATTTCAATCGTTTTTATGCTTTCTGTTATATCCATTCCTGCGATAATTTGTTTAATTTAATAATGACGTTAAGACTTCGAGAATCGGTCGAAATTTACAGAAGCTTAATAGAGGGATGAATCTAATCTTGTTAGAAATAAAATGATGGATTTGCGTATACCTGTATCGAACTATATAATTGGTTTATCCTCGGAGTCTGGAGTTTTCATTAATCACAGACGGATTATTATCAGTATTATCTCGGGGCAATCTGGAGAGCACAGTTCCCCTTTGTTCCTAATTTCGTCGCAACATCAAAAGTCACGGGCCATTCGTAAGGAACTTGTATAATCTATCAAGATGCCCATCTGGTCGTTTTCCGGAAACTTTTCGAGCTTTCCAAAGCGTCGCGAGTTTCACGATAAATCCTGTTCAAGCCGGTTCATTCCTTTTGTTCGTAATAAGAGGTTCGAGCGGTTCCAACGATCGATACGGAAAGGAACGTTTATTCTGCATTACCTGACACGCATTAACTACCAATTAATAATAACAAGAACAATCGCGCAACTATATTTTCACACATCCAGATAAATTTAAATTACGTAATTTCGATGAGAAACGAAATTATTCGTCAAATAATATGTACAAAGTATCGGTGTAATGACGATGTTAATTGTCAAGTAATATTTCGGTAACGCAAATAATAAGACATCGACGAAAACGATAATTAATTCCGATCAGAAATTCGAGTTGCTACGTATTGAGCAGACACGATTCGATACGATATAAAAAGCGACGAAAGGGTAGGGGCCAGCGGACACGGAGGACATTTCCGGTGCAGTTGGAAATGCACAGTACGGATGAAAGGATAATGGAAAAGTCGGGCTTGATGTCTGCGATGGCACGATGGGCGAAAAATAAATGAAAATTTCATTCGCGTCAACAGCGTACGATACACGACGCACGCCGTTGCGTTGATGAAAGAGTAACTCGACTCGTTATCGTTCCGCAAGCTCCTCCGTATCGTGTCGATTTGTTTCTTCTCTTCTCGTCGTTTCTCGCGTTTCCTATATCGCGCCAGCAGCGTTCCGGAATTTCCACCGCGAGCGCCAATGAAAAATAATTCCAGCGCATTCGGGAATTCCGCGACTCTCTCTCGAATATCAGATATGCAAATAGCAGGGTGGAGTTTAAACAGGGAACGGTGTGAAACAAGTGGAGGTTGTTCCGAGGAAATTAGCTCGAGTTTGCGGCTGGAATTTAGTTCTATATCTGATCAAGTACAAATTTCGTAGATTGGGTTATCAGGAATACGAGCAGACAGTAGAATAAGCATTCAAGAAATATTTTCGCGCACCTTAGAATCAGTCTGTCTAACAATGTCGAGAGATACATTCAATAAGACAAATTCAATCGATACTGCGACGGAATAAAAACAGTACAAATCGTTCGAATATATTGAATAATTATTTAATTCTTTTAAGAGCAACGAAAAATAAGAGACTTAAAAATTCTTCAAATCTGCCAGCCACAAATTTGTTTTAAATAATCGTCCACTTGGTGCAGCACGTTTTATAAATGTAAAACGATTATATTCTTACCTCGAATTATTCGTCAACAATTTCAATCATAACCGAGCGACAAAGTCGAGAATTCGAGAACAGTCCTCGACGTATGATTGCCGGCTTTGCCGATCAGATTTTCCACGCCACACCACTGTCAGTTACAGCCCCGGGAACACGAGCACACCCGAAATCGCGTTCCAACCCCTGCACAGGGGTGGGCCAGTGGAATTGAAATGAAATTCCGTCCCTAGGCCGCAGCCCCGCCGCTGCTTGAATTATTATCGGCCGGTAATCTCGCTAAAAAGTTCGCCCTCGTTGAAATATCGCCATTCTTTTCGTTCATCCCGCGGTCCCCGTCGTTTCCTGTTTTTTTTTTTTCTTCACCCCCACCGTCTTCTCCGAACCATGCCGGTTCGCGAGCAACCGAGAGAGCAGCTACGTATAATTGACGCGATGAACACTAATTCCCTCGACCGCCGAGACCAATCGAGTTTCTTAAGTTGTCGTAAATAAATAATCGATCGCATGAATTCGCAATTGCTTCTCGGACTCGGTAAAATATTAATTAACGAAATACGGCCAATTTGTGGACAGAATTGTACATGAAGCGTGTCCCTCGTGCTCCCCTTTGGGACGGTCTCGTGGTTCTTCGAGCCGTTCGTGCAAAGTTACTGTCGTTACAAGATTTGGTAGCGACAGGCGAGAGTTTCTCGCACTTCTGAAGTGTCCTCGAGTCCTCCTGAACTATTACAGTAGTGTTCTCTGAGCTTCTCGCCCGGTTTACAAGGGTTGTTTCCATCTACGAGTTTCCTACTTGCAACGAGAATCCCTTTCATCCCTGTAAATGTTGTTCTAGCCGCCGTCATTAATTTGCGATCTGCAGAACAACGTTCTTCAAAGCACTATCCGTGGTGCCTCTTATTAATTCCCAAAGAAATTGCTACTATTAATTACTTGAAAGATATGTACAAATACTTCAAACAAATCATCACCTCTTGCCTACAACGTTACGATTTCGTTACATCCCAAGTGCTTAATTTGATTCGAACACTGTCGTCGTCGCTGCGAAAATTAGTTCGATATTTGTCTCCTCATTTTTCGCGGTCGAACCGCCTTAATTCTCTCCGGAACCCTTCAGAGGGCCGCTTTTACGGGGCGATTCGATTAAACTGTATATAATCTTGGATTGATCCAACGTGACCCCACCTTTTGTCCAAGATGTCTTTCCTTTTACGGTCCATCGAAATCGTCCCTCTGATCGTAAACAGGATTTTTACAACGACGCCACGAATTCCGGGCCCCCGTTTAACGACTTCCCCTTGCCTAAACGCGAATCCGATACGACGCTTGGATTTTTTTCCCCCCCTTCATCCCCTTGCCGGCGTTCTCCCGTTCGAACAGGTTGCACCGATGACCGGTCGTATTAAAAGGGGATTTGCTCGGCTTCCACGATTCATCGGGAGCAGAGCGCCATTTGATGGGCGGAAGCTCGTGAAATATTCGTGAATCACGTCCGGCGAAGGAATAATACACGGCTAATAATACGCGGACGAGAGGTTTCGCGAGCACAAAGGGGTGAGACGGCAGAGTACGTAATCGCGCGGTACATTCGCGAAAAAGCATTCCATCTTTCGTTAAATTGAACGTCGAATTGCGATCCCCGAGAAAATGGATCGAATTAAAGCGAGAAATGTTTGCGGTTGAGTTTCAAATGAAACAGGACAAATCTCTCGAGAGCGAACAAGGATATGAAACAATTCGTAAAGACGCAACTATCTAGCCTGTCTCGATTAATTCGTTTACCGATTTCAAGCAATCGTAATATCAAATTGAACAAACAAAAAATACAGGCATCCCTTAAATCAACAGAGACTCTCGAACTTTTACTCTCGCGGTAACCAAACAGTGCCCACCCCCCTCCCCATATAAATCTGTCTCGCTCGAATCCGGTTCGTCGTCCCTCGAACTGCTTCTTCTTTTTCGCCGCGGCATCTCGTTAAATCGAGCCGATCGAAGGCCGCGTTGTCTACATAATCGTTAAGATAATCATCCGTGTCGAACTGGCGCGGAGCCGGCTATCGTAATCGATGTAGAGCATAAATTGGATACAGGTCGGTTCTCCCTCGGGCCAAGCGGTCCTCCCTCTTTTGCCACGGTGTCCCTCGATCTTGCCCCGCGATCGATAACGATCGCGTTCGATCCTGATAATTGGCCCGAGAGTGTCGTTAATCATCCGGTTGCCCCGGCGTCAGGTGGACGTCGCGGTCGACACACGCACGCGGAAACTATGTATCGACGATTCATATTTTATCCCGCGGTGTCCCGGCTACCGTGCAACGTGGAAATAGTACACTGGCGATGTTCGAGTTTCCTCGGGGTGGATTCGGTTATTTTTCCGGTGTGTAACGTGAGATACTTTGAGGGGGGAGGGGGCGAATTTTTCGTGGTTGATGGATACCCAGCAGAATATCTCGTAGAATATAAATCGTGGATTTTGTTCTGGTGTGATGAATCTCTTGGGTGCTGTAGCTTTGTCAGTAATTAATTTATTTTTTAATTTTTGCAGCGATGTACTCGTTTACTTTAATTTTCACATACTTTGTGATACGTACAATTTATCGGAGAGGTGTGTGCAGCGGACATTCTTTCGAGCGGCTTACGCGAAGGTTTTTCCAAATATTTAGCTTGTTGAGTGATTCACGTTGTAAGTAAATGAAGTCCACCCTTGTTTGTGTTTTTGCTTCGAGTGATTCCACTGTTGGCACGGCTTTCGCTAAGCCTCTCTGCTCATCCCGCTCGTATCTCGTTTCATCGTCCGCTTACAGCCTCGTAGCTTCCGATTGCATTCTATGAGAGGACGTAATATACTGCGCGGACGGCTTCTAACTTTTGCAAAGTGTAATCCTAGCAACCGTATCGTGTCACGGAGCCCTGAAAGATTGGAGAAACTGTCCCCTTAAATGCCGCGTACACAGACACCGGCTGAAATATATCTGGCACCAGAAATGCATCACTGAACAAAATATTCTTCGTCTTAAAACAGTCGATACATACAAATTCGTAAGAAAGAACTCGTAATATAGAGCGTTCTAAAAATGAACGAAGGAAAATCAAATTAATTATTAGAAACGATAAAATAAGAAATTGAACGGTCAATGCTGTGTGAACGTACTGTCGAAGGGAATAAAAATATAAATAAATAAAATATCTGTTATGTCCTCGTAAATAAAAATTGGGACAACAAGTAAAATATATTTCTCCAAAGTACTCAACTTTGGTACCGCGCGCCAATAAGTCCACGGCAACCACCGTACTCAACGCACTCGAAAATATATCCAGAAATTCCAATAACTCGGCCAAGGCATCGCAGCTCCCAAAATTCAGTGTCGCCTCCATGGTGGATATTCCTTCTCCCGCGGGAGGAAGCATAGTCCAACGATCGGAGCGAGTCGGACACGGAACGAGCTCCGATCGAATTATCGGGAAACACGATACAAGGGTGCGCATACACATAGAACGGGAAAGATGTAGCAGCGCGAGGTGTATTCCCCTGGGTTGGTTTCTCCGGTTGCCACCGGATATCCCCCTGATTTCTGACGACTAACGCGACTCTGATGTTTGCGAGGGCGAGCCACCCTTATCCGACCGCCCCCGTATCGTTAGCCATAGACAAAGGGTGTGTCGTCGAAATACGTGCCCCCGGGCGCCGCTAATTCCGCCGATAATAGATTTCACCCTGCGCTCGTCACGAGATTTTCCTTTGAAACAGGGCCGTCGCCTCGAAACTTTCGAGTCCTTCAAGTTTTCATTCCTCGAGGGATGTATATACTTGTATCGCGACGCTCATGTCGAATGATTGGGGACGAAACTATTCGCGTTGATAAAGTTAAATGCGCCGATAATAACAAGCAAATTGATATTGAAGAGATATATACATACATATATAAAAAAACTTGGGGAATAAAATATATGAATTTAGAAAGTACTATTACAGGATAAATGTGAAAATGAAATATCGCAACGCCGATGAAAGTATTCGCCTCTTGTGGCAAAGGTTATTGCTAACAAATCGTCAACTAATTTCTGCGACGAACGCAATTGAAATAACATCGGTGGACACACGTCGCGTATTATAGCTCGCTTATCTTGTACGAGGTACGAGGCGTGCACAGCGATGTCTGGCACCGGTATCGCCGCTATTCTGACAATTGGTTCATTTCCGGGCCGCGTCGACGCCAGGTGTTGTATCATTTCACGCACGAATCGCACGACGACGTCAGATGTTGCGAATGCGCCGTTCTGGCTAGTGAATACGCATTGGAATATCGCATAATGGAGACGGAGATGCCCGTTGACGAGGCGAATTCAATGAATCGCGAATCTAAACAGACGTAACCGCTGTGAATATATTTACGCCGACCTAGAATCTCATCCACGACCGTGGAACCGTCGTTCTTCATTAATCGAAGGTACTCGAACGACCATAAATATTAATCGAAGGAAATGAATAGCATGTTCGAGCCAAAAAATGTTCATTTATTTCAATAAACGAGCAGAGCATATTTTAGATCCTTCATTTTACTGCAGCATTTATATTTTCATTTTCGTTTCCGAACTTCGTTGCTTCGAATTCTTTGCTTCTAAATCTACTTCGTTGTTCGCTTGGAAGTATTTCTACCACGAATGTAAAACATTATAGGACACGGATCAGCTACATGGGTACAGAAATTAAATGCCCCGCGGTGTGCGTATTATATTTTTCTGCGTCCACTGAAATCCCCCATGAAAGCTGAAGCTAATCAAAGGCCACATATTACACCGAAACACCGTAAATCGCTGGTGTCGCGAGCGTCTGCACGGAGTCTAAGGTGCTCCTTGGCAGACTTCTAAAACTGTCAACCGCAGACCCCCATGGTTCTTCCCATAAATTTCGCGGGGACGATCCCCAGAGCCCGGGGTGGTGGTTTCTCTTAGGCGTGGTCGCAGAAAATAATGCAGGACCGTTTTCTCCATTTCCTTAGCGAGTACACATATATATGCACACGTGACGGAATGAAAATCTTGCACGAAAAATAAATATCTTCCGCAAATTTCTCTCAAGCGTCATCGTAGCACGATAAGTTACGCCAACAAAAAATCCACGCTTCTTTATCGCTAACCATTCCCCGGACGATTCCTCCGTAGAACCGATCGGGATCAACTTGGAACGAAGCCAGTCGTCTTATCCAGCAGCAATTATTGCAGAGAAATTACGCGGGCGATTCGAATTTATACAGCTTCGACCAGGAGCCGGAGAGGAATCTGGCCTGAAATCCTCTGTCCCCTCGCGAGCAAGAGCACGGTCATGGACAAGGGGGGGGAAAAGGAATTTATGGCGCCATTCCACGACCATTAATGCGCCCCGTTCTCGAAAGTGAATCCCGTTGCGGAATTGCTGGCCGATATGAGCACGATAATTTGCGGCGCGTCGCGTCGCCTAGAATCGCGCTAATATTCGCGACCATCGTCTCTCTTTTGCCGTTTATCTGGCCGAGGATGCTCCATTAATCTTTGCACTTCGTTAACTCCGCTCTAGGGAAAGAGAGAGGGATAGAGAGTGCGGGGATACAGGCGGAGAATCGTTTAAACTACGGTTGACACTACATTGACTCTGGACAGATGATCGATGTACGTGCTGATTTACTTGGATTTCCTGCACCGCGACACTGTTAGAATCATTGTTAGAATTCGTTTGCGTGATATCGAGCACAGCTCGCGCGCGTGAACGAGATGGTTTCGGTCGTGCCTGTTAGATGGACTATGGTAATGGCGATTTAATTGCAGGGGACAAAACGGGGGCCATGAATTAGTTTAATGGCGAGACGGTTGGATGCTGTATATGCATATATCATACAAAGGTTTTGGCAGGAATTTTGTCCTTCTTGTAGGAACGAAAGTGCCTTATCAAGAAATATAGATATTATCTGTAGAATGAAGAACTGTCATGGGTATTGTTTTTGACGAGCCAATTATTCTAACTCCAGTAATTGATAATTCGTAAACAAAATTCTTGAAGAGAATTTACTCTATTAAACAAATTTAACTTTTTCATTTCACCGTCCACTTTAACTTGAATTAAATTCCTCCTCGAATAGAAAACTGTTCTACTCGCTCCTCTGTAACGTGTCCCGAATTGGGGATCGTTTAATTAATCGTTTCGAATCCCCCGATTCCTTCTAAAAAATGAGAAAAAACAACAGAAGTTCAGCACGATCCAGAGATAAAGCGAAATTGTAATTGGAGCAATTACTCCGGGCCAGTATAAAGTTCGAGCCCGATTAGTGGATTGTCTGGTCGACCTAATCCAACGAGTTCCAGATCTCATCGCTGGTTCCTTTCCACCTTTCCCACCTCTGGCCTGGTGGCAATTTTCTAGCTTCCTTCTATTCTACTCTCCCCGCAATCCGGCCGGACACCTTTATGACACGGCGACACGCGTCGTCGCGTGAAATCGTTCCACGGATGCGACGTTTCCAACGTTCCCCGGCCTTTCTTCGACCCCAACGGCGCGGAAAAACGGAAACTGGCGAAATGGCGGGCGGCAGAGGGTACAGAAGGAAAACGATGAGTTACTGGTATTATCGTTCCGCTTCGATTCCCCTGGACCAGGAGGAACCGTAGCGATTACGTGTAATCAGCTTGGCTTCTTCGGATCCTCGTAAAGATTTCTTCGTGGCTGAGCTTCTGGATCGTGGCGTACACTCTTTCTCGTGCTACATGGACCTCGAAATAAATAGGATATAAGAGAAACGTGCCACCGTTGCTTTCCACGGTCCTGTTCATTTTCTCTGCCAATCGACTTTTCAGGCTACTCAGCAACGTGATTATTGTAAAATGCGTTTACATTCGATGAGGGTAATAATAATTCGATGCTTGTAAAGTTTGCCAAATGAATCAGGCCAGACGCGAAACGAGAAATCGAAGATTTTGTTCGCGCAAGTAAAATAAATTGAAAATTTAATCAGTTTAATTCCAATCGTTCGACGGAAAAAATTCGGGGAATCCCATTTCCATTCATTTCTCCGGTGTTTCGCTAATTTTCCACGGCTTTCCACGGGGTACACCCGACAATCTCAGTTGCAACAGGACACTCGTGAATCTTTCAATCGTCTCCTTTCCCCTACCTTCGTTTCTCCTTCTCCTTTCTTTTCTTCGCGTTTCCTTCGTTCGGCCCAAGGATGGTAGGGCGACTCAAATCGATACCGGACCATCCTTGAATTATGCACGCCAACTTGGCCAACGGGAAACGAACTGTTTTTCCTTTGCACGACGTCGCGTAGCTCGTAAACTCGTTTTACGAAAAAGGTAGCAGATTGGAGGTAGAGGTGAACTTCGTCGACATCGTGGATTTTTTGCGCTTCTCGGGATTTCGGGGTACGCGGAAGACAGATACGGAAAGGGTGTTCTCGGGGGGATTCAATATTTACTGTGAGGAACTGTCACCTCGTGAGGAAAGATGGGAAATTCCGTTTCATTTCAACTTCTTCGTTTGCGTTCGACGAAAATCGTTGCGCAACGTTCCGTTTGCCAATTGTTCGGAAAACATTCGGCCACGATGTTAATTAAAATCGTCCACCAAACAGAACCACAGAAATTCCAGCCGGGACGAACCGCCGCCCCTCTTTGCCAAATATCGTCTGCTGATTGCCAAGCCGGACATCTTGCTCGATTATTCGCGTCACGTCAGTGCCAGCCATTATTTGGGATACACGTCTCTGTCTGCAACAGGTGCACCGTGTGCACGCGACATCGGCTGAAATCGAACGGAACTGTTCGTTGTTCGTCTCGCGGCTGTCAAAGTTGACGCAGACACGGGTATCGGAATTATTGGTTCGCGTTTCTGTTCAACGGATCCGAAACGACAAACGTCCGTTGCCCCGAAGAAATTGAATTTCCCTATGCTTTCGAGGTTTTCCGACACGGACCTTCCCCCTTGGTATTCCCCTGCGCTTAATTTTGGTCCGGTGTTATTTTTCGTTTGGAGCACAGAACAATTAAGAAATCGTCGAGAAACTATTATTATTGCTGATCTGATTTTTGTTCGACGATTTAATTCGTAATTTTGACAAGATTTGCTTTCCATTCTCCTGTGATCTTCGTATGTACCCGTAATTGAAACATTTCATTTCCCTTGACGCATTAGAATAATTGATTTTCTCCCCCTTTCCGGTGTTCTTGATAGAATTATTTTCCTGAATTCTGGTACAGAGGCGTGGTTGAGTTTAAGCTTAATCATTATTTATGCACATACCTGCCCCGGCAAGGGCACTGCGATGTTGTCTGGCAGTATTTTTATTCGAAACGCGTCTCTTTATTAATGCAGCCATTTATATTCCCTCGGCTGCATTGGCGGACACACCCAACAGCAGTGTTCATTTCATGCGAATATGAAATGCCCAAAAAGACGAGCCCCGACTCCTGAGTGCTGTTATACTGTTATTACGGGCTGCAACGTTTTAGTTCGCAAGCATAATCTTAATCGTTCGAAGATATACTACGTTCGTTCGTTCGTACGTGCAGCCACACCTACTAATTACCACCATTTATTTGATACCCCTGAATGATTTCTTTTTAAAAGCTCCGACAGTGTTATGAATAAGGAAACAAACGGACGAACTAAGAAATATTTCGGATCGAGCTGCACGATTTCTGGACAAAAATAATACCATCGAAGATCTGACAAATACGGGATCCAATCGTAAAACTGTTCGTGCCGTGTAATTGCCGAAACGTCGGCATTAGAATTCATAAACGCATAATGTACTCAACGTGCGTAACCGGAAGCGTTGGAGGTGGCAGCAAGCGAGAAATGAAATTCACCGAAAGTAAATCGAGTTTGCCCTCGAAGCCCGGGTCCAAAGGGTCTAACGAACCAAAAAATCACGTTGCCGCGACGAATAAGAAGAAGGAGGCGGTGGAAGGCCCATCGAACGGCCGAGGAAGCTTCCCGTTGGCTCTTCTCGCGGACATTTAAATGGTAATTCTAATTTGAATGGCTAATAAAAGGAGTGCGCTGATTTCGATGGCCTTCCCCATCAGCATTTGCAGCACGAGTAGCCAGAATTTTCGATCTTAACCCCTTCGAATCACGATCCTTCTTCCTGCCGGGCGAATTCAATGTCAACGAGCTCTGCTAATTGTTCGAGACGAATATATCCCCCGCAACTTATATTTCGATGTCAGAACGTTTCACTGGTATTTGGAAAATAACGCTCGACCCAAATAGCAAACGTAGTCGCGGAAATGGAAAATCATTTCCGAGGGAACGATTCGGGGACAAATTGAAAATTAATAACATAACAATTCGACGATTTTCCCCCAACCTTCCACCGATGGAAAAATGTATTTCTTCCCTCAAATTTCACCCCAGGACGTAACACACTCGATCTCGTCCCATCCAGTCGTTATCTCACGAACGCCGATCTACACTCGATCGTAATTTGTAAATCTGCAATTCGCACCGAAATCGCCTTCATCCCGCCAGGAACACCTGATGCCGTCCCCGAAATTGCCCCCCGTCCCTCTCTGTCCCAAGCCGAGAGAGGTGAACGAGGGGTGAATAAAAAAAATCGTCCCATCCGAAAGAATCCGAACAGGGAGAGAGAGGCTTTATCCGCGAGTCAGGCGTCGAAATTTCACGATTTCGAGCAGGCTTCCAGACAAATTGACTCGAATTTGTCAGCGTTTGCCACACCGCCATCGATATATCGTTTGCGCGGCACGAGCCGGAGGGAGAATTGAAAGCGTGATTCGATCTGAGCAATTGTCCACGAGTGTTCCAGTTACGCCGATGGATGGACTTGAATTGGCGGAATTTCAAATGAATCCTTGGAAGCTGCGAAAAATGTTTGCGCCGTTAAATTCGAGCTAATTCCGCGTTCACGTTCCACGGGAATGCGTGCAGGTATAAACCAGCGAGCATGGGAAAACAGCGTTAAATAAATCTCGTGTTAATTATTGTGGCATTCGTATTAGTTGTAGTATCAGCGAAGTTGAGTGCGTCTCGTTGCTGTGAACGGTGCGAAATTGCAGGCCGACAATTTTTCACAAAGTGGCGGAAGGGTGCGAAAGGGAAGTGTTACTATAAATACGCGACGGATGGTGCGTGGGAACGTGAAACATGTAAAATAGGGAAATATTTCTGTCGTGCATATCTGGCTGCCGAGTAAAATCGCAAATGTGAAAGAAACATCGAACGGAAACAATCGAAAGTTCCATAGAAATTCTTCACTCTCGTCGTTCTCAATCGTCGAATAACATCTTTCGCCCCGGGAAAACCAAAAATCCTGCCGAATAGGTTGCCGCCGAAAATCCATTTCTGAAACTGTCGAAACTTGGCCACGTTCCACTTCCAAGCACAGACAAAAAGGAAACCCGTTCCAAGCTGAATATCGCGAATTCGTTTCGGCCAATTAACAGTCCATTGCCACGCACCCCCTGCTCATTGTTTCTCGGATGAAACTACCCCCCCCCCCCCAGTGATTACAAATTATTCTCCCAAAGTTTCCCGGTCGAAACGATTCCGACTCCCCCGTCGTGAATGAATGTTCGAAAAGAATCGCGACGGTGCACAGTTGTTCCGTATTGTTGGCAACAATCGGCGGGAACTTTTGGGTTCGTTCGGCTGAGAAAGCGGGGTCCTTTTGCGAGCGCTTTCGAGGGAAACTTGACAGCCTTTCCATTGGAAACATGATCGTTGGCGCATGATCGCGACGCACTGTGCAAACGAATACTGAATTCGCGAACGTGAAGGGGTTAACGGGAGCGAGGGACGTGCTCGACGGTTCCTGTCGTCGAATCTTCAACTGGAAGAGTCATTTTTGGTCACCGGTCGGTGGTTCGTGGAACGTTGATCAAGTGGGGAGATCGCTTGACACGGATAACAATAATAATAATTCGTCGATCGTCGGAGAATGGGTTTAATTCTTGATATTTTTGTTACAAGTGAATGGGGGATCGTATAGAATCTTGTTTGGTGATATTCTTTATTGGATTGGTTTTCGTACGATCATCATTCGGCTCGAGGGAAAATGGTGAAAAACAGTTTTCTTAATAAAGTGAATGAACTGCTGGCTCATTTTGCACATTAATATTCTAAAAAGTAAATTTGTAAACGTTTGGATTGTTGGAAATGAACGGAATAAATTGGATGGACTAATTATAGCGTTAAACGAATTCTCTCGTAATCGTTGAATTGTACGAACTGCGCTGAGAAATTGCCCTCGGCGGGGAACAATAAACGGCGAGGCAAGAAAAATGGTACCTCGGATAAGAAACTTGAAGCCGCGCGTTCGAATAGAATATTAAGTTAAATGGGAAACTCGGTAGTCCGCGAGGGCGCGTTACAGCCGTTCCGTGTCGTCTCGCGAATTTAAAGGATCCTCCTGTCTCCTCCTTCGTCCCAGCGATGTCAAACGGAAGTCGAAAAGTATTAATTATCGAGTATCGTCCCCCTATCGATCGAAACCATTCTTCAGACGTCGCGGAGTACCCCGAAACATTATTTTCAACACCCGCGAATTTATTCCTGCGAGTTTTATCGAATTCGTGGTTCTCTAGTCGCAGCAAAAATACGGTTAAATCGATCAATCCTATTTATCAAATTATTTATTGAATTAATTAATCTTCCCCTATTAACGTCCATTGAATTTAATTATTATCCATTCGTGGAACAAATGAGACACGAAGTACATGAATATGAGAATGCACACGACTTCCTGGAATTTCCTTATGGTGCTTAAAAGTATCCAATCTATGTTGTAAAGATAGTTCCTTTGTCGTGGAATTTTTAAGCGGCTCCGTAACGTAAGGAGGAGACAGATTCTTCGAATTCGTCGAGTAACAGGGGTTGAAGGGAGGGGGTTTAATTTATGGGCAATGAATCACGCGGGACGGTGATGATTTACGGCTAAAATATCGAACGTCGTACCGGTCTTATCGCACAGAGAGCGCCTTGTAATTCGATTAATTGGATTCAATAAACGATAAGCGTTTATCGGATCGCCATTATTTCGAATAGTTCGCGCCGTTGCCCGTCTTCATTGAGCCGGCGAGAATTTCGCGAAACGGTCCGTCGAAATAACGTCACTGCCATTTCTGATAGCTACAACAATGCCAAGCGATACCGCGACGAGGCGAATCAATTACGGTCCACGTGAATGAAAAAAATTCCTCCGATTCTCCCATTAATATCTTTGCGACCAGCGAATTAATGCTCGCATTACAGCAGAACCACCTCGAACTAATAGCGTCTCGCGTCGTTCTCCAAAATCGCACGCCCCGCGGGTACTCTAACCCCTTGCACTCTTTTGGCCCAATTCCAGCCCCCACCTTCGACACGTGACTCCTCCCGATTTGCAAATTATCGTCTATTTCTGTTTTTACCTAATTTTAGCCGCGCGATGGCCGAGTGCACTGTACCCGCGGGGCATCGTCGAGTCGCGTGTCGTTCCTCGATCGCGAGCAACATCCTCGTCGGACGTCTCGTGTCCCCCCTTCGCGAATTCCGAATTCATTCCGTCGATGGGGGCGCGGGTTCCCGGGCACCAGCGGGCGAAATTTCGTCGCGAAGATTGACGAGACGACGCGTTCCGTACGGTAGGAAACTTGGGCAAGTGAGATCGCAAGAATTCGTCATGCTGGTCCTCTGCGACGTGGTGCTGGCTCTTTTCGATTACAAAAAGAAGAGGTGATTTACGTTTGAACGAATTGCACGCATGGTTTTGCCTTTTGCTTCCCCCTTCATTCTGGTTTTTTTTATTTTGCGTCTCGGTGCCTGCAATAGTTCGAGTTCGTTTTCGCGAACAGATTGCGAAGCGTGGAAAGGACAACGATAGCCCGAGACCTTTCGACGGAGAAGCGAAGAATAGTTTCAGAGCCGAAGTTCGCGTACGTTTAACTCTCCCTAGCTCGTTCTCCTGTCTGCCGTTATCCGTGCAGCTTCGCGAAGTATCGAACGAAGGTGCGCCGTTCTGCTCGAGCAGAATCCGCGTGGTCGTCGCGACGTTAAGGCGATCAAGACGATCAAGACTGCCGGAACGACGCCGAGGATCGCGGCGTATGCGTCGTCGTTAAAATCACTCGCCCGGTCCCGTTATTTAACTCCTTTACGGTGCATTAAACGTTCCCTCGAAGCGCGCAATTTGTAATTACTCGAGACGGGAGCGCGACCGAAAATTGATTTGCAACGCTACGCCAATCGGGAAGAATTTCAGTGATAAGGGCGAGACGCGAGATTCAGAATTTTTTAGATTTTTTTACGGAATCTTCCAATTGTGGCAGATCTCGAAGTTTCGGAGTTGTTTTATATTTGTGCGATTTTTATTGCGGCTTGTGTATTTGTTTCTCCTGCGGTGGCAATCTTTTCGGAGTATTCGAGAGGAGCCACAGATTTTTGTATGGTTTCTGGAGAGTTTTATTGTTTCGGCGGGGAATTCGTTTAGGAAGAAGAAAAATGGCGGGTTTATTATTGAGGAAGTGGGAAGTGAAATTTTATTGATACCGACGATTAAGGATTTAGACGCGTGGATGATGCACGGTCGCGCTCGATCTCGATCGCACCACGTAATCGTGGACACTCTCGCCGGCAGGTGTGAAAGTTATTTTCACTCGAGGTCTAACAGATCCATCGACAAAGCCAACTTTCTCATCCCCCGGGTACAATCCTTCGATCGCTGTTTACCAATAAAATCCATTAACCATATCTTGCCTGACTCTGATCTGCAAAGTTCTCACGGTGAACGTGAATTACAAATTTTCTTAAACGACAGTTACTTATTAACATTCTTCGCATTTCTACCAATAAAAATCAAATTCTCCTACTGTCTCTTCATTACAGAATGATTCGCGCAAT
Source organism: Nomada lathburiana (assembly GCA_963667235.1). Classification (NCBI taxonomy): domain Eukaryota; kingdom Metazoa; phylum Arthropoda; class Insecta; order Hymenoptera; family Apidae; genus Nomada; species Nomada lathburiana. Next base: position 8,351,223 of record OY763909.1, read on the forward strand.
TTTATTTCCCATTTCACCCCATTCTACAAATTTAATCAGCTCCTGAATCGCGATTCAACGACTCGCCGAACGATCCCCCAAAATTTCATCGTTAAACAAACCAATTTCCGAAAGCTTCCTCCAACTCTATTCAATAAAACAATTAACAAAAAAAACAATCAACGAAACAGCCCCAAGAAAACCACCCTTCAGAACCCCTCCGACCCAGGCCGAAACAGACACCCGAAAATTCTAATTCCAATTCCGATCCAACGATTCCTCTCGCTCTATCGTCCAAGTCACCGTCCACCACGAAGCAACCCTTAAATCCCACGCAGAGAACGTTCCGTCCCCGTGCACGGGCCACTATTTCTCGCGTTAATGCACTTTCTCAGGCCGCCCCGGGCCCATTCTCCGTCGCCCGTTTCCCGCTCAATTTCCACCATTTACAAAGCCGTGGCGCCGGGAAAATCGATGTCGCGGCTCGACAATGCGAGAGGGTTGCCGCACGAGGGCTCTTCCTTCCTTCTCTCACCCCGTTCATCTTGTACCGGTCCGTCTTTCTTTCGTTTCCTTTTCATTCGCACCGCCCCTGTTCCCGATTCGAGCAGCGTGAAGTGCGTGTCTTTGTCACCGGTCACAATGGTCTCGCGGGGTGGTTGCAACGTCCCCTGTTGCAACGACGTGCGGAGCACGGACCGCGCTGATATCGCTGCGGACAACGGACACTGATAGTACGGACGCTGTCGATCGTGATCGATGGAGGTTTGCGGAGGACAGATAACGGGGGCAGCGCGACGAGGAAGTGTTGCTGGAATTGTGCGACGTTCTTGGACGATCAGGGTGGACGGCGTGGTTGTGTACGATCGTTGGATCGTTGCGGTGAAATCGTGTTCCTCGGGGGTTGATTGGGGAACGGGGGTGATAGATTCGATGTGTTAATTAATTGATTAATATCTGTCTGCGGGACGTGTTGCGGAATAGATTCAATTAGAAAGGATCGTTCTAATTGAAATTGTAAAGGGTATTGATATTTTCGGGTGGCATATCTCTCCTCTGTCTATTTTGCGACGACACAGTGCTGTCTTTGCAGAAAGAACGTATTTCACTTTTCGGGATAGGAAATCTCGGTGCGCAAGAAATATATTCCGTAATCGGTTCCTAACATCCAACCATTTTCATCCCCCTTCAATGATCCTCCCTCGTGACGATTATTTCGCGCCGAAGGTTGCCTTAATATAGAGAAAAATGTCGTCCCTGGAATTTACGATGCCTTTACCGGGGACGGGGACGGCAAGGTATTGAGGGGTGAACGTACAGAGGCGGTAGGGAACGTTATCGCCAGAAAGACACCGCGAAATCGTTATCTTTCATTTTTCACCTCATAACGTCGGGACAATGACGGCCAGCCCGGAGCATTGTCGTCAGGAAGGCGGCTTACCGATGCTCCCTTCGCGAGGCAAAAATAAAAAAGGAAAGAAAAAGGAAATGGCACAAAAGCGAGGGTAGACACCCCGTGAAAGATCTCTAACCCCTTTTCGAAAGAGGGACCCGCTGGTTACTCTGTTTCCCAAGTCTGATTAAAATGTCGCCACGAGGCGAGCATCGTTCTGCTTTCGTTTGTTATCCGTCCTCTCATTTCAGTAGACGGTTTTTGGTTTTCGCCGGAACGGCTGTCTCTGAAATATTAAAACAGAGCGCGGGTTTCGACCCGGCAATTCCTTCGGCACATACTGCACTTATATATTTCTCCGACCGCCACTATATTTTCTTGCAAGTAAAGAAGTAAATCAACCCCTCTCGCCATTCATTCAAATTGACCTCTCCAAATTGATTTTCGATCGACGATTCGAGGGAATCGAAGGCGTACAAATTTCGCAGAATCCATGCGTTCGTTGCTGCGAGATTAATAAAAATATCACGGTACTGCGTGTCAGGAAAAAGGGGGAAAAAAATAAAACAAACTCCTCCTGCGAAGCTCGCGTCACGAGGGAAGTAAAATCACCCCCTGGCAAGCAAAGAATCAGTCCGACAAACATAATTCTCCCATCCCTTCCCAACTGCCACACCACTTTCCCTGCTGCCCTCCGGTTTTCGTCGCGGGGTCTCACTTCGCGACCACCTTAATGCACACTGAATTATTTACACCGCGAACGTCGTTGCGTCTCTCTCTCACTCTCTCCCTCTCTCGTCAGAATCCTCCTGGGAACCATTGCGCCCGCGTCTGTGCGCCTAGTTTTGCTGGGCAACGGATTATCCAGCACGGGGCATGATGTACAATCTCCATAAATCGACGCGTAAGCGCCACCTTTTTCTTCTCTATCCGCCCTCGCGGATGCACGCGACAGCAGCTTGCTCGTGTAAGATTCATACGACCCCGAGACGACACTTGTTCCGCTCGATAAGATCATGCTCGCGATCTCGCGTCCTCTATCATATGTGTATGTCGTTCGAGGAAAGTGTCTGGGTTCGTTGGGGTATCGACGTGCTCGAAATTTGGATCGAGGAAGAAAGGTGCGAATGTTAACCCTCTCGAGTTGACGAAAGCGAATGTTTGCTCCAATGGTTCAGAGGACCGTGCGTGTTCCATTGGTCGCGAAAGGGTTGAGATAGTACGCTGCTGGTATACGGAAGTGTTCCTGTAATTACACCGAGGGTGCTTTACCGTGAGTTTGAATCAACATTGCGTTACTGTGGTGCGATTTCTGCGACGCGACGACGTTTTCTCTTCTCAAAGATTTTTAAACGCTTTAAAGGTGGTCCAAATCGTCGCGGCTCGCTCGTAGCGGCATCTCGATGGTCCTCAGAACGGAAGCGAAGAGCCAGCAGAAAGGGACAGGCTAAAGCTGATTCTATTAGAAAGGCGTAGCGGAGTGATCGTATTTTCTCCGGACGATAAAAGACGATAAATATCGCAGCCAATCGCGTCTCCTCGCGGTCGCCTAGACGGCTTCCATTTGCGCCGCTCGTAAAATTAATTGTCCGTCCTCTTCGATCTCTGATCGCCATGGTAAGAGAGGAGCTTTCATTACGTGACCGTTTAAACCGACGAAAGAAGGATCAGATAGGGGGCTAATAGGGGCTCGAATTCAAGGATCGTTTCTCGTCTTCGTTTTCGTTTTCGTCGGCGAACACGGGAGTCGAAGGCAGACGGTATTAACGGGACTTTTTACCTTCGGAGAAAACGAGCAACACGAGCGTCGGTTCTTTTATAGCAGTACTCTGAACGCGGTGACTTACTTTATTTTTTCATTTGAGGCGAATTTAAAGGGAATGCCCCTCTTTAATATATTGCGATTTTCCCTTGTATTTCTTTGCTTTGACTCGGAGGTATGGAAAAACGTGCGAATACATTATTTGCGATAAAATTGTTCGGATTCGTAAGCAAAATAATACGAAATAAATATCAACAATTCACTGAGGAGAATCACTGCGCGTAGCAAAGTGTTCCCTTTTTCTTTTCCCTATGAAACGTGAGAATTCGTTGAAAGTACGAATTGGCCTTTGATGTGATTCGGAATAATTATTCGCGGGAAATAAACCGTCCCGAGCAGTCCAGCATCACCGGTTCACATTAATTGAGCGCACCGCTGGCTCGCGGAGTGCGATGCCGCTTTGATTCGAATCTTCTAGTTCCTGGCGATTTCAAAGAGCTCACTCATATTAACTCATTAAGGGTTTAATGAGCCTGAAGCGATTCCCCTGTGCCTCTCAATTTCCCGTTGCGAAACTGTGCGGGACAAGACGGCTGTCTTGCGGTCTCGCGTTGAAGAACACGGGAAAAGTTAATTTATAACTTTACAGTATTTTCCTCTCCTCAGACTGCCGCTCGTTTTTCCCTTTGATTTCTGCGATGAACCTTAAAAAAATTAGCAAATTCTAGGACGTCTGCGTGCTGCCTCGAAGACAATCGATGTCACGAATTTCCTACGGCGTTTCAATCGCAACACAATAGTACGGGCGTTCGCAAATTCTGTTCGCATAAATTTCGTCAAGCCGTAAACCGATAGCCATGTGCCGTCCGTAAAAGTTCGACCGAGCACTCCTCTGCCCTGCACCATAAATACACATCCCTGCTTCCAAGTTAACGCGCACGTAGACCATTCCAATTAACTCCGACACACGGCCAGGCCAGTAAGAGGTCGCGCGCGATTAATCTCGATTCGTTCGCGGATCGAGAGGGCCGTGATTACGTGGCCCACGATATCACAACGCTCGAATCGACCGCCATAAATTCGACGGGACGTTCTACGCGATCCCGCGCGCAGCCATTATTATCCGGAGTTTCTTTTTTTTTTCTTCTTCTTTTCACTATTTCATCGCGACGAGAAAGAGCGGAAAAAGGGAGAGATTTTTATCGCGAGATCCAGCATCGAACCGCTCGCCGTGGAATTTCCTCGCAAACAATGGAAAATAGCGTGCACCCTGTGCCGGATCGGAGCGGGGCGAATCGCGATGGAAATACAGGGGGATCCCGGTGTAGCGACCGCGGTGCCGGCGTAAGGGGGCGGAGGGTGAAGTATAAATCGGGGAACTGGATGGACGAGCGAAGAAACGTGGCTGGATGCGCGACGAGGGTTTCAAGGGGTTGAATGAAGCTGTCTGCCCGAACAGTCCGTTGAACAGAGGGACGTGCTCGAATTTGTTTTTTTGATTAACGGCGCCTGGTTGGCGGTAACGGCGCGGAGGGTAATTTTTTTTTTTTTTAATCGAGACGTGTATTATCGGGCCGAAGCGCGGGAAGCTCTTTATTTATCAAAACATCTCCCGACTGACTTCTTCATTCATTAACGTCCCGAGACGTGATCATTCAAAATTGCGTCCCGATAGAGCAGAAATCGTATTACAATTGTGTGTTATATATTTCGACGGAACGCTGTACGCGTCTGCCAGGGCCAGACCGATGCACGATTACCTGGCCGAAGGAATGCTGAAAAGTTCGACCTCCAGGACGCGAGAATAATCGACGGGACGGCAGAGGGAAAAAAGACTCGTTCTTCACCTCTGCCTATATGCTCCACCCACGAAAGCGAGCTTGCGAACGGCGTCCAAACACGCACGCGGACACGCGCGTCCGTCAGTCGGACAAAGGGGAACGGAATAGACGGAACGAAGTGACGGAGTTTAGAAGAAAGCAACGAGAGGAATAGGAAAAGAGACGGGACAGGCTGGTGCGGTCGTGTGCGCAACAGACTCTAATTGCTTTCTCGGGACGATTAGCGAACAAAGAAGCCACAGTGGGACGGCTATTTGTGGAAACCGGCCAACTGGTCAAGCAGTTACGCTCGACCTTCGCTGGCCGGCAATGCGAGACCCGGAGAACGGCTGCTGCCGGTTTCTCGCGAAGGTTGCGCCTTCCATCTCGTCTGCCTCGTCTTCCGTGGATTTTTCTGCCGGATCCTGTTCCGCCTATATACGGCCGGCCAGCAGAAGACAATCGGCCCCGGCTATATAGTATGGTACTTTCTGTTTCTCTGGTAAGCGGGAAACGTGAACTGAAACCGTGAACGTTGGGTGAAAGAGACAGAGAGAGATAGAGAGGGGGAGAGAGATGAAGACGAGGTTGTGAAGTTCGATGCTGTGAAATTATAGAATGGTTCGAGATGGATGAAATTAATGACGAATAATGAAATAGTGTTGGCTTGGCAGGCAGAGATTAATTGATTAGAATTGTAGGGCCGCGGAGTATTGATAGGGGTTGAAAGGGCAGTTCTGAATAATTTCAGGAATCCTAGGCTCAAGGGTTGCAAGATTTGAGCACTGTGAATCGGTACAGGGAAATGGGTGGTTCGATTATGAAAGACTGGTGTAGTCGGAATTTAGGGAGCAATTGTAATATATTGGTATTTACTTAATTGGCACTTAATCAAGGGTGCAACAGGGTTGAAGAGATTTAATTTCGGCAGGAATTTCGGGAGGTACTAATCATTGATGGGCAAAACGAGCGAACAATTTGATTGAAAGTTGCACTTAAATTCAATCCATATTTAAAATTCTACGTTAACAGACAGTTGGCGAAATGAATTTCAATATATTTTAATTTCCCAAAACCCACGAAGCAACAGGGCAAGAATAAAAAAGGGACCACCCTCGTATATTTGCAATCGAACTCCCCTCTCTATAAAACGCACGATCCGAGAGAGAGAGAGAGAGAGAGAGAGAGAGAGAGAGAGAGAGAGAGAGAGAGAGAGAGAGAGAGAGAGAAATCGTGCCATCAGAGAAGCTCGTATTCGATCTCGGGGCAATAACGCGACGGCGTCATCAATCTCACGCGCGAGAGCGTCGGAAAAGCGTCGGAAAAGCGACGGAAAAACGACGGTCCACGGTTGTTTAATAGACGATGGGACGCGAGAGAAAGGGACCGCAGACAATCGGGAGAGGCCACGGCCAAATCTGCTCGTTTCCATTCTCTTTCTGGTGGCTGCAAACTGCACCGGCGTGTTCGTTGCCGTTGGCAACCGTGCCAGAGGAGCGTCGCGACGCACGCGTCGCACCGGAGGACTTCCGGTCGAGGTGACGGTAAACGGTCCCCGCCGTTGTCCTCTTGGAAATCGACGTACTATTCGTCTTTATTTCAGCGTATTTACCGATCAAATAATTACTACGATTATTATTATTATTATTGTACGATCACTTTCTGCAATTGAATTTTGCTGCTTGTCTTCGAAATTTGTCCAAAGGGCTTGAGAAATAGTTTTGACAACTTAAATCACCGTGCATTTCAAGCCCGAAGTCTCCCCTTTGCAACGACCAACGACAAGTTGGTCCGCGATTTCTTTACTCTGCACCTTATCGCACTTCGAATGAAACCGTGCGATCTCCCCCTTGGTGTGCCGCGGGTTGTACGAACGCTGATGGTACACTTTTCATTCAAAGTGCGATAAAGAAAGGCAAGGTTTGAATACCAGCAGCTGTGCGGTGCTTTGGCGATACGATTGTAACAAATAGGTATAACGAATTATGTTCGCTGAGACAATTCAAAGAACAGGCTCAATCGATTGACAAATTCATCATTTATTTGGGGGGCAAGAAAACTTTGGAACAGCAAGCATATCGCTGTTGATCGTAACATCCTCAGCCGTGACCGCCATCAGGCTTGCTTAAATAGCAAGAAATTGAAACCGACTCGGCTAAGAAGCTTACGATAAATTACGCGCATTACGCACCACTCGTCCCGCGTGGTTGGAATTTCAAGGGGCCCTGCCTAGCTCATTTCTCGATCCTTCGAACCGGCGAGTTCGTTCTTAATTGCCGGACACTTACCTGCGAGCGCAATTAGGTTAACCCAGTCGCGACGATTAATCGAGTTCCGGTCCCAATTTTTCCCTTTTTCTCTTCGCATCTTCGAAATTCCTTTTCTTTTCGTCTCCTCCGCCCCACCCGCCCCCTCCTCGCCCCTGTCCCCGATATCCAAGCGAAATTGGATTAATGGTCTCGCGGTAAGTGGTTGCTGCAATTTGTCAGGCTTTCAAGCGTTTCCTCTTCGAGAACGCACGAGGTCGGCACGGTGATTTAAATAATCGCGAGATAACCGGTAACTAATATGCGTGCCCCTGCGTCCGACGCGAAACTTGAAATTTTCTGGCTCGATTCGACCGCCGGACAAAGTCCTTTCTCGTATGCCACCGTTTCGGTTCAAGAACGTCGGAACGAAATTTCTTATTATAATACATTCTCGACACGATCTTATCTGGACAGCGATTGCGAGTTGTTTTATCACGCGGGAGCACTGTTACCTTGAATGTACACGCAGCGGCGCAGCAAACTAGAACCGTCGCGAACAACTCGGGGGAACAGAGAAGTGAAGGAATCTCCGATTCTCGATTCTACTGGCGATTCTCTAAAAAATATAAAAACAACAGAGCAGCCGAAAATGAAGCTCCAGAGCGTTCTTCGTTTCCCCCGGTACCATGCGAATCCCGTGCAAAATTGAGAGAAATGAAGAAAACGAAAAAAAACGAAACAAGAACACCGTTGGGGGGAGGGCGAAGGACCGTCCGCTCCAATACGATCTTCACCCGGGCGATGGAAAAAGAGGAGTCCTCGAAGACTTATCACCCCCACCGACCGGGACACAAGTAAGCGACCCACGTTTCCCGGTCCTACGTGCCGACAGCCAGTTCTCGAGGCCGCGGCCGGTGTGCGCACTCGCGTCGAGAGTGCACAGTCCTCTTTGCACACGGGGCACACGTGGTAGGGACGCTCGGTTTGTACACGAAAAGTCCACAGGACGATCCGGTCGGCGCACAGTCCCGAGACTATAGGCGCCTGTGCAGCTAGAGTCCGCGCGTTGCAGCGGTGACTATAGTGTTTAACAAACGTGCAGCCAGTCCATTCGCGACCGGCAGCCCGGCTGCACGCCTCTCGAACCTCTTTGTCCCGACGGGTCTATAAATAATCCGCGGAACAGACATCCTGGAGAACGATCGGGCCCCGGGATCTGCGGTGCCGGTGACCGTTTCAGTGGCCGGGGGATGACGGTTCGATCGGGTTCGGGGTAACGCGAACGGGACTGTTCGTTCCGGAATATTTTCGCGGCCCTCGGTTCGGGAGGCGGGGGAGGCCTGGTTCGTTCGCACGGAGCACGTTGGATGGTACGAGTCGACGGGTACCTTTTGGGAACAGCGAGACGGGGAGGATACGGGGAAGCCCAACGGAGACGGAGAGTATGCGCATTCGTTGGAAACGGTCCTCCTTTTCCTGGCGAGGTTCGACGTCTGCTGAGAGGATCGCAGAAGGACTCTGAATCGTGTCGCCGTTCTTGAGAATACGCAGAACGTATTGTGCGTCTAGTGATCGCAGTACAATGCCGACAAATCGTCGCAATGGAGTCGCCGAGGTTCGAAGAAGTCCTCTGACAATTCGTGGATGCTGCCCGCAACGATCCGGTGCAATGGCGCCACGGTTCTTTCAGACACCAATGGCAGATCCTTGAAATGCTGAACGGGTCCGAAACTGCGTGTATCCGGAGCTCGGCAGGGTTCGAAAGTTAGCGCGGATGACCCAGACTCGAGCGCGATCGAGCATGAAATCAATTCGGGACGGAGAGACGCGAGGCAGAGCGGACATTGAGCGCGGCTGGCGAAAATCTCATGGAACGAGGCTCGGAATCGATGGCGCGGGATCGATAACGCGATTCGTCTCGTGATACAAATCTCCGTTGACTTCGGCTCGATCCCTGAACGTTCCCGTTCACGAGGGACCAATCGACCAATCCGCCGAGATCCCGATCCGATATTTTGGTGTACTTGTTAACAACGAGATTCGTCGAACGAGAACGGACAGTTGAACAGCTTCGCTGGAAGCACGATCGCCGATCTCAATGTGCACTACGGGTGTTTAGTCGAAGAAGTTTCTCGCCACCGCGTCATCGGTATAATGGCCGGCGAACTGTTTATCGCCGGTCTGTTCCTCGTTGACACCGATTAAGCGCGGCCAACGCTTATTGAGCAGATCACTTCCGACCGAGCTGGCAGACGTGAACTGGCACCGACCATGCCGCCGTCGATGCCACCTGCCAGTGTCGCTGACATGAGTGCGGTCATTGGGATCGGTAGACATTTTGGTGCGGGACATTAAACCGACCGGACCGATAATAGATGATTTCGTACAAGGCGATCGATGTGGAAGAATGGTGGACAATTGGTGATTTCGTGTACAGAGAAAATTGGGACTCTTTAATTTGACGACTCGTGGTTGATGCGCTAAGAAGCCCAGGGAGGATCGAGGTATTGAATAACTGAAGCTCTCGATACTCGATGGTACATACGGTTTGGCAGACGAGGCGAATTGTTTCATGGAAAACGATTGGAACTTTGGACACTCGAAACTGGTTGAACAGCATCGATTATGTCGCTATCCAATTGGATCGAGCTGTGCGAACCTTCGATTTCAGACGTCAGTCCTGCCCGGCGCCATAGTTATTCTTCTCGACTATTCTGAATATTCGAGAATCGACGACACGTATCTCTCAGCGCTCTGAGTATTTTGGAATATCCGTCCGGTGTCCCTTATTATTTCGATCGGGTCGGTCGATCGATTAAGCCGGGGCGATACTGTGCGGTTAAATTCCGTTCCTCTATTTCCATATCCCCGGCGCGTCTGGCGATTCCGCTAAAGTGGACTCGTTTAATAATCAAGATCTTGATCGAGCCGACCTCCTTCGTCGACTCTGAATTCCGAACGGCATGGCCGCGGCCGTTCGGGTACATTTCAAAGGGAAAACTTGAGCGAAGCTGCGAGCTGCGCGCCACGGTCTTCCAGTTCTTCTCGCTAATAAAACCAATAACTGGCGTCTCTCAATTGAATGCAAACGAGACGATCCCCCGGGTCCCCCGTGAAACTTGAATTCCCTCGGCGCGAGCGCGCCGCGATCGAGTCACGCCGTGATTCGCCGCTTCGCCGACCAAGCTGACCGCGACGATCCGCTCGGAGTGGCGCTAAAAATACCCGTTGGTCGTTGGCGATTCAGCACGGACGACGATTTCCACGAAATTGTATTCCAGATACGGTCGCACGGCCTCCCCGATCGTTCGACGCATACCCCCGCGAGGAATAATCGACGGGAGGGAGAGGAAAGAGAACGGCGAGGTCCGTGGATCAGTCGTTGATCCTTCGAGATCGTGCGAACGACCGGCGGATTTGCATTGAGGATAAGGCGAGGTGGAGAAAAGAGTTGGAAATCCCTGACCAACGGCAAGGAAGGCCGTCGACGAACGGAACGGAGACGCCGTGGAACGTTCTCGCGTGCAAGAATAGAATTCGAAACGGCGGCGCCACGTCGTCCCCTCGCGAACGAAGGAGGAGGAACAACGATCGTTGCACCTGTCACTATCAGTTAGAGCGGTAAACAGTCGCGGTTGAACCTTGGGGCCCGGTCTTCAAGTTCTCCGAGCTCATTTGTGAAAAGGGAGAAGCGCGAGAATGCGTATCGGTGAACACTTGCGGCGATCAACGCCGATGATGCGTTTGAACGAGATCCACGGAATGATTCGTCCCGAGATTTATCGAGAAATATCGTCAGCTTGAAGTTCGAGGGATCGCAGGCCTGTCGAGAGTTGCAATTTAATTAAACGCGGAGACGACGGAATCGATACTGCCAGTAAAGAGAGCTCGGCAAATTCATTTGGGGAAGTAATTAAAATTACGAGAACAATCGAGCACCACAAATTCGCCGGCCATCGTCGCGATTAAAATGCCCACTGCCGTTTCTGCGTTACGGGGGATCGGCGAACCTACGAGTACCATTTCCAAGCCCAGCCGAGCGATATAAAAATTCGAAACGGTACCACGAACGTCCCCGAGTGATTTATCGCGCCCCCAAAAGGCAGCATGCGGCCCAGGCGAATTCAATATCGCGCTCGATCGACGACGCGTGCAGCGAACACCTCCGTCGAGGCGACGACGTTCGAGTAGTCGTGGGGGGACGCAGAACCTGACCACGCGCAAGATCGACGGAACCGGTGACGTAAAAGCTCTCGCTGGAAGCGGGAAAAGAAGGAGGGAAGAAAGAAGATGCGGTCGGATCGCTTTGTGCCGGCCGAATGCGCGACCGCTAAATATAGCTGGAGGAATTTTCACGGCATCCACGGGGACCTCCCCGTCCTGTTTGCTCGATTTTCTTAGTCTGCGATTTATGCGAAACGAGTGCGCGACCAGCAACCCCTCTTTCCGTCGTGAACGTCGCCGGTGGTGGAACTTTCAACTTGGAACGCCGTCCGTCGATTCCGTTCGGGGATTTCCGGAGCGGAAAGATGTTGATCACGAAGTACACGACCATTCTGCTGCAGTCCACCAATCAGCACATTCTTAGGTGAGTGGAGGAAAATGGAATCGAACCGGGGTACGGGGATCCGACGGAGATTTCGTTTCCGCGAATTGACGGGCCAGTTTTTAAGAAGTAGTCGACGACTCTGTATCGCCGGCGAAATTTATTTTGCGAGTCGTCGTTCGCATTCGTTGGAACAAACTTCTCTGCGCCATCGTAACCCAGTTTCCTCGTCTTTTTGCCGCGTGTCTTCTAAGAAGGCCGATCGTAATGCACACGGGACGCGGTGACCGGGCTCGTTACGACTGTCGCAGATGTCGCGAGACGATAGCGAGAAAATGCGCCATCCGTTCGGCCGTTTACGGGCCGCGAGTATCGGCGTCGTGGATCGATCCGGCGAAGAATTTCAATCGAACGGCGCGAGTTCACGGTTATGGAGGCCGATCGAAATTTAATTCGACGGTGATAAATCGTGCGGCCGAAAATGGAGAGAAGTCTCGGGCGTCGAAAGTCGAACGAGGGGGGCCGAAGTGTCGACGAGATTGCCGCATCCGCGCATCCCTGGCATCCCCTTCATCGGGCCCATCCACTTTTACGACCCCTCGTGATAATATCGCGCTATCCGGAACGTTCCCGAATTCGTTCTTTCAACTTGGCCAAACGGATCTCCGATTACGCGTTCTCCAATTTCTTTTGCATCTGGTTTCCTGGTATTCTTTCACTTCTTTTTGATAATAACAATTTGTCTTAACTCTTGCCCGATTAATCGCAAATAATTACAAGTACATATCCCTAACTTTTTCTTTCTACTTCCAATGACATCGTGACTAAAGGAATTCCACGCAGCCACTGTCCGCGGTACGCTCCGTATGAAATTAAAAAAAAAAAAAAACCAATTGAATCCCACCCGGACGCAATGTAAAAGCCCCCGCTGAAAGCCGACGAAAAAATACGACGCCGCGGCGAAACAAAGAACATTGTCCATAACGCTTCCAGATCGGTGTAAATCTGGCGGACCACTAATGAAAGAGGGCAGGAATTTATCGGCGATATAAATTGTCCCCGGATGTCGGACATCCGGCGGCCGTTCGCCATCGATTGCGTTCTTCGCGTGCGCGACCGGGGAAACGAGAGAGAGCGGGAAGGAACGAATGCAGAAGCGGGACGAACGAAGGTAAAGAGACAATAAACACGAGTCGCATCCCTTCGCCCTCCTTTATCGGTTCACCGCCGCGAGGCCAAGGAGCTCGCTCTAATTAGGCGATCGAAAACGCTCGAGGATCGTAGCGAGCACACACGAACGGCAATAACGAGGCCTCGTTAGACCCGACGATGAGGATCGACTGTACTATTCGCCACTGACAAACGACCGTTCCCGTCGATATTCTTGGTCGTTCGCGGTTTCGCGGACGCAATTATCAAGCCGCCGCGTAACGCCTGTTCCCCTCGACGAGGGATCGTTGTTTCTGGAACGCGTGGGTGTCCGGTGCGTGCAAATTTCAAGCGGGTTTCGGTATTCTATCGCTGCTCTACATTTTAGACAGCAATACTTGTTATCCGCGACGACCCGTAAGAAACGTACCTGCATTCGAGTGTCGAAGAAACGCAGTGGGGTGGCTCAATAATTTTCTTACGTCTTTATTCCGCAAGACGCGAATTCCTTCGGTCCCAGCGTCCGTCTCGTCGGTCGCCAAAGAAGTCCGGAGGACTCGCCCCCGCGGTGTCTGGCCACTTCGCTCGAAATCGGATGGCAAGAAACTCTAGACGGGGGACTTCTGTCGACCGGAGAATGAGGAATACGCTAATGGTCGCGCGACGTCGTAAAAGGAAAACGGTCGGTCCTTTCGCGGAGAGTTATCGTCCGGGATGACTTTTTCTTATCCGGACGTTGGTCCGCCCGCGACAATTCCCCCCCGAAACAAAAATCCACCGGGCAGCTGAAAAAATGTGTTCAGCCTGCCGGGCGAATTTTCACCTGCCGTCCCGAGCTGGCAGCGTCAGGGGAAAAGTTTCGCGCGTACCGTTCGATGGGTGCCCGTCTCCTTTTCCATACGATTGTCTCGCGACTTGGCGTCACGCACGCGACTACCTGCCGACGCAATTTGTCCCTTTGCTGGAACACTCGTCTGGCCGGGGCTTTAGAGGCGAAACTTTTAATTAAAAAGCAACCATCGAACAGGCGCGGAGGAGGCGACGACCGGCCCCCGAGCAATTTGCGGCGATGTAAAAGTTCTCTTTCCGCCGCGGCCGTTTCGGAATCGGCGGAAACGACCCGGGGTGCCATCGACCCTTCTACGCCCGGCGTCTTCCTGTCAGAAGGCGGAGGAGCGCACGGATCGTTCGACGTTTGGAAGGTACCCATCCGCGATTTTATCGGGGAGAAGAGCGGCTGTGATGTTTTTTTTCCCGTCGCGAACTCGTTTTCGTTCGACCTTACTGAGACGCCGGGTAAATCGAGGGCAGACTTTCGCAGGGTATCGTTTTTAAAAGCGAAAGGTTGGACAAATTTGCTGGTGATTCAATTTAGAAATTCTCATCACCTTTTGCACAGTGAGTTAAAAGTGAATTCGTAATATTTATTCGTCTGTCGGGCAACCGTGGTAAATAGATTAAATCTCTGCATTGTACCCCTGGGAGGTGTGCGAATAATTATGATTCTCCAGCTTTCCGTGAAATTTATTCCATCCGCGCATCTCGGGGTCCTTAAAATTGTGCAACCATATGTTTCGCCGAACGATTCCTATACGGCGGAAATATAATCCGCCGCGCCTAAGAGAATCAGAAGTGGGAAGACGTGAAACAAAACTCCCGATAAAACAGTCGCAAGAAACGGAGGTTTCGTCAACGACGGGAAAGACGAGCCGTGCAGAAGTCCTCGCAGTTAAGCAAAATAATGCTTAATTAATTCATTAAACGGCGTCCTCGAGGAGGAGGTAGACACGCCGGTCGGTTTCCACGATTCCCGGCGTGTGTTTCCAGCACAGCCGGCTTCGCCGGGAACGATACGTCCCATGGGAAGCGAAGTCGGGCACGGGGAAGAGGTCGCTATTAAGCCCACGGGATAAGACCTGGCACTTCACTTCGTACGCTTACTAATTAAATTATTCCGGAAACGCAGCCCGCTGCTACCTGCTCTCGCGAGGGCCGCGCACACGCGCCCACATCCGTAGCCCAGTGATACGGTTTTCGGTGTATTTGAGTGTGGCAGATGACAGTGCCGATACGATTCGACAGCCATATTCCTTGGGAGAGTGGAAAATCCTGTCGAGTCCTGTCGATGCGGGATACAGGGTCCTCCCATTTCGACGAAGCTTATTTTCCACTTAATCCCGATCGAAAGAGTGTAATCTTTACGCGTCGAAGCGTACAATTTGCCATTACTTTCGATCACTTCGCTCCGTCCTCGCGAGCACGTTATAAATATTGTTATCTGCGCCTAATACAAATTCATCGATGAAACAACATTTCTCGTCGCCCGTTTCTCGCGACAAAAATTCAATGAATCTCCTCCGTGCCAGGGGTCGTCGAAGAAATATCAGGAGCACTAACTGGCGCGTAAAATCCCCCGGTGTCTAAGAACGAGACGCCGATGCGCTTGAGAAAAAGAAAAAGCAATAAGGGAAGAAGAAAGGTGGATGATACCGGCACGTACGTGACGTGATTTCCGGGAAACGGGATCCCTCACCCGTTGGGAAGGATGTCCGCGGTCGCTCGAGACTACGGAATTTGACAGAGACGAAGCTCCAGATATGACGGATAGAGGGGGGGTGGAGCGATGGAAAATTGCCCGGCTGGCAGGCAACAAATTGTTCGACTGTTGCGAGACACCGCGAGCGAAAGAAACTAGACGAAGCCAACGGGTCGGGGCAATTGTCGCCCGGGTTTGAAAAATGACGGCGATATTTATCTATCATGGTCGAAGCTTCGGCTCGGGCTTACGGCGATCGGCGTGCGATTGCACGAGGTTCGTCGATCATTCGAAACATCTCGCCGATAGACGGGAAAAGGAATTAATTGTACTTGTTTTGGGGAAAATCGAGAGAGCGATGATAAATGTTTGATAGCTTCCGTTTATTACCTGTGCCGGCTAATAGAATCTCTCGGCGCTTCGGTAACCCGTGCGATAATGTAATCTTGATTAAATCACTGCCGATACTCGATCGGAAAGCGCACCGAACCGTCGTAACAAAAGCACAGAGACCGTCAAATTACCGGGGAGGATATCGCCGGATTGGAGTCACGGCGGTATCTTCGCGGCCGTTTCATATTGCAACGGAACGTTCGCCCCGGTGCATAAGAAGGAGGAACGCTAATTACCAGAACCGTTAGCGCGATTACAAGGTGCAAATTGTTTCGTGTTGCTTTCCTCGTGCCCGGTTGCCTCGGATCTCGTTTATCTGTCGAAGGATCCACGATACTGCATTCCGTCCGTCTAATCTTTTATGAGTCACGTGTTCAGTTCAATAAACGGCGAGTTCTTTTCGTTCGTTTTAATACAGAACCCGTTTCGAGGAATACCGGTGGCGCGGACCGTTGAACACCGTTTGCTCGTCGACAATGACATTACGCAAAGGCTACGGAAAAATATTCGCGTGTCGGATAATAATTAGCAAATATAACCGTCACGAATGAATCACCGTCCGTCGCAATAAATCATGTTGAACCGTATCGAACGGGGATGTCATAAATCCGCAACGATCGCGGCAGTGGAGAAACGCCGAAGCATAAAGCAGATCCGACGCGGCGTAAGGACAAAACTGGTCGCGAGAGGAGCGATGACACCCACGGAATAAAGCGGAGGAGGGGAACGAGAGCGTTACAAACAAAGAGCGATTAACGGCACAATCGTCGAGAGGGACCTCGCGCAAAGTGGGCAAACGAAACGACAAATAGCGGAGCACGCGACAATTAACATTAACCTGCAGCGATCCTCCGAGTGTCGTTCATTCATCCAACCCCAAGAATTAATCCCGATTCACGATTGCGATGTGCTCGCCATTCGAGCCGTTTCCAACCGCACCCCTCCGCCTTTCCTAAGAGGGGCATAATTCATTAAGGGAACGTCCCGTTTCAATTGTACCCGGGGCGTCTGGCGGCGCGTTTCCCAAATTGTTTAGAAAACTACGCTCCCAGCCGGGCATTTTGCATATTCGACCGTCTGACGCGAAAGGGGTGATTGCTCTATGGCCGCGCGATTATAATTCTCCGCTGCGAACCCTTTCCACCGTTCCCGGTGGAACAGTCTGCGCGTCTCGAAACGGAGAAAAACTGGACTACGTCGCGACGACGAAAGTTTGGGGAGAAAAGGAACGATGGCTAGGTATCGTTTATGGCCGCCGCCCCCCCCCCCCCCCCCTCCTAAAGAAATCTTCAGGTGTTTTACTCGAGGAATTTTCGAGGGAGAGAATAGGAGTTTGGAAAAAATTAATGGAGCATTTTGCGTTGCGATGAAATACATTTGCAATTTTGTTGGCATCGATAGAAGGTTTCTCTGGAGAGTTTTCGTACAATTCTTGGAGATGCACGCAGGTGAATTTGTACTGGGTAAATTTATTATTCGAACCCCTTCGAAATGATAGAAACCAGGCTGGGAAATGAAATTTCAACGAGCTTCAAACTCGCGACGAGGTACATTGTTTGTTGCAAAGTCGAGGCAAGTAAAACAAAATCGACTATCCAACTTCGCTAAATCCTTCAAAGCCAGCTTCACCCCTCCCTGGCAAACTTGAAACGTTTAACGGAACCCGGGGTTTAACGGAAAGAACAACATTTTTTCTCGCCATAATCCACGGTATATACGCGCGATGAACCAGCCAGCAGTATTTCTCCGCCCCCGTTCCCACCGGCTAAATTTTAGAGGAAAGTTTTTAGTAGCCCCGGCGACGTTCCCGTCCGTGCACCTGAGCTCGAAACCTTAAACGTGGCAAATACACGGTACGAACTACGAAAGAGGGTGAAGGAAGAGCGTTTCTTACCCCTCCCCCCGGTCGTACACGCCATCGAGATTTTCACTATATTTGCTTTCTTGATCGTTACACGATGCTCGTGAAACGAAGCTGGACCGTGTGTTTGACGGCCACTTTTATCGTTGGATTTTCTTACCGCACAAGGGGTTGCGCGAAGGGCGGTCTCGAACGATACTCGAACCACGTTTCCACCGAGGGAGCGCCGTTTCTTTTTTACGACGTCCGGGACGAAAGTCGAAGATTCGAAAGTAGCAGAGGCGAGTAGATTTACGATTGAAGGTAATTGAATGATTGTCGATTCGTTGGAAAGTACGAATTGTGTTGGAAATTTCCACGGAAATTACTATAATAAATTGAAGGCTCCTATTCGCGTTCATTTTAATCCCCTCCACGGATTCAATCTCTCGCCGCGTTTTCTAAACACGCTGCGAATCGTACTGATCTTCTCTTTTTTATAAATTAGAACGTACACAGACCTTTCTAGTATTCGTCTGTCGTGAAATCAGAGCAAAAGGATACGATTCGAATTGTCCTAGACGTTTCAACTTAGAGGGACACATCGGCAACGCGTCTGACGATCGTCTCGCGAGACAAGTACACGCGATACAGGAGCAATAAACTTTTTCAGCCGTGAAAACGATCGAAGTTTCTTCTCGACGGGCGCGAGCACGTATTTCTTCGGCATAACCGAATCACTTCGTTTCTTCCCGCTGCAGACACGTCCAGCCTCGATTGCTTTTCCCCATCGCGAGGAAACGAAAAATACCGGCCCCTTCTTCTTTCCGCTTCTTTCCTCTTCTTCTTCTTCTTCTTCGACGCTAAACTCCGCGCAACAAATCTCTTCCGCCACCTTTCCCGGTTTTTTCCTCCAAAACATCGTGCGGTCCTTTTACATCCACTCGCTTAATCCACCGGGCCTCCCCTTTGCAGAAGAACGCCGTTCCGTGATCTTTGAAAAGACCGTGCTTGGGAGTATCCACGTGGATTCAATGTCTCGGACATTTCTTCTTCCTCGGCTTTTTTAAGTTTCGAGGGACTCGAGCGATTTCTTTGGAGACTCGTTCGTCGGAGAGCCTCGGAGGGCAGCTCTGAACAATTGGAAAGTTGTACTGCCTTTCGATTCGTTATTTAATAGTGGTAATATGAAATAAAGAGTTGCCGCGGAACAGCCGGCGTCGATAAATTCGAGAACGACGTCTCCAATAAACCATTCGATCACGGCGAGAGCGAATTACGATTCAGACAGTAAAATCTATCGCCGATGCTCCTTCGCAGTAACGTCTACTTTCACTCGCGTCCTATGCGGAATCGCGCTCTCCTCGATCGACAGACCACGGAACGATCGGGGAACGGCTGAAATAGAAACGCGATCGTCCGCGTCAGTTTCACGGGTGTTACATGGCGGAGCGTCCGATTTCTTCTTGCGCTCGCGGCACGATCCGATCGCGATTCCCGCGTGGGAAAACAGTTTTCCCGCCGCGGACGCTCGTGAATCGTGGAAAATCGTATCGAGGGTGCCGTTAAAAGAGAAAATGTAGCGGCGCCGCGTGACAATCAGCGCGTGTAGACGCCGGATAGATAATTCATCGCCGCGGTTTCCAACGCTTTCGACACGGCCAAACCGTGTCCATCCGTCACGTCCGACAAGATCGTAATCGGCGTCGCCCCCGCCTGAACTACTTCGAGGCTATCCGGGCGATCCGTTCGAATCATTTCGAATATTTCTAACGTCGGCCGCGTCCGCGCGATTTCGTCCGGGGAACGTATCGAGCGCGTTCGTACCCGCGGAATCGTTTCGCCCGAGAATCGTTCCGATCCGTATAAAACAATGCGATACGAGCGACCGTTCCCCGGTCGGCAAATTATCCTGATCCACGGTCGACGTTGTTTCGCAACGGAGAGCAAAGTCGCAACAGAAGCCGCATTCGCCGGGAGACAATGCTTCTCCTTTCCCCCGGCCATTATCTATCATTTCCAGGTCCGTCCCGGCGAAACCACGGTGCCGTGGCATGCATTCAGGTGCGATTGAAAAAGAAGCAATCCAAGGCGCACGAAGCTCGCGCTTTACAATGGTCGTCAAACGGCGCGCAGCTACGTGAAACCTGTTACATAAGCCGATAAACCACAGCCACCAGTGGTTTTCTCGAGCCACACCTCGGCACGAGCAAACGGATCTAAGGCCGGGATGGATCGTAACGGGCGATCACGATCGTTCGTTCGGTTCCTGTGGAGGACGGACCGGTTTCCTGTTCCCGGTGCCTCACACGACGGCCACGTTTCGTCCTAAACGGACGTGCGATTCGTGTGCGATCGAATCGCGTCGGGTTCGTTAATTGTCTTGATCGGATCCCGGTGGACGTTGATTAACGCAACGCCTTGCGAACTTGATACCGGACCGTGTGCAACGTAACATTCATTTCGTCAACGTCGAAGAAGGTTGACAAGGTGTTGGATTTGTCGGTGGTAATCAATTAAGCCGAACCCCGCGCATCGTTTGGAAAATTCAAGAAAATCCTGATTACAGATATTGTTTGATTGTTTTAATATCGTAGCTGGTCATACTTTTAAAAGATGAAACTGAATTCCTTTCAATGCAAACTGTTTAATTACAAGGTTTGCATACATGCGTATATACGTATTTAAATAGAAGTATATTTTAATAACCGCAGAGAAGAATCTTTCCCTCCGTTTCGAAAGAATTCGGGAACAAATTCCGGGGGCAGTAAAAACAGGCCCACCCCTTTCCCTGCAACGCCTATATTAAATTCCTCTCACGCGGCGGTCAAAGAACGAATAAATAAATCTCCAAGGTTCTCCGAGCGCTCGGACCGAGCTGCTAGCCAAAAAAGCGAAAGTCGCGACTGTTACCACCCCCATCCCCGATTCTCTCATTCCCTGTAATCCACCGTACAACCCCCTTCCCTCTCGTTCCACCCGCCCAAAAGATCCCAAATATAAAAGCAAAAAAAAAAAAGAAAATCCCCGAGCAATTACTTTCTTCATCGTCTCCCGGCAGCAATTGATGTCCCCGGTTTAAACACCCCGGCGTGTCCAACTTTGCCAATAGAAACCTACCCGAAGTTTTCTATGTTCATATCACGTTGTCGATCGTTCGGCCACCAAAAATCGGGCAACCCTCAACCCTTTTTTTCCCCGCCTCAACAACCTCTTCGACTCTTATCTGTCCACAGCGGTGGTATCGATGTGGAAGTTAGAATGAACCGGCGCTGTTCGCCGGTGCGCTTGCGTCGCTCCCTTAGCTTCCCCCACTGAGAAAACCATCGCTCGCCGGCACGTAGACCGGTCTCTCCTGTCTACGAACCGGCAGTTGCGTCCCTGTACGCGTTTGTGCGTCACCTCGTGGCACCGGGTCGCCGAGGCATCGTCGCCAAGTATCGTCGACGAAACGGGCGTCACGGCGCCTATACGCCGCGTACGTCGGCCCCCTGTGCGTCATGTGTGATCGTGGTACAGCCCTTTCGTTCACTGCGGCCACGAGTGGCCAACGGCACCGTGTGCAATCGTGCGCGGCATGAATTTTTCGGGTGAGAGAATCGTCGTACCCTGTGCCGGGGGACACGTGGTGCGGTGGACACCGGTAGTGAATGTCGACGGTAGGCCCGTCGCGGCGTTATCGATCGCGAAACGTCTTCCAGAGGAGGAAAAGTGAAATCGGTGAGGGAGGATAGGGATTAGAAAAGGGAGGAATGAGCGGGGAGAGAATGTCGTGGGACCAGTGACGTCACTGTTGCGCGATCCGGAGCAAAGAAGAGATGGTCTCGCGACAGCGTCGCGAGCTGGTTGATAAGAGTGATCGTGCACTCGGGCAGAGTTCTTGGTAAGGATAACTGAATGAAAATCGATAGTGCCCGCGATGAATACGTAGAGTAATGAAAATGTATTATTTGCTGATCAAACCGATGTAATGATGTTCGACTGGTTTTTGTTTTTTTTTCTTCATTTTACAAGTTCATTGGAGGGTTCCGATGCACGCACTGCGTGTACATATTGTATATTTCACGAGCGTACTCGTCAGCGAATTAAAAGACACGTTTGTAACGTGGTACTAATCGGTGCACAGAACGTTTGCCGTATTTTTTCCTTTTTCTTTTTGTCAGCGTTTTTCTTTTTCAATAAACAGTTGCGCGCACGCGAGGAACGAGGAAGAAATAATCGCGTTACCTCGGCGCATTGTTCGAACGGAATTTCATTAGCTGGTTTATACCTGTTGGTGTCTTTAAAGAGTACTCACGGCGTGTCACGGTAACCGCGTGTAGAAATATTCTGCGTTTATTCGACACACCGAGGATGCGCAACGTGTCGCGAATAACTCGAGCACAATTTCGTACAATTGCCTCGTGTCGTGATATTTCTCGTCAATAACGTATCGTAGGTAGAGCATCGCGACTTACGTACGTAGGCGTTGCTCCAAATTGTAGCCAAACTTTCTTGGCCATTTCCGGCTTCCAGGGTCTCTTATCGTTTCCAGGATAACAGACCTAGGTTGTTGACCGTAAAGAGGAATAACGTCCTAACGCTTCGTGTAATTCGAATCTGTACTATTATACATTGGACTTCGTGTTCCCTGTAGTGTGTATTACATGCATTTCTGTTCTCATTGCCAGTGAAGGTAGGAAATACGATCTTGGATAACCAAAGGGGTTAGATTAGAATGTTTTCCTTTTGACAAGGCGTAGCTTGATAGTTCGAAGGCCTGAGAAAATCGGGATCGTTCTGCGAGTTATCTGATTCTATTGTCGTACACCTATGCCCGATAATCTTCCCTCTGGTGACACTGTCAGGCGAATGCAACCGGCGTTGATAAGCTGGTGCTTGTTAACCGTATACCGTGGACGTGTTATCGGACGACTCCTCGTTCAACAGAGGTAATCCGTGTAAAAGGTGGAGTTCGTTTTTTAATCGAATTCCGCGTAGAGATAGAATAGAATTGAACTCGAAGCTTTGGGGTTTTTTTTTTTTTTTTAAATAGGTTGCTCTTCGAGGCGACAGAAATTATATTTGACTCGCCTCCGTTTTGTATTTTCATTTAGGTTTTATTCATATTTAATGTCGCGATAAATGATTTAGTTTTATAGACAGTCTGTCCTTGTTCTTTCTTCTACCGAATTAGTTAATCAAGTTTAAATTCGGAGCAACGTTTTCTGTGCCAGCGGTATGGGGTCGTCAACCTTATCTCGTTGTAGGCCGAAGAAGAAGAACTTCTATTCGAGTATTTTTCAAGATAAACGAAACACCCACCTGTGGGAAATAAAATTAGCTCGCGTAGAATGGAGGTGTACTACGTGGATCGTTTAAAAAGCAAACTATGTTGTACCAATGGATAGTTAGGAATATTTAAAGCTAGTACACGTGCTACGATGAGTCATACATTCCTGTTCACTTTACAGACAATCTTCATTCATCGAAGAAACATTCGCACAGATAAATCCACGTCTTCGAAATGAAGGCCAATGTGTAACTTTACTCCACTTTCCCATTTCCAGTTCATAATTTTTCGATTACTACTACTCCTACTACTATTATTATTATTATTATTATTATTACCACCTCGTTATCGTGCCCCACAGTAGCAACCCCCACCGAGTAAAACAAAATAAAATAATAGAACGAAAAATACCAGTTCCCCCTCACTCATGAATAATATACCGGCACAGAACGATTAATCAATAAAACACGATAATACACACTGGCCGAGCACTAGTGACTCACCCCGAACGATTTAATATCTCACCCAATCGATTCACCGTGTTTAAGCAACAATTTCATAACGCGCGCCGCACAACAAGAAGAAGAAGAAAGAAACAAAATTGCACAACAAGCTGCGCGCATACCACAGTGACGCAGGAAGTCCATTGAATTCGAAAGAAAGCTTTCCCCGGCACTTCCAATCCCTCTCCTGCCATACATCACGACCGATAAGAGACTTTCATCCGTCCCAGCCTCTTGCACCCATTTCCAAGGGATAATTCTTCCGCGCTACCCCTGCAAACATTTTCCAAGAGAACCCGTGGAATATGTCGTAGATCAAAAAAAAAGAAACTCTCTCCTCGTCTTCTTCTTGTTCGTGCAGTTATTTATTATTTCTCGCGCAGATATATTACCAAGTCTCGCGCCAATTATGGTCGACGTCGCGTACGTCAGTTATCAAGGTGATAACGATAAAGTCGAAACGTTTCGACGTCGTCGTGGGTGGTGTGGCCGCAGTTTCACGTCAGTCCACGGGATCAATGCTCGTGAATGGTTGATTGGACGCTTCCCGCTGCTCGGTAAACGCGATTCTTCGTGGTTTTTCGCGCGATACGCTTTTTTTCTTATTCGCGCTCGTGCCCGCGTTATTTGCCGATTTAAACGCCGGGCCGCTCAGTTTGCCGCGGTCCACCGTGGCTGCAGGAACCTACCCCACGACATTGCTTTCCCCGGGAGTGATGATACTCGGACGTTCGTAACAGTTGCGTTCTTAGAAAAAGATGTAGATTCGAGCTCACCGTTGTAGATTTCTTGAGAGGCGAGAACGATAATTCGTGCCCCCTTTTCTGTAGAAGTGTTTACGAAGTGAAATGACGGGATTCGCGGTGAATGTTCTACGCTGAATTTGCGAACTGATTTTGATAATGACAGAGATCAATGTTCGGTGCAAATTCATTTTGGCGATCGAACTCCGAAGCGGTGTTCGAAGATTTTTTTTTTTAGCATTTAATACAGAGGCGTTCCGTCCGCGATATTGATAATGATTCTTCCGCGAGCTTTGATCAAGAAGATTGTGCAACCATAGCAATCGATTACCAACTGATAAGAAACGTAATGTAAATCGTGCAACCGCGTTTGTGTATGTTCATATGTATATTCTCTTGCAATTATTAACTGAAGATGATCGTTATTTATTCGGAGAGATCGTGCGGTGTTGTGAATCGGATGGCCGAACGTTTGGAAGCATCGTTGACGTTGCGATGAATTATGCCGGCAAACTTTTGAACAGAATAATAGGAAGGTGAGTTCTGTTCGGAAAGAAATGTACATTAAAAATGATGAAACGTTCGATGAGACGTGAAAGCGACAACGTTTGCAATGTTCTTACGAAATTCTACTCCGAATTTTTGTTGAACGCCGCGACAAGAATAGATAGCAACCGTTCAATTTCTGAGAGATATATTAGTCATTCGAAGTTCGATGAATTAAAATTTTACGAGGCGTTCCTGTGCACGTAACATTCATTCAGAAGAGATTAGAATTAACGGAATTTCTTCCATAGAAGACGAACCAAATTTCTCGCGCGATTCAATTTTAATTTACTCTCATGAGCACGTACATTCAATAACAACATTTAATGATAGCTATTCCGGAAACGCAAAAATTCTTCGTAACAAAAGACAAATCAAGTTGCCGCGTAACGATTCCCCTGCATCTCTTTTTCAACATTTTCGTTATGACATTTGCATAGCTGCCCGTTGAATCACGTAGTCGACGGTGTTTCTCGTTCCTCGTTTTATTTAATATTTTCGTTCCACGCGGTCTGTCGATAAACCCGACGAAGAAAGGAAAAAAGAACGAACGGGTTCCCTTAGGCCGGTTGCCACGGGCTTTGATTTTCCATCGAATCGACAGGACAGAATGAATCAGTTCCGGCGAAAATTCTGTGGCCATTCGCTCGTTTCTATTCACTGTCACGTTCCACTCGATAAAAACGAGAAAAATACCGAAGGAGAAGATTGCCGGACGAAAACGTTCGGAACTAGAATGGAAATTACTCTGGTCGAGGCTAAATAAAACCGGGCATTATTTGCCGAGTTGCATGTAGAATCGTTGTCCAATAAAATTATGCTGGGCAAAGAAATTTCACAACATTTTCACGAGAAAAGGAAGGCAACGAGCAAAATGTCATTCAGGCAAGGAAAATAAATTTTTTGTCGGATAATTGAACGAATGGTTTGTTTCGTTTAAATGGAACAATAGATTGAACGAAAAGTTGAATCTAATTGGGAAATTTAACAGTATGTTTGTTTTAGTGTTTTTCTACGATAATGAATATAAATTTCTATATATCTGACTGCTGTAATTTGTATTTAACAAAATTGAAGCAGAATGAAAGTTACCGGCACCAATTAAAATCAGATTGAAATATAATTTAATGAAAAATATATTAACGTCGCCGGTCGTTAAATTCTTGAATCCAGCATCATTCTAATAAGTTTAATTGACTGCAAGCATCGTCAGTGGCACATCCGGTACACGTATCCCCCTATCCCCTCCTAATTGAACGAAATTTCGACACAGACCGTGCAGCAGTCTTGCAACACGAATTTCTAAAAATATTCATCTAACCCAGATCCACGTCTGCTCTACGCGAATTTCCATTCAACCCGTTATGCACGGTGGAAATATTCGTCGAGCACATAATCAGGGATCTCTCATTAAATCGGAAAGCACGCCGGAACGAAGCCGTTTTTCGTGCCTTTTCACGCGTCTCGATCGCGTATGAATCGCGTCTACATCCATGAATATGAATCGTTATTAATTAAGGAGGGACATTCCACTTTTGGCCGAGAACGAACTTCCCGAGCGTCCTTTTTCCGCGTGCATATGCAATATCGTGATTTCCTTCGATACCGAGTTGCATATTACTCCATACACACGAGATTTCGAAGGTTGAATGAACGTCGCGAGAGACACGAAGTGATTTGTCTTCGTTTGAGAGACACGTAACTGGTCTTCTTTATTGATGAATCGTTAGGGGAACGCCGTTGATCTCTTATTTTTTTTATTTATTCCGCTTCTTATTCGATTGGTAACGGTGCGAGCGTGATGTTTCAATTGCAGGGGGGGGATATCATTTCGTTTCATTGGCAGATCGATTTATTCAGTGTTCCTTTGTGCTCGAAATTGCGCTCGAAAATTAGTTGCCAAACGAACCGCCACGGTGCTCGGGATTCAGAATGCCCCTTTGTATCGTTTTCTGTTTGCCCTCGGTTTACAGGTACGCGAGCTTTCAACCCCCCTCAAATCCGCCGAATCCGCGTTCATTTGCCGTGGTCCGTCGAACGTTGTATTTAATATTAATGCAGGCGCGCGTGTAGACAATCGAATAATTCGTCGATCGATCGCAACTTAAACCGCGAACGTGACACGGTGTTTCTGATCCAGTCGAAACCGCAGCAGCCAAATGCCCGAAAGGCTTCCCTCTATTTATTTATTTGGTCGAACATGTTCCACGTTGTCGTTAGCGACCAGTTCCTTCTCGAGTCGATCGAAAATTCGATAGAAAATTACACGAAAAACCTGCAAGGAAATAATTGAGGCTGTTTATTTTCATTGCTGCCCAATTTTACTACCAAGCACTATGCAATTGTTTAAATCAACAGAACAATCTTTTGGCCGGTCTTGGAGCAGCGTATCGTAAATTTATAATTCCAAAGCCGAGCGCGACCAAAACTGAATAAATTCACCGAAATCAATTCACCGAAAATTACGTAAATATCGGCGACTCTCCTGGTGGGTCCTTACGGTTCGAATAAAAATCGCCGGAAGTTGTTTAGTCTACTTCGTCGCTAATTCAATTCGCTCTTCAGAAACGGGGCCCTCCTCCACTTATTTCGAACAGTGTACGTATTCAACATAGCGTTCAAATTGCACACCATTATACGAGGGACCCTCGTCTCTTCGTTTCAATGTCCATTTCTTTTGTTCCTTCTTCTTCGCCTCGAGGAATCGCCTCACGTTGTTTCGCCATTTATTGCAAAACATAATTCCCTCGTCGAATCGTCTCCTCCTCGTGGTTTTTCCTCCCCCAAATAACGAAGGGAAGAAAGTCCGCGATGGATTCGGAAAAAAAAAACCGATCGCAGAGGAATCTCGGGGAGCCTAAGGAGACGATCGATGACCACCAGCAGTCGCAGCTTTTCTCCTTTTTCGTTGCCTTTCCCTTCGTTTTTCCCTCCCTTATCGCTCCTATTTCTCGCCTTCTTCTCTCCTCGTCGAGTCGAATCATTTTTCGTTGAGCCAATATCGAAGGCGTTTCTCGAATCGCCCGTGCTCCTTCTCTTCCCTTTTTTCATCTCCTTCGCAATTCTTTTCTTCTCGCATCGGTCTCGTAATAACACACGTGTACCTCGACCATTGGTCCGGGTTCCCTTTATGTCTGTCCGTTCTCAGAACCTTGATCATAGACCTCCATATCCTTGTTGTAATACTTGGAGACCTCAAAACCCTCTTTCCATTCTTTCGTTCTTTTTTTTTTTTTTCTTTTATTTGGAGCCGCCTCTTCTGCGATACGGTCCGATGGAGCTGAAGGCCTCCTTCGAATTTAAACACCAAAGTATAATTACTTTTTCTGCGAATTGTCCATCGAGCTTCGGTATTTCTTGCAACATTTTTCTTCCTCCGAGACCTCGAATTTTTTACTACTATGTTTCTTACATGTTTCGTACGAAAAATGAATGAACTGGTTCTTTAATTTTCTCCTTGAATCATTCATTATCCTTGCAGAGTGCGTCTATTTTCATTTTCTCCTTAAAACGTTAATTCGAATTTTATTTACCTAATTTTCCTATAGATCTGTAGAATTATAAAAATGATAAATATTGTACAGTGCGATCTTTCTCGAGTCCCTTGGAAGCTACTTATCATCGTCCACAATTGTCGTCACGTAACTTCTCCAATTAATCCAATGGACATACCACCGCTGCTATTATCCCCCCCCCCCCCCTAATATCAAATCATAACAAGGGGCAAGGGGCAATTAATTGCCGCTGCCTTAACAGGAGGGTTCGTTTTATTTCGGCGAATTAATTACCCCCGCCGCGAGTCGTGGCCGCTTCACGGCTTCAATTTCCGATTTTTCCCGCGGTGCTGCGAATTGTCGCCAATAAATTATCGCCCCGTTAAGATGTTTACGACGCGGCGATAATTCTCTTGCAGCCGCGTAACGAGTACCCCCTGATCACGTACGAGGTACGATTTACCGTTTTATTGCGACGAAAAATTGCCCTGGGGTCCGTGCGTCGAACCGAGACACCTTTTATCGAACTTTCATTCGTTCATGATTGTACGCTTTGCAATCAGCAAACGAATTATGTCACTCCATTGATCGTATATCATTTTTCTCTTATACCAAGCGTACGCGCGCCACGTTTTCTTATTCCAATATCGGTTTAGACGTCTAGCGTGCGTGCGCGCACACACACACACACACACACTGAAACCTTAATTACATACAGTAGACGTAGATCCAGGTAGAGTTAAATAAAGTGCACTAGAAGTAGCCTAGAAAGTAGCATAGAGTACTACGTTCACTGTGATTAATTGAACGTGCATTGAATTTGATCCCGAGGACTGATACATTGCTATACAATTGTTGCAGTAATTAATCGTTCGATTCCTCCAGTATCAATTTGATAATGGCATACCGTTATGAATACGAAGCTGTATTTTTTATCTCGCTCGTAGAAATAAGGGAATCGAAACGCGGCCAAGTGTACTTTCCTCGAAATTGTACAATATGGTCGGTCGAGACCAAGCTCTCCTCCTCTGGTCGACTGCTTAGTGGCGTTGCCCAAACGGATATCATTTTCTCCAGAGATCTGTTACCACGTAAGGGGTGCGCGTGTGAAACAAGCAAAACACACCCCGCGTCCGTGAGATGCGTCGGATCTGCCCGTGGACCAAAGAGAAGAATCGACGGAACATTGGAACGCAATAATGCTGCCGCCGATTCTGAACAACATTAACAGCGACATACTGACGCTGTACACGAACCCCGGAAGCGGAAGAAGCGTGGCAACTCGTGCCGCGAGGGGTCGATACGCGGAGATCGGCGTCAAAAGGTAAATTTTCGCATGGAAAATCGATCGGTTCGATGAGAACTTCACCGATTCGACGGGGGAAAAGTTCGACGTTCCTTAGAATTTGTTTGCACGATCTGTGAAGATTATATTATTATTTGCGAATGGCTATCCTTGGTTCTATTGTAGCGTGTTTATTATTATTTCCTATTTGTTGGAAAGAACCATTGATTGTAATTTCATTAATCGTAATCGTTGTTCGTTATTCATTGATCATTGTTCGTTAAGTGACCAGATCATTATTATTATTAACGGTAGAATTGACAAGCGTTGATGGATATGGATAAAAATAGAGGCTTGCCTAATTGATGTCCATTTTCAATTCAATTTTCTTCCTGCCATTTTTGGTGATGTTCGAATAGTAACGATTGGAAAATTGATTTCATTAGGCGGGGGATGTTTTTATGAGAATGCTGCGGTTAAGAAACGATGGTTAATGCGCCGTTATAAAAGCAAAACCGTGTGTTAATTATTAATCGATGGCCGTTGCACTCGGATCAAGCTCGTTGCAGTTTGCCATTCTCGGCACCTGCTTTTATTGATCCAGCCGGGAGCGACCACCATGGGTCGATGGTGAACG
Organism: Nomada lathburiana; assembly: GCA_963667235.1. Taxonomy (NCBI): domain Eukaryota; kingdom Metazoa; phylum Arthropoda; class Insecta; order Hymenoptera; family Apidae; genus Nomada; species Nomada lathburiana. Next base: position 8,381,370 of record OY763909.1, read on the forward strand.
CGGAAATGGAAATTTTCGCGATGCGATTGGTCGCCGACCCTCGCACATTTTTGCTCGCTTTAATCTTCCTAATTAATCGTTCAATAATTTATATCGCCGCGACGTACGAATATTCCCCCCCATAGACAGTTTTCAAATCCTTCGTCTACTTAATTCGCGAAGCCTCTCTATTTAATTTCAAATGTTTGCCAGACTTTGAACCTTCGTTAAAATAATTGTGCACTACAATTGTCAGAGAAAGTATCGCAGTGAAATGAATTTCTATTAAATTACATCAATAACTGTATTGAAATCTCGAACGATAAACGAAACGATATCGAACGAAATTCTACCGAATGGAGCACGATCCTCTATTCGCTGTATACGTAACAGAGGTGTCGTGTCGTTTCTCGATTCACGTGAATCAAAGTTACCCAGGATTCTCTTCCACCTATTCAAGGATCGATCGATCGTGAATCGTAACGCGTGCACGCCGATCGCGGCGAAACGATCTGCATCGCGTGCCACCGCGGGAAAATCGATTTTAATCAGCGGTTAATATGAAATATGATAGCAAAGTGGCCGGCCACGAGAAGCCCTTTCGGTTTATTCTTGTGTAAGCCTCTTAGCAGTAATCCGCTCGGAGCCCCCACGAGTAGAGACTCGTTTATTCCCTTTTTCCTTCGACCGGAGACGGCACCGTAGGACTATCCTGACCCGGTTTTAATGGGGTTCCTCCTGCTGGTCCCAATTATCGGCTGTTCCTGGCCACTGTCAGGATAATACAATTTCTTTCGACGCGCAGGTTCAAGCTGGGCTTCCCTAGCAGTGATGCACAAAATCGAGGGATCTATATTCTAATAGGATTTTTAATATCACACGTGCACAGAATAATCGTGGAAATTAAAGGCAGTGTCGATTTCATTTTTTGAACTTTGATCTATGTATGTTTCTCTTTCCTTCATTGAAGACGAGTTTGCAAGATTTGGCTGTTTAGATCGGGAGAAAATTCTTTTTGTTATTTAGGACAGGTAATGCAAGAATTAATGCCTTAATTCTAACTTATTCAAATAAACTCCAAGCTTCTATAACATTGTCCCTGGTGGCTGCGATACGCCCGTGAGCCAGCGAAAACCGACTGAATTTCCGGGTAGCTCGCGTTTAGTCGGAAGTGCAAACAGAGGCACTCAAAGTCTCATCGCTGTTCAATGAATCATACCGCGATATACGCACGGTACGTATGGAACTGCGCGTGTCGCACGGAAATTGCATCGCGACGAGGTCGACGTTCATCGTTTCGCTTTCGTGTGTCGGTGATATCGTTGCCATTGTCCTGTTAGTCACGATCGTGGTTAATTTTTCGACGGTGCCCTCCGATAGAATTATCTACTCGACGCGAAGGCCCCTTATCTTCCTCCGCTTTACAGTTTCATGGAAGAACGGTAAAGAAAAAAAGACCCTTCCCAATAACAAGAATAATCTAGTTCTCCAAAAGTCCACGAATCACAATCAGTTCGCGATAATAATTAACCGTTCTCGTTACTGTCGTCGACTATTGTACGGGTCGCACTTCATTCAGAATATTTCTACCCCATAGACATTCCAGTAGAATAATAATAATGATAATAATAAGCAGCCAACGCTGACGCGAGATATAATAAAAAGCCCCCCCCCCCCCCCCCCCCCGAGTAATTCATCGTTCAATGATCGTTTACAAAGAACGAAGGAGAACTCCAAACTGCCCGGATTACATTTCCAAAAGTACCAATCCTTTTGAAGGATGCTGCTTACACCGAAGGAATACCGAGACCATCCCCTGTGCCCGTGGTTCGAGCGAACGCGTTCGCGTCAAAGGGAGATGGTGGCCGGCGAAGTCGCGTGAGCGGTGCGCGAAAAAAAAGAGGAACAGAAAAGCGAGAAGGGCCGTAAGTGGAATTTAAGCGAGGCCTTTTGAGCCGTTCGAGGCGTCTTTTGATACGCGGACGCGGCCTCGTTACCGTTTACCCGCGTTTCGCGTGTCTTTCCTCGTGGACAAAAAAAAAAATGTCCGCGACACTTTGAGAACCGGCCGATCGTGAACGAGCAACGACGTAGCGTTAATTAATCGAGCCACTCGAACGGGACGACTCGTCTTTCCCCCTTTCATTTCTGAAGGAAGATTCGTGGACCCTTTAGGGGCGGGGGGTGGTTGGTTTCGAAAAAACCGGCGCACAAATTTAATCCGCGGGGTTGAACGTGCACGACCGTGCCCCGTCTGTGCGAATGAGATATTGCTGCACGCGAAAACATATATTTTCTTAAGTTACTCGACGCGTCGTGATAGATGTGTTTAGCAAGTATTATAAACTTGTGCGTAGTAATAGTAATGAGGTATCGGAAGTTAAATTAAAATTGTAGAGAGCTCACTGAATTAAGAATCAATTATTACGGTGATGAAAAAAAAAAATAAAGTGAAGATTCAACAGATCCGTTCAACAATTTCCACTCGTGTTTATCTTATCTCGGTCGAGCACGATGCTATCACCTTCGCGCGGCGAAGAAACGATATAATCTGTATATGTGGATGCACAATCGATAGGCATTCTTCGAGTCGATTGTAATACCAAAGTGGACGATCGTCGAAATTTAACACACTCGTGGGACCGACGATTTATCGTGTTTCCGGCGAAATCTCAGCAACCGCGCACGGCGCAACAATAAACGATGCTCGGCCGATCGAGGGGTTCCATTAACGCCGCGCTCTACCCCCGTCGAAACGACGGGTGGTTGAACGGCGTGCACTCGTTCTAACGCGACCCTCGAGGTGCGCGACGTGTGAACACGTGAATGTTACGCGCACGTGCGCCCGTTTTGATAGGAAAGAGCGTGGAAAATGAATGGGGGGATGGGCGTGTGAGGGTTGCTCGTGGTTTTTTCAACGATTCTTGGGGAAATATTAGAGCGGGGTTGATATTGTTGGAATTAATGTGGGTCTAACGGCAAGTGATTCCCAGATGGACAGAAATTGATTATTCGAGAATGCAATTATCGAATAAAGTGCTGTTTAATTTGATTCCTTCGTTTCGACAGAATGTATGTTGAACCGAAAAGTTTAATGAATTAGCGTGGAGATCGAGACAGGTATTTTCGCCAATGAAAGAAGTCAGCCTGCCTTTAGAACACGGCAAACTCGTTTCGCTACGAGAGGCGAGTTATTAAGTCATTCGGTTGGGAGATAATAATTATCGGGTGGAAATTGGATTATCTCAGGACTGGTTACAGATCAGAGATTGCATGATTTATCCAACCCCTGCGAATATTCTTGTCCTCCCACTTCTCACACGATCGTCATATTTTATAAGCAAATAATACATTCGCATAATATTTATCTAGCGACAGCGTTTCCAATTATTCTTCGGTCCGTATTTAAAATAATTATTCCGGCGTTAATCACACATCGACTATATTTTTTTGTCTAAAAAACCAGCAACCCCTCACTGCTTACTTGTCAACAAATATTATCGCTGAAAATTATATACAAATTGCACAGAATCTTCTCGACGTCTAAATGAAAATTGATTGAACACCCAACGAGGCATAGAAATTACCCCCATCCCCTATTTTCCTATTATCAACAACGTCTTCCTTGCCGGAAGGATAATCACATGGATTCACCGCACAATCTTCATCCACCAAAGGAACTACATCAGTTTCGATGTCCTCGTTGGCTACCCAGACAAGGTATACACCCTGTTTTCGAGATGAATATCGACTGTTCCCCGTTTCCTTTGAATCCGTCGAAGGCTGTTATAAGGGCCAGGCATTATGGCTAGCTTTGATAACGAGTCAAGTACAAAGCGACGTTTGTGGTTGTACGTGCAGCCGGTCCAATAGCTTAATTTCGACGTGATCTCGATCGATCCGTGTCGATCCTCTACTTGCAAGGGAGCATAGAGGCGACTGGAATGACCGGGGGTTTGATTAAAATCGACTGTTTGTATTTGTAAGGGTGTGTCCGTGGATTGTGTCGAGGCACGATAGATATTACAAGCTGAACGAGACAGGTAAATTGCGATCGAGATCGGTCACTGACGAGAAAAGGTATATATAATTGGTAAAGAAATTATTGATAAAATAATTAATCTTTCTCGTGGCGTTTCGAGGAGATCCGATCCTTAATTTGCTGAATTTTTTCAATTGAAAAAGTTGCAAGATTTATTGCCGGCCGCTCGAAGTGAAATTTAGAAAGGTGCGAAAAGTCATGAGACGCGTTTCCTTTGGTGAAAGAAAAAAAAAAAAGAAGGAAACGCGCGAGTGTGAACGATGTTAATTAAAGAAATGAAATGGGAGTTAATTGCTTGCGCAGAAATCGTGTGCACTTTCTCGCGCAGAACCGCAATTTCCTTCCGATTAACGCGAGCTTCGTATTATTTCTGTTATTCTACCTATGCAAGAAGCCCGATGGCAATTTACGACGTTTAAACGATCCCTCGCGAAATTTATCTTCTGACGGCACATTACGAAGGAAAATCGCGGACGCCTGAATTTGTTGATGAAAAACGGGAAGCGGCGAGCGCGACGAACCCTTTAGCGGTTTCTCAGTGGAATGTTTCACAGAGAAGCCCAATACGGCCATGCGACGCTGGCCGGACGGAAAAGGGCGAACGATTCACCTTTGATCGCCAACCATCCAGGAGTTCCGCAATTATGTGCCCTTTAATTACTGTATTTGGCCGGGGCGTTTGAACCGTGCAATTTTCAGAACGGAACGTATCCTTCGTCGAACGTTGTTTCGACTAGCCCTATCCAGTTTGCCAAACGATCCGGCCAATGTTCGCACCGGCCTCAAAATATAGTTTCGACCACCCCTTGTAATTATGGGAAATATATTCCATCGTCCCGTTTCCCATTCGACGGGATCGAACTTCCTTTCCTCTCTTTATTTCTCGTTCGAAGTTGATTCAAATAGGATGAAACTGTCGGACGGCTAAAAAGTTGAGGGGTTCGCGAGACGTGGATTAAAGTTGACGGGCACGTCTCGCGGCAGGAGTCGTGAATTTTGAAAAAGATTAAGCTTCCTCCTCTTAATTCCCTTTAACGTCCGCCGAGAGAAAAAGACGAATGGATGCTAATAATATTCCCTGCCTCGAGAAGAATTCTTCTTTCTCTTTGCTCGGCGAAAGTGCCTAATTGAGGGATGAAAAATGATACGCTTATGAACCGAGGACAGTCCACTGATAGCTTGATGTAGCAGACAAATGTTTGTCGCACTTCTGAATAAATATAAGTGATAATAACTAACGCAGACTAACGTTGCAACTAACGGATAAAAATATATTATAGAAGATGTAATGAAAAATATTCAAATTTCATCGAATTCTCTTACTTCAATTATTGATTACCTATAATTTCCCAACACAATTTATCGCAATTTCTATCGTCCGTCTAATTGACACCAAAGAGACCAGAGATCAGCCTAAAACGCGCCACTTTTCTGTCCGAAAGGGGGCAATAATAACGAGTGACGTCGTCGGGACAGGTACCACGTTCGAAACAGAGCGTGGAGGTACATACACGTATATGTATGCGCATACTCCGAGAGTAAAGTGTCGCGTGTTACATGGAGTAACTTAAGACCACTTTGCTGCTCCCATCGTGTAACCCAAGTGCCGTTCTTTGGCTTCGGTTTCCACAGGAAATCGGATAGGCTGGTTGCACGGGAGTCGCACTTTGCCTGCCTTTGAGCAACCCTTTCTTCCTTCCTTCCTTCCTTCGTCCAGACTCGCTCCTACGTTTCCTGCTCTTTTACCTGCTATGTCTGTGCGTGGACGCTTACCTGACCACTTAGCGGGCCATGGACTGCCCCACAAGTTGTCCTCACAATCTTCTCCGATTAATTTCATATTGCACGAAATTTAATTTGTCATATTTGTAAAATAACCGGGCGCAAGAATGAGTCTTTATATACGTATTTAATTTAGAGCTTGCATTTATATTTGATCGATTTCATTCATTTTATTAATTTTTACCAATTTGATCCGTTTGATTAACTACCATATTCTCGTAGAACAAAAGAGGGGAACGACGATTTTGTTCATAACTTTTGCGTGCAAATCAAATAATATTCTATCGGTGACATTAGAAATCTATTGAGCATCGGATCTCAGTGAATGTTAACAATTCCATCGTGAAACAGTGTGCCCGCGTCAAGAGAAGTAGAGGCGCTACGTTCTATGAAAAAGCATCCAGGAAGCGTGCTATTAGTCTTAATGCAGCGGAGAGTGCTTTCCTCGAAGGGCTTTGTTTCTTCCTTGCGTAATAGATCTTGACGGGCCCGTTACTCGGCGACAAAAGAGACGTGCAGGAAATTTTTGACCGATCCATCACCATTTCCGGTCTCTAACCCACGTCGTTCTTTTTCCATTGGGAGTACTCCGATCGCCCGCCTCTTCACGGTCCAATTTTTCTCGCTTCGCGTGAGACAACGCCATTATTTCCACCGGCGTCGGCCTGATTCCCATTGGAATCATCGTTCGCCTTTTGCTTGCATGACGAAACGTCATTTTCACTATCCGCCGTGGTACACTGAACTGTACACGGGACAGGCAATTTCGTCTATTTTATATTGCTTTACGTTTAAAATTTTCATTCTCGCATTTCGCGGGAATTTAATACATCTCTGATCGGTTCTGTCTGATAGAATGGAGGTACAATTAACAATTAACAATTTTTACGAATTCAACTCTCGCGTCGGGCGGAATAAAATTTATTTTTGCTAGAACCGAATACTGTCGCGGGAAAAGAATGTCCAAGAATTTCCATTCCACGTACACCGGAGTACGAACCGTAACATTTAATCTGCGAACCGTTTCAACCGGAAACTTGTCGTCCACAGTTACAGCACGAGCCATTGGCTGCATTTTACGTACTATCCGTGAAATTCGCGCGAATAGCCTCCGCGCAGAATAGAGGAAAACACGTTTCCTCGGCCCTTTCTCGAGATTGGATCGTGCACGATCGCGTTCTGCTGCTTGCGAGGGAAATTAATCACGTTCGCGAACGGGCTTCCGCCAATATCCGGACGGAGGACACAGCTTCCGGTCGATTTAATCTCCACCGATGGGCCACGCGATTCCCAGAGTGCTGATAACTCGGTTAGGAAGTTGAACTAATAGAAACTTCTCCTCGCAGAGAAATTAGGAACTACGGTATTGATTATGGTGTTCCCTGTCTCTTTTTTGGGGGCTGGATGGTTCTTATGTTTGGTGGAAATGCAATTTGGGAGAAGTTATTAAGAAGACTTAATAGCCGGGCAATTTCGTTAGCAGGACTGAATATTAGTTCTTGTTTGTATGGAAAGAATTTGTTCTGCCGTGATATAATGGTCATGAAGACGAGAATGAATTGTTATTGTATCCGAATTAACAACGAAATTTTGTTTTGTAACAACGAAAATGTTTCTCTTCTCTATTTGTATTTTTTGGATTGCGCGACGCGTTATGTGATATTTTTTTATGAATCGAGAGGCGAATCGGGTGTAATGGAATAAAGGCGAAGAGAATTGCGCTAATTTTCGCGTGGAACGAGCTTGTGAACATTGCAGGAGAAAGTGGAGTGAACATTGAACGAGACGACGGCGATGCTGTGTGTGCAAGATAGTTCTTAAAATATACGCACCGCTGCAATTGAAGCTCTCACCTGCACTCAAACTAATTGAACTCTGCCGATCTGATTGCACGTGCCTCTCGAAATCGATAACACCCGCCACAGTCTCTTCAATTTCCAACAAGTAAAAATTTCGAAATATAAATCATCGACAATTGGAAATAATTGTCGACAATTTGTTCTCGCTAATTAAAGCTCTTATTGCGCGAAACGTCGCAGGGGAAGAAAATTCGATTACGAGACTTAACATTCGCCGATTTCAATTTATTACACGTCCCCCGCCTGAAATGACGTCTTCGATTAGCCTGAAATTAATTAGCAATCGAACGAGTCGTTCCATCGACAGACGGATGCGAAGAGACAGCGTGGAACCTTCGTTTAAACGACGTCGAGTCACGAGAAACGCTTTCATGCTCGACGTGAGACGGACGGAAGGGAACGAAATTAGAAAAGTTGTCGATCACGATGATCGCTGACCGGAAAAATATACGCACGTTGTCGCTTCCATCGTGTTTTCCCTCGGCGAGAAAACAGAGATCCTTTATGCATCACAGAACACGCACTCGGCGCCGCTAATTTCGATTTTCTTCTAACCTCCGTTCACCGGGGGCAAAAACCGCGCGACAGCCGAGCGAACGTTCGCGGAGAGATTCGAGAGTAAAAACATTGCTCTACGGATATTTTTATCGGTAAACGTTCTGAAACTGCGAAAGAAAGTCGGAAGTACCGTGCGCCGCGGCGGAAAATAGAATGTTTCGCGTATCGCACCGAAATAATTCTCATTTAACTGAGCGAGAACAGCAAATTGGAGCGCAGCGTTTATTCGGATTAATTCTGTCGGTGGAAGGGGAACGTTCAATTCAGAAATTTCATTCGAAAGTTTGTCCGTTTCTTAGCGTAATTGGCGAATTCAATTCGAAACGCCTGGCTGGGAAATTCGATTGAAACGTTGGTAACGAGAATTTTCATTTCAAAGCGGCCAGTTCGAAAGTTTCGTTCGAGATATTTCTTTCAATAATTCAAGTGTCCGTATTCCATTTTAAACGGACGATTCTTTCTCATAATTGAGACAGCGCGTCGCGTTGAACGTGGATGCGAAAAAAATGGATGCACTCGCTAATTTGCCAGGAGACTAATAGTTCCATTCGCGCTCTAAAAACTTTGCTCGTTTGCGCGACTTTAGAGCGGCCGGGTTGGGGCGGAAGAGGGAAAGGGGGATAAAGATCCTTTCGGGCGCCGGGAATTTCTTTGAACTTTTTCACGGAGACAGCATCGGCCAAGACTTTAGTCTCGCTGTACAGTGCACGTCCCCTTGCATTTCAACCCCTTTATAATTAATAAAATTATCTTTCACAGCCCTCGGGGGGGGGGGGAAGGAACGAAGTTTTCTTTCTCGGGGAAAACATTCGAGTCCATGGCACGGGTCCGCCTGCTCCGCTATGAAAATACAATTTCGCCAAAGTAGAAACAATTGCTCAACGTGTAAAAAACAAAATAAGCTCGAGGGTACATTGGACAGGCGAAGAAACGAAACTTACGAAACCAAGAGGAAACAAACTCGCAACTTTCCGCAACGATCGCAAGCAAGAGAGTATAGACGGATTTCCATCGTCCCCGACCAACAGTTTCCAAACCGTCCCCGTTGGCCAGGATCCAAGGTTCCGCAAGAATACGAGCTCCCATTGGCCCCGGTTCAATATCACTACGACAATTGAATCGGAGTAGGGAATTGGAAATAGCGTTCCATTTAAATCGAGAATACCTCGTTAATACGGGGACATGCACTTTTAAGCACACTCTATAACTCAATCGAATCTAAAAATTCCACCCTCCTTGCGGTACCCGCAATGTTGCACGATAACCATCGACTAATTCAAATCTGTTCAAGCGCAAAGAAACAAAATTGCCATTCGTCGAGGCCGCAAAAATTTCACGTAACATCTCAACCACACCACTGTCACACTCCCCATACGTCCTCCGCCGTTTCCACCCCCCCATGGAGCGACCCTATTTCCATCCACTGCAACTCGCGACAATTAGCCACCCTCTCCGAGCGTTGTGCAGCAGGCGAATTAACGTCTCCAGACGGGGAGGCTCGTAAAAGGAGCTCGCGAAACGGGTGCAGCGTGCAAAAAGAACGAACAGGTTCCTTGCTCGGCATTCGAACGCATTCCTTTGAGACCGGGATCCCGACCACTCGAGGATCCTCTCCTTTGAGACACCGTGTCCTCGCCGAGAAGGAAACGGTTGCCTTGCCTGTTTCTTCCGCGCGACGCCAAACGCAAACCGCCCCCCCTTGGGTGCAAGTACACGATGCACGGGGTTCCTCGTTAATACGTAAAAATCCCTTTCACCCTTGCGAGGGGTGGTCGTAGCTGGACCACGTGTTGAGAACCCCCAGTAGCCATGGCAACCCCCATCGGATCTCGCAGACGACGAGCACACCGGGTTTGCTCGCTGTCGAATCAGGAACGTAACTTCCGCGTCGCTGGCCCTCTGTGACCCCCGGATCGACGGTTCTGCAATTTTTTGACGCGTGGGCCACGCGATAAGAAAGGGTTGCGCCTTTCTCGTTTCCACACCGAGGAGTCGTTCCCTTTTGGCATTCTAGAAATTTCCGTCGACGAATTTGTTTCTAGAGGGAACGGTTACAGGGGATTGTTGAGAAAATTGGGGTAGTTCGATGGTTGTGGGAAATCATTTAAAGGTTTCGTGTAAATTTCTCAACGGTCCAGGGGGTACTCTCTCTTCCGTTCTTTAGGCCTCTTTGTCGTTGCAGTGGGGGAATAACGAGGATTTATTGCTTCTTCAAAATTCGAGAGGCAATGGAAAACTGTTTGAGGGTACTGCAATTTTTATAACCGTAATGGAATTTTTTCGACGGTTTCGCGTGGGCGGAAATTACTTTTACTTATCGCCCGGATAGTTTTCTTATCTCGTGCCTTTTAAGGCAATCGAATTCACCGGTGTGCGAAAACGCGAGCGATATCTTCTAGCGGTGATAATTATACGTCTGCCTGCGATAACAATACCAGCAAATACTACACTACCCTTAAAAAGCTGTGCAAAGAGCCGATGCAACAATCGGGCCTCGATTTCTCAACAAAATGACGAAAATCGCGGGCCGAAGAAACCCCTTTGCTTTTGGACGCACGTTTCCCGTCGAGCTAAACCCATATAATTCTATGAAAGTTCGCGACGACCCGTAAACGCTGCGCGCAGTCAATTAATCCGCGGCGCGAAATTACGTCAATGACGTCCGGCGGGTATCGCAGCGGTGGAAAATCGATACGTCGCGACGTAACAAATCGTCCCTTGATGGGCGCCGTAGCGCGGAATAGAAAAGAACGACCAAACGTCAACACCGTTTTTCCCGACGATGATTTATACTATTGGAGGCGAAGCTTTTAATTGCTGGAACACATGGCGACTGGATTTCGCCCGGCCGGGGAATGAAAAATGAATTCGACTGCACCGCGGCAATTACGGCGGGCCGAAACGGGGGAAAGAAAATGTTTGCTTATTGCTTCGACCGGTGTAAATATATTCAGGATAATTATCCGTTGATTAATGAAGCTTGAAATTAATCGCAAGCTTAAGAGGGTGGCACATTTTATTCCACTTTTCTTCGATACAGTATATTTTTGATGAATCCATTCGTTTCCTTGCATCATTTCTGTACTGACATTGACACTCGCGCTGTGGAATAAAAAATAGAAAATCTAATAGTCACCGCTGTCCGCAAGAGGAATAATTAAATGAGAACACGTTGCCCGAGAAAAAAGAAGCTACAAAACGATGTTCCAGAAACTGTGGAATCATTTTAGAGAACACGCAAGAATTTCCATTGGCAATTGAGACATCAGCGGTCCAACTATCACGGATACGTCTCGGTCTCGTTGAACAAAAGTCGCCAATCATTCATTTATTTCCGCGCCACAAATTCGTCGCTCACTGGCGAATAACAGCACCATCATCGTCCACGAGGAATCATTATCGAACATCTGCGATGCCACGTACCCCGGATCCAATCACCGCCCCCACCCCCCCTGCTAAACGGACCGAAACGCCCCGAAAATTCCTTCAACCCCTATATCGGTCCTGAGAGTGCATGTACGGTCCTGAGAGAGTCGTGTCGAGGAACAAACGCGCGGCCCTCCGCGTAGCAGACAAGGTCCGAAACAGGTCGGCCAACTGTCAAACGCAGAGGACAATGGAGTGTTGGACGCGTCGGGGGTGGTAGCCGGCGACTTTGCATACGTCAACGCCCCTCCGTCCGGTGTTCAACCGGGGCGGGGAACTTGGACGAAGTTTGCTCGCAAATAATACTGTTCGAAGCGGACTGCTCGCGGCTGAACTGGAACCGCGTAACCGCGTCGATCATTACCGCGCGAGGAGTCGATTAAAAATAGGGAAGATATTTGTTCGAACAGCAGTAGTAGTAGACAGTCCTGTGTGGCGCGAGGGTTGGCAATGTGAGGCGAAAGTTCGATGCCGTCCGGTTAATGCTACTCACAATTAGTCGCCACGGTTACTATTAGCATCTAAGGATCGCGTACTACACCGATAGCACCCAGGAACTGTGCAAATACTTGGCGTACACGCACCGCGTTAAAAACCAGCGTCATTAATCTACTGGCAGCGTTTCCGCGTAACGCGCCACTTACTCCCTAGATTCTGACGCATCGCAAACTAGTACGTGTCGCAATTAGCTGCGATGTGCAACGCAATGCACGCGTCCCCGTTTTCACGAGCCACAGTGCTTTCCTTGTTGGAGGCGGTTGACCTCGCAGCATGGACCAGGTGATAAACAAATTGGCAGAACGCTCGGGGGAGGGAGGAAAAGAAGAAGAACAAAAATTTGGAACGAACAGGAACGAAGAGCGCCGAGCGTGCTCGTAAAAGAGGTCATTAAGGGACTTTCGGGACTCTAATGAGACCATTAATTAAGAGTCGCGTCGCGTCGTACCGATGGGCCTCGAATCGTTTTACACGAGTACGGATTATCGGTATAATTAGCGAATACTCCGGGCGTCGTTAAGTCGACGACAATTTCGCGATGCGACGACGACGACGACGACGACGACGTTGTCTCGTTGGTGGACGTTTGTTTCGTTGCCTTGGGTAATAATATGAATACGAGTGTAAGGTATGCGTGTTTATAGCTCGCGAGTCGCGATAAATTTTGTGAATTGAATAACGCAAAGCATTTCGATTTGAAGCGAAAGCAATTGTGCCACAGTGATGATGAAAGTGGTCCAAGTAATATATGTTTATTTATATACTCAATTGGTAATAAATATTACTGACATTTACGCAGCGAAGGCTCATCTGTTGCTTCAGTAAAATAACTTTTATCTTCGATGCTTTGGAAAATTATTCGAACATTTAGGCATAGATTTTTCAGTGGTATTAAAATTCAACTAAATACCGATGTTTTTTAGTTGTCCGGTTAATTTATATCAATGGTATTCGAAGAATTTAATTCCCCGTCTCGTTCCATGAATTTCCATTAATTTTATCGCTCGTCAACGAGTGTACTTTCGCGGTTACCCGAAAGTCTCTTGACTTTGCTCGAATTTCTATCTCTGTTACGATCATTATCCCCAGAACAGTGAATCCAGATAGAACAATTAGGCCGATTCGCGTCACGAATCTCGCGGTTTCTCCCCGCGCCGCCTCTACGGAAATTACGCGAGCGTGCAGGTCTGTTTGCAAACCGTACATTGTCGCCTCTAATCCACCATGGAGGATTTACCTGCCTAGTTTCTGAGCGATTACCAGCAAGAGCGCGGTCTCGCAGGTAACGAGAAACTCACGGGCCTTGCGTCGTAGCTTTGCAATACAGAATTGGACGGTTCGAGACACTTTTGTGCTCTCCTCTTTCACTCGGGACGATTCTCCGTACTTTCTGGGGAAATGAGACGGAAGAAACTGGGATTTTCGAGACGAAAACGTCTTGCATTCATCGTGCACGATGTCTTTGATACGAAACAATATATCTTCCCGATACTCTTGGACCAAGGGCTGGGAAACGATCTTACGGCAGACGAATAGTAAACATTGTTTATCTGATACGACAGAAAAATATAGTGATACAACAATCGACGCTGAAGTGATCCCTATCATTTTATCGGAGAGAATGCAGAGACGCTGATAGTCTGTTTTTAACGACGCGAACTTATTCGTGCGAAGCGAATTCCAGCTGACAACCGACGGTGGGGGGCCAATTAATGAAACGAGACTAAACGGAACGATCTGTTTTCTCTGTTCGCAGGAGCGATGTCTTCCTGGAACCGTATCTGCAGCAGCATGGCACTGTTCAAGTTGTCAGCTCGCCCAGCACGCCTCCGCCAAATCCACTGCAGCACCATCAGCTTACGCAGCTACATCATGTACAGGTGAGTAGGATCATCCTGTTCTGTCTGGCTTTAGCGGGGTCACGTATTCTGAACGTGAAAATGTGAAAGATAAGAGGATAAACGAAAAAGTGGTAGTGGAAAGAACGCAAATATTCTGCGTCTATAATAATAATAATAATAATAATAATAATAATAATAATTCAGGTGATTTATGTGGCAGAAATAAATTTATATATATTTAAATAATTTGTTAAATTAATTGTAGCAGTTGTATAGGTAATTATTGTAATTAAAGATAAGAGAAGAAAATGTTTGTATAGTGGATATATTTGACAGGAAAAATTCCAGAGATATATGAAATAATATTGTAAAGGGAATGCAGCTTTATTATCAAATGATCGAATTGGTAATTTCCCAGGTTTCCAGACAGAACATTTTCAAGTGTATTATTGTTCCCCTGATTTTTCTTTCCTTCGTTTCTGCTTTACGAAAGCGCAGATAATGTCGGCATTATTCGAACGATTGGGAAAATCGTAACGTTGACGGAATACTTTCCACGGTGTGCAATTAAGGGATTCGCAATTAGCTGCGAGGGTGTTCAGCATGCGTCGCGCGTTCTCGTTTAATCCGTTTAACCCGAAACACCGCTGTGTGTCAGTCTGCATTTCAAATTAAATTACACTCGAAACTCCGGCACGCGGCAAACCCCTTCGCGAATCAACCCCCCTGCACCAGAAAAATAAGGGTGGACGAAAAATTTGGCACGTAACTGATCGATACGTCGGTTTTAAATGACCACAAATACTCGTGTCCAATTGTTTCTGGTTATTCATTTTCCTCTTTTTTTTTTTTTTCACGCATCTGTTTCAATTAATTATCACACCAATACCTGTAGCGTGAAAATTTCACGTACGCGTAAAGAAACCACACATGAAAATTATTTGATCGATGAATGTCATCATTATTATTATTATTAGTATTATTTCTATTACTAGCTGTCATGGTATTTCTTTACCAAATAATCGAAAATGAATATATTCAAGTCGAAAACGAAAATGTATCAAATGAAATGTTCAACAGATCGTACACCTGGGATAATAAGCAACGTCTCTTCGCTTCGTTCGTACAGAAATCGAGCAAAGTGCAGTGCTAGCAACGAAGTATCGAAATCCAGAATCCATACGGAGTATACACGTCGTACATTACGCGCAGCATTTAGTATAATTTAGCCGGTGTCTGGCGAACCGTTTTCAGCTTGTTAATCCCAGTTCATTGCTTAATCTCGATCCCCATACTACTTTCGCCCGCCGTAAAATCGTTCTCCGGCCAATTCCGCGTCCGACTCGTAGAACGGGCGAGCCGGTGGGCGATTTGCGATCGCCACGAATATGGAAATGCCGGCCCCCTTAAGCCGCAATTCCGAGGGTGTAAATCCTACCCGATCGTCATACAATACACTCTAATGCGGCATTATACTGTCGCGCAGGGGCACATCGAACGGTTCCACCGGTTATCTCAATTTGCAGCCAAATGCCCGCCCTCCGTTCATTTTCTGCTCGTTTCATCGTTCCCTTTTTTCTCTGTCCGTTTCTTTCGTCGTTTCGTTTCCCCCCGCCCATTGTTCCGCCACCTTTTCCTACTGCTTCCGGGATGCAGGATTCTTTTGTTTTCACTTAAATTTTTTCATTGACGCACAATTGTTATTTTCCATCGCGTAACATTGTTGGATTTGATTTGCACGTTCCAGAG
The DNA here is from genome assembly GCA_963667235.1 of Nomada lathburiana. Classification (NCBI taxonomy): domain Eukaryota; kingdom Metazoa; phylum Arthropoda; class Insecta; order Hymenoptera; family Apidae; genus Nomada; species Nomada lathburiana. Next base: position 8,397,104 of record OY763909.1, read on the forward strand.
CGAGGAGTCGCTATCCTCCGAAGGATCGCAAACCTCCGGCGGATCTTCAACATCGACGGAAGATTCTGGCAGCGAGGTCGCCTGCGACATCACTCTGATCGAGAGGCTTATACGTTCCCATCCGGTCTGGTTCCTTCCTGGCATCCAAAGGGCCGGCGCATTCCACTTGTTGCAGGGCAAAGAGGAAGGGGTGAGTGCACTTAAACGAATCGATTAAGCGTAAGAAATTTGCAAGCGGGGCAAACGCTTCTCTGTTCCCGTTCCCTGTGTCCGTCTCTATTTTCTTCGGCCCTCCACGCCGACCCGGCCGAAAGGACCAGGAACTTTTCCACGGAAGTACCAACGGACGTTCGGCGCGAGGGTCGACGACGGTGTCGGCGTGGAAAATTCTTTCGTATCCCTGTATCACCCTCGCGCCGTCTCCTTGGGTTTTCCGACGCGAGAGGACCTCGCTTATCGGCCCCGCCGGAACACCTTTCTCCCCCGTCGGAAAATTTCCTGTTGTCAGATAATTTATCTATTCTCCCGCAATAATTGTCGGAGAACTCTTCTATATTTTCTTTGGAGTTCGAGTTTGTATTTTGTGAAAAGTTCGCGCTTATTTCCCTTCACGATTTGTAAGATAGAAATTGTTTGCTGTTAGTTAGGCGCGTTCCTGCCGCAAGCGTCGCGGGTATGTATCGCTCGACAAATGCACTGCATGATAAATAAAGAAACTGTCCAAAGTTCCCCGAAGGGAATGCCTGGTCGACGAATCGGGGGAGGGAGAAACAAAGAACGTGAAATATTACTCGTGCAATTGTTTGAGCGGCGTTTTCAGTGGAAAATCTACGACTACCCCCCACCACCCTAACGCCTCGGGCATCCCCCAACACTTTGATCAGCGTTCATTCCGTGAATATTTTCACTCGTCGGTGCATTGTTTGTCGCCCGTGGCAATAAATGGACGCTCAGGATCTGCTCGTTTTATTTGCAGGGGATGTTACGTCGGAATATTTTCACGCTTTTCCTTTTTCATCCTATAGGGGCGTCGTTGATGCACGACGCGTGACAGAAATGAGTCTCCATTTCTTTCAAATAATATTTTTGTAATGGAAGAAAGACAAGTGGATTTGAAATAAATTTTTCTCCAGGTGCTGGAGTGTTTTTTTTTTAAGAAGCGACTGATTTAGGGATTCAAATGTGACATGTGAAGAATCTATTAATTATATTTTCTTTTTTATCCAAATGCAGTATTTTACCAGCCAATCTTTAATGCTTTAATGCGTCAAATAAATTTTAATTTCAATACATTTTTCAACCTCGATATTTCATTCCAGTTTTAACACTGTCGCAAAAGTTCCATGCCATTCCTTCAACCCTCACGTGTACCCAAACTCTCCGTTTCGCAATGTTCACGGGAAAATTATTCAAATACCAGCTGCGCACTATCTTCCAAAATTCCTAAGCACAGTAACACAGCCACACACACACACACACTCTCTCTCACTGTCTCTCTATCTCTATCTCTACGATAGCAATTAACGTTGCTCTTCTACCATTGCTAGTACACCATCGTCCGTAGATCGTCGTCGGATCAACCGTGGCCAACGTATCTACGAATGCATCGACCATTTGGCAGGCGGCACCGTTGCAACGGTGGCTTAATGCACGGTAAATGCGAACGGTAGACGTTGGCCCGACGAAACACGACGACCCAAAGCCTCTGGCGACGTTCCAAGCTGTGATCCGCCAGAAAGCGCGCATAACAAGTGGCATTGTTAGCGTGGCTGGCCTCGCAAAGGTCCACCCTCGAGTTCTGCTTCGGTTTTTCGTCGGTTTCGAACGTTCGTTTCCCGCGCGGGACCCGCGTTCGTCGCGACGCGCGTGGCAATGTGGCCGAGGTGTCCCGAAGAGGGCAAGACGATGAATGGGGGCACGCGATTTCTCAATGGACGCAATATCCGGGCAAACAGATAGTCGCGATCGACCAATGTTTTATCGTGATGCTCGAGGAACGTGAATTACACGGGCGAACGTTGACACAATTTTCCATTGGGTGCCACCGGTCGACTGGACATGACGTCCTTCCGTTTGCGTTAGATAAGAACCGATCGTGCTTCTCTCCGTCTACGCAATCCGAACACGCTTCCACTTCCCGGCGCGGAGCATTGTTTCCACGCTGGTTATCACGCTTTTAGTCGTGGGGAACAATCGAGCCGAGCTGTGCACGCTCTTATCTGACACGCGAGGAAGAACAGCAGCGGGGACGGTCGGTGCCAGATTGAAAAATCGTGTCAATGCCTCACTCTCGCGATCGCGATGATGATTCATAATTTTTCTTTCTTTTTTTTTTTGCTTAATTATCAAGAAGGTAGCGCAAGGTGGTATTTACTAAAAAAAAATGTGCGCAGAGTCTTTCAATAGATTCATTCCGTTTCTATTTTTGTTTTTTAATTACTAGGATCATATATCTCTTGACGTATTAGAAATACTGCGGCATATTTAAGGAGACCTTACGTTCTTCGATAAACGGAGGATTGGTTTCCGAAGGGCAGAAATATTTTTGGTGCGCTGACAAAAGGTAGCAGCGTTCGAATTACTTTGGTGACCGTGTCAAGACCGGAAGGAGAGGCCACTCGAAATCGAGATCGAGACTAGGCGAGGAGCCATAGAGAAGCGAAAGCGGCGGGGTCAAGATCCCCTTGGAATTGTATCGAGATGGAATCGAGGCTTCCTCGTGATAAAGCCTCCGTGGAAGCAGGGTCAAGCTTCGTCTCGAGGCACCGTACTCTAAAACGAGATCAGGAATAGATAAAAGGCTCGTGAAAAAATTGCGGATCGGGTCAAGATGGAGTAACGACTCGATGAAGATAAAATCACGACGAGGAAATAGGTGAATCGAGACCGGGTCGAGTGTGTATCTCTGTTAACGTGGGATCGATTTGGTCTAACCCTTTTCGCCGGATAGAGGGAGGGAGAGACAGAGTGCACTCTGAACTGTTGAATCTAATTAATTTAGATGGATAATTAATTTAGCGTACCGCGAGCCTTGTTAGGAAGGAAGTGAAGATCGTTTTAATAAGCTTTCCCAAGCTCTCCTTACAATATTGAGTGAGGAATTATTATTATTATTATTAGACCAAGTGTTATTAAGGGGTTCCAATCTTTCTTTTAACAGAAAATTTAGTAGACGATATTTTTTATTAACTCGAATACTTCTCCCTCAACCAAATACTGTCCAACCAACCCCCTTAAAATTTACTACCCCGTCCGTTCCATTAAAAGAAAAAAATCTCGAACCATCCAGAAAGTAAAACTTGCCTGTCTTGTATCGCAAAGAAGACAAAAGCAATCGAACAGAACCTTCTCTAGACTCTAGACAAAAGTGCTTATCCCGTTCTGAATACCGACGAGGCAATAATTTAAACAAAAAGCAAGTCGAACAATGCCGCGAGCAACGTGGACAGAACCACCCCAATAGTTTGTTCGGCGCATCGAAAGAACCGTCCCGTTTCCCGTCATTTTCCACCGATTCCTCGGCAACGCAACGGTGTTTTCCTCTTTTTTTTTTCTTCTTCTTCTTCCTCCGCTCCCTTTCCCGGCGAATAACATAAAAAGCGTGGGAGAGGGAGGCGAAGCAGTGTAATCAGCGGGGGTGGAACGGCAGCGAACGAGCCGTGCCATTGTGGCCGCATTGTTTTCCCGCTGGCTCATTGTTCTCCAGCTTTGTTAATCGTCCCGCACTTTCCCCCCCGCGCCCTGTCCACGAATGAATTGCTCGAACCGAAAAACAATGCAGCCAGCAATTACTTGCCCATAGACGAGACTACCAACCCCCGTGCGCCGTCAGATGAGGACGGCGATTCCGCGGAGAGGGTTCGAAGTTGAAATTATCCGGGACTGGTGTCGATACGTTGACGAACACCGTCGTGGAGTGGCTGCTCGTGGCAGATAACAAAGATAGCGCGTGGTAAATGATAGAGGATGAATCGTTTATGACGGAAAAACGAATGTATCTTTCCTACTATGTATCTCATATTATTTGCGTACTCGCAGTTTTGAGCATCGTTTATGGATCTTCCTTGACGTCACTGGACAGTATCGTGTCAATCGAAACCTGCGGATTTTTCATCTTCGATGGCACAGTTGTCGCTCCGCGATTGATCAAATTGAGTCGAGCATAAAATCGTACCAATGAAGAATCTTCGATTGTAACAGATACTTCCAATTGTGAGAAACTGTGTTCAGGTGTCGTTCTAAAAAAAGAAAATGGAAAAGACTGAACAGCGCGGAGGATACAGAAGCTCTGGCCTTTCTCTGCTCGTTCATTTCCACGGCTTTGTCTCCTCGCTATGCTCGCGGGTACGTCAGTCGAATGTTCGACACGGATATCCGGCTGGAAAAGCCGGGAACTATGCGACGCGTTTTATGCGTCGCGGTTGCTTTTCTCCTTCCTGGTGCACGGGCTGCTTATTCTTCTCTCGGGGCCACGGGTATTCAAAGAGAGGTACGCGGGGAAATTTATGGAGCGAAATGGCAACGCGGAAAACCGTTGATAATGGTAAGCGTATTTTTCCGCGTTCGCCTTGTTTCCGTTCCGTTTCGTTCGCGCTTACCGGAACCGGGTTAAGCAAAGTAGAAACGAAACTGAGACGGAATTGTTGTTCGCCGTTCACCAGTGCTTTGCAAGCTTGGATTTTGCGAGAGTGCACGGGTGTACAAATTCGTGCGAAGCTTTTTCACTTTGCTGGATTCATTTCTGGAAAAGAATACGCGGAAGTTCGCGACGTATTTTGAATTCTGGGAAAGAGCCATCCCCGTGTAAGTAGGTTGCTCGTGACTAGTCGATCAGTTCGTCTTATCTGAAAAAATAAACCCGAACAATTTCAACGTCCCTTTTGGCTCTGGGCACGTTCACGTTGACGCTCGAGGTAGATCAGACCGTCCCGTTTGTAGAGCACGTGTGGAAAATGAGTTTTAAAAATATCCAACATTCAATTAACTTGCAATACAATTTTAGGATTCGGTCGTGAACGCTACAAACACGCGGAGGAGAATAATTTTAGAGGTCTTCTGTGAATGAACAGAATCGTCGCCGAAAAATGTTCCCCGCCAATCAAGTGGGAGTTCAGAAATATTCAGATACTCGATAGTTCTCCATAATTATTGCCACGCTCTTCGAATCATTTCGTCGAGTCGTTTCCAACGTTCAGCTAACCGTTGACTATCTTCTTTCTATTTCCAGAACTTCGTGGTCCGACAGTCGAGTCAGAGCGACACGATGGCCCTGTCCGTACGGCTACCGCCAGGAAAGGGGCCGTACATCGAGCACTACCTGATCCAAGCCAACAAGGGGAAGCTGAGCTTGGAAACCAGCGAGAACAGGTTCGACAACATCCCCTCGCTGATCGCCCACTATTCTCAGTGCTGGTGAGTGCTCTCTCTTCGCGTTCACCTTCCACTTCGATCGGATAGCGTCTCGTTCTTTTAATACGCGCGTACTAGCACCGTCTCGACTTCCCTTGCCGGCCGTTTATTAAACGGCAAATTGATTCCGTACAATTTTCTAATCGGGGATTATTCAAATTTAAAGCATTTCCTGCCGCCGTCGATGAAAATGGGCTACGTGTTTCACGTAATAATGATACGATTATACGTCGATAAAATTATGAACGGCGCAATTGCAACTACTTCTTTCTGATAAAAATAGGTGATAAAAATTGGAGATTGAAATTTGTATATTAAATCGCGATACTGTTTCCTGCTGTTTAATGCCAGATTATTTCATTCGTTCAATTAATGAACTCGTGCATCCAACTTAGCTTAGTTGTTACAGCTATTCGTCGATCGAAAGGGTCAATTGAAATTGTCGTTTAGCAGATGTTAAGAGGGAGAAAAATGTATGCAGGATTGGGCAGGTAAACGTGCCTCACCGAGATCAATATAGCGTTGCATAATTTATCGAATTCCTGGAGCACGCGAGTCCACATTGGCAGACACGATCCGCGAGGTGAAAGTCGTACCTGGATCGTGTCCGGAGATAATTTAGGCGGCTAATGGGAGCGTTGGAAAGCTGCGTTCGCGCTATTAAGCCACGGTTTCCATGATAATCGACGCGCCGTTTTTCCTTTTAATGGGTTCGATTAATGATTCATGAGCGTTCCAGCCGTTTACCCCGTATCGTTTTGTCGATACTATCTGGTAACACGGCGGTGGCCGTGTACTTTTCCCTGTTCCTATTTTTTTTTCTATTTTATTTTCTGTCTTGCACGCCGGCAGGTAGTACAATTTCTTGCGCTCCAATTTCTCGGACTGAAATAATTGACCCGCGATAATTCTCCGGATCGAATTTTTCATTTGTCGACGTTAGAATTTTCCGAATTTTCCTCTCGATATTAGAGGATCCAACAACAACAAAATCGCTCGCTCACATTTCTGCATTTCGCGAAACTTTTCACCCCTTTCCCAAGTATTTCCACGAGTGTCGAGCGATCGGTAACGTTAACAATGTGAACGCGTATAACGAATCGACGCGAGCCATTAGCGTGGCCGATGAATCGGCCGTTGCAGCGTCTCGATTATCCTCGTTAAGTCGCCGGACCACTAATTCAGCCTGATTTATTTGTTCTCCTTGATGGGAACAGTGACGAATTGCCAGTCCAATTGACACTGCCAAGGGCGATGCGCGAGGCCAAGAATAGGCAGCAGCTCTCCTCCCTGGCGCTTCTGGGTCAGGAATTCTGGAGATACCCGATGGCGAACCCGAAGCCGCCTGAAAGCAGCAGCAGCAATACATCCAGCTTGAGCAGCTTCCGTGGCGGTGGGTTGAACGTTTCCAAAAAATTTGTCACCATCGATAATAACCTGATCACGCTTCGATTCATATCACTCCTGTTCGTTTACACTCCTGACCATAGCTAATTGGGGATACCCGATGCTGTATGTTGCAGGGAACAACAATCTGAACAACAACAACAATAATAATATTCACACGCCAACGACGGAGAGTATCGTGCTGAATCTGGCGCCGATTTCGCCGCACGAGACACGTGAGTGATCCGAGTACAAACGATTTATTGAATTGAATTGAAACTGGATTTCGAATGAAATTACAATAGTATTTGTAGACACGGTATATTTTATGACAGCAAAGTTATTTGCAACGTTTTAACGACAGCTAAGATGTAAAATCGCGACGGTAAATGACATGAAACGAATCGACGAACGAATCTCAGTTTCGTAAATGTTTAAGCAGATTTCGTTTCGTTCGAAACGAATACCCAAACGAGCTTGTCACCCCTTCCTCGTTCGATCCCGAGACAAAGTAGCTCATTAGACGGTGCATTTCCTCTCAATTTATACGCCGAGAGAGAGAGAGAGAGAGAAAGTAAAAAAACGTCCCAGCCCCGCGTCCAGAAATAAGTGAAACATCCACGCGCCAGAAATAATCTCCAACACCGTCGCTTTATTTTCGTTGTGCAGGAAGTGCGTCGCCGACGGCCACGGTGACGACGTCTACGTTCACGTCGTCGTTGCCGCGTCAACCGAGGCCCACGCCGCCGAACACTTTGAACCTGACAACGTTCAACGAGCCGATGGACCTGAAGAAGGACAAGATCTCGCCGAGTGACAAGCTGTCGCAGAAGCTGATCTCGCCGAATCTGGTTCAAAGCGTTCGTTGCCCGTCGCCGGTGGTCCACAACGTGGAGAGCAACGTGCTGAGCCCCGTGCAGGACAACAGGATCGGTCACGACGGAAGAAACGCGACGGACACGTCGAGGAAAACGATGGTCGAATTGTCGAGGACCAGATTCTCCTCCGTCAGCACGATGACGACGAACTTCCATCAGAACGTGTCGATGTTCAACAATCTGTCCTCCGCAACGTCGCCGGTTCTGCCCGAGATAAGGAACATCATCGCGGAGAATCATTCCGCGGGACAGATGGTGAAGACGCCGCCGCCGCCGCCGCCGAGATGGGCGAAACCGGGGATCGCGCAGAATCAGAATAATTTCACCGTCACGGCCACGGTGACGTTCAACGTGAACCAGGCGACAGACGTTGGCAGCGCACAGGTACTTTTCGTTTTCTCGTACTCCCCTGCGAACGTCTCGTCGACTCTATTGAACGTTCTATTTATAAATCTATTGCTGGATTATATAAACGTTCTATTTGTAGCATTGCAATAATATCGAGTGGAGTTCGGAAACATTGTGCCCCGCCTGAAATGTCGATCACGAGTGCCGGCCAATTTAACCAGTCCTCTCGCCTGATTTCAGCAGAACACGCCGTCGGATCCGAACAGCTCCCTTCTGAGCCCGCAGAGCGCCACGTCGAACAAATCCCTCGCGTCGAACTTCTCGGTGAAGTCACCCCTGTCGCCGACAACCCCGGTGCTGTCGCCGTTGTCGAAGCTGGTCCCGAACCCCGGCGCGAAGACGCCGAACGCCCTGTCGCCCGCCACGCCGTCCAGCACGAGCAAATCGAAACGAAGGCGCGATCGGGACGCTCGAAAGAATTCGCAGCACTATCAGGAGTCGGATATATTGGAGTCGTACTATCGAAGCTCGCCGGGCGACAAGATATCCGATTACGAGGACATCTGGAACACGACCGATCAATCGAACCATTCGACCTGGTCGCCGAACGACAAGCTGGCGAGGAACGAGACGCCGACGAATCATCAGGAACGTCTGAGGAACTCGAACGATCGTCTGATGGTGCCGGACAGGCTGGCGAATCCGGCCGAGAGGATTTTCAACGAGCGGCTGACGACTTGCGAACAGTTGATCGTGAGGAACGACCGGATGATCGTGAGGAACGACAAATCGATCGGGAACGAAAAGCTGAGCTACAAGGAAACGACCAGCCCGGAGTTCAGCAGCTTCAAACCTGTGCAGGAGGCGAAGTCCGCGGAGCAGAGCAACGGATCACCGGAGGAGACGGGAATGGGCAGGAAACCGGATCTACTGTCGCGCGTCTGTGAGTTCATTCTACTTCAGATCGCTTCTGTTCTCGGTATTTTCGTTCCGCTTAACCGCGGACGAGCAGCTTTTCGATATATTCGATGTATCAACGGGAGAGCGATGTTCTGTAATATTGGAACGTCGAGTTCAGAAGATATCGTGATTATATTTTAACTTTTATTAACAAAGACGGTAGCAATACGATTCCCCTCGTGCATCGAATCACATCTAAATCGAGGTCCTGTGTCTTCTCCGAACAGGCAGCGCGAGTTCCTTGAACAGCCCGAGCACGGTGACACCGCCCAGGAACAAGCTCGGTCTGATGCTTGCCAAATCGGAGAGCAACAGCCCCCTGACGCCGGAGTCCAAACAGGGAAGTCCATTCTACGCCGAACCGGCGGACGCCATCGCGCAGAGCGCAGCAATAATTCCCAGAAGACGGCCGAGAAATAATCCGGCGACGAACAAGTATCGGCACAGCGAGCCGGGTTGGCTTCAGACACCGGTCGGCGGTAATTCGAATCAGCTGCATCCGATCGACTGGGAGGAGACAGAGGAGACGGAGGATAAAACGCCGCTGATATCCTCCTCCGTGGACAATCTGGCGAAGAGGCTGGGCACCAAAGAGGTGAAGAAGATACCACGAGCGAAACCGGTGCAACCGCCAAAGATCCGGACGAAGGTGTTCAACGACACTTCGTGGGCCGTGGACTCCAGTTGGGAGTTTATCGGTAAGGTATCTTCTCGTTTCTATTTAGCTTTAGAAGCGGTGATCAATGACATTGTCGTTGTTCTGTATATCTTATTTAACGTCGATGGAAAATTCTTTGTATCTTCTTCGGCGAAAATAGTTGAAGGTGTTTTTTTTTTACCGAAAAAATTTAATTGATTCTTTAATCGAGCTCGTTTATTATTTGCCTCGATCGTTCTACTATCGTTGAACAGCAGATCTTCGATTACATTTCATAATTGGTAACCACTCGACACGTTTAATTAGTAAGTGGAATAGTGGTAAGTAGAAAAACACTTGAGAGTAGGTAATCTTCTTTATCGTACCTAAGAATCGCCTGATTCTTCTTCCTTTTTGGTACGAAAACATCGCTTAATCAGAAAACAAAAGACAAGGAGTTCTATATATATATATATGTATCTCCAAATATCGTCGAGTGCCTCCCGCTGATTTTTCAATCGATAACAGTAAACCAAATCACCCTTAGAACGCTCATTATCTCGCTTATTTTTCCACGATTTCGATCCGTCTACTCGAACGGTGAGCTAATCTAATCATGATTTAAGAAAGTTCGGGCACCGTGCAGAAGAACAGAAATTTTATTAGCGTCAATCGAGGTCTGTTATTGAAAATTCAATTATCCTGAGATCTACGAAATTGTACAAGAACAAATAAATCCAGACAGAAGCAAAAACATGCGCCCTTTTATTATTCCGATTCTATTGAAACGTGAAATTCTTCCGGAATAATAATTTTCGTCCCGAACGAAGTGCATGTACCGGACGCTGCGCAAAGAGTTCTCCAATCGCTTCTTAGCTTCCGACGCGTCGCGTTCCAGGAACGCGAGGGAAGCAGAAATCTCCGAGTTCTTTTTTTCGCTTCTGTATAATAAAATGATCGAAATGGAGAACAAGTCCAAGGGGGCAACGATAACAATTTATGATAATGCTTGTTCAGGCAACGAAGGGGACGACTGCGAGCCAGACTACGACTGTGATGCGGATTACGAGGGCGATAACGTGGCCAGAAAGTTTCCGGACGAGGAGTGCGATAGGGACGTTGTTGGGAACACTTTGACGGTCCAGAGTATCATCCTCCAACGGTGAGTAGATACGCACTCTCGGTCGCTTGGGGAACAGTTCGGTTCTTCGGTCTATGAAAGTAACAGTCACGCGGTGTGCATTGATATCGTCGGTGTCATTGATAAATGTAATCGTGTTCGAGTTAAAAAAGAAGATCAATAGCCACGGAGATTTCTTTTAACACCTAATTAAACACTCGGCTGAAATGAAACTCGCCGGGTAATCGATTCGATTACAAAATGTACTACTATCCGAACAAAGTGCACGCGCGTATACGTCCGCGCGTATACTCAATAACTTCCTCGGAATGATTTTCGTCTCGTTCCATTTCGTGCGAATTTATTATTGCAACAATACCTGTACTCGAATGATTTGTATTATCTGCCTGCTGCATCTGCTGTTTTTCGCGTCCCTTTAAATTTGATTATTCAGAAAGATCCATCCGAAGAATGAAAATAAAAGTTACTTTGAATATATTAACGCGATATTTTTGTTCTTCCTTCGAACCAATAGGTACCCACAGCTGTTGAAACCGCCGGACACGTCGGAGTCGCTGTACAGCGACAGGAACTCCTCGTACGACAACGTGGAGAAGAGAAACGAGAGGGAAGAAACTGGCGACACCAGGAAGGACCAGACCTACGACTCGTCTGAGTGGGAAACACCGTTGGAAACGGACGAGAGCGATGTGGAGAGGATGAAGAGGAACAAGAGCTTCAAGGAACGCCTGGATCCTCTTCTCTGTGAGTAGTCACGATCGTAAATGATATTCCCCCTCGGATCTTGATATTCCCAGACTCCCTGAAACAAATTTCGATGGTTTGTTAAATAAATGAACAAACTATTCAACGGTTCTAAATGTTGCGTATCGCGTTGACAAACCGACGCACAGTTATTTCATATCGCACAAGAAAACAATAAGAAGGAACTGGTATTGCGGCGAGAAGAAATATTTGGAGAGTTGAAAATGTCCAGTAACTTTTAAACGATCGAACGAACAATATTTTTCACTCGCGGCTGACGTAAATCAGCGATTTCGCGAAGGAAAATACGTGCGGCAACCGGCTCGAAAAACACAATGGAAGGCTGCAAGCAATGTGCTAACAGATTGCACAACAGCTGGCTTATCCAATAAAGTTCACGGCCGATAAGTAATGCAAATTCCGTCGTCTCGTCGATTCTAAAGTGTCGGACGGTGAGGCGTTCGATGTCACCTTCCACTTATTTCTCTCCGCGTTTGTTTATTATTTTTTTAAACCCCGGATTACGATAAACAAAGGCTGCATCGATAAATCTACATGAACCCGCGAAAAAACGAATTAATCATTCGGTCCTTCGATTGAATTGGTCAGTCTGCATAGCGTTTCCAATCAGAGAGATCCCCGCCAATTTCGATTCCTCGGTTCCGCGTAATCGAACCGCGAGGAATGATCCTCCGGCGCATCCCTTAAAATCTCGTCGCCGCGCGGCAACGTTTCATCGTTCTTCGATTCCGCTAAATTAATCCGCGAATATGACTATCCGGCATACGTGCCGCGCGAAACAAATGAAATTAGCGTCCATCCTATTAATCATTCGTTCGCCGAGCGTGCGAGCCGAACTCGGAACATAGAACGATTTATCGGCAAGTGTGCGCGACTCGTGAGTCATTCTCAATGCACCCCGTGGAAGTGCATTGCCACACGCGGCAAGTGCATCGGAAATCGCGGCGAGAAGGTCACGCGTGTCCGATCGATAGTCGAGAATCGAACGGGGAGTAGTTGCGCGATTTGTAATTGGAAGAACGTCGTTGTTATCTCGGTTCGATGGCGTTCGAGGGAAGACAATCGTGTGGATTGTGACGTTGCGTCGACCCGAATTCACTGGCGAAAGAATCGGTCCGGCAAGGGACTGCTGACAGAATGAAAGACGGTCACCGGTTTCTGTGCTCCGAGTTTGTTCGTCGTTTGAGCGAAAAGAAAGAAGAAGAAAGAGAACAAAGACAAAAAAAAAAGAGGAAAACGCTCGACGGATACAAACGCGTCTGGAGTTGGACTAATAATTAATCCCGTTCCTCGTCTGTAGTTCGAGATAAGAGGATAGAGGATGACTGTGATTCGTGGATGACTCTGCGTCGATTGTTGGAAAAAGAAATCGAGATCGAAATGATGTTGACGATAACGAAACGAAAAATATATTAAAGGCGGTGTAATGCAAGATGCGAATTAATTATTGCGGGAGTTGCGACTTTACTTTAAATTATTCAAATTTATTTATTCGAATTATTTGAGAAATATGGGAAAACGCGTATATTTATTCGAGTGCACGCTGATAATAAAAATGATAATAACAATAATAATATGACTATGCAGCAGTAGGAATAACGTAGCTTGATTAAACCTCACAGGCTTAGCGTTCGCGTTAAATAATTCTCAATATAAATATTAATGAGCATTAATATGTGAAAGATTATTATGAATTAATTGATCTAGATAGACAGATAAGCAGAAGAATTAATTTAGAATGTTGTCCCTGTGTCGGAATAATAAGGAGAATAAATTTTCCGCTTGGTTTCATTTCACCTGAAGAAAATTGTACCCAACGTGTGGCACAAGGGTTGGGGGGGGGGGGGGGGAATTTTTACCTGAATTTTTGCATTACGATAGGCAACTGTGGAATTCGTAGAATTTCACTTTCAGGTAAACAGTGTCCTTCTCTCAGGTAACTGCAATCAATTTCACTCTTTCTATTGTTTCGTCGCACGTTCGCCGCTAAATGAATAATTTTTATTGCCCCCCCCCCCCCCCCCCAATTATAAACATTTCTCAAACATGAAGTCCAATTCACCTCCAAACAATTGAAAGGCAAACATTTCTTGGTAAAGCGTCGTAGCAAAAATAATCCTGTCCAGTATACCCTCCGAACAATAGCTTCGAGATTTATCCTTTTATTGCTCCCCTTTGTACACCAATGACCGTTTATTGCAAATTCAAAAGCCGAACAAATATTTACGATTACCACGTCCCCCCCGCCATAAAGCATAACAAACTTGCGGTCAAAATAAATTTGGATCGAAATGAATGGGGCCCAGTAGGTACGGCTAATCCTCCGCGATATTCTTTGCCCGACTTTTACAATGTTCCCGAAGAAAAGAAGTCGCGTGGCACACGTGCGCCGTCAGTAAAAGACAAAAGTGTTTCGCCTCGAAGTAACGGGCAACGCGGAAATAATTTCATTATCCAACGATACAGCGTCTTATCGCATTGGTTTATCGTCGTCACGGAGGCACGTATCTGCGTAAAAATTCGTAAGGGTACTAGACTTCGATCGATACCGAATCCTCATTACCACATTTTTTCGCTGAATTATCTCCCTTAAATGTGGATCATCGATATTACGAAATCAATCTTCTACGCAAGTTAATAACGACGCTCCACGCGTATGTACGTAACGGGTCTATAATTAAAGTGTGCCCGCATTGATAAAGAACAAATGAGGCGTTATTATTTTTCCCCGGACAACAATGTTTCTTCGCGCGTTCGAAAATATTATTAACGCGCGACACGCTGCATCTCGCGGGAAGAATGAACTCGTGGTCAGTTTCATTGGAAAAATTCTCCATTGTCATTGAAAGTCCTGCGTTACCTGAAACAACAAAAAAAAATACAGCTGACAGTTATAATGGATCTACTGCGATGCTCGTAATAGAATCCGCCGTAATAAACAATGGATGTCTGGCAAAATGTACAGCCTCATTTCCAGACACGTGGTAGCAGCATGATCGTGACAGATACATCGATACGTCTGCGTTTCGCACGTGTAATCAGCGGCACGTGAAAACAATTCGTCCGGATCGTCAAATCTCGCGATAAACGCCACTCGTTTCGATCGTCTGAAATCGTAAAACTTCATCCCGAACAAATGTATTTATAACAATTAATTCTGAAATGATTAGAAAAGTCGAATTTGATTAATTATCAATATTTCTTGCGAATGCCGCTAATTTTCAATTACACTACTCTTGAATTTGTTCGAGTAAAGTTTCGCGGCTGGTACTCGTAAACAAAGCTTCCAATTTGTTCGGGCAAAATTTATTCCGCGTGAAATTTCGGTTTCACATATACCGGGTGCAAGAAATCACCCAAATTTCCACTTACCAATTCTGTTGGCTCAAGTTTCGCGAAAGTTTCGATGGCAAGTTTCGCCTTTGTAAATGCACGACAGCCGCGGTAAACTATAAAGGGGACCGTAATGGATGGCTTTGCCAACAAATTGGAATAGCTTACGAGGTGTCGGTCGTTCGAGTAGCAAACTCTCGGTTGCACGGAGCGATCATCGTCATCCCCAAAGTTTCATCCCCGCGTTGTTCGAGGGGTCGCTTCATGGCAGACTATGAAATAGAATCATTGGAAATGATATGAACGATCGGCGCAAAGTTTCGTAATCGTTTCTACGATCGTGCGTTGAACAGTGTAATTAAGTTTCATTTTGATCGGAAAGAAGGACAAAAGAGTTTATTGTCGAACGGTAAAAGGGGTACAAATTTATTGAAAGACAATGTACCGCGTTTCCCGGGACGAAGGAAAAATATGGACTAATCTTTCAGAATGAAACTTTCCCAAGTTTATTTAGTACTGGGTGTTATGTATTCAAGGAATTGCGTGGTCTAAGTGGAAATGTAGTTTAAGCTGGTCAAAGTTGATATAAAAGATTAGCATGGACCCTTCCCGAAGAATATCTTGTACCTGCATGCTCCGGAACATTCTTCTTCACGCGTCGATAATATAAGCAAAAATATCGGCGCGTTGAAGACTAGAAAACAAATATGTAAATATAATGATAATAAAAATATGGGAGAAATAAAAATCTCAGGCTTACGATTAAGATCTTCGTGTTATTCGATCCACCTTGTGAAACGAAACTGTTCCAAAGTATCTCCGCGAATCTTTGCCCCGATGTGATTCTCCCTTTTTCATTGGCCCGATGCACTTTCGCCAAGAGGGTTATTTGGCCCGAATGGAAGTTCCAGCCAAAGTTAAACCGTATTGACGACGACAGCAAGAATAAAAGCGGGACGCGGTCGTAGCAGCGTGGAAACATTGGTCAGAACCTTAACGATGGCCGATCCGTTCGGTCCACTTAACTTAATGCAACATCGCAAACAAGTTGAAGGAACTTCCTTAACTCGGTATCCGGATGGCTATCGCGAATACGTAATAGCTGTACGAACTGTCTACGAAGTTTGCGACAAAGTCGATACGATCTGTCCGCGTTGAGCTTTGTCACGATTTCGTCACGAGTGGATAACGATAAAAAGATATTCGCGGTTGATCGACCGGAGAAAGGGTGAAGAATTCGACGATGCGTGGGTTATTTCGTGGGATATCCCGGGGATCGTCGTTTATATCGACAGGGGCTACTAAAAGGATACAATTATTCCATTTATATCTGTGACGATGAAACAATTAAAAGTCCTTCGTCCTTTGAACAAATAGTGATTTCGATTGTTGCCATTATTTTCATTCATATGGCACGCGGAATATTTCATTGGAATATTCCTTCGAGCATTTAGTAATTTTAATATTGAATACTAGCCGTAAATAATTATCCATTGTTTCCAATCTTCGTCAGGTAACAGTAATAAGCCTCGATGTTACCTTGCAGTAAAATTTATTACGATATGATATTAAATTCGTATCAGGCGGCACGTGCTATTTACCTTAAAACCGTAGCAATCTTTCACGACTACCTATGGTACCTACCCATGGAAAACCCGTATACCGTCCGCGGTCAATTTTTGACCGCCATCGAGGGTCGGTGGTTCCAAGAAACTTTAATCCCCGCCTCAGGTCAGATATATCCAAAATCGGGGATCTTCCTTTATGGACGCAATGATTGGTACCCCCCCACTACCATCGGGAAACGCAAAGTAGACGGACAACAGGGGCTACCTTTACACGATAACGCTGTTGATCGGTCAGTGTCAGTCAGACGATCGTTGGTGGAGGAGCCTCGTCGACGTACGTGTTGGACTTAGGTCGCTCGATCATACGGACAGTACGGGATGTGACTCTGCTTGCGAGTTGTTCTCGATGTTAAAACAGAGGGGAAACATCGTTTATTGGTGACAGTGTGGAAAAACAGTGCGACGATAGTTTGCGTGGCAAGTGTTGATTGTTCAGGGAGGACGTCGGTTGAAGGAAATAAATTTAATTGATAGAGAAGTCAGACAGTAGTTCCTGATTGTTCAGTTACTGCAAGCTTTTCGACAGTCTGCCTAACATAATTAATTCGTTTCTAATGCACGGAATTAATCGACACTGTGCAAATCGAACAAACGGACCGTCCACTTCAGTTTCGTAAACGATTTCGACTGAAACGAACTCGGGCGAAATTTTTCTTCGCGCTATCTGCGAGTGAAACGTGCAATCGTCCGGACAGGGAATAATAAGAACGATCGGGGAGGGCGCTTCTATCTATCCCGTAAGATTCCACGTCCCTCGAAGATAACAGCCGGTCGCCGAGTCTCGGAGAAGTCTGGTGTCCTGGCCCCGGTCAGCGTCGTCGATAATTCTGTGCAGAATTCCAAAGGCAGATATGTTCGCCGACACTGACAGTCGTGCCTGACTCTACCTCTCGCGCGGATAAAGCGGACGTGAACGATCCTCTCGGCCAGATCGGATTGGATGCGACTCGGATAGATAAGAAGAAAAAAAAACAGGAACAGAGGGAAGAGCTGCGTCTGTCGATTCGACAGCGTAATATGCGAGTGAACAATTTATTAACAGCTGATGAACTCTACCGAGCTGATACAGACGCTGGAAGAGGAAGGATAATATATACTCTTGTTGACGTTCTTTGCGTTCCAGAGCATCGAGAATTTATTTCCCGTCGCGTCTCGTGGTCGAATAATTTCAATTGAACATTGGTTGCAATTGAACCGAGGAAACGCTTTGCTGAAAAATCGCGATTGATCGTTCCGTGGAATCTCGTGCTCGAGGACGCGACGAAATAACTGCCAGGGAGACGAGGGGAAAACTATCCCGGCCAGGTTGAACAGTATTATAGTTTTAAGTCGACGCGGTTCGCGCTCGTGAAAGTGATCGAGGGTTTTCGCGAAGTTGGCGAAGTTTTCGGGCAAGATGATCAATTGCTCGGTGGACGTGCAGTGCAAGAAGAAGGGATTCTCGATCAACACCAGCAATATATTTCGGAAGATCGGCAGATGGTTCCGGTGCTTTTGTAGAAAAGTGCAGACCAGTATCGAAGTGCTGAAACGTAAGCTATACGATTTTTGTGGCCGTTGAAATGAACGAAGTAATTAGTTTATTAGATTAAGTTTCGTGGTTCCTGAAGACTTTGGAATTGTCTGTATTGTTTCCCTTTCGTGGACAATCGAAGGGAGCTTTTGCCTATCTCTAAAGACAGGGGCAGCTTCCCCCACACCGAAGAATTATCATACGGATGTGATCCGATAGCGAAGTGGGATGAAATTATTATCGTTTCACCCACGTGTCCAGATAAAGTCTATTTGCAATGTCGTCTGTAGTTTCCAATCGATAAGATAACTGTCTGTACCGATATACCCGACTATTTTTTACGACGATTAAGTTAAGAAAAGTTTCGATTGAATTATTGAAATAGCAGCGTCGATTTTTGTACGTTACATACATATCCATCGACTGGTAGAACCGCAACGTTCATTCTTCATTCTAGTATATCCATTATCTGAATCCGTTGTTTCAATATTTATCCCTCTTCATCGCCGTGCAAAGTGCAAGCAGCGTTGAGAATGTCTGCCAAATATTAACGATTGTAGAAACTCTAGGTACAATGCGTAGACCATTATATTATTAATTCTCTACTCTGGGTCACTGAATACTAGCTTCCACTCACCACTGATTATTAATATCTTTCTTACGTCTATATATTTCCAATTAATCCAACCACACTTTCATTTCGTACTTTACAGCTCCACCAAGGTTGCAAGCCCTCAGGAACCGCGAAAATGGGGGCACAGGGTCCACCATAAGGTCTTATGCCCTTCAATTGGCGGCAGACAAGACGACCACCTTCTCCCAGAACATTGACAATTTTATTCAATGCACGAAAGAAGGAAAGGAGGCCAGTCCACACGTGGTGATGAGGAACATGAGGCAGTTCATGTCTGGGATGAAGAACTACCTGGTGAAGCACGGCGAAAGGGAGTTCGAGAAGGAAGTGGAGAAGGAGAGGGTGAAGTTGAAGCACAACGAGTTTCTCAATTTGGATGCAATTTTGGAAGGAGTCATGATGGGTCTGGTGGTCAGACCGCTCAGGGAACACGTTTACAAATTGTTTGTGGAGCATTACGCCACCACTGGATCGTTGCAAACACTGTCAGAAAGTATTCAACATGCTCAGGGGAAGCACATACAGGATCTCGGAGTGCGAGTGAGTATGATAGTTATATTTGTACAGATAATTGTTCTTGGTATTATTATTCGTTCAGCGGGAATTGTGGAAATATTAAATTGCAAGGGAAATTGTCGTCGGTTGCTCCTTTAAGGTAGCTGCTTTAAGAAAGTTTGGTATTATTTTATTCCGCGTAGAGGAAGCGTGATTAAATATACATAGGTACATGTAGCAGTAGTAAATAATATCATTTAAAATAGAGAAAACAAACGACGTGATAGTCGCCACAGTTGCAAAGTTATCATTATTCATTTCAATATTCAGCAGCACGTTCTTTTTTGCTTAAAAATAATACCTGCAATACTACACGAATTAGCAATTAACCCATTCGAGATCGGCAACGTAATCCTAACACGGACACGATATAATAATATTTCATTGTCGCCTGATATATGACAAATGATTAAGCACTTTAAATAATAATTGCGGGAAAGTCGATAAAGTTACAACAAAAAGATAATTACAGATAATTTGTTTAGCGAAATTATATACAATGACCAGAGGACTTAAATGAAAGCTAGAAGTATAGGCTACCATCTCCAATAGGCGTGAACATTATTGCATATGCAGTTCATTTGTTATAAACAATTATACAATTGAAATTGTTATTACGGCCAAATGCATATTGTTACAGCAGCACGGTATTTTTTTATCGTGTAGCTTATTCGTTTCCCTTTCATTTGACACCCCATTTATTAAAAAACAACCCCCGGGAGGCGAGATAACAATTTTTTTAAATTTTGTCGGTAACGATATGTCGATAACGGGTCATGTGGCGCCATCTCGCGTTTGCGGCCTTTTTCGCGTTTTGGCGCACCGCCAAAACCGAAATCCTGGATTACATCGTTAATTTAAACAATTGCGTTTTTCTCGGCTTCTAGTGTGTCGATTTCAACCGGGCTTGTCTTAAATTAAAGCTACGGACCTTATCTATCTCCTCCAACAGTTGCAACAATATAGCATTTGTAGTTTAATAGTTATTAACAATTGAAAAATCGGCAAAAATGCACTCCGGGTCACTGCAATTATCTCAGCTTCTGGAGGCGCTACATTAATGATCGGGTGCTTAAAATAAACGTAAAGGATGCTGCTACACGACAATGTACGATTTATAAGTGCTGCATACGCGGTTCAGCTTTTATAAACAATTCACATCTTCGTTTGAGAATTCCACCGCAACTACACACGAAGGCCGTTCCAGAAGTGAAACAGATTGTTCGTTGAACAAAGAGCTTCACTTTGAGAGGTCGTTGATTAAAATCGGCCCAGCAGAAGCCGAGATAATTGAATTTGTTTAAATAAATTATAAACAAATGCGATTACTGCCTCTTCCTGGCGAGCTACATTAATGGCCAGAGGACATAAATTAAAGCCAGTGGCATAGGCTACCATCTCCAATAGGTGTGAACATTATTGCATATGCAGTTCATTTGTTATAAACAATTAAACAATTGAAATTGTTATTACGGCCAAATGCATATAGTTACACGAACCGGATATTTTTTATCGTGTAGCTGACTCGTTCCCCTTTCATTTGATACCCTATTTATTTAAAAACAACCTCCAGGAGCCCAGATAAGAATTTTTTTAAATTTTGTCGGTAACGATATGTCGATAACGGGTCATGTGGCGCCATCTCGCGTTTGCGGCCTTTTTCGCGTTTTCGCGCACCGCCAAAACCGAAATCCTGGATTACATCGTTAATTTAAACAATTGCGTTTTTCTCGGCTTCTAGTGCGTCGATTTCAACCGGGCTTGTCTTCAATTAAAGCTACGGACCTTATCTATCACCTCCAACAGTTGCAACAATATAGCATTTGTAGTTTAATAGTTATTAACAATTGAAAAATCGGCAAAAATGCACTCCGGGTCACTGCAATTATCTCAGCTTCTGGAGGCGCTACATTAATGATCGGGTGCTTAAAATAAACGTAAAGGATGCTGCTACACGACAATGTACGATTTATAAGTGCTGCATACGCGGTTCAGCTTTTATAAACAATTCACATCTTCGTTTGAGAATTCCACCGCAACTACACACGAAGGCCGTTCCAGAAGTGAAACAGATTGTTCGTTGAACAAAGAGCTTCACTTTGAGAGGTCGTTGATTAAAATCGGCCCAGCAGAAGCCGAGATAATTGAATTTGTTTAAATAAATTATAAACAAATGCGATTACTGCCTCTTCCTGGCGAGCTACATTAATGGCCAGAGGACATAAATTAAAGCCAGTGGCATAGGCTACCATCTCCAATAGGTGTGAACATTATTGCATATGCAGTTCATTTGTTATAAACAATTAAACAATTGAAATTGTTATTACGGCCAAATGCATATAGTTACACGAACCGGATATTTTTTATCGTGTAGCTGACTCGTTCCCCTTTCATTTGATACCCTATTTATTTAAAAACAACCTCCAGGAGCCCAGATAAGAATTTTTTTAAATTTTGTCGGTAACGATATGTCGATAACGGGTCATGTGGCGCCATCTCGCGTTTGCGGCCTTTTTCGCGTTTTCGCGCACCGCCAAAACCGAAATCCTGGATTACATCGTTAATTTAAACAATTGCGTTTTTCTCGGCTTCTAGTGCGTCGATTTCAACCGGGCTTGTCTTCAATTAAAGCTACGGACCTTATCTATCACCTCCAACAGTTGCAACAATATAGCATTTGTAGTTTAATAGTTATTAACAATTGAAAAATCGGCAAAAATGCACTCCGGGTCACTGCAATTATCTCAGCTTCTGGAGGCGCTACATTAATGATCGGGTGCTTAAAATAAACGTAAAGGATGCTGCTACACGACAATGTACGATTTATAAGTGCTGCATACGCGGTTCAGCTTTTATAAACAATTCACATCTTCGTTTGAGAATTCCACCGCAACTACACACGAAGGCCGTTCCAGAAGTGAAACAGATTGTTCGTTGAACAAAGAGCTTCACTTTGAGAGGTCGTTGATTAAAATCGGCCCAGCAGAAGCCGAGATAATTGAATTTGTTTAAATAAATTATAAACAAATGCGATTACTGCCTCTTCCTGGCGAGCTACATTAATGGCCAGAGGACATAAATTAAAGCCAGTGGCATAGGCTACCATCTCCAATAGGTGTGAACATTATTGCATATGCAGTTCATTTGTTATAAACAATTAAACAATTGAAATTGTTATTACGGCCAAATGCATATAGTTACACGAACCGGATATTTTTTATCGTGTAGCTGACTCGTTCCCCTTTCATTTGATACCCTATTTATTTAAAAACAACCTCCAGGAGCCCAGATAAGAATTTTTTTAAATTTTGTCGGTAACGATATGTCGATAACGGGTCATGTGGCGCCATCTCGCGTTTGCGGCCTTTTTCGCGTTTTCGCGCACCGCCAAAACCGAAATCCTGGATTACATCGTTAATTTAAACAATTGCGTTTTTCTCGGCTTCTAGTGTGTCGATTTCAACCGGGCTTGTCTTAAATTAAAGCTACGGACCTTATCTATCACCTCCAACAGTTGCAACAATATAGCATTTGTAGTTTAATAGTTATTAACAATTGAAAAATCGGCAAAAATGCACTCCGGGTCACTGCAATTATCTCAGTTTCTGGAGGCGCTACATTAATGATCGGGTGCTTAAAATAAACGTAAAGGATGCTGCTACACGACAATATACGATTTATAACTGCTGCATACGCGGTTGAGTTTTTATAAACAATTCACATCTTCGTTTGAGAATTCCACCGCAACTACACACGAAGGCCGTTCCAGAAGTGAAACAGATTGTTCGTTGAACAAAGAGCTTCACTTTGAGAGGTCGTTGATTAAAATCGGCCCGGCAGAAGCCGAGATAATTGAATTTGTTTAAATAAATTATAAACAAATGCGATTACTGCCTCTTCCTGGCGAGCTACATTAATGGCCAGAGGACATAAATTAAAGCCAGTGGCATAGGCTACCATCTCCAATAGGTGTGAACATTATTGCATATGCAGTTCATTTGTTATAAACAATTAAACAATTGAAATTGTTATTACGGCCAAATGCATATAGTTACACGAACCGGATATTTTTTATCGTGTAGCTGACTCGTTCCCCTTTCATTTGATACCCTATTTATTTAAAAACAACCTCCAGGAGCCCAGATAAGAATTTTTTTAAATTTTGTCGGTAACGATATGTCGATAACGGGTCATGTGGCGCCATCTCGCGTTTGCGGCCTTTTTCGCGTTTTCGCGCACCGCCAAAACCGAAATCCTGGATTACATCGTTAATTTAAACAATTGCGTTTTTCTCGGCTTCTAGTGCGTCGATTTCAACCGGGCTTGTCTTCAATTAAAGCTACGGACCTTATCTATCACCTCCAACAGTTGCAACAATATAGCATTTGTAGTTTAATAGTTATTAACAATTGAAAAATCGGCAAAAATGCACTCCGGGTCACTGCAATTATCTCAGCTTCTGGAGGCGCTACATTAATGATCGGGTGCTTAAAATAAACGTAAAGGATGCTGCTACACGACAATGTACGATTTATAAGTGCTGCATACGCGGTTCAGCTTTTATAAACAATTCACATCTTCGTTTGAGAATTCCACCGCAACTACACACGAAGGCCGTTCCAGAAGTGAAACAGATTGTTCGTTGAACAAAGAGCTTCACTTTGAGAGGTCGTTGATTAAAATCGGCCCAGCAGAAGCCGAGATAATTGAATTTGTTTAAATAAATTATAAACAAATGCGATTACTGCCTCTTCCTGGCGAGCTACATTAATGGCCAGAGGACATAAATTAAAGCCAGTGGCATAGGCTACCATCTCCAATAGGTGTGAACATTATTGCATATGCAGTTCATTTGTTATAAACAATTAAACAATTGAAATTGTTATTACGGCCAAATGCATATAGTTACACGAACCGGATATTTTTTATCGTGTAGCTGACTCGTTCCCCTTTCATTTGATACCCTATTTATTTAAAAACAACCTCCAGGAGCCCAGATAAGAATTTTTTTAAATTTTGTCGGTAACGATATGTCGATAACGGGTCATGTGGCGCCATCTCGCGTTTGCGGCCTTTTTCGCGTTTTCGCGCACCGCCAAAACCGAAATCCTGGATTACATCGTTAATTTAAACAATTGCGTTTTTCTCGGCTTCTAGTGCGTCGATTTCAACCGGGCTTGTCTTCAATTAAAGCTACGGACCTTATCTATCACCTCCAACAGTTGCAACAATATAGCATTTGTAGTTTAATAGTTATTAACAATTGAAAAATCGGCAAAAATGCACTCCGGGTCACTGCAATTATCTCAGCTTCTGGAGGCGCTACATTAATGATCGGGTGCTTAAAATAAACGTAAAGGATGCTGCTACACGACAATGTACGATTTATAAGTGCTGCATACGCGGTTCAGCTTTTATAAACAATTCACATCTTCGTTTGAGAATTCCACCGCAACTACACACGAAGGCCGTTCCAGAAGTGAAACAGATTGTTCGTTGAACAAAGAGCTTCACTTTGAGAGGTCGTTGATTAAAATCGGCCCAGCAGAAGCCGAGATAATTGAATTTGTTTAAATAAATTATAAACAAATGCGATTACTGCCTCTTCCTGGCGAGCTACATTAATGGCCAGAGGACATAAATTAAAGCCAGTGGCATAGGCTACCATCTCCAATAGGTGTGAACATTATTGCATATGCAGTTCATTTGTTATAAACAATTAAACAATTGAAATTGTTATTACGGCCAAATGCATATAGTTACACGAATCGGATATTTTTTATCGTGTAGCTGACTCGTTCCCCTTTCATTTGATACCCTATTTATTTAAAAACAACCTCCAGGAGCCCAGATAAGAATTTTTTTAAATTTTGTCGGTAACGATATGTCGATAACGGGTCATGTGGCGCCATCTCGCGTTTGCGGCCTTTTTCGCGTTTTCGCGCACCGCCAAAACCGAAATCCTGGATTACATCGTTAATTTAAACAATTGCGTTTTTCTCGGCTTCTAGTGCGTCGATTTCAACCGGGCTTGTCTTCAATTAAAGCTACGGACCTTATCTATCACCTCCAACAGTTGCAACAATATAGCATTTGTAGTTTAATAGTTATTAACAATTGAAAAATCGGCAAAAATGCACTCCGGGTCACTGCAATTATCTCAGCTTCTGGAGGCGCTACATTAATGATCGGGTGCTTAAAATAAACGTAAAGGATGCTGCTACACGACAATGTACGATTTATAAGTGCTGCATACGCGGTTCAGCTTTTATAAACAATTCACATCTTCGTTTGAGAATTCCACCGCAACTACACACGAAGGCCGTTCCAGAAGTGAAACAGATTGTTCGTTGAACAAAGAGCTTCACTTTGAGAGGTCGTTGATTAAAATCGGCCCAGCAGAAGCCGAGATAATTGAATTTGTTTAAATAAATTATAAACAAATGCGATTACTGCCTCTTCCTGGCGAGCTACATTAATGGCCAGAGGACATAAATTAAAGCCAGTGGCATAGGCTACCATCTCCAATAGGTGTGAACATTATTGCATATGCAGTTCATTTGTTATAAACAATTAAACAATTGAAATTGTTATTACGGCCAAATGCATATAGTTACACGAACCGGATATTTTTTATCGTGTAGCTGACTCGTTCCCCTTTCATTTGATACCCTATTTATTTAAAAACAACCTCCAGGAGCCCAGATAAGAATTTTTTTAAATTTTGTCGGTAACGATATGTCGATAACGGGTCATGTGGCGCCATCTCGCGTTTGCGGCCTTTTTCGCGTTTTCGCGCACCGCCAAAACCGAAATCCTGGATTACATCGTTAATTTAAACAATTGCGTTTTTCTCGGCTTCTAGTGCGTCGATTTCAACCGGGCTTGTCTTCAATTAAAGCTACGGA
Organism: Nomada lathburiana; assembly: GCA_963667235.1. NCBI lineage: Eukaryota > Metazoa > Arthropoda > Insecta > Hymenoptera > Apidae > Nomada > Nomada lathburiana. Next base: position 8,423,199 of record OY763909.1, read on the forward strand.
CCTTATCTATCACCTCCAACAGTTGCAACAATATAGCATTTGTAGTTTAATAGTTATTAACAATTGAAAAATCGGCAAAAATGCACTCCGGGTCACTGCAATTATCTCAGCTTCTGGAGGCGCTACATTAATGATCGGGTGCTTAAAATAAACGTAAAGGATGCTGCTACACGACAATGTACGATTTATAACTGCTGCATACGCGGTTCAGTTTTTATAAACAATTCACATCTTCGTTTGAGAATTCCACCGCAACTACACAAGAGGGCCGTTCCAGAAGTGATACAGATTGTTCCTTGAGCAAAGAGCTTCACTTTGAGAGGTCGTTGATTAAAATCGGCCCAGCAGAAGCCGAGATAATTGAATTTGTTTAAATAAATTATAAACAAATGCGATTACTGCCTCTTCCTGGCGAGCTACATTAATGGCCAGAGGACATAAATTAAAGCCAGTGGCATAGGCTACCATCTCCAATAGGTGTGAACATTATTGCATCTGCAGTTCATTTGTTATAAACAATTAAACAATTGAAATTGTTATTACGGCCAAATGCATATAGTTACACGAACAGGATATTTTTTATCGTGTTGCTTCTCCCTTTCCCTTTCTTCTGAGAGGTTGTTGATTAATATCGGCCCAGCAGAAGCTGAGATAATTGAATTTGTTTAAATCAATTATAAACAAATGCGATTACTGCCACTTCCTGGCGACCTACATTAATGGCCAGATGACATAAATTAAAGCCAGTGGCATAGGCTACCATCTCCAATAGGTGTGAACATTATTTCATGTGCTGTTCATTTGTTATAAACAGTTAAACAATTAAAATTGTTATTACGGCCATCTACCTACAGTTACAGCATCGGAGCATTTTTTCTCGTGTAGCAGCATCCTTTGCGTTTATTTTAAGCACCCGATCATTAATATAGCGTCTCCAGAAGCCGAGATAATTGCAGTGACCCGGAGTGCATTTTTGCCTATTTTTCAATTGTTAATAACTATTAAACTACAAATGCTATATTGTTGCAACTATTGGAGGAGAGAGCTATGGTCCGTAGCTTTAATTTAAGACAAGCCGCGTTGAAATCGACGCACTAGAAGCCGAGAAAAAAGCAATTGTTTAAATTAACGATGTAATCCAGGAATTCGGTTTTGGCGGTGAGGAAAACTGCGAAAAAGGCCGCAAACGCGAGATGGCGCCACATGTCCCGTTATCGACATATCGTTACCGAAAAAATTAAAAAAAATTCTTATCTGCGCTCCTGGAGGTTGTTTTTAAATAAATAGGGTACCAAATGAAAGGGGAACGAGTCAGCTACACGATAAAAAATATCCCGTTCGTGTAGCTATATGCATTTCGCCGTAATAACAATTTCAATTGTTTAATTGTTTATAACAAATGAACTGCACATGCAATAATGTTTACACCTATTGGAGATGGTAGCCTATGCCACGGGCTTTAATTTATGTCCTCTGGCCATTATTGTAGCTCGCCAGGAAGAGGCAATAATCGAATTTGTTTATAATTTATTTAAACAAATTCAATTATCTCGGCTTCTGCTGGGCCGATTTTAATCAACGACCTCTCAAATTGAAGCTCTTTGTTCAACGAACAATCTGTTTCACTTCTGGAACGGCCTTCGTGTGTAGTTGCGGTGGAATTCTCAAACGAAGATGTGAATTGTTTATAAAAACTGAACCGCGTATGCAGCACTTATAAATCGTATATTGTCGTGTAGCAGCATCCTTTACGTTTATTTTAAGTACCCGATCATTAATGTAGCGTCTCCAGAAGCCGAGATAATTGCAGTGACCCGGAGTGCGTTTTTGCCGATTTTTCCTTTGTTTATAACTTTTAAACCACGAATGCCATATTGTTGCAACTGTTGGAGGTGAGAGCTATGGTCCGTAGCTTTAATTTAAGAGAAGCCGCGTTGAAATCGACGCACTAGAAGCCGAGAAAAACACAATTGTTTAAATTAACGATATAATCCAGGAATTCGGTTTTGGCGGTGAGGAAAACTGCGAAAAAGGCCGCAAACGCGAGATGGCGCCACATATCTGATTATCGACTGTCTGTGGAGCACTTGTGCCTGCTTATCATTTCATGTCACACACAATGTTACCGATAATATTTTTAAAAATTGTTATCTCGGCTTCTGGGGGTTGTTTTGTAATAAATAGGGTTCTAAATGAAAGGGGAAGGAATAAGCTACTCACCTGTAATTAGCTCGTTACTGTAACTTTATCCAGTTTCACGTAATTATTATTTAAATCTTTTAATCATTTATAACAAAACAACCGCGCGTGGAATATTGTTAACACCTTATTAGCGATTGTAGCTTAGACCTCTATCTTTAATTTAAGCACTCGATCATTCTTATAACTTGCCGGGTAGTCGAGATAATGCCATTTATTTATAGCATGATAATAACAATGCATGAATGGTATATTCTTAGGTTTCAGGCATAGGTATAGACATCAAATTATAACTTCTCAAAATAGACCGCTTCGTAAAACAATCTTATTTGCGGACAACGGGTTGTTTTCCTAAATATTCTTACTTGAAGCGAGGATATATATTTTTTGCTCTTTTTCTAGACCCTCTAAATATTTTTTGATTTGCAGCCAAAGATCATACCTCCAACGGAAACAAGCCTCGAAAGAATCCTCAAGTACATCGGCCGTCTACAAAAGGCTGACTCACCCCTGGACAAATTGGAGAATCTCCTAGCCGCTATTTCTGCCATCTTCAACTCCGTAAGAATCTTCACAATTTCTGACAAATTATTTTATTCCTTTCCACGGCGATTTTGATTAATCAACCTTATCATTATTAATTCAGGTAAAGCACGCAAATTCTGGCAGACACGTCACACTAGGAGCCGACGATCTTTTACCTCTTCTGGTTTGGGTGTTGGTTCGCGGCAAAGTTGTGGATGCTGAAGTGGAGGCGGAGTATATGTGGGGTCTGCTTCATCCCTCTCTTCTCACAGGCGAAGGGGGATACTATCTGACGACCTTGTCCAGCGCAGTTCACGTTTTGAAAACGTTCAAGTCCAGCCAGGGAACGATGTCCACGTTAAACGTAAGTGATCTCGCTGGCGATGGCCTCTGAAGCATTGTTAATAAATTTTTTTTTTAAGTTTTCTCATTAGTGGCTCAGTATCATTTATTTCTTCGTGGAAAATACTTGAAATAATAATTTATTAATTAGCTAATTGATAAGCCTTATTATTTAATCGTGAATGATTTTTTTTTTAGGGCTGTGGAACGCCAGACTGTTCATCCGTACTACGAATCTTAGTACCAGATGAACTGCACGGATCGCTGAACACCAGGACGCTGCCTGTACGACCAAACATGAACACCAGGGAAATCTGTCGCATCCTTGCGCATAAGATAAGGTGTACCAATCCTCAGGACTATGGTCTATTCAAGTTGGTCCAAGGAGAAGGTAAGAAATCGAATTTACAAACTAATTATTGTTGATTTTACCGATACACTTAGATTCGTCTGGCTTAAAATATTTCCCATTACCCTCAAGTTGTTTTCATTAAACATCTGCGTCCAGTGTTTCTTGAAATATCGTATTGCCAATCCCAATATCGTCAGAGTCTTATAAAAATTGTTAGGACACGCCTAATTAAAATAATCTGATCCAGTTGGCTGCGTGTGCAGAAGAAGTCATTTGGATTTACTAAAGACGAACGAATATTCTTAGGATTTATCCTACGTAAAAAATATGCCGGCCAGTCAGGCGTCCTTTGGCCTGTAGCTACTTAAAGCAACAAGCAGAATAAGGCAGTCTGCGTCTAACTAATCGGACGCCTATTTACATATATAGCTGGTCCAGCGAATTGTCTTCGCAGAAAAATTTAGAAACCCGACACGCAGATTAAGAAAATTAATAGATAAAGAACATCATTGATTAGAAGAAAAGAAATCCGTATATTTAGTTTTAATCGCCTGGGCAACTGCGCCTGCGGAGAAATTTTAACGAAGATTGAATTTTAGAGAAACATTTTCATTAACAACTGACGAAGAAAGAAGGCAATAATTTAAATTAGACAACTTGGAAAGTGAAAGAATGGAGACCAAACTGTAGAAGAGATCTTCGATGAAATATACAGCTGCTAGTACAGAACATCGAAGACGAACATCGTATTTGTACAAAATAATCATGAAGTGTAATTTGTTTACTGTTACAGAAACTTTACTTGGCGACCACGAATGCCCGCAAGAGCTCTCACACTGCCTTTTCGCTTACAAACGAATCGACGCGAAGATAGCCTGGCCGAAAACCAGTTCTTAATAAACCTCCTGACCAATGGGGCTTAAATAGGATTAAAAAAACAAACATTGTCCGGCTCGAGGCGACGAGACGAACGTATTTGAACCACCTATCCACCGTTTTACCGTTAGGATCATTATTCGTATCATGATTTCTTTTTTAATCGTCACGACCCTGCGCACTTTTACAGATAGGTTCGAGCAAAAGAGACAGATCCTCCGATCGCGAGGACAACAAAAAACGAAACCTTAGTTAAACCTAGAGTTAAGACGAACACTGCCAGATATAGACAGCTCTTCAATTATCAATCGAACGCGATATAAAGATATTCCAATAAGAGCAACCAAAGTTTTATTTAAATAGAAACAAAAGGAAAAGCACGTTTACTATAAATGTATCGTGATCACATTAGATCTATTTATATACCTTTGTCGCCACAATAATTGGTCGCTTTCGCATCAAATTCTTGCCACTTGTTTTCCCCTTTCTTTGTTCATCAATGACAAACGACCCCTTTAGCTACGCTGTGCCCAAAGATATTCTGTCATTCCTTTCTTTCGCTTGAAACTATAAATAGTTACCGAGGGTAACTACCGTGCAAGGAAGAGATAACAAATCTTTAATCGAGCGCGGCTAATGGGGCCAGCTGAAAACAAATCCAGCAGAATACGATCTGCATTCGGACGATTAGCATTCAGTCGGATTTAATTTGCCTTCGAGCAGGTGCTAGGAGCGTCGAATCGGCTTCTCGGACAAAATTACGCCGTGCAGAACGTTCATCATCCGCGATCGTGTTTGCGCAAAACCGAGATGAAAGATCGTGTATCACTCAGTATTCGATATTTGCCGATGCTCTACGATACCCTACGATACTCTACGATACTCTAAGATACTCTACGATAATGAAGCCACTGATGAAACAATTGAGAGAGACAAAAATGTAGCACCTTAAACTGCAAGAGGTTTAAAGCATCGCACAGTTGTAATCCGTATGCCACGCAATACCTTGCATGGATGTTCGTTTACCCTGACCGTGTATATAATGATACAGGGTACATTTCGCGGAAGCGAAAAGAGTGATTACACCGCGATGGACGGTGCAAGTGGTGGCCGATTAATACAATAAATGGTACGAATAGAGTATCGAATTTTTCGCGAGACAGCCAAGTCACGCTTGCACAGCTTTCTTGTACTTCGGATGTGAATACCATTTCATTGAGACACGGGTATTCTGCCAGTTGCCGGAAATGAACTTGATGTATTATTGACTCTCCGTGCCTGTTGCTCGACTTCTTTCGGATATCTCCGATGGCGAGATAATCGGCGCTGGTATAAACGATTTTGCGTTCGTTGCGTTTTATGTCCGCTTTTCTTTTTCGTTTTGCCAGGTGTGCCAGACACTTGGACGAATTGTTTAACGCGCCTGGCAAAATCGAATCGTGGTGTCCACGACGGAAATATCAGCACATCGGAAGAGGAATGTATTGCTTCCGTGAATTTGATCGGCTGGTGAATTGATATTTCTTCGGCCAACTACTTGTATTCGGAATTATTTGAATATACCTCGTGTTTTAAAGAGCACTTTAATCCCGAATTGAAACTATTCATATCTGAAAGTGGAATCAGCGACGAACGTATGGACTTTTGTTTAGGGGTGGTTCAAGCCTAAGGTATAATCGAGTAAAAAATAAAAAAAAGGAACAACAACAACAACACGTAGGGGAGTCTCCTCTTGATACAAATTTAATATTAGAGTTAGGAGCACGAAAGGCTAGTTTAGACTCTATTTTAAGTACATTCTTCGACGAAGACGTTGGCGGATTACAAGCAATCTGTACTTTTTAAGCGTACGTCGCATATTTATTGGGAAGTTGTATACAATATTTTAATATATCGTAAATCGTCGGACGTCTTTCTTATCGCGTGTGTCGCTTCTTCTTTTCTTCGAAGAAAAAAGATTAAAAAAAAGAAATACAATAAATCTGCCAGGCTGATTTGCTCACCTTAAATATTATTATACAAAAAGGCTGTGGAACTAAATAATCTCTCTCCAGAAACGAATTAAATAATAAACGAGCGAATGATGCTCGACCATGTTTGTTTTCATGGGGTGTTCGTGCGTGTAGGAGTTTGTGGTTTGGGATAAAGGGGTGGGATATGGGGTTTACGATTAATGTCGTGGAGCGTGAATATTATACTACTGAGAAACTCTCGTACAAATCAGCCTTGCGATTCTTATTATTGTCCGGACAAGAAACGAAGAAGTGAAGTAAAAGTAACGATATGTGTAGCCCCTCGATGAATACGTGTAACGATAATAATTATTAGCGATTCATAAATGTACATTTCTCGTTTGTATGTCGTACCTAATTTATTACGAAGCGAATTTTTTTTACTACCTTGTAATATCGTGATTAATATCTTCCTCTTTTAAACTGCATTTAAACGTGCTTTCGATTCATCCACAACAACCCCTCGAATCTAATTGATTTACGTTTTAATTGTAACGTTAATGCTTCTAATATGCTAGTCAAGCTGATGGAAATCGGAAGTTTATAAAAAAAAAAGAGGATACCGTAGTTTTTCTCTTTTTTCTCTCTATCTTTCTCTCTCTCTCTATCAATCTCATTCTATGTCTGTCCCTTTTGTAAGTGTAACGTTTCACGTGATAACTCTTTCCTTTTTTTTTAATTTTTATTTTGTTTAAAAGATATATCATTGATTACCTACCCTCGCCCTTTATTACGATTATTAATTATCATTACTATTGTAACGTGTAACACTATGCTCAATAAAAACTTTTCTATAATTCGAAGTGGATGGAACAGTGCTAATGTGGCCCGTGAATACAATTATTTAAACAAATTTCGTACTCTGCGAAACCGACGTCTTATATATATATATTTTTTAACTTATATCTCTTTCATTCGTTTTGCTCACGTACGGTTTGCAGTGCACGCGATAAGTATGCACCGTACCGTTTAGCGTGCACCGCACCGTGTAATTATGGAGCGACGAGGCAGTCTACTCCACCAGGAAAAGATTATTGCACGGTTAACAATAGCCGGATAACAATTGGACGATACGATGTGTGTCAAATTTGCATTTCGTATCTTTTTTTGGCATTATAAGTGCGCGCATTTGTCCCGTCTGGCAATCAAGACAACGGTCCAGATGATATCGACGAACAGACTGCCGTGTATTTATAGCTGTTTTTTGTAATATTATAAATAACCGGTCAGTCTCATATCGGCTTATGGTGTTTGCCGGGCTCTACGATGTGGCGTCTACGTGTGAAAATCGAAACACGGATCACTACGAAAGTAAGAATACGTTCGGAATGAAAGGAATGGTAAGGAGATAATGGTGCGCACCGCTGAATGTTGGTAAGGGGCGAAGCTTAAAATGCTACGATTACGGCAAAAGAAGGAAAATTAAAAAGAAAAAGGATCGGTTTCTTTTTTTTTTTTTTTAGCAACGAAAATTTAATAAAAATCAAAAGTGCGGATACAGTAGTGGTCACTTAATAGTAAATGTCTTTGTTAATCTTTTGTTTTTCTACGATAATCCATTTTCTTTGTTCTCAATCGTCTTCACACGAAGGAGGCAGATGAACAAGGATTACAAGTGGAAATATTTATTATAAATCAAAACTTACATATTATTAAAATAACAGTACTTGCGCCTGAGAGCTACAATACCTTAAAAAGTTGGCTTGCTACAGAACAAAGCGATTGCCTTCGACGATGAGTGCATACTAAATCTTACAGTAATACTGTATCGCATCTATTCTTCAACTATAAAATAGATCACCGATAAAGAGCGCCCCTTAACATCTGTGACCCGCTTTAAAGTTCCTTCAAATTGAGGAAACTGCGAATAAAGAATTAAAAAAAAGATCCCTCCCGTGGTACAAGAAAAAAAATACTAATATATTTAGTAAACCATAAGAGTGCACGATAAAGCAGTGACTGAAAATCGTACGATTTGAACGTTTCGTCCAAATATTTGATACGGTAAGAATTAACTAATTGAAACGAAGATACCCCAGTATACGTCACGTATAAGTATCTTTATCTCCTTCAACTAAAGTAATACACGGTGCAGGTTTACAGGATAAAGCAATCTTAGTTTACGTACACGCTTAAAAAAGAAAAGTATTAAAATCTAGCTGCTGGATCGTGATGAAAATGATTTCTTAAATAATACTACGTTTGCGTGGTGCGAACTAGAATACGAAGAAGCGAAACGATTGAGGGAAGTAAGCCCAATGCAGAATTAAAAATTACGAAAATTCTAGGCCTTCAAGCTCTCAGGCGCAGAATATGCTTATAATATCAATAAATGCTTGCCTTTTTTTCGGGATAATGAGAGCACGCATGATAAATCAAATGAAAAACATGTATAGCACGGAACAATGGAGAAAATAATCGATGACAAAGAAGTGTATGATTGTTTAAGAACAGGTAATAAAGAATCGCCAATATGGACGCAAAGACCAAACACTAAGGCTGTACACTTAGTTTCGATTAAAAAAAAAAAATTCGGTAAAATAAAGTAAAATATGAAAGCCTGCCTCGCGAACCGGAAATTGCACGAAAACGAACCGTCATCGTCGCTACGACTCCAAATGATTTTTATACACCGAGGGTGTAGTTTCGATTCTTTTGAACTAGGCCAGTCCAAATGGAACTCGCGTTAGATCCGTTTTTCTTCTGTCGATCCACGAATTACTGTCTTAACTCTTTCTTAATTAAAAGCGCTGTTAAAGAAGCTGGTAATCATTTTATACGAATCGTTTCAGATCCTTCTACATGGTTTTGAATTGTTTCACAATTTCTTTTTTACAACATACTCCGATGCAACGAGCGTGTAATAATTGTAATAATGATAATATAGTATAGTAGTTAATAGTTCGTTGTCATCGAGCACTGATCAAATTGTTCCACAGTGGCGTTACACTCGCCGCTTTCTCTTATAATACTGACTTCTGAACGCAGTTATAATTTCCTTTCACAGGTAAACATCGAGAAGAAGTATTTCTTTACACTTTCTGATGAACCGATGCAGCGCAAGTTAATGATTAAAATGTGCAGGTTTCGCGATGAAAGAGTTAAATGACATTACACGAAATATAATTAAACTAATAAAAAAAACCGAGACAATGAAATGTCTTTAATTGTAACGAAGCAGATGCGTACGCAAGGACTCGACTAGTTCAAACGATCGTCATTCCACGTCGTCGTAGTTTTTTGCTCGACGATTAAAACACGATTTCTCAGACTCGGTTTTAATTCACAGCCGGTTACAATAATATGATCCTTGGCTTGAAAAAGCGTTTCACGATATTTTTCACCTCCGCGCGCTTCGATTAAAAAGTCACATGGAAATTTCTTCTACCCTTCCACCCGCTCGAAATAATTTAAAAACAGCCGCCTTCTTATTAATAAACAACACATCATTATCAGGCGTGATCGCCCCGTACAATTGTGTTATCGTCGTCGTTCGACGCGGATCGAACATTATACAAAATAAATTAAATAGTTTGCAAATACATAAAGTGTATAATATAAGTACTTAATTGTACCGATTATTAAATAGGACAGAGAAATCAACGACTCTCCTGGCAGATTGGCTCTTTCCGCTGCTACTGGTTACTCTTTCAAATCTTTCGCGTGTTTTTATCGAATTCGAAAAATCGAAACGAAAGGGGGGCAAGAAGAAATCATGATTTGCCTCCCTTCCGGCTCGCGTTACACTCTTTTTCTGTTTCCCCTTTACATGACAATGAATATACTCGCGTTATTCTAACGTGCACGTGGTGTGTATGTGCCTGTGTGTAAGAATAGTACATTTAACGATGCTAAGCGACATACAAACGTTATCCCCCTATATATTTAAATGTAAATCATTTCCCTTCGATTCTTCTGAACGTGACGATTACGAGAGAAAGCAATCAGAGGAGCTCATGGAATGATTATACGCTGTCGCATTCCCTCTGAACAATGAGTCTTCAATGATCAACGAAAGGGATATGTGTACACCTGTATATATATATATACGAACCGATTCGATGCAAGTATGAACGCACGATGTCCGAGAGAAAAAAACTGTTCGTCGCTCTCTCTATTTTTTTCTGTACAATATGCGAGGAAAAAAATTGAATACATCGCGGTTTTCCTTTTTCTCCCCTTCTTGTTAGGTCAGTTATATTATAACTTGCAGCAGTGGATTTCTCTCTCTTATCTCTCTTTTACATTAAATATAGAATAGGAAAACGCAAAGATGTATATCTGGTTTTCTAATGTTTGATTTGATTTGGATGCACGTCCGAAGCAGAATAGACCAATACGCCTTGCAAAAATCGTTCGTTCGTTTCGTATTTTACACAGCAACGAAGGAAAGTAAAGTAAAATAAAACGAAACAACGGTCAGTCGCCAGCACGAAGTCGTAATCGTTCCTTTGTCGAGCACAAGCAACGTAGGAGAGTACTGTTCGTTCATTTTAAGGTGCGTCCGATCGATCGAGAAAAAGCAGCTGGAATGTGCTGTTACACGTTTAAACGGTCCAGATAGAACGGACGTCAGCCAATGTTTGCAATTAAACAATTGCAGAGCCCCTTATTTTTCATCCTGGCGCTATCGCCTCCGCGTATAGCTCTCTTACATAGTATCCGTTATTGCACACGAATTTAATACTTCCTGTCCTGAAACAGAAGAGGATAAAGGTTTTTCTAGTGAGGCCAATTTTCAAATGTCTCTCAAATGTACTAAGGACCTCGCGCCCTCGACGTAAATTCATTCATTTTATCGACAGACGAACTCTACAAGAAAAGAAGATCCTCAATATTAATTCCATGGAATTCTTTGGAACGTTGACTTAATTGCAGTATCCGTCGAGGACACGAGATCTCCAAGTGTTACAGAAGCTGTGAAAACAAAAGAAATATGATATTAATCCGTGTGTGTACCATGGCAAGCATAAACTCCGGAAATATATATGTATAACGTAACATTTGCAATAATTAATTACTGCTCGTTAAAAAGAATAAAGAGGGGCGGGGGGTGGTTCCGGGTATATATACACAAGCTGAAATATTACAACGTCCCATGCTATCTACGTTTCTTTACATCCAATGGAGCAGTAATTAATCGTCTACGAGTAGTGATAACTTTCGCCATTGACGGTTTACAGACAAAAGTACGGAGTACAATTTATTGCTAGCAATACGATCTTGCGGTAACGATGACGGGTGGTACGTGTAATGGGTTGCAAAGAATAAAACGTTCATGACAATGAATCTGCCTGTGCGTCCATGCACAGGCACAAAACAACAAAAAAAAGAGGAAGGATACAACGGTGAAAAGTGACTAAACGAAAAAAAAAAAATAAAATAAGATAAATATTTCTACAAAATGCTACGAATACGCACCTGCTACAGAGACTCGGTTTAGTTTCGTCCCGGTCTATTTCCCGTCCAGACGTAATCGTACTCCAGAGTGGGCATCCTTTTATCTAAGTCCCGGCCCGCAGAGTACTCAAATCAAAGCGAAACAAAACGACAACGCAGATGTCGGGGGGGAGGAAAAACGACTGGTAACAATGATGGTTAAAGAGAAACACAAAATGACGTGCGAGGAAGATTAATAATGCAAACGTTGTTATCATAAATATATATATACGCATTCTCTTGTTTCGTAAAAAGGTACCTAGCGGATGATGACGATGGATTGGAAAAGAAAGACAAAAAAAAAATATATATATATATACGAAAATGAAACACAACTACAGAATGTGTGTCATGGTATAAGGGTTAAATACAACCGACCAACCCTTCCCACCCATCATCCCCCGAAATGAGTAAGCACTATAAGAAAAACGACGTTCAGTTAGAAAATAATTTATTCGTTCGCTCGTTAAAGTCTCAAGGCACTACTTATATTAAATAATCCAGTTTCTTTCTTCTTCTTTTCTTTTCGTGTTAACTGATTGCAAATTGATACATTATATACCATTATAATCGGATGATAACATTAACATTTTTATTTTACATTAGTTCCTTTCTCTCTTTGAATCCCCGCGATTGGTTTCTTTATCCGGGCAAGAAGCTCGAAGAACGCAATATTAAAATGATGAATAAAATTTCACGGATACAAGGTGCCTCGAACTGATAATAAAATTACCTATTCTTCCTTTTCCTATGTGTGTATATATATATATATATATTTATATATGTATATACCCTCCTGAGATCTTTTGTTAAAAAAAAAAACAAAATTCTGGATCTGCAACGCAGCCATCTAAATCACTTGTTATACAAATGAGTGTCGTTTAAAATTAATTACGTACGCATGTATAAATATATAACACAGTGAATTGCACGAGTTGCATCCTTAATAGATACACGATAATACTTTCATAAGAGAGGGGGCGGGGGGTGGCGTAGAAGAGGCAAAAATTGGTAGAAAGTTGACGAAATAATTTCGAGACACCTCACATCCTGTTACAAGAATGTAGGACACAATCGAGTGCAACCCTAGGCCAAATAAAAACTATTCCTTTTCTTCAATAGAATTATCTTTTTCCTTCTTTTTTTTACCTAAGCAAATATAAAATTAGACGCGCGTTAATAATTACATAGAATTAAAGATCGAATGTAAAACGACTCGAGTTATCGAAAGCTCGAAGAAGAACGGTTCTCTGTTGCGTTAAAGTCAAAAACAGACTGTACATGTACGTTTTCTGTGTGTGTGTATGTGTGTGTATGTGTACAAAAGAATATCGTAAGAGCAAACAGTTACAGAGAATAATTAGTGCAATTTTCATCGCTCATCGAACTTTGCTGAAACGTTCTACAGTGATTATTAATGTTCTCTGCACATCGATCAATTTATTTATTGTTTGTTTAATTCGCCATCTTTGCGAATCTATACTGAGCTATATAGTTAAGCAAAGCTGCGGTTAAAATTGGCTACTCGTAATTCGTGTGTGCGTGGTTTCACGGCATTCTGGCCTTTCTGACACGAATAAAAAATGGTGACAAAGAAGAGGAGTTAGCGTGAAACGATCGACCGTGTAATTTCATTATGAAAAATAATCGTCCCTGGAAGCTTGCTTTATTCTAATTGCTCTCTAATACGGTTGTGTATGATACAAGCGTAAAAAGTTTCAAACAGTTAAGAATAATAATAATAGTAATAATAATAATAATTACAGATAAATAATGCAAAATGATAGAAACAAAATGCTTTTGTGGAAAGCACCTCTATTAAATTCGGATTGAATCGTCTTTCCTTTTTCTTCGATTTTCATTTTTTTTTCTTTTTTTGTACAACTGCCCCAGACGTTTCGTTCAAAAACAGGAAACGGCACGAAGAATAAAAGAATTATAGACAGAGAAATTGATTAAGGGGCATCGTTATCACAGCTCGCAAATGGAAGTGATTCTTAAGGGGCTCTTTTTTTCTACGCCTACCTTTCAAACTGAACAGAAAAAAATGCGATAAAAAGGAGAACAGAATAATAATGAAAGTAGCAACGAACTGTTATCGAAATACTCGTACAGTGAATGTAGTAAAAGGTATGTGCAATTATGTATGTGCTGTTGTCGTTAATCGTCAATCGGGAATATCTGGCTGCGAGAAAAGGAGATACCGGTTGTATAAAATGCCCAACGAGAGAAACCGATTGCCAAAGGCCCGTTCCTACGTTCAAATGAATTAATAATTACGTTCCTATAAATGCTTGCATTTACGAGGTAATCGCGTTCAGCATACTTCCTTCGATAAAGCTCGCGAAATGAAACCTCCTCGGCGCGCGCGCTACCGGCGTTCACACCGCCGTCGTGATATTCCATAAACGGACACCTAAATTTCAACGTTCATCATAATCGTACCCTTCTCGCTCTTTCTTTACGTTTTCATTAAATAATTCTCTCTCGACCTAAAAAAAAAAAGTACAACAGACATCCGATGTGATAAGCACCGGAAATAATTATCGTGCGATCGGGCATAATCAAACGACAAGCAATACTACAGACGAAGAGTATCCTACGTGGAAGAGTGAATCCCGAAAGCTTGAAAGATCTTGTTTTTAAAACCGGGTTTGTTAGGACTAGCGTCGTGGTGGCCAGACTGTCCATCATGTAGCGCCCTTTGTAGCGTCGGCAGCGAGCCCTGTGATTGTGTGTTGTGTCGCCAATTCATCAGAACGGGCCGGATAACGAAAAAAGAACAAAAAGAAAGAAGAAAAGGATAGTAGACGACTAATCGTGTGCTACGGCATGCAGTGCGACTAAAAATATCGTGATTTCACTTAACATCGACACAACTTACCTCATCGTGTTGCTCCTGTTCACTGTTCGCCAGGTTGGACCGCGAGCTGCGTCTCAGCCATCCTTTGTCATCTCCCAAAAGTTGTGCAGCCTTTGCCTGTTTCACGAAATCCAACGTCTGTTTCAAAGGAAAGCAAAGGTAACGCCACGCGTTAATGATAAAGTAATTGCGTTCGAACGCGATACATATTGGGGCAATGAAAATGTCTTCAGCTAGGTATTGTATCTTTTACCGTACCGCACGGGCTACTATTGTTTCTCCGATATCTACTCATACATATTATACTTGGGTTGATATAAATTCAATGGCAGCATACGAGAGTTAGAGAGTTTTTGAAATTCGATAGACAGATACTTGATTTTTAGACCGGCCCGAATGGGTGGATTGTTAGTCGAGAAAGAATTCTTACTTCTCTTCGCGATCTCAGAGCACAATCTTCCAAAGTGTCCGCTGCCTCGTATTTCCCTTGCCTTCGGTATAGTGCACCAAGATTCTTTAATGTAGTCGTAACCGTAGGAGAGTCTACCTTGGCTGCTTTATGCCATCCGCCGTATTCTCCGTACGGTACGTTCTCTTTGTTTCTATGCTTATTCTCTTCCCTTTCCTCCGCGACCTGCGAACACCACAAATATTCCACCCCTGAGTAATATTCCAAATCACGCGCAATCATCGTCGGGAACGTATCGAAACTCGTGTCTCTACCTGCCAGATTGGTTTATTATCGCCAGCAATAGCACCAAACTCTTTCTCGTGTGCTCTAGTCAGTACTTGTTTGTATAAAATCTCCGCGTCCTTGTATTTCCCCTGCTTCAGGAAACACGACGCCAGGTTGTTCTTCGTCTTCGCCACGTTGGGATCGTCCGATCCAAGTTTACCCTCGTAGATCTCCAACGCCCTTAAATAGTAACACTCCACCTCCTCGTATTTCCCCTGATTCTGACAGAGCAACGCGAGATTGTTCAACTGCTTCGCAACGTCCGGATGATCACGGCCGAGGACCATCTCGCGAATTTCCAGGGCGCGTTTGCACAACGGCTCCGCCTCCTTGTATTTACCACGCTTGCCGTACAACACGGCCAAGTTGTTCAACGTGGCGGCGACCGCCGGATGATTGTCGCCGAGGGTCACCTCGCGGATTGTCAGCGCGTCGTTCAACAAATTCGCCGCCTCTTTGAATTTGTTCTGATCTCTGTACACCAACGCGAGGATGTTAAGCATGGTGGCGACGTCGGGATGCTGGTGGCCCGATGTCTTCTCTAGATCCTCCAACGCCTGTTTGCACAGCGGGACCGCCACCTCGTAGCGACCCTGACTCGCGTACTGTATAACCAAATTGTGCAGCGTACGTAAGCGTGCCGGTATTTCGTATCCGGTGTTCACCTGTTGTGCAAACTGCAGAGGCGGTGTCGGCGATATCGCTGCAATGAGAATGGCGAGCATTGCAAAAAAAAGTGGTCCTTATCGACGGCCTTAAGCCTGTACAAATTACGGGAATCTTACTGTTGTAGCATTCTTCAACGCTAGAAACCCGATACGAAGCTCACTCGAACTGTTATACATTGCTCGATGTACCGTGGTATCTATCAGAGAAAAGCGGAGAATAATAGTTTTCAGTAAAATTCCCCCGGGGTGTTGTTTATTCATACAGGCTTAACGGGACGAACGGATAATGGTGATAGAAAAGCGAACGTACACTTACTATTTCGGTCGTCCGCATCGTCGTCGGGGAACAGATCGACCACGGGATCACCTTTCTCTTTATCTTTAGCGTTCTCGTCGTCCGCAGAAGGTTCAGGATCATACTGCTTCATGCTTTCCATAAAATCTGTATGTTTCTTCTGTTCCTCCATTTGGGCTAGCTGGCGAATCGATCGATACTTTAGTTTCTTAAAACTCCAATCTATCCGTCTGGTCCCATTTCATTCTACTTTATATGTATACAGCGCCGGACATAAGTAATCGGATAACTTACGGTTAATCGGTTAATGTGTACCGGATTGAAAAAATTTGCCTGCGATCATACGTCGAAGAATACTTCTAGGCGGCTTTATTTAATATATTTTACTTTAACTGATCGTTCGTGCTCTTCTTCTTCGCTGCGTTTACCATTGGCGTTAATTCACGTTACAAGTTTAACCGATCTGTAAGAATTTTTGCGTCCAACTATTTGCAATTTAGCTGACTGAAAATCAGAAACAATATCGAGGGCTGTGTTCGTTTTTTTTCTCGAATCGTACGATGATCGCGTAACAACAGGTACGAAAAAGAAATGATACAAATTATTCCCGTTGTCCGAATACTTGTAGCCGGCATTCTGATCTACTTTACTTACTGTTTGCTCGCTGGCCTGCAATTTCTGCTGCGTTCCAGCCAGCTCATCCCTTAACCAGGCATTCTCTTGGCACAACCTACGAACTTGCGTTCGGAGCTTCTGTTTCTCAGCTTCTACCATTTGCAAATCGTTCGCAAGGGCTATCATAACTTGAGCCTCGCCCAGACCGAGCTCTATCATCTCAATATTCTTAGACAAGAGATTGGCCTTATCTCTTGCGACTGGCGCGTCTTGGGCCTGCAGGGCTTGGAGAAGTCCCTCGTGTTCCACGCGGAGGGCCTCCAAACCCTGGGACACAATCCTGGCACCAGCCATTATTTCTTCCTGTGTCATGGCCGTCATTCTCCCAATGTTTTCTATTTTTTTGCTGAAATTCGAAGAAACTTAATTGCAACAAATATATCAAGCATCTTGCAGTAAGTGAGTTTTATTCCAAGTACATTGTGCAAAAGTGTAGGATTATTTATGGTTAATTTATGCAGTTTCGTTGAATTTTTGTTCGACAAAATTTCACAAACAAAAAACAAGCTAACATTGATATGGTGCACATATTTAGCTTGGCATTAAAACCTATAAATGTACGATATATCTGTGTCCTTTGTGTCGCTTAAAATTTATGATTAACATATAATATTCACAATGATTAATGCACTGTGATAATAAGGCTACAATTTTGCATAGCCTTCTGCGGTCTTCGACCGCGGCAGAGAGCGCATAAAGGAAAAGGTGAAACAGAGGAAAGCGGTATTTGGAACGACTTTGCTTTACGCGCCAATAATTAACCGCAATCAAAAATAGGCATCGTGAAGTAATTCAGTCGAGGGAAGCAGAACGTATCCGGCATTCACCGTAGACAGAACGTTTTCAACCCTATGCCGGTTGGAATAATGTCCTTCTATTCTTTACCGTATCATAAATTAATCTTTTCTATCATAGACCCCTGGCGGATCCATTGGCGTGCAGGATAATTATAATATATTACAGAAAACAATCGAAGAAACCAATCATCGTAGAATTTAATTCAAACACAAACTTACCCCATGTCAGGGCCGCGTTAAGTCCACAGAAATCAATGGTTTGGTACGTACGCGCAGGCGCAGTTGCACAACTGCTCGTGTACGACACGGAGCGTGTATAGAATAAAAGCGAATTTGCGAGGAGGAGACAAAAATTAACAAAACGATCACCAGTCTTGTGGATAATTAAGCGTTGATCAGGGAGACGTTACTGCACAGGATAGGCTGACGACAGACACTGCGTAGCACGAAAATCAATGACAAAACGGAGCACGTTTCGTTGGAAAAGTTACCCCATGTCGAGACTGCATTAAAACCCAGGCGAAATCAATGGCTCGATAGTTCAGCGCAGACGCAGCCACTACGGCGTTCTCTTTTATGCGACAGAGTGTATATAGATGTATAGAGGAGGATGGTAAAATTTCGAGGGAGAGAAAAAGGGGAAAACTCGCGGCGTGTTGTTCAATCGATAAAAGACGACCGGAAGTATAGGTTGTTCGTGAAAGAACACGAGAGGAAATTATTAACGAGATCGTGCCAGGTCAGGATTTCGTAGTTCTGCACCTGCGAACCTTGACCTCGTGCAATTGTCCTTCGAAACAAGCCCTGGCCCGCAACTGCAGATGATTCGACGAATTTTTCTTTTTATCAACGATTCGAGAGTACTTTTCGTTCCTGCGTATTGTTCTGTAGAAGGGATGGAATATTTCCATGAACGCGACAAATCTTTGTGCGTCGAATTCTCGAAATAAGTAACGGGTGGATTCGCCAGAAAAGCATGCATTGATTTCTCACAGAACCTGCATTACGGTTATACCAGCAGATAGACTACACGCAAATAAAACGAAATGTTTTATACTATATTTATTGTCCTCCCTAAGCATTGCATTAATTGAACAATCGGATGCACGACGAGATTCATTTTCCTTTGTTGGAGCATGCAGTAGCGAGGATCTCCTTCGATGGCGCATATCGGATGGTTTTATCAGGGAAAACTGATAGAAAAAGGCGAGTCGTACGTGAAGTTTCTAATGAAAGTGCGCGCGGCAATTAGAACTTGGTATGTTTACGTGAAAACGCAGCGATGTAGAAATGTCCAATTGGACAAAGTGTAAGTTACGAAACAAACAAAAAAAAGAAATGGGAAAAGAAAAACGATTGAAATGGATTGTATAAGGATTCGTAAGTAGGGGAACTACTCACATTCTATAAGCGTTCAGCGTTTTTGACATATCTGTTCTACCCATCGGTAATGTTGGACTCTGTTGGACCTACCTAATTGATGTACAAAAAAAATTCAACTTTCTACTATATCGATCTGTCTGATCGTTTCTTCGCGGACAGTCGCGGCCGTATTGTCACTCTCAGTGAATCGTATCTGTAGTAAAAAAGTCATTTATCCCGTTCTCGACCGTAGAAAAATATAGTCTGTACAATTCTCTATATATTTTATATATATGTACATATACACTACAGTGTGTCCCGTAATGTGATTTCTAAAAAGGGGACACCCTCGCGGAATCGCGTTTAATTCTTCACTGAGGGCTAACGTTTGGCTTCGCACCCTCTATACGAAAGGCCGACATTGTGGGCGTGGGAGGGGGTGGAGGGCAAGATTGCGCATGCGCCCTGGTTTTCCACGGGTGTTCCTACAACTGCACAAAATACGTGCATGGACAGCGGTATGTCCACGCAAGGTATATAATGCAATGAAATGAGTGATGCGTTTCTACGTTAAAAAAGCTTCGTGCATGTCGTTGCATACGCAAATAAACGCCAGTCGGTCAGTAGGAATAACCGGAGGGTGCGTAAGGGTGCTATGAATGAAGTTTCTAAGAGAGGGTGCTATCCGTGTACGACACTCAACTCTTTGCGAAGAGCCTAAGGACGCGTAGCTTTGTCCATCTTTTGTAATATCACCACCTCCCTTCTTCCCTTACCAACAGAGATATACGCCATGCTCAAAAAATCGCAACCGACGACCAATAAAAAATTATTCTTCATCCCTTTATCTATCCCACCAACTTCTTTTATAATTAACGACGCTCGATCAAGCTGTAACTCGCTGACATAAAAGCGTATCGCGTTAATGTAAATGCCACTGAGCAGATGCATATACATATCGTAGTAAACAAATACTGCATTGCTTTAGGGGCGGTAATTATTACTTTTGAACCAATTACATCGTCTGGGAATTTTCGGAACTCTTTTTGGAGTACCTCAGACGACGAAAAGCACGCACAAAGCGCTGGTTTTCGCAATCTTTCTCCCTTCAAGGGGAATAGAGACCGGCGGTAGCCGATGACTCACAGCATGACGACAGATTCTTACAAGTGCTGTACCATGTGCGCCCATTCGTAGAGAATTGTACTACGTATATGTATATGTATATAAGTACATATATTAAGCCTGCATACACAATACATAAAATTGCTTTCACCAATTTAATTTCACCAAGCTACTCAGGACAATGCGGCGTCGTATTACTGTTAATTACAATTGCATACATAATGCATCAGCTGTGAATTTAATTTTCTTTTTTGTCGCAATTATCAATTTTTATGTAAACGACACTGTCGCCATGGGCAAGTCGGCCTTGAAGAATGTTATCTAAAAACCCACATGTATGTGCGACTAATCGATATATGTGATGAGACGAGCACGTGCGTGATCATTTGACGTAAAAGAGGGTAAACAACACGCGTACTATACGTTCAATAAGATGGTCTTATATAGGGAAATAGATCTACATTCTAAAAGCGGTTTAGCATATTAATAGAAAATATAAAAAGTAACGTTGGTTTATTTCATTTCTCATTTTCTAAATTAAGTTTGCTAAGAAAGTGTCGCTGTCTACACGGCGGATAATAAATTTTAGATGGGTCTTTCACAAGTAAGAGCGCACAGAGCAATTATCACGCGGGCAGGTTCAACGAATTTTTATATCGTTTATGGTCCTGACAACGTGAAACAATTGAAGATCTATATATGTAAAAGCTAACGGTTGAAACATTGATCGTGATTCATATAGTATAGCAATGATATCGTTTGTTCAAAACGAATTATACTCACAGATTTTGGAACACTAGTTGGAATGTTTTACAGTATTTCAGTTCTTGAAATATCTAAAGAAATAACTGGACCACTCGCCAACGCTATTCTACTCCGTTATAATTCGTTAGAGATGAAGAACTCCGAAACCCTAATACGGTAGTCAATTAAATATCCGCATGAATTTTTTCCTCCGAAATTTATCGGTTAAACTACAAATTAAAATAAACAACAATACTTGAGGCTTTTAATACCAGCTGTCTATTTGAACTATACAATCCATTTATCTGATATTAATTAATCTCCACTTATAATCTGCATGCATTTATGTAACTACACACACGGAACACATAACAGAACAATAATTGATAACCGTGGCATCTTTTCTCCCGATTTCGGAGCCCCCATTCCTTTCAACGAGTTAATGAAAATTCGGTGAAACTCGTTCCTTTCTAAATGCACCAGAATACGGATAATTATCATCACTATCATCGTCATGGTCACTGGCTTTCTGTCATGGTTCCGCAGAATCTTACGGAAACGAATTAAAACGATTTGCTTCCGGCAGTGACCGTTCATCGAAGGCGTGGCAATTCGAAAATCGAACGTATCGATGCGTTTTTCAATCGCAGATATTGAAAGACAAGTAATAATTCCAACAAAAAAAAACTTACCCTTGCGAACGGTCCATGCAGGAATTTCCCTCTGTTCAGTGTATCATACCACTTCCCTGATAAAGGGCACGGTGCCACGATTGTGCACGTGAAAATGTAAAACCTTTAGATAGAAGCTCCTTCTTTTAGAGTGGCCAGCCAGATTACGTTTATCGTACACAACGATATTTGGAATGGTCCCTGCACCAACGACGTACAAACGATACCGATGGCGGCGATAACGTTGAAAAGAACGAAATCCACTCACCGGTCTCAGTCACGTAAATTCACTGTGAAACGATCACCACGTTGCGATCGTAGAACAATGAAACTTTCCTTGCGAAAATTCTCTCCAACAGTATATGGAGGTACGCGAGAAAAGAGGCACTAAACTTTATGTCCGCACGTTTGATGACAGACTAAGATGGCGAGAACCGTGGCAGTTAATAAGTATAGAAAAAACACATGTTTTCACAATACGGATGGCAAATGGACGAACAGTTTTTGTGATTTCGATCTCTTGCGGTATCGTGGACTATTGTTTAATGGTGTGCAGATCGAAAATGCGTTTGTCAAAACGGGACAATTTGTCGAGAATATTTCCAGAATGTAAGTCGTCCGACAGCCGACCGTAAAAACGCGACTGAAGCGACTCTATACGATCGTAGCGCCAGTTAGTGGAATTTGCTTCATCCTTAAGCCGTCCTCTCACGAGGCGATTTTTTATCTTAAAGGTCGGGTAGTTTTTATGAACGACTTTTTTTCAATTTCGTGCATTGTAAACTACGAATGTACAGATGCATGTACATATAGCAAAGCTCGATTCAATCAGAATCGATCCGCGTATCGATCAATTCAATTCAAATCAATGAATACGAGTTTTTAAAAATTAATCACTAATAGTGATCATTCAATTGTAGGAAAGGAAGGATATGATCATGGAAATTAGGATGCATAGAACTGATCGTTAGTAATGCCTATTTTTACTCCATCACTCATCATTCTAGAATTATTAAGGTCAGGAGAACTGCATTGGAAATAATAAGAAGTATTTTGCGGTAAACCATATTTATTTGAATAATTATTATTTGAATAGTAAATGGATACAATAGAGAACGCTTTTAGCAGGCCAACTTTCCAATAACGGCGGAGAACTATCAATATCTTTTTTCATCTTCTAAAAGAGATGCGCATCAAGGTATAGAAGCATCGATCTCGCTTTTAAAAATCTCTCAATAATTAATTAGGAATAATGATATAGGTAATTCGTAATCGCCTTATTAAAAACAATTAAAAGTATTACCGTACAGATAAATATTGATAACTCGGGAACAGTTAAAATTTGTCATACATGTAATGGCATTTATAATCACTCCTTGGCCTAAAATAACAAAATGCTATATTATAATAAGAGATTGCATTGCGACTCTTTGTATCGTATGAGAAATGATCGTTAGTCATCGTTTATCGGACATAGTTCCTTTTATCGTTTTTCCTCTATTCTTGTATTGTCCGACTACTGAGCATCCATCCTTCATCTTTCATTTCTTTTTAAATGGCATCGATATCAAAATCATCTTCATCAACCGAGTCTTCATTAACTACAGCAGGCTTCTGCGCAGGCGGCTGCTGTTGTGGTTTTAACGATTGCTTGGCTCTATCGTCGTATTCAATCTGTAAAGGAAAAAAAATAATACGCATAAGTAACATCGCAGTAGGGCATCGAACTCAGAGATTTTATAAAAAAAAATCTGACCTCTAAATCGTCGTCTTCTTCTTCCGATTCAGAATCTTCTTCCTCTGCTTCTTTCAACCAAGTTAAGAATGGTGCAGCTTTATCGTGAATCTCTTGAGACAAATCTTTTGATACGTATTTTTTGGTCACCTTGCTAAACCACTCGAACAAAGCTTTTTCTTCTAGAATATCGGCATCGTAAAATAGCTGAAACAAACAAACAAATATAATTATAAATATAAATATCAAAATATAATTATCGATCATTCATTCAGAAATTCAAATCATTTCTGGTACCTTTAAAATGCCAGGAACTTTCGGCATCAAAGCGTCTTTATGCAGGGCGATCACTTGCTCGATTCCTCTGATCAGATATTTCTGTGCCTTGCTATCGTCGTGGGTAAAACGAAGAAGAAGCACGCGATACTTCTTGGCCTGAGCAGCAATGTTTTGATCGAATAACAATTCCGCCAATACCAACGGCGCCTTGGTCTTGATCTCCAGACGTTCGGCCTCTGTGACCAGCTCTTTATGGTTGTCCAATTGCCCAGCGTCGCGA
Organism: Nomada lathburiana; assembly: GCA_963667235.1. Lineage (NCBI taxonomy): Eukaryota > Metazoa > Arthropoda > Insecta > Hymenoptera > Apidae > Nomada > Nomada lathburiana. The sequence continues at coordinate 8,447,174 of OY763909.1, forward strand.
CGACATTTAACTAACTTATAAAACATATCCATCCTCTCTTTCTCAGTCTTATCGAGATCATCGCTGATGGTCATTCCCTTAGCCCCCGCCGTTAGATCCTGTAGACGGGCCCTGACCGCCTCCTCTGACACGTCGACTGCCCACCTATCGTCATCCCCTTCATCCGCCATCTTTACAGGAGCCTCGACCACGATGTCAGTGGTGCTGGTATCATTCTCCGGTGAACCTGATCGATCACCATTAGCGGTGGCGGTGGTTGTCGTTGTTGTATTGGTGGTAGTGGTCGTATCACCATTGGCGCGTTTCGAGCGTTTTCCACGTTTTCCCTCGGTTAAAGAGCTACCTTGGACCGCGGGATTTAAGCTCGGCGGATTCTTCAAGATGTACGTGTTCAATTTATGATTGCTCTCCACTAATCCGTGGTAGCCGCACGCTTTGCATCCCTGCGATATAGTACACTTCTTCGCGCTGACCAACAGCTCAGTTTCAGGATTATCGCAGGCCGGGCAGAGCACGTACTTACGGATAAACCCGTCCAATAGATCTTGCAATTTAGTGGCATCGTGGGAACCGTTCACTATGAATCTTTCGTTTTTGAAATCGAATTGGGTCTGTGCGCCTAGCTCGCAGCCAAAGTACTTTGTCGGGTACGTGGCCGGTCTGCCGATTGCCTTGGCCACATCGACCATGTTGACGATTACGGTTTTAATACCGTTCCCTTTGCCCTCCACCTTGGCCTGGATCCGTGGCATTTTGTAGCGGTAAAACGCATCGCTAACGTTACGGTTCACGTTCACGCTCCCCATGGTGACCGATGATATTTCCGCCTTTTGCTCCGAGCTAACTTAATGTCCCTTCCGAACCACAGCAGCAACTTCTGACGAGACGTCGTTGTGAATAGGCGTTGTTGGCGAATCGTGACGCGAGACTCGGACTTTATTTAAGAGCTACCCCAGCCAGGCTTTTCTAGCTCTTGTCTATTTTTTGTTTATTCTTGCTCCTTTCTTTATTGTTTTGTTTATTCTTTGTTTGTTTGTTTGTAATTTATTTAATAACCTGGCTCTTGTCCTATATATGGTTGCTCGTTCAAGTAGGTAACGTCTTTGTCCTCGTCCTTCTGGATCTACTTCCCACGTTTCCCAGCGGCAGTTTGATTGCTGTGCAGCGACGTTGCCAGGCAATGGCTACCCGGTGGTAGCTCTTTACGTGTCGAGTCAGGGTGATTTTCGTTGTCTGCGGTAACGTGTGCCGCACTAACCGCTGACGCCAGTCACGTTTCTCTGAACGGCTGTAGCTTCCGATGCCTATTACTGAAAATCAAATACGTGAACTCAGTAAACGAATAAATTCATCATTCATTTGCGACACCTTCGATCTCGATGGATTTCAAAGATTTCATAGAGGTTGGTCAGAGAAATTCGTCTTTCAATTGACTGACATGTAGCAAGGAAGGTTCAAAGGAAGATTAGAGTGCCAGGAATTTCGGCTGAATAGCGATATCTTTAATCTTCTGAGGATGATTCTTGAGGAATCAAATTGAACGAAAGCTTGGTATGTATTATGGCAATTTTCATTCTTCAGCGTTTCTGATTGCATTTCTCTTTCTTAATCGAGGTATTCTAAATGCAACGATTGCTTACCTGGAAAATTTTGAGGTCCTGTGCTTAGGCAGGACCAGATGGTTTAGAAATCGTTGGGTGGTATCTTGATGCAAATATTGCCTCGGTTTGGTGGGCAGAGGGGGATAGTCTTCAATGATCATACACGCTGCCTGTCCGTTGCTTGTGCCCCTAAGAAAGCCTGGGTACCAGGTTGGTGTGGTTAACTCACAAGTGGCTCGTAACGAACGATTAGATCGGCCGAAGGTGATGATGTTGCCGTTTAAATATCGCTTGGACAGTGTCCTACTACCGCCGCCTTTGCTGTACACCGATCCTTTCCCTCTGGATGATATCCTGGATGTTTCTGTAAAGAAACCATCAATTATTAACCATACAGCAAGAAAGCACATCATGAAAATTCTTATCAAAAAATTGAATGCCGACGATAAAAAATATCGACTTGGTGTCTGATTATCATTCTGGAGGGTTTCGAGAGGATTATACGTATCAAGTGAAAGCTTGTACGATAAACACACTCGCAATGCGCTGACGATATAATACTGACAATCAATCAGCGATTACATAAAATGCCTACGTAGTCGAACATTCGCATGAAGTCTCCACGTAGATGAACGTAAAAGCACCCGCAGCCTACGCGCTGTTATAATTATTCTAGCAGCAAAGAATGAGAATAGGAGAACGAACCTACGTTCGGTCAGCCAAATCATCTCAACCCAAAGAACGCACGGCTCGTCTCGCAGACATCGGGATCTGTTTTACGCTTCACAACCATAGATAACGGAATTAAGTTCTATTTCGGGGTCGGTATTTGCCTTGTCCATCCGCGCACGAGGAATGTATTCGTGAGAGTCAGGCCTGCTAGAAACGTTCGCAGAACGGGAGCATCGGGGGATGACGATTTTCACCATACGGCTCGTGGATCATTTGTAGGGTGGATTCTGCTTGGATCGTTTCGTGAAATTTTGCCCGGCGTGTAATACCATTTATGCTCGCGACAATTAACGATCGTCTAGCCGATGCTCGGAGGTGATCGACCATGCGAAAATCATGATAGCGAAAGTCACACGCGGACCTGGCCTGCCGAGAAAATTTCGCGAGGTATCAGCACCGGAAACGACGGAACGAAGATCCTTTACTGAACATCGTCGGCCGGAAACGGAACAACTGAACGTTGCATGGTGATAAAAGAAACGATTGGACACGAACAGAAGTTAATCTGGTCATCTGTGAATTTTGGTTTCTTTCTTTTTTTGTTTTTTTTTTGTTCGAGCATTCTTTGGTAATGCACAGGGTGTGAGAATTATTTTATATTTCTCAGCGATCTCCAGATACCGGGATTAACTCGATTCTTACATATAACAATAAGGTGATTGCGATCGAATTACAGTGTACAACGATTTGCCCGATAAATAATGCCAGTGTTACGTAAACCTGCACGCCATTCAATTTATCCCGAGATTTTTCATACATCCAAATTGAACAGACCGAATTGGCATGAAAACAGGCAATCATATCCGAACATCGAGCTCCAATTTCTCCCCAACGAAATTGCGGCGGAATTCCACCGAATATTTCATAAGCAGGAATACTTTATCCATTGATTATAGAAAATGGGGTACAAATTGCTCTAACCAAAATAGATAATTTTTCCCTGAAAATTTCCAGGAATAAAATTTGATCACTGCTGTGTACACAAGTTTTCTTTACGTAGTGAATACAAATTCATTTCTCAGAATTACTGTTAATTAATATCATAATGCAGAAATTTCCGATCATTTCTGTGCCTGTAATGTTTGTGATCCGGTGGGTCTGACGGTAATCAGACAAAAAAGAAATCGATAGAAAACAATTGTGCTTCAATATTGGCCGCGATATGGTCACGATGATTTCTGACACGAAGCCAGACAGTGCTCGCAATGCCGTGAACATACTTCCGGCTACGTACATACGCGGTACGTCCAATGGAGAACAGTGGAAATGATTTCCGCGAAGTACACCAATGGGTTCCATGAAACTTCTCTTGCAAAAGCGAAAAGGGAATATTTATTCAGCGAATATACAAATCTATATTCAAGTAATGATCCATATGTTTATTATACCGGAAGGCAAGGGAAATAAGTATTTCAAAGAACACCAGATGCAGTTATTCAGCTCACGCACGCTCCAATTGCGACCATTTACAAATGGAACCTTTTTATATCGCCCGACAATCGTGGCAAATTATTCCTCGCATTAATTGTATACCTCAGCTTCCCCTCGAAACGACACCGTGAATATTCCCTTTTTTGTTCAATTCCCCGAGTTTTGCGAGATACAATACCAGTTTGTATTAAAACGACTCGTAGGAAGAAGTGTATTGTGAAAAATGAAGGGAGGAAAAATTTATGGTTTCACAGTCGACAAGCGAAGAATCATCGACGAGAGGGAAGAAGCATCGTGACACATTTTTCACGGATTTTATCGACCTGGGCGGGGTTTCCAGCGCCTTCGATAGGTCGACAAGATGCTATTATGTAAAAACCGACCGTGTAATTCGCTGTCGCAACGTTGCCCGTCTCGCAATTATCAAAATCGACCGATTCTAGTACGTGAATCGTTTCGACGCGTAACTATTAATCGTCGCAGAATCGTAGAACAAGTTGCAACATTCCTCCGGAACAAATTGTTACGGAGGAAATCCTTGTGGATATCACTGCGACAGAGAGCATCCAATTTAAGCCGCCCTTCGTCGGTATGTAACACCGACGAGAAAATTGATTTCATTGGGTCAACGGACTCAGGAAGAAGCGTTCTAATGTGCGCTGTTCTACAGCGTGTATCTGGATTTTTTAAGAGGCGTCACGAACTCTCAAAGACACTGTGGAAGATCGCAGAGAAAGCAGGAGAAAGTAAAACTTATGGAAATATATGTTTTGGAGGGGTGACAAAATTTGGAAATATATTAATAAATTATTGCAATGGTAATTACAACTACAAATACCAATTTACCTGAAGATTACGTAAAATTCGAATATTCCTACATTGATCTACAATTCTCATTTCTATTCCAGTCTCGTTTCTATGATAACTTAGGCAAATTTCTGCAGATATTTTCAAATGGTTTCTAGCCCGATTATATTGAGAAACAAACTTCATTTCGGGTGAAAAAATGTATAGACCAGAGTAGAGTATCCTGGTGGTAGTTTATCAACTCGTACCTTAAAATATTCACGTTCTCCCGTGTATTGAGCGGTCGTATGTCTGGCACCAGGCGTAAGGTAACGGCTTAGAATTCTAACCGCGATACTACGTATCGATAACTGTTTATCAATTCAGCGATGGAGTCGTTAAACGTGCTAATATCGATCCATATCAAACGGGGGACAGGGAATTTCGCGTTCGCAGACATATATTCCCATTTCGAATCGTTCGAATTAAAAAGATATCCTGTACAATGAAATAATTTGATCGGAACGCCGGCAGACGCCCGCTGCAATGCAGTTAATACACATACGTGTGATCAAATGGTGTTATCGAGAGAGAAAAACAAAAACCGCGGCGTAATTGAATTTTCCGCGTGACCTCGAGGCTGTTAATGAAACGATTATAAAAAAAAAATACAGTGAACCTTCTGCGACGGAAAATAAGCGATGAATTCAACAAATTTTCGTCTTGTCACTGGTAACCCAGAGAAGATATATTTGGATCGAGTATTTTTAATGCTGGGGAGGTATATTATTTCGAAGACAATTCATCCTCGCGTGACTGACTCACGCAGGTTCCTACGATAAAATAAAAACCACTATAAAAAAAATAATGGAATTGCTCAAACTATTCAGGAAAGCTTCTAGAAGAAATTGAAACGAACCGCAAATTAAGAAACAGGAATATATTCAATATAATATACGAACTCAGGAGATCTTGAAAACATTGCCGGACGGTATTGGAATTGTTATACGATTATTAACAAGTCACACGGCGAATTGTACGAATTAATCAAGAAGTACTAATGGAACACTCCTAAATGGGACAACAGAAAATCGCAGTTCCTCGGCAACAAACAATCTCGCAACGATGCCTTCCAAATCACACAACAATTATTTATTCGACGAGCAATCAGTCGTACGGTGCAACAGCCGATAAATGTACGTTTATCGCGGTCAAACAATCGTGACAGCTTCTGACGAGGCTCGCGTAAAACGAGCGCATCGCATTCGGAACGTGTGTCGAACGAAAGGGAAGAAAAGGCGTGTACTACAATCCACGATGAGGAGCTGGTGAAAAGTACGTCACGTTCACCCACTTCTTCCGACCTGCACCCCTCTGGGGCAATTGTTTATTCCCCCGGCTTATCAGTCGGCGAACCAAGAGGCTGCGGATCGAAACCGGTCGATAAAAATATTCACTCGTGAACTGGTTCTTCCAGATTTCACCCCTGTGCACTGATTTCCCCGAGTTCGTCGTGAACGGTGGGGAAACGTTGCGAAGAAGATTACCCGATTCATGTTAGGAATGAAAAATTTCAATACTCATTTAACTGGAGGGGAAGAAAGAACGCGTGAACTGACGTTCGATCCATTGGGAAAAATCAAGCCTCGAAATCGAAAATAATATCGAATAATTGGTACGGTTATTATTAATACGGACACTTGGATATCTCGTTGAATTAGCTCGAAAGGATTGAAATATAGAACACAGAACTGGCGAAACTAGTAGAATTACGTTTTTTCCAAACGGTTTTATGTAGCTAAAACGTATGAAATCGCTGCCACTATCATTGAAAGCAAAGGATAGAACTAAGGTCCGCATCGGTGTTGATACACGTCGAACAGAACGATATACCGGTTTGCCGACACTGTAAGAACGAGTCTCGTATTGAAATCCAAAGTCAGAAGGCCGGTGCATACGTTCACGTTGCACTGTGTCGCACAGTGCGCAAAGAGGCCACGTCAATGCACGTTACTCTGCTCGTGGGAGGAGGCTCCAGAGAGGAGAAGAGGCCCGGAGAGTCGTCGATGAATGGAAACCAGCCACCACGGTACAATAATTACAAGAAACACTGCCGTCGTAGCTGTGCAATTAGTCCGCGTATGAAACAGAAATTCCGCCCGGTCGCAGAAGATCGTCGAACAATGAACATATCCTCGGCGAAATAATTAATCGTGACGCCGCGACCGTTCTAGAAATAAAAATCTACCCACGCCCGCGACAATCATTCGAAACGATGAAGAGAATACTAATCGCGCCTAAACGTCCAACTAGACCACCGAGGACCTCTATACTCCATGCTGATCCGGAGCACTGACAATGACATTTCTTACCAGTGGGTCCAAACGAAGAACTGTTTCTACAAAGTCCAACCTGTGTCGCGCGACGAACAGAGTGGCCGAGGAACATAAATTCCACGGGAATTGTCGAACAATCCTTCCTCCGTTGTCCATTCCCGAGCCAAGTATCCACTGAACGTCTCGCACACCAAGATCTAGCGAAAGCCACAATACGCAACGGGGTCACGTCAACGCAGATCTCCCTCTCGGAAGATCAATGAATGAACGCTGCATCGCGTCGCCAACTACCAAAGGCACCCTCATAACTCGTCCACGACTGTGTCCGATCTCCTCTATCCTCTCGACGAAACGTCTATAAGGGAAGCACAACCGTCGAGAACCAGCAACGGATATCCGACGATCGGGTACCGTCCCGGTAAAGTGATCCTCCTCTACAGTAATCGGGCAGCCGAGGCCCAAGAACGAGAGTATCGAGCGGGCGCGATAGGCGTAGCGGTGCCGAGGATCTTTACCTGCTCGGTACAGACGCATAAGTCGTGATTTGCGACCGTGGACTGGAGCTGCTGTGTTGGCCCGCTCTCCCCTAGGTCTTCCTCGAGACTCTCGCCGTAGTCGGTGAGAGCTAGATCGAGGAAGAGTGATCACGCCGGTTCCGCACGCGTTGCCGAGAACGGTCGAGTTCCTGCCGCCTTCGTCGTAAGCTGGACTAGCTGTCTAATTAAATATATTTTAATATACGTGGACTATTTGGTAATACGGACGCGTTACTGCACGAGGTATAATGCGGACGACACGCGTGTTGGACGGGTGCTCTCTGCCGGCTGGTGTAACTCGAATCCTCGTCGTGGTGTGCTCCCGGATCGGCCTGGCGTCGCGCAAGCGTCCTCCGCAGGAGGATACGCCGTATATTGATCGGAACGTGGCCCGATCCGGACGTGACGAACGTCGACGCGGAATTTCTGCCACGACTAAGCGCGACAGGCAAGGTCAGACTTTGGAGATCGCCGATTTTTGTCTACTTTTCTTTAAAAAGAGGACCAAGATCCGGGGTGAAGGACGACCGAAGAGGTGCTGGCGGTGTTCGTTGAAATCGCTGAACTTGGAGGAAGACGAAGAGGAATTCGGCGAGGATTGGCCCGCTGAGGAGCCAGGTTTTATCGCGAGAGATGTGGTATGGGGAAACTGGGACTGGGTTGGACTCTATGACGATCTATAGGGATCTTGTGTTTGGGGGTGTGTGATTGGTTTGACGGAAAGGGATGTTGAGATGTTGAGATTAACGTCGCGGGGAATGCTGGATTTATTGGTTTAAATTGAGGGCGGACGTTTGGATTTTTGTTTGACGAATATGGCGCGAGGGTGTTGCAGATTTGGCCAGATCGTGGGGTTGTTCGAATTTGGGGGTGGTATTGCTTGAGATCTTGCGCGGAATCTTCGAAAACTATAACTGTAATTCAGAATATTAGACTCGCTAGTTCAATGAATGATAAATTGCAGATTAATGACTTGAAATAACAGATCTTCCTGGGCCTTTATACATATTTGCTACTGTGTTAACTGCAGCGCAAATTGACCTATTTACGGGCATCCCGAGGAATCAACAAATTTAAAATAATATTAAGTCATCCCAGAAGTTCGTGCTGCTGTTTATCAAGGAATTCTATAATCGAACAATTACAGCAGACATATACTGTGTTCAATTAGATAAACTGAAAGATGCAACAGATGCAATTCGATAAGGTCGACCATATGAAAAGTGATGTTCAAAAATATTTTCCTAATATTGGCTCCACATTTTTTTCGTAGTCGGGTTATTCGAAATAAAGCGAGATTTTTCAATTAACTGGAATAGTAAACAGGGAAAGGCTGAGTGAGCTAAAATGATAGAGGAAATTAAATTCGAATACAATGAACGATCTTCCGGTAGAGAATGGAATGATGAATGGACAGCTTTGATTGAACCACGTGGAATTCATATTGTAACAGAGTAACCCTTAACCAAATCTAATTAGCGTGATCTTTGGTCACGAGGGCTAATGCATACTGCTATCCACTGTATAGAGGAAATGTTATCCGTCCCGCGTATTGATCACAGCTAGTCCCGTGATTAGAACGGGTCAAACGATGCCGAGAAATTCCTGTTTCGTTGCCCAATAGTTTACGAATCAGGCTAAACTTCTATTACAAAAATCACCACCGTTTATCCCCTTTTCAATCTGAACATACATGAATTGCCCCGGACAAGCCATTAACTTCGAGCAACGAAATTTTCCGTAAAAATGAAAAAATTACCAATCTGGCGCAGAACTTTAACCGAGACCGCAAATAATCGAAGCAAGACCGACCAAATCATAAAAGAAAAGGATTCCACGACCACCACAGTGCTCCAGAATTAAATAGAACGGATGCACCGAGAAATTCTGTTCCTTCGACGAAGAGAATGTTGCAAAGTTCGGCCATTACGGCGATCGGGTGTAACATTGAATTTCGCACCACGAAAATATCCCGTCCGTGAAACGGTTCACGCTGTTATGTATTTTGCGGGGCGTTTATTATCCGACGTATGCATAATACATTTTCTGGACACGATCGATCCTCCGGGAATAACGTTCCGGGCAAGGCTGGTTGGTCCGCGACGCTACGTGAAAAGACATACTGCGACCGAGACAGATTCCTGGACGATAAAACACGGCATGCGACTCCTTATGTAAATGTCGACCTGCAATTCCCTGCAACAACGGCCGTGCTGCTCCATCATTGAACGTTTCATTACTGGTGATACACTTTCGCGTGCACGGTGTGCGCGAAGCGAATTTAAACATTTGCTCGTGAGTCACGTAGGTTACACGCGAGCTGCGAATTAACAGCGATAATGATAGAGAAGAACGAGAAACGTGCAGCACAGTTTGCAGTGAATTTTCGACAAGAAAAATTAAAAGGGAATTCGTACAGATAACGCAAGGATGAACTTCATACGTAACGCGACCAGCGATTCATTAGAGATTGTCGAATGATATTTGTGGAATGATTTGCAATTTTATTCTGTACACACTGATCTATTCGCAAAAGGCGTCGAATAGAATCGGGGTACCATACTGCCATGGTATCGAATCATGAATCTGTACAGTGTTTGGGGTGATACAGGTCTTTCGAGGAAAATATTAAACCAGGTGAAAGTGTGGAGTACGTATGAACACCTTGAGCACGCGACGCAACAGAAACGTGCTGTATTTTCGCTATCTTCTTTCTTTAATGAAGAATTAACGATTCTATATTCATGAAGGTTCGCGAAGACAGCTATCGTCGCGTTCTCGGGCAATTATTGCGACAGAGAATATCTTACACATTCGTGCCCGTTCTACGCGAAAGATAAGTCATATCTATTACGAAACCGTTATCAATATCGAGCAGCTTCTCATAAATTTCCAGCCAATGTGCTCCAGCTTAACAAACAACGTGCGCGTAATGAAAAAGTCTGCTTCGATTCGAGGGAAATTTCCTAGATGTAAGAGGGGGTAGTAGATCGGTATAAACATAACGATACAACAATTTGCGTTTTGCTCGCAATTTATGGGGACGAATATCGATCAAGTGATTGCGATATCGAGCGATATGAAGGAGACGAGAACGCGGGCCTGTGCTAATTCCAAAATCCACACGGAACTTCCGGTTCACCGTGTACAAACGTGTGAACTATTTTTGCACGCCGCAGCCTTGAGGAAGGCCGTGCTATCCGTTTCTTTTTCCCCAGATTCCAACGTTGAACACCTCATTTCCATTCGGTTCTGTATTACCTGTTCCTTTTTTTTATTTCTGCTTTCTTCTACGGTAAAATTTAATTATGCGTGTATTAGTTGGAAGGTAACTGTCGAATTCTTAACTCGAAATCAATATTTCTGACTGCATATCCGTGTTCCACGCCTGTGAGCGGAATATCATTGCAGTTTACATATATAATTTATGCGAAACTTTTTTTCAACTCGCGAACAATCTGACGTCACGTTGTCGGAATATTAACTTTCGTTTTCGATTCGATGCCGCGTGAAACTTTTTCCAATACGACACGGAATATTTTCTAGTTTATTTGAATATAACATACGCTTCGGGAAGGACCGACTGTTTTTTTTTTTTACTTAACGATGAACATTCCAGTGAAATATCGATGCAAGAAAACAATGTACAAGCACGTGCAACGGGAATGCAAATTTCGCGGATACTTTATTAGCTGTAGACATCTATCGTTCCTCGCGCGGTATAATAGACGTTTTATTTTTTTAACGCAATTAGCATGAAACTGTAATTCGATGGAAAATACAGCCGTGGCATAAATTCTGCATCGTCAAACAAACATACTTTTTGCCTTGCAGAACGCTCGTTCTCTGTTTTCATTCGTGTCTCGTTTATTTATACTCCCAGTTTCATCGAGAAGAAACAAGAGAAAGAATTGCAAACGAAGAACGGCATAAATTCGTATCTATTATATCCACTCAAATAATAACTGCCCCAACGTTTTATAATTTCTCTCGTTACTTTTGACCGACCGTTTTGAAAAAATTCTCGACCGACGTCAAAACGACACAGGCCGTGAATTCTTTTTTTACCTGGTCGTACAATCGAGTCACGGTCAAGAGTACGAGTACGTGTGGCAAGGACAACTTTTACGAGAGTTTACTTTAACAAGAGCCGTGGCGAATTTATCCCGGAGGATCTTGATGCGCTCCTCGCTTCGCAATCGACACTCGACACGGGCATCGTGTCCCGAAAAAAGGGGGAAAAAATAGAAGAAGGGAAAAAAAAATTGCGAACCAAGCAACCAGAAAATTAACGACGAACTGGTGAACCATGGCTCGATGTTCGAACGCGAAAATAGCAGATAGAATGGAGGAAAACGGAAATGGAGCGGTATGATGGCACAGGATACGAACGGATCGATTCCAATGGGGACCGCTAAAAGGGAGAACAATACGAATTCGAGGCGAATGAAAAGTTGCACGAACGATTAATAACGCTCAGGTGGATCGTGTTGAAACGTTCTGCGGATATCGAATCGATTGAGATCGATTTTAATTGTTCGTCGAGGGGTCGGGCTTAAAAGTCTTCGACGCTTTGGCAATAGACATTCACCTGTGAATCTATTGCGCAAGGGCAGAGGAAAATGTGTACGTTAGAACAGATGATAAATGAACTTCTAAATGGCTTTTATTTGTTTTGAATTTTTGGGATGATGATTGATGAGAATTTGAGGGGGCATTTAGCGGTTGGTTTTGGAAATTTTCGGTTTGGTTTTCCAATAGTATTATTGGATGTTAATTGAGCGAAGCTGAGAACAAATTATGGATCTCTATATTTTCTAATTATTCTACATTTTTATAGTCTTGTTTTCTATTATTATAAAAGTGATATTGACGATGTAAAATTCTTTACAATTGAATAATGCAATAGCAATTGAACTTATCTCTACTCAAGTTGTTCAAACAGTGAAGTTCGGTGCACTCTATCAGACCGGGGGTAATTGAGCGCCTCGTTTAGTCAAATTAAGTGCAACACTAATTATCTGCTAGTCGATCCACAATGAAACGCTTCCCTTCCAGCCGAAATCTTTTGCTCTGGCCATCCAGACACTCCCTAGCAGCAACCTTCGAAACAGATTTGCAAGATTGTTGAGCCCAAATTATCAAGAATTCAAAAAGGATTAGATAGTTCGGAGGAAATATTGATCACGTTTTTTTTCTGATTAGAAGAAATCCCTTTTGCAGATCTGGAGTCACCGTTCGAGAACCGATGCAGTTGAAAGAGAAACTGATGATGAAGAGGTATTATTTTGCATCGCTATCGAGACGCAATGCATGCTTAAGGGTCAGAACAGGCCATCTTAAGCCGCAGATAAATGGAAAAAATAAGAGTAGTGGACGCGAAGGGAGCGAAAGGTCGGATTACTCGAGTCTGTTCAAGGAATCTGTTTCGAAACCAGGCGTTTCGTGTTCTAATGATCGAACGAAGCACACATGTGACGATGGAAAATAAGAAAAGCACAAATGCTACATTCCACCACGGTTTTTGCTCTGCATGTTGAAGAAAAAAAACAAATTTAAAATCTAAATTAATGAAATATAAGATATTTCCTATATTCTACACAGATTATTCTTATTTCCTTCGAACAATTATACAAGTTTAATTTTTGAACAGGATAAATTAAAGATGATCATACAAAGTTATCTTCTTTTTAGTATTAATAACATTAGGACCAAGGACGTTTCGATATTCCCATGAATTAATGAACAGGAGTACTATTGTCGTATACGTGTGCATAAATTATGAAAAATACGAAACAATGTGTATTATTTAGTAATACTGTGCAAGTTATTTAGCTTCTGCGAAGTTTTTATAGCGAAACGCAGGACGTTTTAAAATAAGTGAAAGATTAATATATAGAGTAATTTAGAAAATGCACGACATAAACAGCTTTTATATAGCGTAATTTGTTTTATTTTTAAAGCCCTTCGGTTATTTAGTTCGAACCTCCTCTAATTATAATTCTCCTTCCTATTATTAAGGGTTCGTTCTTACTTTTAATAAATTCATTTATTCTTTGCCTAATAGAGCAGCAACTGATTAGCTTCCAATATTTTTTCTTCTTCTAAACCAGTTGCTCCGAAAATAATTGAACTTTTGTTGAAAGTCAGAAAATGTAATGTGTTTATGTGAACGAAGTAACACCGAGGCATTGCTTCTTACACAATTTACATTTGGAGTCGAACAAAATAAAAGAAAAAATTAAATACAGGTATGTCCCGGGAAACTACGCGTCGAAGCGAGTGTTAGCCTTTCGTGATTTTGCGTTGAATAGATTTCACTATCACTCGATTTCTTAATCTTAATACATTAAGAATATATTCAATTTGTTTTTTAAATGGCAAGCATCCATAATTTCAACTCTGTTAATAAATGTTTATGAGCAAAATAAAATTAGGGACATATTTATTGATCATTTTGCGCGTTCTTTTTATTTCTTTTTTGCAAACGTAATTCAAACGTTCACACCACATACTTCCGAGTCGGCTACAACGCGTAAAAATAGAAAGTTTCATTTATTACGACATCGAGTATCGTTAAAGATAAAAGTTAGCCCTAGTTAGATTATTTCTAATACTATCCAGATAACACGAGGACTTTGAAAAAGAAATCGTCTATCACTAACAAGAATGGAAAAAGAGAGATTGATAATATCGTAGTGAAAAATTTCGGCACGCCTACTTTATTTGCTCGTCATTCAATGAAAAGAAATGGAACGATTAGCACAAAATGATGGTACTATTCAAATGATTGGAGATAAATGATGTAAATAAAAAACATCAATGTAGCACAGACAATATAATAAGACAATATTAATATTTAATTAAATCGACATTTACAGTAAAAAGAACAGACGTAACAACTTCACTTACAAATGAAGAAACATATGTTCGTTTGACAATTAGAAAAAAAGAGAAAAATAAAACGAAAAATTCCATTACGATAATTTACAATTTCCCGGTATATAAAGAAACTACTTACACATTTGATCGAACCTCGATCGGTAAACATCACGACGGAAACGCACAAAAATAATGACTTTGTATATTGAAAGAATACGACTGATTACGATAAGCGTACAAAGTACGATACAAACGTATAAAACGTTTCATGGAAATCGATATTAATACAATTTACCATAGCAATAACTACGGACGAAAATCTGTAATCGAATTAAAAAAAAAAATACGATACGGGCGGTACGAATCTATTCTTTTTTATCGACAGTGGCAAAGTTTAGAAGCACGCCTCGAGGCATGCCGGTTAATTCGAAGAATCCACTCTTTCTACAACATTCGATATATTATAATTGCTGATCGACAGATGACGTTGCACTTTTACATTCAACGTAAAAATAACTCGGTTCAAAATACTTGCACAAAAAAAGACAATACACGAAAGAAGAAAACGAAATTCAAATCATAGAAATTTTGCAAATTTTTGTCGTTAAAATTTTGAGCGTTAAAATAGTTGTGATCTAAACTCGATGACTTCTATATTTTTATCGAGCTCCGTTTCGCTTGTTTCCATAACCACCGAAAGGCAAACATGATTCATTGAAACATCACAATTCACGCGCGTTATCGCAATCTCGTGGCGGACGAGACCAGCCGTTTCGGGTTGCGTTCAATAATTCGGAATGTAATATCGATTAATCGTTACGTCGTCCGTAACGAAAGGCAACGAACGTATGGAACGGAGATAAAAAAAAGACATAAAAAGGACGGCTTATAACATTGCCGACGTGAAACGGGGGGATAGAAACGAAAAGAAAAGGCAGAAATATTCATTTCCATAGAAAGCGAGCCGCACCGTGGATCGCGCACGTTCTCGTGTCCAAAATGGCTGGTCTCTAAAATTAGCGTCGGAAGCAACGAAACGAATACCAGATAGGACGTGGCCGTCGCTGCTACAATGCCCTCGGTTCCACTCACCTTGACGTCGAAGAAAAGTCATATAAAATGGGTATCGCCCTGCTGGACGGCCGCCTTCTAGCGTGAAAATTGAACGGTTGTTCGTGGGTGTATCGAGACAGATGGATCGCCCTGTCGGGTGCACCCCAGTGTCTCGTTTTACGTCCTTCTACGATGTCGCCTACGAAAGTTGGTCGATGAAATTTGGTCAGTCACGTCTTCGTGACACCGTGATGATTCTCCTGATTGCTCGTCAATCTTTTACGATCGATGACAAGTACACTTGTCGTCGAAATGATTATATTCGCTCGTGGATTCCTCACGGATCTACGTGCTGTGGCCAACTTTTTTTCCTCTCTTTTCGCTTGCGACGTGCACACGGAAACGTTCCGGCTTCTGAGACGGCTACTGCCTGAATACAACTGCAAACGCTTCTCGAAATCAGGGCCGTAAACGTAACATGCGACTCCCCGCAGAATGATAGCGGCGCCCCTACCTTGCGAAGTATCCGGTTTTTTTGCGCACGATCGTCACGTGACTGTGGTTGATATCGCCGCGGCAGTGATGCAATAGAAATTTCTCGCTTTCGCTTCCTTGTCGAACTCTTTAATTACTTCGATAGGAACTTGATTTGAAAAGTTAAAATTCTTGGAAACAGGAGAATGGAAGATATGGTAGAAAATTCTATCGCGATGAGGAGGTAATTATGAAAAATTGGTTTGCCTTTTCATTTCCTTTTTAAAGAGCTTTGTCCAATTCAAATTGCTGGAAGGAATGATAGCAGCACAGTCGTTTTGTCTAAATCGTTAATTGGGGACGGTGCTTTAAACGATGAAATATTATATTATATTATATTATTATTATATACAGAGATAGTAAATGAGAAAAATGAAATGTTCTAAAAGTATTTGTAAAATTTGCTGAAAATTTTATTATATTTCTGCAATTTAAAAATTCTTAAGAACGATATATAATCTGCTCTCATTACGAATATGATATTCGTTTCGTTTTTTATAAATATTTCATACAATTGCCGCCATAATCAAGTACATCACCGGTCAATAATTTATCAAAAGATTTCATTATCTTGCAACTTAAAAAATAGATAAATGTATTTTTTTTCAATGCTCCGATACTACATCGAAATCCATCATAATTGCAACAGCACTGTGTTAATCGGTAACATAACCCCTGAGTCAGTACAAAAAGTAACTGCGCACGTGAAGCACCTTACAATTCTTGTTAGGTGTTCGTGCATCGATTTTTA
Organism: Nomada lathburiana; assembly: GCA_963667235.1. Classification (NCBI taxonomy): domain Eukaryota; kingdom Metazoa; phylum Arthropoda; class Insecta; order Hymenoptera; family Apidae; genus Nomada; species Nomada lathburiana. Next base: position 8,463,816 of record OY763909.1, read on the forward strand.
TTAAGTACAGTGGTCAGTATTTACGATGCAGTTTATACTGACAGTCGCTACGATAAATTACACATGGTAATTATTGCAATGAAGTGATTAACGTTTCAACCTCGAAAGTTCGAAGAAGTTGTTGATCTTCGTTGATATTTTACTCCGTTAAAACGTGTTACGCAAAATGACTTCACCGTTTACCTGTATCACCTGCCGAGTGGCATTCAGGGACCTCGAAATACAGAGGCAACATTATAAATCGGACTGGCACAGATACAACTTAAAACGGAAAGTCGCCGAATTGCCTCCAGTCGCTGTGGAGGAATTTCAAAAGAGGGTGATCGCACAAAGGAACAAAGACGATAAGGAAAGGGAAGAGGAAGCGATGAGCTGTAAGGCATGCAGAAAGAATTTCAACACTAGAAACCAATACGAAAATCATTTGTTATCTAAGAAACACAAGGAGAAATCTGCGAAGCAAAATGCTCTTAACGAACATGAGAATGAAAATGAAAACGTTGATGATGTAAACCTGATAATTGATTCGGTGCCAAAGTCTGTAATTAAGAAGCATGTGCGCGATGAAAGTTCTAGCAAACAGTCGATAGAAGATATGGAGGTAGATTCGGATGTTGAGTCTGTGGACTCGGAAGAATGGATCGAAGATGCAGAGAATCCAGTTAGAAATCACAATTGTCTATTCTGCAATCACCATAGTAGATCTTTAGTACGTAATGTGAAACACATGACCATTGCACATTCTTTCTTTGTACCGGATCCAGAATATTGTACAGACATTAAAGGTCTCCTTATATATCTTGGAGACAAGATCTTTGCCGGATATATGTGCATCTGGTGTAATAATTCTGGTAGGTGAATTTGCGAGAGTTTCATTTTTATAATGGTATCATAACACACGAATTAATTATAACTATTTAATGAATCAACAGGAAGATGTTTCCAAAGTGCAGAGGCAGCCAGAGCACACATGATTGACAAAGGTCATTGTAAAATGTTACACGAAGGGGACGCACTTGTAGAATATGCAGAATTTTATGATTATTCGTCCAGTTATCCTGATGCGGACACCGGTGATCCAGAGACAGAGGTTGAGATACCAGAATTAGACAACAGTGACTACCAATTAGTATTGCCGTCTGGCAATGTTATCGGTCATAGATCTCTGATGAGATATTACAAACAAAACTTAGATCCTAACAGACCACTTGCTGTGTCAAAGAGTACAAAGTTGCGTAAAGTATTGTCACAGTATAGAGCTCTTGGGTGGACAGAAACGCAGAAAGACACAATTGTAAAGAAAGCGAGGGACATTAAGTACATGCAGAGAATACAGGCAAAATATTCTACTCAGCTTCAATTTAAGGCAAACAAATTGCAAAAGCATTTTAGACAGCAGACGAACTTTTAGATCTTTCTATTATATGTATAAATATTGCTGCAAGACTGCATTCCTCTTTAAACTGTATAATTTTGATGGAGAATATTATTAATAGGTATGCTTGTTGCATCGCATATTTATACATTTATTACCAGAATAAAGATGTACTTATTTAATTAAAATCTGTATTAAAGGACGCTTAGAAATGAAAATCGATTAATAGGGCATGCAATGAGACAGGTATCATTATAAACTGTTATATTTATTTGGCGGATACTTTTACAAAATAACTCGTAATATATTTTCGTAACACGTAACACCGACAAAAATAATACTCCTCGTTATATTTTATCTTTATACTCATATGGACCCATCCATTAATTCCTGTAATCATGAGCTAAATCACTGTTTTCGATAGATTTCTTATACACGGATCAAGAAATTATCCGTGTTTCGAGAATACGTAGTAGGATATACTTTCAATTTTCCAGCAGGGAACTGTAGAATCGTACAGTAGAAGTGTTAACAAACGTCGAAAAACATTTGAGAAACGATTTCCATCCCAATTACTATCGTCGATGCGATACAGTCTGGTATTTTATAATATAGGTACGAAGACGTGAATTTCTTTTTATGCATCTTTTGCTATGCAAATTAGAGCAGTTCGTTTCGTTTTGAATAATCGGAATGCAGAATAAAAGTCCACGAAACGTTAAATGGATCTTCATTCTTGCATTTGCCAACTCAGCTATATTAAACCGATATATGTATATATATATTTTTTCTTTTTTGGTCACAATAACAGCACGCTATTCAGAACACAGATGAGCGGTAACCGATGCCCCGAATCGTTAATACTTTCTAAGAGAAACACGCGGTCCGCCCTCGTTTTTTTTTTTCTTTAGATACAAGTACTTCATAAATGCGTCTTTAAGACAAAACATACATTAGACACCTGTTATTGTCACACAACGATACACATAATTTGCACTACTCTTTCGTAACATTTTTTTTTTCTTTTTGTCGCTTATTAAACATTTCCCAAGACGAACGTTTAATCTCGTTTTTCTTTCTCTATGTATTTCCTTTTTCTTTTTTAATTCAATACCTTCACCATCAACTTTAAGGCTTGATGGGGTGGGGCTGGTCTGATTGATTCGTCGAGTTCGGTATATGAAATTTCCGCCTCCACCTGAAAACCATGTTTCGCGCATACCTTTTGCGAGAACATTCCCGTCGCGTCTGCTTTGAATACCTGAAAATATATCATTATTTTAAACATCAAGCTTGCCATATTACATTTCACAAAGGCACATGGAACATTTACATACACATCGTATGAAGTATACCGGGTGCAAGAATACCTTTCGAGAAGGGTATTGTGCATCGGAATTTTACATCTTGATAAACGAAAATTATTCCATGCATATTAATCGAAGAACATGCTGAAACAAAAACGGGCATACAGAGTCTATGTTTGAAAAATTCGTAATTTTTCCTCGAAACAAATGTACGACGTTCCTTCACAGAATAGTAGAATGAGTAAGATATTGTTATTATTTATGAAAAATGAATATACGCAATTAGGTAGAAATTTTGAAAATTGTACTTTAAATTTGGGGTGTGTCACCACCCAAGAACAAACTGCTTCCGGTGGAGAGGGGTGGTAAAGGGTTCGCAGAACTTAAAATTCAAAAGAAATATTTTGCAGAGTTTAATCGCATGCCTCTACAATCTACAACATTTACCATCCAGAATGATACATTGTTCTCTGTTACAATATCAGACACATAATTCACATTTAAAGATACCTTGAAACCCGCGTTTTTCGCTGTTTTTATACTGTCTGCCATAAGAACGTTCGCCAGACCTTTTCCACGGAAGTTCTCGTCGACGCTGAGGATCCGACATTCGAATAACTCGTCGACATTGTACTTCGAAAAAAGATCAACCTTCTCGTTAACTTTGTACAGCAAACCGAATATTATTTTGAATTTCTCATCGCTTATTTCCGCCAGTCGACGTTCAGCTTCTTCGCGCTCTCCATTCTTGAGGATCCCATTCAGGGCCATACCAGCTATCTGATAGGATAGTTCGTATGATCGGCAATGAACTTAACGCCCAAGGTCCGTATATCGTATGCAGGGAGACGTTCGTTCAACGAAGAATTATTTACAGCGTAGAGAGATAGAATTAAGAGTAAAAGAGAAGGGGAACCACGGATATGTCTGTTAATTTATTAGGAAATGGAAAAAGATGGAATTTCTTGTTTTTTTCATTTGTTCAACTCACCGTCCCATTCTGATCCACCAGCATCCTCGAATATCCCTGCTTTAAAGTGAGCAGACAGTGTCTCTCCAACTCGAATTCGCTCTCCCCTTTTTCGCATAGTCCCACAGCGTGATTCAACGGTTCGTCGGCGAAAAAATTCCACTTCAAATGGTGGATCGCGTCGTTGAAACGATTTTCTGGAACTTCCACGACCGTTAAATGATCGGACGACATCTTTGGGGTGGTCACGGCACGAATTTTCCGCGCACTGAATGGTTTTTCCACGCGCGCACCACCCTTACCAGGCAGAGTTGACTCATATGGGAAAAGGTCCATATATTGATTGACCCAGTTCAAGATATTTAATGGGTACAATCATTATACATCCTTAATTATGCCTGACAGGGAATGTAGGATTTTCAATGAACGATAGAAAATTTGTTCAATACAGACGAGATTCTGGCAATGAGTGTCAATAAAATACGATATTCATGGGCATGCGTTTGTTGTTTAATGAAAGTAGGTGATATGTTACACATGATCTGAAAATGAACGGGTACTTCCTAGGGAAAATAGGGGCGGGAAGGGATAGAATCATGGGGGATGAATGGGAATATAAGTGTAAGAATAAATGTATGTTTATAGAATAGATATATATGTACATATTTATTATGCTTTAATTCTTTCTAGATAGTTGATTCTGTAACCCTTCATAAAAGTTGCACACCGCGAATTGTTTGCGTTCAATAATACCCTTAATACATTTAATGCGTTTATACATAATACAGTTTGAACAAAATACCAGGACAACGAAAGATATCATTAACATTTTTCAATTAACGTACAGTGATTCGACACGATGTATCGAATATAATTGAAATGTAATTAAAAGATATCAGCGGTTACGATAAAATCATTGACTATTATAACGATATAACTTGTCCTTTTATATTTCCATAATACATTCGTTTGTGTAACACTACTGTACTGTCGAATTAGTATTGTCCAGGGATTACTGGGGAGGGACACTAATTTCGTTTCTCATACGTCACTGTAGTCACTCTTTTTACACATTCGCTCAGAATCAAGACATACTTCTCTTTAATACTTGAGTACGTGAAAACAAATTATTTACAGTATTTAGAATAAAAGGTCGTCATCCCCTTCGTCCAGCATATTTGCCGCTTCCATATCTCTACCTGAGGCTTTCATTTCTGCCCTAATGACATCGAGCTGTAGAAATAGAAACGGATTTGAACACGAATCAGCAAATGATTGAACTAAAAATGTTCCAAATCTGTGAAATTATTGAAATTATACCTTGGCCTTTGCTTGCTTCTTTTTATCCTGAATCTTCTTTAATCTATAGAATTCCTCTCTTTCCAATTCGTCCAGTTCAGAAATGATATAAGCAAGAGTTCGTTCGATTCTTGGAATGATAACATGTTCGATAGCGTTCACGCGACGATTCGTGATTTTAATTACTTCGTCCAAGGTGACAAAGCTTGTCTGCAGAGATGCTAATTCTACTAATAACTTGACCGCTCTCTGATAATTCTTCTTCAATTTTGCCAATTGCTGCCCGCCCCTCGCCAGACCTGCTAACTCATAAGTATCCGTGCCATCCTGATAGGATTCAAATACTGGAAGATTAACACCGGCAACGTTATCTTTCTTAGAACGAATTTTAATTTGTGCTTTCGTCACATTCTGTAGTACTACTTGATTGAAGTCTCCCGTCGCGAACTTTGCCTCGGCTAATGAAAAAGCTGCCTCTTTCATCACTTCTCCCATAAGAGTTTTCGTCTACAAAGTATAAAGATTCGTATAGAAAAAGAAACTATGATATAATTATTCAGGAACATACAAAGCCATCCGTACCTCTATAATTTTCCCCAAAATCATTCTGAACCGCATCTGCAATGCATCCGCTTTCTTTTTTAACAAACCATGACCCTTTTGAGCTCCCGCTAAACGGGCTTTCATTAACATCTGCGCTCTGAAAAAAAGAAAACGAAAAATTAAGATCCGCTATTAATTGACTCATAGCCGTAATTAATATTTACATAGTACGAATATGATTATACACATATTTCTGTCATTTTTAGCACTGAAAAAGAGATAAACAATATTGTAACTATGTGCACCTGTACAGAAGGCAAAATGATGTACACGATGTGCGGGATGAAATAATCATAAACGAATTGCGTGATCGTACATTTAAAAACTGTAGTTTAAATGTTTAAAATCTATTAGGACAGGGTTACACCCATCTAATGACGGATGAAAACAGTTACCGCGTAATTTGCCAACTGCGACGATAAACCATGAAATAAATGAAAGGTAATATGAATTGTTGAATAAACTGTATTTGTGGATTTTTATAAGAGAATACTCACCCCCGAGAAGGGAAAATTGCGAGTTTATCTTTTCCAGACATAGCTGTGAAAGCTATCAAGCAGACAGGAATGAGATTGATCAGCTGACTTGCACGGATCGGAAGTTACATACTGTGTCTACAGTCGCGCACAAAAGTTGCGCGGGATTTGAAAACGAAAAATATCAATATTCATGCATGTACAATATACATAAATGCGTTACACGGAATGTGTACATAGGACAATAGAACGGCGAAATGCGGCAACATTAACATGATTAAATTTTCCAAATTAATAGAATCAAATTTTGTATTATCCAATTAATGGATCAAAATTTGTATCTTACCGTAAATATGTAGTCCGAAAGTTAAAGTTCAAAGTTCGTAACGGCGGAAAGATACAAAATCCCCTACACGTTTGAAGAAAGGAAAGATTCTTTTATTCAACGATGAATAAAAGAAAATCGTTGTTTTCGCGTTAGTGATAACGACAGAAAAGATTTGTTCAGAATAGACGTGTACGCTGTCAATCCGCATAGCACGAATAGAAGTTGCTGGTAATCAGGAATAATAAGAAAAGCCTTCGAATATATTCTTATGAGAATGAACAACAATCGCTTTTAGATATAGGTTTGTATATTATATTTTAAATATAAAACGATACAAAACAAGTTTTAACCATCGTTACAGGTCCACTGATATTTCACTTTCGACAAATTGATTTTAATTTCAAGAAATACAAAGATGATTCACACGCCGGATATTTCTAAGGATTTCATTTTAAATAAAGCAGTCCGCGACGCTACGAATTTCTTGTTGAAACCTTATATGTCGGCAGTATTAACAGAATCTAACTCAAGTCCGAATATATGCGAGAATAAGTACGAGGCGATCAATCGTCTCAAAGAACAATGGATGTCGCATTCGCAAGATTTTCTATTAAGAATGGCTACAATCGCATGGGATTTCTTAAATATTCTGAGCATGTTTCAAAACGATATCACGCGTCGATTGTCGGAAGACGACAGTCCAATTAATGATAATTAAATGCTATTAAAACAAAAAATATAGATATAGTAGGACGAATGTATCTTAATAATGCAGCTTCTCTGGCTTATGTGAATTGACAGCTTTTATACTAAACAGCAAATAAGTATATAGTCATGCTACTGTAATTGATATAAGTATTTTTAATAAAATTATACAAGACAACTTTGTACAGGGTTTTATAACAAAGTCAGGCTTCCAGGTATCAGTACTTGTCTAACATTCATATTTATTCTGGCTTCAGAAATGTAACTTCTTGCTTTCTGCCATTCATTTGGATACCGCTCGTGGCTGTGATCATTACTGTTTGTGTCTTCTTCGTCCCAAGGCCCAATAATGGTTGGTAAAATTTTTGGCACCCCGTGATACCTTAATCTGGACTTTCCTGACATTACTATTACATCTCCACTTCGTAGAAACATAGCATTAGCTGGATCATCTTGTGTAAGTCCTCCAATTAAAAATACTGCTGTTTGACCAATGCTTATAGAAAACAAAGGGGCTTCAATATTAACTTCAGAATGATCTGTATGCCCTGCCAAGGTGGAATTCATTCTATAGTAATTAATAATTGCTGCTTCTGCTTTAAAATCCGTAATACCTAAAGCATGCGCCAAGAATGACGTTAACAGTGACAATTCAGCGGGCATTTCTGTCTTGCACGTTTCAGAATATAATTTTGTATCCCAATTATGGTGATATCCCAACGTTGCCCATCTTAATTTTGGTAATAGTTCTTTTCCTTTGTAGGAGTTTCTGCAATGAATACAATAAGTATGTATCTTGGTAATTCTTCTCTTTTATTACAGCATTGTAGAGCGTCTTACCCAAAACATACATCCCACCAATTTTCATTATCGTGTAAAACATTGTGGGCATCTAAATTTAATTTATTTGGCTTCTTCGAATAGTCTTTTAAACATTTTATTATCCAATAACGTTGTCCATCAGAGGTGAACGGATTCTTTATAAAAATAAGTCCAGGAATGTCTACAAATTCGAAGACTTGCCAGTCCTTTACAGGTTTCAGTCCCAATTTATGTTCGCAACTTTCATCGGATAGTGTACCTTTAAATGGAGTAACCTAAAATACGTGAAATATTTTTACATAAAAGATATACGTGGTTTGCAAAATTTATTACATACTCTGTTAGGATCGGGATCGTTCAAATCGATTACATTTTTCAAATCGGGCAAGGGATCTCGGCTTTTGTAGTACTTAAAGCTATCTCTGAACATTATTTCGAACCATGGGCGCCACCATGATTATTAATTAGTCCGCACGTCGACAGACAGCGCTGCGATAGCTCGTCAGTTGGATCAGTGTAATTTGAAAGTAAATTTTAACGCAGATCCCCGTGTGAGATACGATTAAATGCCTCAGATGTTTGAATAAGAATGTCATTTTGTCCCGATGTTCGCGATGGTGACAATCGAAAGTATCGCGACTCGGCTTCTCAATCGTTCAACGGTAACTTTCCCTTCAAGACCTCGTAAAAAAGAAATCTTTTACAACGACGCTTCTCGACTAACACACGTATCATGCGTATAGGTAAGAAATCAAAGATGAATCTTTTATGCGACATGCGACTAACAATAAGACGGGTGAACACATAAACGGCGTATTCTGCATTGCGATTATTCGACTTGCTTAGCATAACATCATCATCATCGTCGCCACGACATTAATAGTTGAGATACGTATCGAAAAAGCCTGAGTTTCAAGCAGTTTTTTCTTCCCCTTGCCCAACCTCCCACCCCCCCGTGGGCACGCATATTGTAATGGACTGTGACTAATTTTAGAGCGTAATTTTCGCATAATAATACTGCCGGGAAATCTATGATTTCATAGAGACGAAGAGAGGCACGCCGGCCGACTTCAAGGCTTTTCGAAAGCTCCGAGCAAATTAATAGCGCGCGCCGCGTTAATAATCGTCCATTACCATCGCTCCTATTCTCCATAAATTCCACCCACCCACCTAGCCCGGTTCGCGAATGATTGTTCACCTGTACCGCGAAGAATACGGAACGAACCTTGTTCCAGTTACTAAACTCAATCTGTAAATTCAACCTTTTCATCCGTCTACTTAATAATCGAAGAGATTTTACTATTGTCATATCGTTATAGTTTCTATTATAATTTTAAAACAAAATACTGAAACTAATACCCAACAATTGTCGCTAATAACCTATACAGTTGTTGCGAGATTGAATCGTCTATTGTCGATGATACGTAGAGTTGTTAAAATCAGAAAAGAGAAAGAAAAGTCAATTGGTTTGCAAATTTGATACGGTTGAATAAACCTGAAAGAGGGATGGAAAGTATGAACGTATAATCCATAGTAAAAGCGCAGCACGCGTCTTTGAATGCCGGCGCATTAAGGGAGCGCGTATTCTCTGACAGTTTCATGTCAACAAATGTCGTGCCCGCGAGTCGCGCCCAGCCGTAAGCCAGGCCTGCACAGCGATCGCAATGTATCCGCGAGATTCACCAATCACGAGCCTCCGTCACACCACCGGCGTCCAATAGTAGTTACGCTTGGTGACGACGGTCGCTAAATATAGCTCGTATATATCTAGGCCGGTCGCAACCGCGAATTATCCACAGTCGTGCGCCGGCAGCCGACGAGGAAGGACGGTGTAGGGCGTAGCGAGACGCTGTGTTGTGGTTCGATTTGAAAAGGTAGGACCAACACATGCATTGAAAACAACCTTCTGTACACGTGATAAAGCTCTTTGTAGGTCGTGTACGGCTATTCTTGTAATATAGTGCGTGAGATGTAACAAAGTATATCGAGGTTGCGAGATTCACTTCCACTCAACTTCCATCCATAGATTAGATTGTTACAATATTATTCTTGAATGTTTTACGCAGCTCAAGTTGAACATTGATGACGTTTACGTGGCTATATAAGAGTACGTACTAGCTTCAGTTGTGTTACTACGGAGTTATATATTTTCTCGGTACGACCTCACGTGTGTGTGAAAAGTCGACCGCTATGTTATGAGATTATTCGTTGGACTTGTTGGTTATCGAAATTGAAGCCGAACGTGCAGTGCAAACAGGTGTTCAAATTATCGGCAATAATTCTCATCGTGAAACATCACGAAAATCGAGTTCGCGCGTATTCAAGGCCACGCACGACTACTGAGTGGAGCTTTATTACGTGCATGTTGCATTATTACGGCAAGAGTCGAGAGAAGAATATGTTAAACGCGGTGTTTTACTTCGCAACGTAATTACATTATTATTGAAAACTTGTATACATCACGACTCTTGCTGTACTTTTTTCCCCTTTGCAATAACTAAGCATTAACATAAACAATCTTTGAAGTGGAAAAGAAATGATTAAAGTCCTTTATATGTATATATACGATACCTACTACATTTATTTATTGATTTCTTTTTCTTTCGTATTCAATTCAAATGATCGAGAATCGCGGTAACAATCTCGCGATCGCATTTCTATGTATGCGAAGTTGGCTGTCTAAAGTCGCGTTCACAAGGTGCAAAAAAAGTTGAAAGAGGCGTAGCAGAATCGTTCCGTAGGAACAGACGCCAGTGGGAAACGAAAAGCGTGTCGTTCTTTAAATTTATCCACTACACGGTGAATCTGTATCATAAATTTCTCGATTGGCGTAGGCTCGTGACACCTGAGGATGCACCGGTAATAATACATGATTAGTGTCACGGAGAACATCTTGTGTAGTGGGGAACCTTAAATATAGCAAAACAGAACATTGGCAACATTATCACGAATCTTGTAAAGACTATATAGCATCCTCGCACGGTACCAATGCTCATTGGTTGCACAATACCGTGTTTCCAACGAAACATTTCAACTAAACACTTGTTCGTATGAGTACCAGGATTTTTATTATTTTCTTTTTAAATATGTGCTCGAATTGCAGTACACATCGTCGGCTTATATTGATATGAAAGAATTTTCTTAATTTTACGTTCGTACGAACATCTCGTTGGCGAATACACGTATGAAAGTATAATGTTTATATTGGCATGTAAAGTGGAGTTAAGTAGGATCACAAATAACCGTAATCATAAAACCTCATATTACGTTGGCTTAAACGCGGACCGCGTTTATTATGAACGACTTTAGTGTTTACTAGAAATGTATGCTCGTAAGGAAATTTATCCACGGAAAAACAAACTTTGGCAACGGAGTAACAGTCCTTTAATCGAATTACGCACGCATTTTTTTTTTGTTATTCAACAAATATATCTTTCGTCGAGTTCAAAGACTATTTTACTACGTCTACTTTTAAGCTTTTATATCTGGGAAAGAAATTTATATTGATTTCGTATTTCATGCTCCTCTATAATAAATTTGTTTAGGCAATATACAATGCCTTTTAATTTTGTCGGCAATTATATCGATACGTTACCTTCGTTAAACAACGTAATTCAATGTAAGCAATCGTCCCGGCGTGTTATTATATTTGGTATAAAAGTATTAGCAAATATTGAAGGAAGAACAGACTAAATATGAACGAACTCTTACATAAACCATTCGTTATATAATTTTCAAGTATAATAAATATTCTGTTCATTTTCATAGAGGTTCATAGAGCCAATTAAAAAGACAATTTTTCGCTAATAAAATCAGAGGAGTAATTGGGGAATATATAGCGCACTTTTGTAACGAATCTTAAAACGAATCTGCGGCGAGATTCGCGTTCGACGTGCCACGAATCTTAAATGTTTACTTTCATTTGTAAACTTCCTCTGCGGCTGATAACCATTATACAACAATAATCTTATCTTTGCATTCGCTATGCAAACGAGTCAATCTTCCCAAGGTGCAATCTGCCGGTTGCGATAATCAGACGCAAGGTTGGACAACTTAATAATAACTCTACAAACTTTTCCTTACACCGCCGCCATAATTTTCTATACATTTTTCGATTCCCCAAACTGCCTTAAAAAATATTTTCGCGAAACACCGCATCGCCCAAAAGGATAGAAAGTAAATAAAATTCCAATCGTTCTCTTTTCAAATCCAACTCCCACGTCTCGTTCGAATCGTCGAATTCCAATCTCCAGATAAATACAGAAGCAACGACAGATTCTAATTCGCAGGTCACTTGATTTCGCGTTATCGCGACAGTTTGCAGTAATTATCACATCGGTAGGCTGTCGAAGATGCCACCTCGTTTCCCTCACGACCGTGACCTTACTGACATTTCATTCTTGTATCGTCGACGGCTACGAAACTCGCCCATACAGGATCTGCACGTGTGTCCGATAGCGTGCACATTTCCATAACGCCGAAGGCCGTCAAATATTGCAACTAGACGAATACCTTCTCGACTTCTCGCGAACCGATACTCGTCCCCGTTTATCTAGCTTTCGTCGACCATTTTCTATCCATCCGTTTGAAAATTTCACTTCTACCTGCACGCCCGTTCGCCATTTGATTTGAATTTTCATCGTGTACGTATGCAGATAACTCGGATACATCCGTGTTCGATTGCAATTTTTACGGTGGAAATGTTTGCCCGATCATATTCCGGTCGTTTGTATTTCGCATTGCCTCTAGAATTTTCTTTAGAGATTTTGTTAGTTTCTTTTCGAAGGTAATTGACAGTCGAATGGCAATAATCTGACTGTATTGCATTTCGATACCGGAGAGAAGCAAGTGAGTATAATAAAACTCACGCATACAAGGGGGAATTTTCTGTAGAGTAATATTATCGTAATGCAGCATGATCGTTTATTACTAGAAAGTAAGGACACCGAAGTAAATAATTCACGCGGCAAATACATACTTCGCATTTCATTTTATGTCAGAGTCTACGAAACTTCCATTCGAGGAAACAATCAAATATAATGTAATTCGATAAAACAGATTGAAACCAATTAGAATAATATCGAACGATTCTGCAATATCTTCACATCGAATTTACCGTACATAGAGAGAGGTTCAAGTCGAATTTACCGGGGGTGGCGAAGGAAAAACTCACCTGGCGAATAAAAGCTCGCCGCGCACGCTTTGGAGTAGCAAACGACTCACCTTCTTTACGCACAGCTGATTACAAAGTCGAGAGATGATATAACTGGATTTGCAAGTTGTCACGGTGAAAGAGTGAGTGGTTGGACGAGGGGAAAAAAAAGCAGTCCGGTGGGGGAGGCCATTATTGTTCAAGGGCGTCAATGTACGGATTGAATTTAAAATGCTAATGTGCATCGCCAGAGAAATGGCGATAGGAAGGAATTGCTCGTGGACAAAACAGTTGTGGCGTTAGAATTATTCCCGGTGAACGATCGAGATCTGTGCAATCGCGATCGTCAGTAGTATGATTATCAATTTCATGGTGCAGCCTGGGTAATGTTACCGATAGTTGTGCTGCGCGTTGAGGTACTATTTGTCGGGCAAGATCGTGAATCAGTAGGCGTATTTTGAAGCGCAGATACCAAGAATTGGAATTTAATTAAGGCGAAGAGAAGTCGTCGAATTATTTATTAGGATAATGAAATGCATTATTCGCAATCGTTCGGAGTATTATGGTTAATAGATTTCTGGTATTCTATTTGTAGATACAAATCATGGCTATATTCCTTTTGCATTGTTATGATTATGTTTGCTATAAGAATGCGTGCAATTTTTTTGTGACTGTAACATAGCTCGCAGTATTTCATACGAATATTCCACGTTGATTCTCGGCCAAACGAACGCCTTGGTCGATTTGTTTCACTCGTGGCTGAGTTAGTTATCGATTCCTTACACTCTTATCGCCATCGACTACAATATTCCGGGTGATAAAGACAAAATACGATTTGTAAAATTGGAATTTCGTTCACTAGGATTTACGCGATTAAAGAACCGTCACGTATTTGGAAAAGCGAAATATCACGGTCGATTATAACGCACGGTGAACGATACCGTTTCCAACTATATGCACATTTTTGCAAGTTGCGCAGAAATTTGCATAGTCGCATGCAAAACTTCCAGGCAGGATGAACTTTGCGATAGGTAAGCCATTAACGCAATGAAACGAGAATCAGGGCGGGGTATATATTAGTTTAATGTATCTTATCGAGGCCCATTGTCGACAATGTATTGTAATTATGATATTATGCATTACATAAGCGTTTCCGCGTGCAGAAACAATGCGGCAATCTATTTTCCTGCTGCCTGAAACTTCATGCAGGCTGTAATAACTGCGATAATTTCTTCGCAAGTACAAAGTTGAATAGAAAACCGAATTGGCGACAGAGAGTGCAGGATTTTCTTAAAAATTTTTAAACGACTTCCTTCGCCTCTGCGTTTCCCAAATTAGGACACATGTAAATTCTTTTAGAGCGCTATGAATAAGAATGCCTGCCGTCTCTAGTACAATCTTAAAAGGAAAATTTAGGAAGGTAATCTGCTTAAATAGCTAATTACTGTCCACGCGGATATTTAACGAGCATTCGAAATTTGTACCCCTTTATTGAATATCCTCCTTATAATTGAAATTTACGATCGACGCCCTTAAAAAATACCGTGGCGGTTCGTCGGATAACAAAAATTGCTACTTGAACAAGAATTTTTATGGTAATTAACATTTCGTGCATCAGCATTCTCCCCTTAATAATGCTGCCGTTCAATTAATATAACGATAAATTTTGGACACGCATAAGCCGACGTTTAATTTATTCCGGGTTTACGCTTCTTTAACTCACGTTTATGCACGTTTCGCCATTGCGACGCTTCTTGCTGCTGCTACTTTCACCCTCGCAGGCGAATACTGTGTCACGAAATTAATTAAATGCAATGGCGCTTAAGCATTGTTAATCTTTAAACGATTATAATGCCCGATTAGAATATGGTTGATTCCGCGATAAAATGGGTGCTTACATAAATTAGCCTTTAATTTATTGCGCCATTAATCAAATTCGTGCACAGTTATATATCTTTGCTAACGAGACCTGGTATATATGTATATTGGTTTTACTTTCACCGAATTCTGCTCGTTCTTTAAACTAACAAAAATTCGCAATTCCTTTGGATCAGTTTTGAACAACTCTGTCGGGGCCAATAATAATATTTTCTAATTTATTAGGGTACGCTATATTTTTACGATTTTCTTGCGACACTTCGTTAAGCGTTTTCATAAATTATGCCGCAGTTTCGTCGGTGCAATAATTATTACAGCAATATTATGCATGGGTCAATATGTGCGTAATAAATCTTGCGTTGAATAACGCAACGGCATTATCCTGGTATTACCTACGGTATTATTTATCTGAAGCGTTGATTGATATCTCGTAACGCAATACTTATGTCCACGGCGTTTATTTGCAAAATTTTCATCGTCGCATCTTTTTCGTTAACTCTCTTCTCAGCAAAATAATTATTTCCCTGTCCAAACATCTGCTTCGATATTTCAATCTATCGTTCTATCTTTAACCGAGCATTGACGTCGAAATACCTATCAATATTTCATCCGCCGTTAATTGTGATTGTTCAAAAGTGCTTTTATTTCATTATCCCTGCCACGCGAGTGCACGAAGCGCGCTTACGAGAAACTGAAACGAGCAGCGACAAATCTGTGTCACGTTTGGAGATCAAAGCGAAGTCGAAGTGCGCTTCTTTAAGTCGTTCCCGTAAGAAACACCGTGCAAAGCGGTTGTAAATAACGCTCTTAATGAAACAATTCCACGCCGTGTTATCCCCGATTCCTGTGGGAACACGAGAGCTCGAACTGAAGCTTGGCAATTTATAATCGTAGGAGTCTGTGGCAATAGCAATTTTAAAGTCTCCGAGATGAACGTCTTTATTTCTGGACAAACATATTTCTCTGTTATGAGGCCCAACGTCGCGGACCATCTGACTACTAGGTAGCATTTCGTTTATTTTGACGTAGTAGGTGTAACAAAATCTAGAGCATCGGCGGGAGTTTTTAGAACGAAATAAATCTATAGGTATAATTTATTGCTGTCTTACATTTTTCTGGACGGGCAATCGATAATGAATAATCACCTGTTGGGACCAAATCTGGTCCCACTGTCGTCCCTTGGCACTGCTTTGTAAAATATTTTATGAATTCAGTTTCTGCTCCAATTCGTATTGCCGTCGTCTTCAAAATCGTAGCATTCTTTGCTCCTCGACTTGCGCGGAAAATTTTATTCGATATTATATATATGTATATAATCGAAACCAGTTCGTTTGAAGAAGCGCGATATTCTCCGCACAAATCATTCTTCTTTTTTTTTTTCTTGCGATTTTTCTGCCAACGTCACTAATCATCCTCGCCGTTCGCCGCGTCCTCGTGAAATATCGACGACATATCGAAGTCCGGTCGACCACGTAGGATTTCTGTCAGTGTTTCCATTGCATAATCGTCGTGTCTCGCGGACAGAAACCGAGAGGCATGGACACGCAGGATTTCAAAGGCTGAATCGCGCACGTGCTTCGCGATCCTAAAGCATCGACTTGGCTCTGTCGCGAATACCTCTCGCAGTTCCGCGAAATTTCTCCACGATTTGGGTTAGACCTGCCACCGCAAACGAGCCGACCGAGCTATTAACAAAACGGAATGGAGTAGAATAGACCGGAGTAGCTGGGGGGTTGAAATAAAAATTAATTGGAACACGAGAACGCCGCTGTCTTGAAATAAAGATCGCGGGCGGAAAGGGAGACGATTCGATGAAACACGCGACAATAATAGGAATTTTTCCCCGATACGTTCGTGCAATTGAAACATCCGGCACAATTGTACCGATCTTTCCTCGACAATTATGACAGCTCGATTAATTCCCAGGGAGTTCGATCAATCTCACCATTCCTGGAATTCGTGGCACACAACGGAGATTTATTCGTTCTTGTCCACGGGTGAACCTATTCACTGTTCATCGACGGTAACTTTCCCGGCAATTAGTTCTATCTCAAAGTCGATCGCGCCGCCTCCTCCATTGCAAACGAGAGTTAAACTATGACCTAGAATTTCGTTCCACCGACGAGTATCCCTTCAAGAATACGTCATTTGAACAAATTCGTACAATCGACCGGACAAAATAGCTGGAAGACATCGGGCATTCTTCTTTTTCTTTCTCTACTTTTCATTCTAGAAATACCGCGCGCTTTGCGCACCTGTTTTCTTTTTCTATGCGCGTTCTTACGAAACAGCGGCTTGTTCGTCACGCTGACACACGGGAAAATCGCACGAAGAAACAGAATTTTTTCTATCCTTCGTAAGACTGGACACGAGGATTCTTCTCTTCTGCGCGCGAAACAAAATTCTATGTACACACGGAACTTACAATCAGAGGAAAAACTGGAAACCATTCTGGACACATTCGTGGAATCCTCTTCGTTCTGAATTTTAATAAATAAATATATATGTACACGCGTAATTCTTGTACCTTACTGGTACAATGAGAAACTAGTTTCGAAGTGTAGTCCAGTGGCTTCTTAGAATTGAAGTGTCGGTAGGTTTTAGTCGTTCTCGGGACCCGAATTTGCGCCCGTATGTCGAGGATGATTCCCCAAAAAAGGGAGAACAGCATGCGGGTTCGAGCAGCGTCAATCTCCATTAATTATTGCTCCTCCCCGGAGCGGTTTCTTTGAGAGGGCAGACACTGTAACTTCGTTCGGAAGGAGACGCAAAACGAATCTCTCGAATGTTCTGTACAATTTATATATTTTCAACAAGTGGATGAGCGTATAACTTTTTTTTTCCATAAACAGAAACACATTTAATCTATCGACCAGTACTTTGGTTCGCGTTCTTAAAAATCGAGTAGCTGCAAATAAGTGTAAATAATAAATAATGAAATGACAAAATATGATAGTGCGAGAGGCAAACAACTTTGTCTAGGTACGTTGTAGTTTTCGTTGCAATTTCACTGCTCCGGTCGCTAACGTAATTCTTTTATTCTCACCCGTGTACCAAATTAAAGGTGCACGTACAATGTTAATGGCAGTGGGTGTGCGGCGATTGTTGGGCCACGCAAACGTGGATACGTTTCGGCAATTTCCTCTTTCGTCCACGCGATATGGTCATAGACCAGGCGCACACAAACCGGCGGCGCATGTAAATTATATGACCAGCAACGATCGTGTGGTCGCATTACAGGCGGACAGGAAGCATAAATTTTGTTACGAACGCCAAACATAGTGTGCGGGAAGAGTGTGCGTAGGAAACTCTAGGATCGTTTCGTTGTTTTTCGTCAATCAGTCCATTCGATTCGATAGACTGTCTGGAATTTTTAATTTTGACTCACTGCGAAACGTCTGTTTCATAACAAAATTTAGAAGTCCCTTCGATCATTCTGGAGCATATCAATTGACAATTCTTGTAGAACATCATTTTCGTTTATTTGTTTAATCTGGAATTAATCGAGACACAACAGTGAAATTCTTCCGTCAATTTATCGTTTCGTTAATCATTATTCTGCCTGTAAATTATTAATTTGGAAGCCTGCTTCCCTTTTTCTTTTTATTCGAGACACGATGCCCGCTCTCGTTATTCCAAGAAAAGAAGAAAACGTACCTTATCGTACTGGACAATGTGATTTACTTCCACTGCTCAAGAGATTAAATCGTCACGCGAAAATATCGCGGTGAAATATGTTGAAATTGAATTTTTACCTGCTTCCAGCAACCTTTTCCCTCGAACTCTAACCTCCCTCTTATCTCACCCTTAATTAAAACAACTCTAAACCCCATTCAATTAGCCAAACACTTTGGCGTGTTTAGACTTGTACACGGAGTTTACAAGGTTTTGCGTATCTCTTGAAAAAATTACCGATGAAAATAGGATTGTGCATTTTAAAGCGCAGGTGCAATATGTTTCACGCTCTTTTGCAATTCAAATGCGCAAGGTAATTAATATTGCGAACCTTTGACAAAATGAATTATTTAACTTTTCTTTTTTCTACACGCAGCACTGGAATAGGGATCGATTAACACTCAGTCAGTAAGAAGCAAAACGCTGTTTGCTCGCGGTTAATTCACGCTGGTCATGCTTCGCGACATCGCTAAAGTAATTTGCCGTAATTAAGATGGTATAATTGGGACAGATAGCCTGGCAATATTCCTATCCTCCGTCGTGTTGCGGTTCTCCCTCGTTTCGGTAAGAATCGACTGCGTACTTTAACTTTGTCGATGTACTGTGCAACATTGATCTTTCCTTTCCCCCTTTTCTTTTTTTTTTTTATATCGAATTGCGCGTGCGAATTGGCAATCCCAATATGGAAATCTGTAACCTCAACGCCTGCGTTATACCGCCTTCGAATTTGAAGAAAGTCGATCCACGACCTTCGAGGGTCTTCGTAATAATCGAGGTCCCTTACGCTACGAAATTCGTGTCTTTAGAAAGCGATCGTGAGCAGTAGTTTGACGAGCACAGTGCGCACAGCATTGACTTTTCGAACTCTTTTCACTTGGTACGACCTCTCACCTCGGCTAGTTGAAATCACCGCTTGGCCAACACGTATTGTTCCAACCGGCAAGGCTCGTGCTTTATCGTCGTTTCTCGTCGCGCATTTTTCTCCTCCTTTATTCTTCTTTCTTACTTCTTTACGACGGCCTTGCCACGCATTTCGCTATTTCTTTTTTTTCTTTTTTTTTTTTTGTGCCTCGACCAAGTTATCACAAAGTTGGCTGGATGTTTATGAAAAAGAGGCTCGTAAATCCGAGGAAATGCTGTTAGACGACGGCACGGACGTTGAAAGTTTACGCGGCAAACATTATTCTTGCGAAATCGTTGAATTAACTGATATCCCGGCAGGTCTTTGCGGCCGAGTCGACTCGTTCGTTGAATTTTCACCCGATTTCCCGTCCGTGGATCTCGGGAACATCAAAGGGGAGGAAATGGAACAGTTCTATCGTGTCTCGCAAAAAATTCAGAATGTTCAGGAATCGACAATGTCTCGTTGAAACTCCGAACCCCGTTTCCACCTGCCGAACCGTCAACCTTTTTCCCGATCGCAAACATTAATGTGGCAACAAATCTTCGTGCTCTCGAACTTTCCAATTCCCATGCGCTCTCTCTGGCTCTCGATTTTCCCGATTTTCAAAACACTTCAATCCCGGTCTCGCAGATATTCCAAAACTTCCTCGAGACTCGTTCTGTCCCCGAAATTCCCTCTCCTCGCGACTGCCCCGTATTTCGTTCGCCTCTTTCTCTTTCGCCCGCTCGTTTTCACGTTTCCAAGGAATCCGAGGGTCGTAAAAAGTCTACCGCGGGGGACTGGTCGCGTGTTTCGTAGGAGTTTCATGGGATTTCGATCGACGGTCAGGGAGTGGTCGTCTGTTTTCTCTATTGGCGATCGGACGCGTTCGTTGCAGAAACGACAGCCATTGGAATTAGGCCGCCCACGCTTATGTCGACGACCGTACCGAAAAAGCACGATAAAAGCTTTCTGGCCAGATGGGCACCGGTTGCGCAAACTCTCTCGTTACCACGATATCTCTTTCCCTTCTGTCCTCCGCGCGTTTCATCGTGTATACACATACGTACACGCACACTTATTACTTAGACGCGTTTCTTCCATGTGAAACTTTCGTCAGGTCACCGTAAGACTTCTCTCGTGTTATCGTAACATCGTGCCCGAGGAATTCTCGGCTGGTTAATTATGTAACGTTGCAAAACGCATTTGCCCCGTTCGGTATTTACATTAATATCGACGATGTTTTCATGGACAGTTCGTGCGATGCTTGTCGGATTTTTCTGTTCGTTTTCTTTCTTCTAGAACTTTTTAATATCGAGGGCGAAGTACCTTCGTGGAATAGGATTTCGTGCGGTTGGAATTTTTCAACGCGGCGATACGGAGAGGTTTTTCTTTTTCTTTTTCTTTCACGGGTTTCCTGATACGGCGTGTGTACCACTTTTGTTTTACCGTGCCCACAGATCTGCGTGCACGCTCTTTTTGCACCGTCCGTTTTTCTATCTAAGCAACGCGTATGAATGCACATAATAATGGTAGTAAAACGTGAATAGCATTCTGTTGATACGAACGAAATATTCAGGAACTAAGGAACGTCCTCGCGAAATAGAATTCCTCGGTGCAGCGTTTCTTTACGAAAGTGCATATTCGTTGCAAATATGTTCCCCGTGGGTTAACGGATTGAAATATTGGGAAATTGTTTCTTTGTTTCGTCGTCGTTTCGTTGTTCGAGAAAATTATTGCTGCTCGAGAAAAGCGATTAAAATGCATTGTAGGCAATTAAAGAGTTGTTCGAGACAATCTGTAAGAAATCTCGCGTTTCTCTCATTCCGTGAATTTTTCCAAAGAGCGTTTCCCTTCGATCGGGTTGCCACCACCGGTTATCTACTCTAGTTCCTCTTGCGTGTCGATCACCCGTGGCAGGATTTAGGATTTGTGTGAATCGTGGCACATGCTCGAGAGAAACGAGCCAACCAGTAGATCGTGGGAAGATTAATTGGCAATGCTGGTCTATCCGGGCGAAAGACGATCCGCGGTCAGAATTTTCGTCGCGATTCGTCGCCTCTGCGGATAGGGAACACGTTCGATATATCGTTGCCGGTGTATTTATGACTTGGACTCGTTGCGGGACAGTGCATGGACGCACTGTTGTGCGACCCGCGATTTCTGTGAAAAAATTTGTCTCTTGGTCAAAGCGAATTCGCTTCTTCGTTGGGAAATGAAAATTGAAAACCAATGGCAAATGACTGTTGTAAATTATTGGTTGTAAATTACAGGTAATTTGAAGGTACGGAACATTGAATAAATCTGGTATGGAGATTAAGAGATTTTCACGGGAAGCAGGGTAGAATAATTTAAAGGTGAAACGAGGATGAGAGAAATTATTTTCTGAAGAATTTTTGTTCCCGTAACTCCTTTCTCAAATCACTATTCCGGTTTTAATGTTAGCATCATTGATAATACCGTTGTCTGCTGGCTCGTAACTGATAAAAATGAATGTACCTTCTCCATTGTACATTTTTATCGGAATATTTGTATTGGAATGCAGTTACGATTT
This sequence comes from Nomada lathburiana, assembly GCA_963667235.1. Lineage (NCBI taxonomy): Eukaryota > Metazoa > Arthropoda > Insecta > Hymenoptera > Apidae > Nomada > Nomada lathburiana. The sequence continues at coordinate 8,485,843 of OY763909.1, forward strand.
CTCCTTTTTGTTTCTTGCTTTAACGAATAAAGCATGATTTTCGGAGTAACTAACTTGTATCTCGCACAGGTATTATGTAAAAGACCTTGCAGCAGGCCTCTAATGGATGTCTCACCATTTATTTGGCTGCATATAATGTAACTTTCGATGATTAATAGGTACACGGCCACAAAACGAGATATTCGTGTAATTCTAATTTATATCTGAAAGAAGGCTCCCGGAGAAGGTTACGGAAGATGAGTGAAATCGCGGGACATGTCTCTACGTAGAATCATCGAAGATACCATAATAGGAGCGATTAAAAGGTTAACCGGGTTTCCTGAGATAGATAAGATAGAAAATTTAAAAAAAAGGGAACAGAAATAGAGTCAACCTGAAAGAACTGGGTTACAGTAATGTATGAAGGTGAAAAATAATTCTCCATTTTTCCTGTACCTCTCGTTTTTCTATCATAAAATGCTCAACTTAAGCCGGCGATTCATTTGCGCGTGAATCATATTTCATTTTGTCATTCGCCGCGGTGAAAATTATTTGATTTAAGGTCTTAGCTAGATACACAAGTTCGAACGGCTGCTGCGAAGAAAAATAAATCACGATAGAGAAAGACACGTTCGGATTATCGGTGATTTATATTGTTGATCGGAACCATTTTTTCTCGTTTCAATAAATTTTTGCCGATAACGTCTTCGTGCATGTGTATCTTCTAGTCTAGGATGTTTCACGACCCGGCGTAATTTTCTTTTTTTACAAACTTCGCCACTGCGTGCTCCAAACACAAATTTCAAAAGGGAAAAAGAATTACTCCATAACAGAGCGATATCTGTTCTATCGATTATAAAATCCCACAGATCTTCCGTTTCGGTAAAGGGAACGGACTGTCCCCGTTATTAAACAAAAAAAAATATACATAAAACTTCCTGCTCTGCACCCACGCGTTCTATCCTTTAACGAAAAAAAGCACCGCCATAAATCTTCACAATTCTATACCCAAGTACACATGCATACTCCGCTTTCCACCTAAGATATTCACCTCGAATACCACTCGAACCTCTCCAAATACACATACACTCGCATACACACCACACTCCACATCCTACCCCAATTTCTTCTTTCAAACCGAAACGACAGTTCCACGAACGACCATTCCTGTCCAGACTCGCAATCGCCATAAACACTTGCGACGACACAGTCGGACACATAATCTCCATGGCCAAAAATTTCCAAAGTCCTCTGCCCGAGCGTCTACCGTATTGTATATATGTATACATATTTACTGTGAACAGAAACCGATCCAGAATGCAACAATGGTACCCCTGTGTTCATTTGGTCCTATACCCGCGAACGAGATTCAGATAAAGTCGATAAGGTCTCTCAGGCGCGGCGTTTTGGAGCACGGCGAAGAAGTTTCTGCTGGTCCGTGGCGAACGCACGACAAATACCTACACAATACAACTCGTGTGGCTCCCTACGAATCGGAAGTGAGCTTTATTATTAGGCCACACTCTACGAATAGCCTGCACCTTGACGCGAAATAAAGGCGGTTGTAAATTCTGTAAGCATTTCGCCTTCGATTCTGGTCGTTCGACGATCGATCAGAAACTTTTTGCCCGGCAGCCCACGTTGTCGGCGCGTACATAGAGGAGGAGGGTTTGCAGTGAAATGTACAGCGAAGTAGACATATTCCCGGTGCCTGTTCTATCGGGGCTAGTGCGCGTCGTTTAACACCCGAGCGGTTCGGTTGGTGGCAAAAGTGGTTGGTCAATTTGTTTGTTGATTTCGTTCTTGGCACGACCGTGCAAGATATGCGCATATTTTCTTCCGTTTAGACTGTGTTTAGAGGTCTCTTGAAAATTGGCGATTGTCAGGTGATCGATGCCTGGTCTATTTTAGAAGGAGATCATTCGACCGGTGCTACAGGAATTATCGTCAAGTGATACGAGGTAGAACTATGTTTGATATCGCGGTTGATAATATTTGGCGTGCAGTCTATTTTGCGAAAGATAAGAAAAAAAGTTGAAAGGAAAACTCCAATTTGGTTCGCACTTCGTGAAATTGATTACTAGCTGTCCAGTTTATCATTTCGTGCAGATTTAATGTGCGCTGAGATGGAGTTGACAATCAAGTTGTTGATAAGTTTCATTTGCTTCGCCGCGGTACAGTGTTACCTCGTATCGGAGTAAAGCACTATTTTTATATTTACCGTGAATATTTCACGAAGTTGCGCGTTCTGCTTGCCAGTGAGAGAGTTTCGTGGAAATTGAACGAGGCAACAATCGAAAGCATTGTGCCCCGAGGATCTTACCGTGAGATATCGGCCGAATACCGAGGCGTTCGTGGCATACATCAAAATCAAACGTTTTCTATTTATACGTTTTAAACGGCGTGCAGCGGCGACGGCTTCGATCGGACACCTGTTCCCATTCAAACAAACCCGATTCACCGATCATTATTTCAATCTGTTGCATCGGCCCTCGGGCTTTACATAAGCGAAATCGATTACGTATCCGATCGGTCTGTTGCACCCGATCGATTATTTTCGACCCTTCCCCGGACGATTCGCTGCAGAGCTTTCAAAAGCTTCGAAGAGATTGCGATTTTGTGTTGACCGTGTTTTTTAAAGGCTGAATATTTTGCGTGGATTTCCTGGATAGACACCGAGGTTCGTGAATTTTGGATTTTAATAATTGCTGATTCTTTCTGCTCCTTTTTTCGTCCTCTTGGCAGTGGGCAAATTTTATGCGCACGTCGAGGATGGTTATTTTGAATACACGGCGAAGCGCGATAAATTATTGAGCATCGACTGGCTGACAATGTTAGAGAAACTGTTCGTCACTTTTTTTTGGAGACGCAGAAAATATTGACAAGGGGCGGCATTGCGGTTTCGTAGAATTCACGGCGAACTGTCTATCGCAAAGGAACGTTCTCCGGATCTTGGAACGATTTTGTGAAATAAAAAACATTTACTTAACGATACCGAATCGAAGTGATAATTGTTTTCAAATTGGTGCGTCTGTAATTGATCGACGGAATATGATAATGAGGGGCACGTGCGATTACACAGAAATTAATTAACGTAAATTCAAGCGCAATGGAGAAAATGTAACGCTTTTGTTCGCCGAGCTATTTTTGTAGAGCTCAATTTCAAAATCTAAGCGTTCTTCCTCTTTCCGCCTCGTGGCCTCGATACCGCTGGATTCCACGCTATCCGCTCTATCATCTTCCCGTTTAATCAGTGTGAATAAATACACGAGGGAAAATGACAAGAGGAAATTAGCCCCGAGAATTCACTCGGTAATCCGTTCGTGCAATGGCGCGTATGTGTTTCGTTTTCATTCAAATGGAATTAATTGAAATCGAAGCGACATAAAACTACTTGCCGTAATTATTCAAATATTATGGACAATTGTCCAAAAGCTATTATCAACAATCCAGTGCAAGACCAAAGACAAAGACCAAGCACGAATTTTCACACCGTCAATTGTCGGACAAATATTTTCGTTTCACATTCGCCGATCTTTCTTCTCCAATCCTCCACTAATTCTCTCTCAATCTACCGACTCCACACCACGAATTTTCTCTCCCCTTTAAAATTCACCGGTTTCTACAAATAATCGCACCACCACGGTTAATCCCAATCAATCGCTCGAATCCGCCCTTAAAAATCCCTCAGAATTCCTGCGGAACTTCAAACATCGTACCACCAACCCAATCTACAATCTCTTGAGCCCCCCCCCCCCCCCCCCCCCCCTCAAAAAAGGCAAAGAAATATGACGAAACCCCTCCGTTTCTAAAAATCCCAAAATCCACAATCTTCGAAATTCGTGTCCATCTCTTCGACCCTCCGTGCAACATCCAAACGAGCTCCATCTCCAGCTCCGTACTACCAATCTTATCCCCAGAGGCCGCTGTTCCCCGACTCTTCTTCCTCCGTGGCATATAGGTCAGTGGGTAGAACACGTTCAACTCTTCGGCCACATAAGAATGCTTGGTACGGGGCCCGGGCAGGGAGATCCGGTCCGAGGAAGTCGATTTTTTGGTCGACAGTTCTCGCGATCGTGTGGGCCATTCTACACGAGTGGAACAGGGAACGGCGAAAGACAACGGAGGCGCGGAGGAACCGTAGAAGGCTACGAAGGTGGAGTTGCAAGGGCATTAGGCTCCGAATACGGAACGATAAAATTCTTACGAAACGCGGTCCTCTCACCGTATAGTCTCTCGCGCTCGTAGATCGAACTGGCACTCTAACAAAAAAAGGGGGACAGAAATTCGGAGGAAGGGAGAGATCCTCCTACTCCTCCAATTCTTCCTCTTCTACTATTACTTCTTCTTCATCTTCGTCTTCTTCTTCGTCTTGAGCAACTCGTGCCGGGCCGAAGAATTCGTGGCTCGAAAACAAACCTAGCCGGAGGACGTGCCGTTTCTTTTTTAGAGGACAAGACGTTCAAACGTTAAGATGTACCTTCTGACGTGAATTTGACAAGCTTTTAGCGTTCCCCACCTGTTGTTGTTCTTGTCGTTTCTTCTACCTCTCGGGAGTGAATGGTGTTTCACGTGTCCTGCACTGTTATGCGTGTCGCGGCTTATTTTTGCGATCCTCGGCTTGGTTACGTAAGCGTTCCACCTTCGGAAAGGCTACCGGAAGCTAGGAATCTCTAGGCGAGACATAGCGGCGCGGAGAGAGAGAATGGCTTTGGAGACTTTTGTACGATGATTGGTCGGGGCGATGGATTATTTTTTCGTTTCCTCTTTTTCTTGCTCGAGAGAGGGAGAGAAAGAGGCATCGGTGCGAATGGATTTTTTATTTTGATGTGGGTGCGATGGGAGCTCGAAGTACATGTTTGTGGTATTTTCAAGTCTGTTACTTGAGAAGTACAGTGTATTAAATATGTCTCGTCTGTATCTGTGATAGCTTTATCAGAATTTTTATAAATTGATAATTTCGTTGGACAACTATTTTCAATTTGCTGTGAGTGAAATAATTTTGTACTTCGAGGGTACCAAATTCGCTGTTAATTTTTGTGCCAATAATTAGCAGCCTTTGATATTGGATTCGACTCATCGATAACCATCTGTAGCTTCCGGGCTCTCGTTATCGGTGTTCCACGATTCGCCCTGAGTTCCTCTTTAAAAAAATTACAGTAACGATAACTTTAATGACCCGCAATTATGCAAACAAAAAGTAGAATAAATTTTGCCAAAGAAAACAATCGATATTCGCGTACATTTCAGGCGAACGTGAAAAATTTGTATTAATAAATCGTTACTCCGTCAGTCTGATTCACATTTTAATTAATTTGCCACACGAAGAAAACCGCAGCGAAGGATGTTGCATTATCAGCGTCGTTCGAAATTCCCCGGGCGATGCAGATAGAGAATAGCCGCAAACTGACGAGGTTTCATTCAAATTTTATTAAAGAGAACTACTCCGTGCTCTCGCCAGAGGTGTACACGTTCGATCGAAGATAAGCTTACGGGAACCGGATACACCTAGCCCGAAAAAAAACCTAATTTCTCTTTATTCATCCCCACCGGATAATTACGAGTGTGAGAAAAGAACGGATTTCGTTTGTTCTCGACGGAAATAATAATTATTTAAAGAGCCGGCGAAGATCATTAAACCCAGACGAGATTTTATCTTCATGGATACATTTTAGCAAAGCAGCCGCATCGAATTAATTTATTTTTATCTTACTTAAATCGTTATTATTAAGCAGGTAGCTTCGAAGGGTTAGCAATCATTTAAAGACAAGCATCAATGTAAGTTCCAAACGTTTCAACATTGATCCTTCAGCAATAAGAGTTAAATAGTATTACAATACCAAATACTATGACGACACCCTCGTGAAATTTGATATACCTTCTCGTCATTAATTCCCCACCCCAAAAAATTCAACACACCATTGCACACTTGCCAGATATGTAGCCACCACAAATTTTCGTTCACCATTAGAGAAAAGCTCAAACCCCAATTGTTAGTTCACCCTGCCCATTTCCCATGAGGCAAACAATGCCAGCGGCCCCCTCGTACACCGCTAAGGCGATTCGATCCGATTCGATTCGATTCGGCTCCCAGCTAACTCGATTTCGCCAACCCTGCGTCCGCACCACCATACTAATCTCCCTGTTCTTGTTCCAGGTTAAATGGTAATCTAAAACGACCATGTACAACCTAAACGTGAACGTGAATCCTAGTCCGACGGCTGCCGCGGGTCTTCTGGGTGTCGCGGCGGCCGAGGTCACACCAAGGACACCGGAAATCGTAAACTCACTAATCGCCATGACCAATCCCTTCGAGGATTACACGAACGAGAGGAGCAGAGATCGTACGGATTCGACTAGCAGCGGTGAGCCGAGCCCACCGAGTGTTCAGCACACCTGTAGTCAGCTCATTAAAGAAGGTACCCAATCCGGTGGTGGCCTTGATAAATATCCTACCGGGTCACTCTATAGATTTCTCGTCATCTTCTTCTTCCTTTGTTCCCCCCCTCGTGTGTCGCGATCCCTTCGAGGCCACGCTACTGGCCGCTAACCGTCAGTGTTCGTTTCCACATTCAGAATAGAATGGAACTGGAGGAAGAGATGTCGAAGGTATTCAATTATTGATACATTATAACGTATGGGTACTACAATTTCGTTTAATACACGGAAGGTGGGTTTGCCCGGGGATACTGAAATGTTCCCCTCGATCTTCTCGTCCCCGGCAAAACGATTGAGAATTTACGACGGAGAAATTGCGGTGAAGATTTTGATAAAACGATTCAGGTGGTAAAACTTAGAGAGGAGAAAATCGAACGTTTTATTGATTTCAATTTATCTAGACAATTTTATCGATATTATTCTGAGCTACATTTGGAGTACTTTAGTGTGCAGTACTCTGTACCCTATACAGTTTGTTTGTTTGTTTTTTTTATTATTTTCGATGATTGCTCGCACGATTAATGTATTAACACGGTTTGAAACCATCGCAGGACTGAAGTTGACGCTGCAGACGAAGAGGCGAGCCAACGTGTCTGGCGATGATACCAAGAAGAGGACGAAGAAGGAGGATGGCAGCGCGGACGACGAGGAGGACGACGACATCAGCATCGGCAATATCCGCGGTGGTGTAAGAAATCTTCGCATACTGTTCTCGTTAAATTCAAACGATAAATAAATCGTTTCATAGACTCCCCGATTTTTCTATTCATATCGGGCCAGGAGACAAAAGCAGGCAAAAAGAAACAAAGAAAATCACTCCAGGTCACCCTAAAAATACCATTCCGGATCAATGTTGACAAAAGTATTCTCCGGTTGCCTCCAATTCAGGTGACAAATTCTAACGAAATCTGATATTCTTCCAGCTGACACCGGAGGACGAGGAAAGGCGTCGAAGGAGGCGCGAGAGGAATAAAATAGCCGCGACAAAGTGCCGTTTAAAAAAGCGTGAAAAAACAGTGACCCTGGTGCAGGAATCCGAAATCTTAGAAACGCAGAACCACGACCTGAAGTCTCAGATCCAGGAATTGGAAACGCAGAGGCGCAGGCTTGTGGACATGCTGAGCCTTCACGGGCCGACCTGTTTGAAACAGGGCGGCGCGGACAACGCGTATCAACAATTTTCAGAGCCTGTTCAGCTGCCCAGTTACCAGGAGAATTTTGTACAACCCCCGCCAGCGTTGAATCAACCCCAGAACTGCGTGACAGAGTACCCGGTGAAGGTGGAGGACTACGAGAACGATTTTTATAGACAAGAAAGTTCGTTTGTACCAACGTCGGACGCTGGTTGCACGGTTTAGTAGTTTTATCGAAATGTTCAAGCAACGCCTGCCGCGCCATTTTCATTGTCGATGGGGAAAACGTCCGGGGAGATCCGGTTTACCATTTGGAAAAAGCTGGAAGAACGGTTCTGTGGGATATTGATGGTAATCCGACGATGAAAGGAACAGTCGTATGCATTCCAAGAAGACAGAGGATAAGTGGGAACATCTGTGTTGGATCTGGGATTTTTGAGTAATTAGTTTTTATTCTGTGGGTCTTGGTCCTTAACGCTTCCGGTAAACTGGAACTCCTGGATCTCCCTTCTCTGTTAATCGCGAGTCTTTAGATCGTAAGTTTGATTATTATGTATTGTAATAGCAGCGCGCTCCACGTTTTTCCCCCCTTTTAATCTTCGTTGTACCACTTCCTGTTCTCTTCTTCATTTCCCCCCCCCCCCCCCCCCCTTTTTTTTAACGCGTCCCTTTATACTCGAAACGTTCGATTGTAGAACGCTTGACGACATTCCTCGAAAGTAACCCTTTCTTGAAAATAAGTAATCGATTCCTTGAACATAAGTACTGTGACATTCTAAGGTTTAATTAATGTAATCGATAATAAATGTAAGGTAGAGACGGGATATCACCTTTGCGGTATTCGAAGGGCTTAATGTTCAATTATCGGTTATTATTGGAAAAGTAAAAAGGATACATTATTTTTAATATGTAATTTTATTAACCGCGTTGAATATTTTCTAAAGTATTTTAAGTTCATGTATCGCAATGGTGTGTCTCGTTGCTTTAAGCAAGAATCGGGGATTTCTTTTACGAGTGGCGGATCGTCGCGTCGGGTGCCGCGATTTTTCTGGCGAACGCCTCCACTCGATTTACCAGTGAACAAAAAAAACAAAAAAAAGAAAGAGTATATTTCGTAATTCGGCGCATATGTAGTAAGTCTTCTGATATTGATTACGACTATCTCATTGTGCATTGGAACGCGATTAAGTGGCGCGTTCAAAAGGATACTTATAATTATACGAATAATCGAACGATATATTTAATATTATTATTATTATATATATATATATATTGAAATGTGCATATTTTATACAGATTACGTATGTTATTATTGTATTTACACTCGCAGAGACACGCACATGTCAATCACGTATGCGTCATTAACAATTAACGAACATATGATTACATGACGATTAATGACAATGGCCGAACGACATACATACCTCAAGTTTTTCGTGGGTAGTTACCCTCCCTTGGTGCGTTTGCATTGTAAGAAAATCATCACTGTCTTCTAATTTTCTTTCAACATTGCAACTATGATCGTGTAATTATTGAAATTACATAATACATGGGTTAATAGTGACACGAAGGAATGCCAAAGAACCATCAGAAATATCGGTTAGAGAATATTTTTTATTATTATACAAGAGTATTGGTGAAAAAGAAAAAGGAGGAAAATTAGCGAATGCACTTTGGGCTACGCTTAGGCGTTCTTACAATTTACGGAAGCTAGTTTAATACACGCGATGCTGGTGATTATAAAAGTGGTCCAAGTAAAAAATTTAAAAAATATGAATTTTGCAAATAGAAAAGTAATCATTGGAAATTGAACTGTTTGATTCAAGTTGATAGCTACGTTGTTAGACAAAATTAGATTTATGTTTGTTTGCCAAAATTTCGATATATCGGGAAACGAAAAATTTTTAACTTTTAGACCACTTTAATAATTAACGGTGCACATAGCCGAACGCTATCATTAATAGTGAAATGCTTTCTCGAGTCCATGGGACTAAAGATGCTTTTTATGCGCTCGGGATGTTACCGCCGGTTGGATCTAACGAAGGAGAAGATTTTTCTTGCACTTCGTGAAACTGAAGTGAGACAAAGTCTTCCTCTTGTTCTACTTTCATGAGATTAAAAACAAAAAAATTAACGTCCACGAACATTGATAATGTTTTTAATTAAAACGCGCAAGGACGGAACACGCAACAGTCACACACGTGTGGTGCTACATATATTATAGATATATATATATATTTGCTTTTTATATAAATTTTATTAAGTTGCCCGAAAAGAGTATTTGATAGTTTAATACACATGTTACGCGTATATTATCGATGTCTATTTACTAATGCAGAGCTCTGGAAGTAATAATTATCAGACATACCGAGACAGAGTTTATATTTATATACGAGTCTTTTTGTATTGTTGATAGATTGGGAGGAGAATTCGAAAACGATGGAATTATTAAACGTTGTCGATGTATTATAAAAAGAAAAAGTGTGCTGAAATTTTAAACAATAGTTGAATTGTTTTTACATGTTGTGCGCAGACTGTAATATAGAGTATTGCATTTTTGTTCTTTTTTTGTTTTTTAAATCGAAAACATCAAACGATGTTAAAAATCGCGCATGAAGATTGAAAGTTTTTCTTAAAAGAAAGAAAAAATAAAAACAGCAAAGAAAAACGTAGAGGATATTTTGATATAATTACGTTTGCTATCCAATATATGTACTGCCATTATTAAAAATCCCAGATACAGTCGCTTATAGTATCTGGCTTTATAGGATCATTGTTTTCTTAGTTAAAGTGTATTAAAAAGAAAAATCCTTCTAGAGGATAAACGCAGAATAACTTTAATAACAAAATAGCAAACAGTATATAAGATTTTATTCATTGTAACAATCGTACTACTGTCTTTTATTACTGAGTACCTGGCCATGGTTTTCCATGCGACAGCTGTTTTTCCTTAGGAGAAATGCATTGAATTAAAACGAGAAAAATGGCTGACAAAATTTTATTGTTGTACCCTAAGGGAAAATTTTATTCTTTAAATAAAAGTGCCTTCAATACTAATGTCTCTCCATTTATCGTTAAATTGGGCAAACGAAATAAGCCTCTTGAGAAAAAAAGGAAAGACAATACTCCTCAGATATGAATCAGCGTAATTAGTATTCTTTATTTAATTGGTATTTAATGTTTTACAAAATATTTACTGTATACGCCCATGACTCTACTTCAATACCTTCGTCGAAATAGATGAACATTTGGGTTATCAAAATAATAACAATCAGAATAGTTTACACACACATTTTATTATAAAATTCAATATTAATATAATACACACACATACTCATTTCTCAATCACAATCAACTCAAATCAAAATTCATCATTTTATCTTATAAATAAAGATACATTGTAGGGTAGAACAGGGTGGGTGGAATAATCTTATGTGTCCTTAATTAATTGTTCCTATACAGCATGAGTTTACGATCCTCTGTAAAACAAAGAAAATAAGAATAGGCATTAATTAGAAACTGTAACTCATAATTATTGATATAAAAGAGGAAGCCATATTATAAGGTATACGTGTATACTTACACAATGATGTTATTAATTGGAATATGGATTAGTTTAACAAAGAATCCTATGAAACCCATTATACAAAAACCAATCGCTGTAGCGATGGCAATTTTTTGAAATTCTGCAAGCCAACAAGTAACATTAATTTCACATTTTTCTCTGTCATGTTACGCTTAAGCAATTTCAATTGCAAATTAAGCGGATGAAAAAAACTTACCCTTTCTATCGGGCTTTGTGCATCGTTTAATAAGACGAATACTGTCCTTTGCGAATTGACGTCCAGGCTCAGTGAGTTTCTTTACTTGATCCATTATGCTCGTGTAACTGGAAATGTAATATTCGTGGCAATGAAATTTACGTCGACCGGGGCGCAGCTACGCTTTTTATAATTAGATCTAGGAAATATAATCGATATAAAATGTCGAAGCAGTGTGTGAAATCGCATATGTTTCTTCGAATTATTGAACATCGCACTATTTGTGCTATATTTCACAGGGATCAGACGTACTGTATATAATACCTAATTTCGTCGCTAACGGCTCCAAAATTAAACGCAGGTTATAACAGACGTTGTATGTTTTATTGTTAATCAATTTAGTTTAGTTTTCACTGAAGACGACTGAGAAATGAAAATGAACGAAAAACACGATACTCACGTTGTGCACGACTCGAGAACGCTTCACGAAGTGTTGTTTGACGTATACGAAAAACTGCGCTCGTCAGAAGTTAAGGCGCTACGTGGACACTGTGCTGTAAGTACGTCACTTCCTGGCGACTGACGTTGGAATAAAACTATTGTTGGAAAATATAACAGCGGCCAATAATGGTCGCCGTGAAATTACTACGATAGAAAATTTTCTTCCCTGACGGTTGGTACGAGAACTATTTGGTTAGTCGCTGGCGTGGAATAATATTAGCGTTTGAGTTATCACCGCTTGTAAATACATAATTGTGAATGATTTTGCAAGGGTAATCTAATATCATTTGAAATATAACAATTTTAGCAGTCGCCTTAATATTTCCCGTGCCATAAATCTTCTGTATCACGATCTATATCAGCCTTAAAGCTTAGGTCTTATCAGTTACCTTTGACACTTCACATTAACCTGTCACCTGTCAAGCCAATTTGGACACTGTACTTTGGACAAAGAAATAAAATATGACTTAGGACAGGCAGTCTGAGTTATTCCACTTACATTCAAAGAGTTATAACAACGCTCCAGCGATATGGGTAATAGATCTAGCCTTCTATTGCGCGAGGAAGAAATTGCGCAAATACAAGATGCCACCGGTTGTAAGTTTTTAGTTGCGAAATTTATATTATTTCGACATATCAGTCTGGATATTACTTCGATCATGTCTTATATTTTGTATATCTTTTCCTATGAAATCTATAACTTCCTAACCTTATACGACGATTGAAAGAACCAATAATAAACAATAAATGCTTTTCGTCCGTCGTAAAATATTTCTTTGTTTTGAATGTTCTATTAGAATACATGGTACGTTAATGTGCGTATACGTAGCGTCTAAGATCTCTTTGTGCGTTGTTACAGTTACCCCGAATCAAATTGAACGATTGTACAGCCGTTTCACCAGTCTCGATCGTGGAGACTGTGGAACACTTAGCAGGGAAGATTTCCTTAGAATTCCAGAGTTAGCGATTAATCCGTTGGGTGATAGAATCGTCAACGCTTTCTTCGAGGAGAGCGGCAACGACAGAGTGAATTTTCTTCAATTTATGCAAGTATTGGCCCTGTTCAGACCCATTAAAAATAATAGCCCTAACAGATTGAACTCCAGGCAAGAAAAATTGAAGTGTAAGTTTGCCAAAAGAATCGTGTTTTATTATACACAACTAACAAAATCGTCTTGTAGTCATAAGTTTCTTTTATCAATTCCAGTTGCATTTAAGATGTACGATTTGGATAACGACGATCTAATATCGAAGGATGAACTACTAGCTATATTGCATATGATGGTTGGCGCGAACATTAGGTAAGAAAGTTGTAACGCAATGAAAAAAAATACGAAATATATAAAAGAATGCAAGAATTGGATATTTAAACAATCGTCATTTGTTCATTTTAGCGAAGAACAATTAACTAGTATCGCAGAGAGAACTATAGTAGAGGCAGATGAAAATGGTGATGGAATGATATCGTTCGATGAGTTTTGTAAAGCACTTGAGAGAACGGACGTAGAACAAAAAATGTCTATACGGTTCCTTAGTTAAATTACTTTATTTCCATTTCTAGTGTTGCACAATTTGCTGATGTGTTGGACATATGTGTGTGAAAATTTGTTGCTAATATTAATATTAAATGTAATAATGAATTTCTTCTGATGTATATATTAGCCCCGTTTATTTTACACTGGAAGATTAGTCGAACAATATTCAGTATTTATTAACGCATTTACATGACGAATTGTAAGATTCATTAAAGCAGTCGCAATTTTAATTAAAAGAAAATGGTACAATTATATAATATCTTTTAATATTGCGATCTATAATATATAAATTTCGTAGATATTACAGATTTCGATTGTCTAAATTTTACAATTTCTAATTCATTATTCGTCTCGTTACACTGTTTACAATCTTCCAAAAAAAAGTGACCACATACATATATATAATATGTATATATATCTGGCAATAAGCGATATTGGTAAAATAAGTTATTCTACTGATGACACTTAAAAAAAAAGAAAAAAAGTGGTAAACGTAGATGTAAAATATGCATTACATTAATACTACGTACTTTATTTGTACACGAATCGTACTTTTGACATTGCAAAAAAATATTCAGGAAATTACATTTAATTAATCGTATATTTTCATCATAATAGAAATTCTTACTGCGTGTATTTTACCCTCCATTAGTAAAATTACAGCTACAGTCGCCCCGTCACGACGCTCGAAGCTCGCAAGTTTTACGTTACACAAAAAATGACGAGGAATTATTTTTCACTTCATTCTTGCAATTTAAGCCGTAGACGATACGGCCAATTTTTTCAGATGCTCCATGAATACTTGTAGACTGACATCGTCAGTTAAGACAGGTGCTCCGCTTTCCTAAATTTATAAAAAGCACTAATTAGAAACATCGATTTAAGAATTGTTAATGTAAAGTGAGCCCATTAAATTCTGTATCCAAACCAATAGAAAGAAAAATTAGAATTAGTGATGCGTCTGTGAATTCTGAAAGAAGAGTGCTCTCGATGCCAACCACCAGTGAATTGTGATAATACTGTTGCAACAAACTGATATTAACTCTGTAGAAATTTTGTGCTTGCTTTATAATAACGTGAACCCATGTTAAATAACGTGAGATAGATTAAGATTCCCCAATACCAATGTTCCTATAGTTTATCGAACGGATAGTTACTACATATTTTCACTACTGTTAGAGAATACTGAGATGAAGGAATAAATATTTTATTTCGCTGTTAGAAATCAATCGATTAGGATTGACCCGACCTAATTCCAGTCGGAGATAGCAATGGAAGCAAAAAAAAATAATATAGAAAATAGGTAAAAAAGGAAATGAATAAAAAACACACCCCACTGGGTATCGGCATCCCCTGGTTGCAGGAACACGATGATGACAGAAAAAAAAAATTAGTTACATATGAACATTACACATTTAACGTTCATTTAATCGATAAGGGAACAATAAAACATATAATCTAGATGCAAACATTTCAATGCTGCAAATGAAATATGTTTTCAACAAAAAACAAGAAGAAAGTTTTATACATAGGATTACTTACCGCTCCATACGCGTACATATTGTTGTGTGTTTGACTTGGATTCACTTTGCTTAACAAAAACCTTGCTTGTGAACCACCTTGCTCAGTGTCGATATACCTGGGCGCAGGAAATCTTCCGCCTAATATTTCTGCGGCGTCGTCAACGGGCGCAGATAATAATTGTCGGAAATTCTCGTATTCGGGTAAATCTTGATATTTAAGCTGACGCCACTGTGCAATAGTCTATAATTAAATAGAAAAAACACGATGATTCTCGCCTTTTCGATACATATACGAAGTTACGAAAGATATTACCTCTCCGTGGAATATAAGGATTTGGAAGAAAGTGTCCATCAATAAAATTCTATCTGGCTGAATGGACGAAGTATCTAACAAAACTGGTTCCGGAGGACCGCTAAATCCATAACTGTACAAAATTGGTTGTACCATGATCAACGAATTTGTCAAATCTTCTCGCATCAGCATATGTCTATAACATTGAAAGCATTATTAACGATAAAGAAGAAACACGTTAATTCCTTTAAACGTGGAGGCAAAAATAGCTGACCTGTAAAAACTAGTTTCATCCGGTGAATTATTGAATACCTGCAAAAATTGCGATCTACGTAAGTGATACATAAATTGAGGGTACAAGGAGAAGTTCTCTGCTAGCCTAAAACTGTTTGGATCGTCCTTTGCGTATTCTCCGAATTTCTGGCACTGTAATTAGAAACATATTATACAAATTATGTTCCCTATTACGGATAATAATTTAATATTTGAGCGAAGAAAACTGACCAGTCTTATGAGCATACGATCGACCCATCTAAGTACATCTGGGCCGTCGTCACTTTCTGCCCGGAACACTGCCAGGCGTGACATTAAAACAGCAGCTGCCTCTTGGTCGAAACCGGCGCTAATATGATGCAAAGATGTCGTCGCGTCCGCCCAACTACGCCAAACAATAAAATGATTCAAAATTTGGCGAGAACATTGAATACAGATCGAGAGATTCTCAACCATACTTTCGTGCGACCGTAGTGACTCTGATTCTTCGCTGGCCGCTACTGTGCTGGTACTGTGTGATGAACTGAATACAGCCTCTTCCACCTTGCGGAATGGGTGCAGTGTGTTGATTGACAACCTCGAAGAATAACGCCGTGGTGGTGGAAGGTGTGAGGGAGCAGAATTTCCATTGACAAGTGCCACCTAATCCTACTTCCTGTTCTCCAACACTCGACCCTTTCACACCGAGGGACACGCATGGGCCAATCGCCCCGGACACTTTAATCTCGCGTGACGTTTTCACTTCTAACGTCGCGTTAAATGCCATCTTCAAATCGCCCTTGCTGTCCTTGGCGAACACGCGTTGGAACGTTTGCTTGAATAAAGAGGAATTAAAGGAATCTCCCATGACCATATGACCACCGGTCGAATTGCAGCATTGTCTCATCTCAAGAAGACCTGTCTGATCGAGGGCGCACGAATAGATATCTACTATGTGGCCGTTGGTGGCAGCGCGAGATGCCAGGGAATCGTAGTGTTTGGTCGCTTTCTTCATATGCTTTGCGTTATCTTTATGAATGTCGTGGTGCGATCTGATGGGGTGTCGTAAGTCGTCCGTTACTACTTGACCGGGCCCTTGGGAGCATGGTCCACCAACGAACATCATTATTCTGGAAATAGTATTCCAATAGTTTTGATACGTTCAAATGTAATTATTGTCAACAAAATAATACGTACCTAGCTCCCGTGTTAGCGTAACTAGCTTCCAGAAGGCCGGTGGCAACAGAGAGGGCTACACCGGTCGATCGCAACGGCCGTTTACCTGGACCTACCGGCCATGGATCGCGCTGCAATTCTCCGATAATATCTGTTAAACTCATATCACATTTATGTACAGGCTGTAAAAATCGATTAGCCGGCGGCAACGGTTGTCCACCGGGTCCCCTTTGCTGATTCGGATTCTGGCCTGGAATCGGACGCCCTATACCTATAATGTACGAGAGCAATTATATATATATATTACATGTTTCGTTATTTTACAAAATGGATCACAGAAATGTAATACCTAGCATATCTTGCACTTGTTTCGGCTGCAAGTCTTTAGTACCACGGAATACATAGCTCTTGCTGCAGCCGTCGCAACCCAATTCATGAACTTGCACCATTCTTCCGAACGTAATGAGACCGATAAAGGCGTTAGGCGGAAGGAGAGACAGGGACATTTGCAGGGAATCTTTCAGGGAGCCCAGTTCTTCGTCGTCCATACAGGTGTCCACGACCAATAAAAAGATTGGTGGCAGACATTGTGCCCTCTATAAAGGTAATTAAAATTAATATGGATAAAGGGAAATATTTAAACAAGAGCAATTAATCTTGCTTACCATTATCGTGTATTCAATTGTAGAAAACATTGGAATTAATTCAGCCGGCTGATGCTGCTCTGATATGGCGGCATATTGCGGAGGAAACTGTAGATAATAATTATCAGAGAATTAAATTAATGCGCGCAGTTCTTCATATATCATTTGCCAATAGAAATGTAGCCAATCTGTTCCTTACTGGATTCCTTTGAAAGCACAGATTGCACACCCATAATTTAGCACGGTAATCCACTTGACACAATGGGTTTAAAATCGCCCTACAAGTAGACCGGGTGCACAGCACCGGATCGTATTGTATCGGAGGTAAATCCGGCCTCTCTTTAATCGGTTGATACAGCGTACCCAATGGAACAACAAGCCTGGTGGCATCGATACGCGACGAGGGCCAAACATTCCAGGTGAAACGTACCCCATCGCGATCTTCGTTTTGCTGAATGAAATCCTCGTACGTGGTCATGTTGCTGGAAGAATGAAAAACGATATAGTAAAATGTACGACGGATATTTCATTCACGTTAGGCGTACACTTTTCAAATATGTGACAAGTGTGAAAGTATGATCGAAGTAATTTAGGTTAAACTGTACCTAATGAAATCGACGCACAATTATCGTGAATTCGCGATCACGAGTTCGACACGATTCCAAATAACTACTACTATCAGGTTCTCATAATTACAGCATTATTTTACAATAGGGATAAAACGACAGAATTTCAACAGTAACAGCACAACTCGTGCCGTCATTGAAGCCACGTCACTTGGAAGCTTGGACGAACTGTGGCGCATGCGTACAGTGTTTTTTAATGTCACGGGCGGGATTCGAACGTGGATTACACGAGTAAATTAAATTCCCCGTGTTTTTTATAATATACATATATATCATTTATAATATAACTTACAATGTATCGTGTTATTTATTACTTTCTTATTGGCGTGAAAATTTAAAATCGGCACAATCGGTATTATTCTTTTGCTAGAATTCGAGAAATTATCATTGTTCCCCAGAGGTGCGAGCTTATTAAATCAATCGCCTATGAAAACCATGAACAATAAATAATCGCCGTGCAGTTTATCGTGTACAAACATGTTTCCCAGATTTACGTCACTAATCGCGATTAGAATCTACTGCACACGACAGATTTAGTCGCGATTGCGCGCGATAGTAATCGTAATCAGTTTTTACGTTGTGTAATTAAAATCTGTTTTCGTGGCTTTCAGGGATTAAGGTGTCAACGAGCTAGTAATCACGTTTTGCGGCGCGGAAGTGGTGGGGGATTCATTCAACCAATCAGCCGCGAAGTGTTAACTACCGATTCGGAACAGGAGCAGCGGGCCAAGACACTGTTTACCATCCATAATTACTATTACTACGACCCGCGTTGTAACGCGAATTACCGAGCACGATATTACACGAGACGTCAGTGCATTTCAGCGTGTACACGCGTACAGGTACGATATATCCGTTCGAGTATCCATGTCGCGCACATCGCAAGTGTCGATCTACGACTAACCTATAAAACGGCGTAGATCGTCCGTAAAAATGGACAAGAGGTAAGTGTTCCATAATTAATTCTGTTCCGTTCTTGTTCGTTTACGATTGCCAGTGTATTCAACGGAGATAAACTTATCGATAGGTTCGACACATCGAGGTCAGGTTACCGCGACGATGTTTCTAGTCACTCCAAAAAGACTAAGAAACGTTCCAGCAAGAGAAACAGCTTGCTTGGCCCGTGGATGAACAGTGTACAGAACAGTCAGAACAACGACACGGTACCCGGCATGGAGTATCAGCATTTGTTGTGGCAGTCCAATGTGCCACAGAACTTTCCGACAAACGGTCAACGTCTTTTCGCCACGGCGTCCGATCCAAGCATGTGCGGTTATGCTCAGATGCCCATGACGTACACCATGGAACCCGTATCGCTGCCAACCATGTACCGTCTGTATCAACCGGTGCCACTGTCTGGTATCAGAACTGCCCATGGCAGACCCAGGCGACACTGTAACCAAAACCATCCGATGAACCTGGGCATGAATTCTATGGCGAACGGATACACGAGTTTGCAAGAGAATGGAGCTGAATCTCCTGTGCCTATTAATTATCAGAACGGCGATTATATGAGTTTACCGCCGACCGCCAACAAGACAAGCGAAATCATTGGGGAAGAGCTGAATTCTGAGCACAGAAGGTATTCGGATCCTGGTCTTGGATCGGCGGAAGTTCCGGTTCATACTCAGAGCGAAGAGTCTGATAGCGTTGATAGTGAAAGCTCTATTACAACAATTGGAAGGAGCAACAAGCTTGTATTGTCCCTTATTGAACAAGTAGGTTTCTTTCTAGGATAGAAAGTACATATATATATATATAAATACATATACAACGGGTTATTTATGTTAGAAAGCCTGTGAACATTAATAAATATATGTATCTGCTTCCAGATGACTGAATTGAAAAAGAGCAATAGCCAACTATTCAAAGAATTAAACGAAACGAAGTCCGAATTAGGCGGCATGAAGACAAAGATGGCGCAGTGTAAATACAGCACCTCCTCAGATTATCAGCCAGGAATGTTGTCGGGTAAGCACGAGTAAATATTCTTATCAGAATCTCCGAATTCGGAATTTCACCTCTGTCCTAACAAGCCATACAATAATTGTTTCAGATTTCATTCGCGAAATTCGTCAGGCCAATAAAACGAGCGAGGACGGACTGTTTTCCAAAGTGAAATCCATAGTAGAAGAGAAGCTGAATCAAAGGTCCCAGGAGGTAGTTAACTTGAACGTACGTATTAAATCATCATGCAACAAAAGTTAATATTAAAATTAAGCTTCTCTACTCTAACCCAGAGGGACGAAAAATTAAAGTCCTCGCTCTTCGCACTGATATTTTGTATGCCCGAAATAATGATTCATACTGTCCGTCCAAAACACTGACTCACAATAGCCATTGGTCGTCGTGACTGTTATTCGTTAATCATCGATAACTCCACGAAGACAATAGAGAAAATGTGTCATTGTCCTTTTATAATTCTCTCGATTACAAACTCCAGAAGGTGGAAGGAAGTTGGTAGATCTCGAATAGGAAGAGTGGACAGATAGGAAACGTGGGAATGGAAAACAAAGGTGGTAGAAAGAGAATTCCCACTTTGACTCTTTCTCCCTCGACTTTGCAGTTCGGCTACAGTGATGTGCCGTCCCGACCGACGCTTTCGGCATTTCCACGACGTGGTCATGGACAGATTGTTTGCGTAGCATTCGTACGTTCTGTTTGATTAGGACGGCCAGGTGATCTCTTCGCTTCTCCCCTCTCGCATTTCCCCTTATTTCCTCCCCCCCTGTACAATTTTTTCCTTTCTCGATTATCGTCCGCACGCGAATTTTCATCGATCAAGTTCGCCGTACTCGTTTCCCGTCTCCCTTTTTTTCTTTTGTTCCTCTATTTATCCCGGTTGGAATTTTGTATACGGTACACTCTGAATATAAAGGCTCGCCCCTGTTTTCTAATAAAATTTATGACGGCTGACTTCTAACAGCCTTTCATTAACCCCTTTGGCTACGAAAAGGATACGTATATACATACACACCCTCGGGAATAGAAAAGTCGCGAACAAATATTTTCTACAAGCACTGAATATTTCTTTTCTTCTATTATTTGCCTGGCTCGTTAGGAAATTAAAGGAACCACTTCGTATTTGGCAGAATCGTAGAAAAGTATCTGCCACCCGGTTTTGCATCCCCCTTATTATTATTTATACGCATCGAGCACGGGAGTTAATTATGTACTGTATCTAATTTTATTCATTCTCCAAATTCATAAAATAATTGTCGGTGCAAGGCATCCCCCAAATATTCCACCCCACGAATCAATGAATGAATAAGAAACAGAACGGAAAACGTGCGCATCCAAAATCTATGCGGTCCCCACTCTCCACCCGGCTGCTTCCGTTGACTTCAATTTCGACTTCATCCCCTAATTGGCCTCCCAGCGAAGAGTCGAGGACAGTCACGGTAAAACCGACTGACATCGGAGAACCTAATGTAGACGTAATACGAAATATCCGTGACGCTTGGTAAAAATGATTAAGTTTCACATGAGGGTGCCGCCGTCGTTCCCAGACGGAGAAAGAACGATTTCTCTGGGACGTGAGGGTGTGCAGGGTGGAAGAAGGGTGAAGGATGAGGCACTTAGCGGCTGTCACGGCCTCTCCCTTGGCCTCTTTCCTTTCCCTCTTTTTCCTCCTGTACTTCTCGGGTTTCAACCATCCATTAGCCTCATCAGCTGAAGCGATGGCCGTCCGCGCCATACTTTTGCCTCCTGTAGTTTCGTTGCCAATCTCGTAATTGAAGCACTGGGACCTTCTGTACCTTCGAACATGTAAATTTCTGCCCACTCGATAAGTTTTCACGTCGACGAGGAAGTGGGTGTTGAATGTCGCGCGTTTCACGATTTTATTGGGACATACGGGGGTAGGTTTGTTGAACGGCGAACAGGTTTTCGACGTATTCGATATTTATCGAGCTTCTTCTGCAAGGAATTGCAATTGCATGGAAAAATAGAAATGTGGTTCGTATTGCGCGTGTGAATAAATCGTAGTAGAGGCATGCTGTTTTGAAATTTAATTGTATCAATTTTCAAGATAGAACTTTGGTGTTTATGCAATTTAGATTTTTAACTTTTGATACGTATCAGTGCGCGAACAAGTTTCTTTGTATCGTGGAAAATTATTTTAGGAACGATGGTAATGTTCGTCAGCGTTGGTGATCATTTTATTGCTGTTGTATACTGGGTAGCGAAATATTAAAGAATGCCACAGCTATAAAACGTTATCTGGTAAAAAGAAATTGCTGGCGTCGCCATGTAAATTGTTTGACTTCCTTCGAAACGAGTCGAGCGACCTTATCTGCGTTGGATATTATTGTCTCCCTTATCTTTTATCTTTAACCCCGTTCTCCCGCGACGGGAAGAAAAATTGTCCAGAACGCGGTGACGAAAATTCATTTCCAATCGTTTCTCTCAATCGTATCTTTCTGAAAAAAAGACATCGAGACTTGGAAAGGAAAACATTCGGAATTAATTTCACTTCCAGAATCAAATTACAAAGTTATTGGACGAAAAACAAGAGAACGACAGGCGAATCTCGAAACTGGAAGAAGAAGTAGCTACGTTGAAATTAAACGCAAAGTGAGTACTCATGTGTAGCTTGGCATGATCGTAGAACATTCCTTTGAACCAAAATTCTGGCATTTCTCTCTTCACCTCTTCTACTGTTCGATGTATACGTACTCGTTTCGTGCGTTGTTTCTTTTCACGTGGTTTCGTTTTTTTGCACCGGGCACAATAGAGTTCACGTGAGTTTGTCAATTATTGTTAAATATTGTCGATTTTATAGAACACGTGTGATTTGACGTTACTAGTAGATTGTTTCGCCAAATGCGATCACAAGTGTTAATGGGGAGGCTTTTTTTTTTTACATAGAATCACTGGAAGGAAACGTAGATTTTTAATAGACGGTGAAATTGTACATCGAATACTTGTTGATATCGTGAATTACGAAGGCTGCAGTATTTTTTTTCATTAAGAAGTTTTATATTTTCTTCACCCCTGTTTCTCCCACTGTGATCTCCTTCATTCTATTACCCCTTCTGAATTTTATTAAGGGAGTTTCCCAAGAGTTACAAGTTAAAGCATTTGGGATGCTTCCTTTTGGATGGCAACACGACGTACATTAATTATTACTATATATTCAATTAATCAATATTGTTTAAAACGATGCCAAGAAGAATCTTCATTGCCATTATTCATTGATATTATGAACGTGTTGCAGTAATTTTAGCCCTTCCTCTCCGATTCTCTACTTTCAAATACACTCGAGAAATCTGCAAAGTCTATACACATAATCTGACTAGTTTAATTTATTTTCTATGACTCCTAACAGGCAGCATGCAATAGTTCGCCTCTAGCTGTAAAATTTCATTAGAAAACCAACAACAATTTAACACAACTGTAACAACCCCGTCGCCTCGCAATAATCTCAACAACACCAGCACGCCAAACGCAAACTCACCCCTTTTCCCCCGAACTCTTCAAAAATACTCACCTCTGTACCGACCACTTGAATACATCACGAGCCTCTTCCACACTTCAACACAGATAATTAATCCGAACTACTAATGCTTACAAGTCGCGAGAAATTCTCGAAAATATCGATCGCAAAATAACTACCCCACGTTGCACTAATTCTTCATCAGTAGAAACTCACCTGTCCCGAAAGGCTTGCACGTTACAATTTCCTAAATACGAACAGAGTTCAACCCTTCATAATACTCCCCACAAAAAAGTAAAATCCACCCCGAAAATGTAAGATAAGATTCTCGAAAAAAAAAATCTTCCAAGCACGACATCCTTCCACAACCCTTCCTCCTCTAGGGCAGCATGCAACCCCATCAGCCCTCTAATTTAAAGCACACAGCCAAGAGCCGGAGACGCGAGCGATCTCCGCGTGCTGCAACTGTATATAAATTGCTGTCACTTGTGTGTTGATTGGCACGTAGCAACGAAGGCCGCGAGATCGCCGCGTTCGAGGAAGAAACATTGGCGCTACGACGGGAGCTCCAGGAGGCCAGGGCGTCCAAGAGCCTGGCCGAGAATCACGCGGCAAAGTGCGTAATCGCAAGATCAGTCACACCTGTCGCTACTTTCGATACTACGCAACCCTACGTGACCAGCACCCCCGTGCGTACCGCTCTATCCAACACCTGTAGCCTCGTCCCCTTACCGCCGTCGCCGTCGTCCCCCACAGTCCCCCAGCAATTCGTTTCCCCATTTCTACGCTCACGAACCTCGGAGGTGGCTCACCATTTCGTCGCAGGCCAGACGAACCCTTATAAAACCACTGATTGTAGTAGCCCCACGCCTCTGGATTCCTCCTGGACTATGGAGGGCCAAGATTCGATAGACAACTCCGGCGACCAGTCCTCGACGCTAATCACCAACGCCTCGACGGACGAACGTCAGGCGTCGTGCGAATGCGAAGAGAAATCACAAAGCAACGCCTGCAACACCGGCACGGAGGTCGCGGAGTGCAACATCCAGGACAATGTAACCTGCAACGATAAAGAGGATACAACTGAGACGAGCCACGAGGACGAAGATAAATTGAACGCGACCGCGGAGAACGTCTCCGTAATGGACAATATATATCTGACGGCGCCAATTGCGCCGGAGAAGAGGAACAGGGGCGCGAGGGGCGGCAAGGACGAGGACATGCAACGCGGCCATCATCAGAGGGGCAGCTCCAAGAAGAACAAGAAGAAGAGGGGCGGTTTTCTGTCGAAGAGGTCGTTCAGCGAGGCGGACAGAGGGTCGGACGCGTCGAAGAACGGGGGAAGGGATGCTCGGAGAACGGTGAGCGAGGACGAAGATCGATGTCGTTTCGTTGACGACTACGACGTGGACGAACGCGTCGACGATGAGACGAGCCGAGCCATCACCGAGATCCCGGAAGTGACCGTAGTCGGTGGTGGCTCCTTCGTCCCGAAAGATCTCTGCTCGACGGGAATCCTGACCTCCAGAGTCCTGACAGCACCTTCACGCGCTACCTACACCACTGCCTACATTTAGGCTACGTACGCGCGGGGCCCCTGCGAACCAAACGCGAACCAACGGTCACCGTTGAGCAAGGGGGGCTTCAAGGGCTTGCTAGAGGCTACTACTATGTACATGTCGAATAGCACGTAGGTCTATCGTTGTTCCACTCCTTTCTGATGCTGCATCATTTTTTTTCTTTGTCTGCACGTCTGCTGTTCCTGTTGTTACATATATATTTCCTCGTGGATGGTCCGTGAGATCCGGTCGGTCTCGACGAACGAGCTTTCGCTTGGTTCACGATCGACGACTCTCTGGGTGGGACATTTCCGGGTTGTCGGGCGAATTTTTGGAGGTAGTTGTTTCCTTGGATTTTCTTGTACATTGAAGTTGCAATACTTTGTCGGCTCGTTTGACGCGCCAGTGGAGACTGATTCAAGGGGCGATCATTTAGGGTAAGGTTTAGTGGATGTGATAAGCGTAGGAGCTGTCTTTTAATGATTCCTTTTGGAGATAGAATTGGAGAAAAATCTGGGGTGTTCAGAGGTTTTAATGTAAAGTGCCATTTTTGGAAAGCGATTGTTGTATATTTTTTTTATTAAGTTTAACGAGGAATTTTAGAGTGCCATATTTTAATCAATGTAACGCATCGCGTTTTTAAATGAATACTTTTCTATTCATTTTTGTAGGGAATATTTTATTATCGAGGGCAGTTGTTCCTTTTATTATGCGAACAAGAACTGTTATAGACTTGAACAATTATTCGAATAATTTTTCGATCATTAAAAATTCGACTTCAAGGTAATTGAAATTCCCGGTCAACGTGAACCAGGCCCAAGATCGTTCGGAATTAGAGAGTGTTTTGTCCGCCTGAGAAGTACGAGAAGAGTGTCCACATGGCGCATTGCAAGAGATTTCTGTAAAATCTATGAAAATTCTGTTTGTCCATGCTTTTATTTCGTCAAACCATTCTCTTCGCTCTTCTTTTACTTGTATTGTACATTATTAACGTCGCCGGAGTGTAAACGAAACAAGCATCCAATAACGAATTCAACGCCCAGAAACTTATTTTGTATTCTTAGCATCGAATGGTTTGCTGTTTTTTTCATTTTCACTCCATCGTTGCAATTAATCATACGACACGTGTATATCTGTCTGTACATTTAAATAGTGTAAATTAATGTCCACGTTTTTTTTTTTTGGCATGGCTTTGCTGGTTATCTGGCATGCAATTGTTACATCGATTGTACATTGTTCTTTTAAATACGTTACAAATATGTATCATATATCTAGTTTATTTCTCACCGCTAGGAGATCCTGAACTTTTGAACTGGTTCGATTTCCAGCTAGTCAGAAGCTCGTGTGTTTTAATCAATCTTCTATACCGACATATCGAATCGAGAACGATTATTCTGTCACGCAATTTTTACTACTTGTTAACTTATTCTTCGACTTGTAAAATATAATTTTTCTCGTTCTCTCCGAATATAATTGCTACTGCTTCATGTCAACTTAAAGGGAAGAAAAGTATACGCTTCCTGTGACTGACCGATATAATAATCCTGTAATAAACCAATTCGCATACTCGACAGTACCAGTTTAAGAGTTTCACCTGTGCACCGTACGTTCACGTTTCACCCGTTTATCTTTAAGTATCATTATTTCCAGCGAAACGTCGGATCTCTACCCAAAAGAAAATAGAGTAGCAAGGAATGAACTTGTCGTTGTCGATTATAAAGCGACGTATCTCGTTTCGCTCAAACATCATAAAAGTCCCGGTGTGTACAGTTTAAACAAGTCAATTTTTATCTTTTGATCCGTTCGTTCGATGGAAATAATGACCGCTACAGACGCACATGCTTCCCCATTTTCTCTCTCTCTCTCTTTCTCTCTCTCTCTCCCTCTTTATCCCCACCTTCACTATATATCGCGAGTTTGTACGCGGCAATTTAATAAATGTTCAAATATTATATTAATTTAATGTTTTCAGGTCGGCGTTCGCGTTGCGTTGTTTGCGCGACACGCGTAAAATTGATATTCTCTTTCCTCTACAATTTCCACGACAAACAGCCGTGGTAGAATCCTCGTCGACAACGACAAACAGCAAATTAATTCGTTGCTTAAACAGTTACAGCCGGTTGTTTGTCGCGGGCAAACGCGTTTAACGCCGTCGACAAGAAAGTAGCATGGTAAATTCGATAAAGGGACCTCTGTTAATATATGTAAAACTTTCGTGTAACATACTCCCATGTAATATAGTCTGTATCCCTTAGAGTTCTTTTTTTTTTTTTTTACTAAACTTTGTCCGTATGCTCTGTGAGGTAAAGCAAGGAGGGACGAATTTTGTGTATTTGAATCAACGCGAATTATATTCTCGTGGTACGATGCAAGATTTTTCAAAAGCTTTTCGACTGAAAAATAAATACGAGAACATTTAATTGTGCTTTCTATAAACATTCCTTTGTCTGTTGTGAAATTGAATCAATTGCACTTTACTGTACCAATAATTAATTTCAACTTCATCATTTTGATTTTCGCATACGATGTTACATCACGAACGACGACAAAAATGATTTCCTCCTTGATATCTGCCCAAAGCGTACCGACAAAATTCCTGCAATATATTTATTCGCTTGAAACGCATGCACCACGCCTACGTAGACCACCATGAACACCCCTAGATCATCCCAAAAGACGCCATGGACAGCGGGAGGAACGCGTGTGATCGGCTTTGGTCGTGTGTATTCTTTTTCTGTTCATCTAGCTGGCAGCATGGCTTTCAGCTGACCTCACTGTTGCTTTTGCCGCTTCTAAAGAGAGCATTACAGAGATTTCTTTGGGCCGAGTAGTGGATACTAGACGAACGAACGTATGTAACGTGACTTGACTCGTCATTTATCAGACTGGAGAAGCTGCTGGACATTCTGGATAATAAGATGATCGTTGCCAAGGACCAGGGACCCACACCGGATCTAATCAACGCGAAATGCACCAGAAACGTTTCCTCTTCGTCCGAGGAAGGTGAGGAGGAAGAAGAAGAAGAAGAAGAAGAAGAAGAAGAAGAAGAAGAAGAAGAAGAACGCGGTGTAAACGAGGGTAGAAAATGTCTCGAAGACGAAGAGGACGATGGTAACGTGGACGACGACAGGGTTATGGTGTTCAGGGACAAATTTCCTGAACGATTGTCGTTAATCGAAAATGGTATTAAGCTGTCCGGGCCTGTCACCGATCTGTAGAGTAGAATTTTTTAACAATTTTGAAAGCGTCGAGGTGGATCTCGAGTTAGGGAAGACAGGACTTTTTAATGTCTGGAACGGTGGAGTGCGAGGTAACTCGATCGGTGTTCGAATGATTCGGATCGATTGGATATGGGAGGTAATAGTGTTAGAACGGATTTTATTTTCGAATAATCATGTTCCCGTGTTTTGTATAGGTTCGTTGTAATTGTCAAAGAAACGCTCCGTTTAAGAGTTCGTAGTTTGTAGCAACGAAAAGATATATTTTTTTATGAACATAATAGATACGAAATTGTACATAGAATACATGGAAGTTATAACATTAATCCGTTCGCTGTAGTTGCGGTTAAATTTATAATTAAAATTTCACTGCAAGTAGATATGTCGTAGTTGATGAAATTTTCGTTATCCATTTGTCTTTGATCCTAATATATTTTGTATCCGCGGCAGAGGCGGTAAATAATTATTTTCCGCAATTGAATATCGATTCACTTCGAAATTAGTATTCTCTATTTAAAGAGATTTAATAGGCTTGCGTTAATTAATTAGCCCGATGGCGTACGATCTTTCGAAACAGTTTCTGTCCCATGTATCTCTCTATAATTAAATAATAATAAAAGAATATATACATACATATATACGTATACTATGTGCACGTAAAGTAGTTTAAGAACGAGCTGCAAAGTTTTTCATATTGTTAGAATCCAAGCTCCTCGTAAAGGCAGTATTTTCATAAATAGAGAGACATGGCTTTCGTCCTCGTACGTTCCAGCATGTTTCGTCAGACTTACTTTCTATTTTTCGATATCCTATACATAAAGATAGCGTAATCTATGTAGAGTCAAAAAATGCGACGACGCGTAAAATCGCTGCTCGAAATAATTATAAAATTGATCATCGCCTTCCTAAGTTATTTCTCGATTTCAGTATTCTTGCAAAAATTCATGTCCTCGTATCTTAAATATCTTCGATTGGAAAATAATAGCATTTAATAATGAAGATAAATGATTCTCTAATTATTTCGAGCAATTCGATGGAGATCTGTGCAACAAGGTATTGTAAATAAATAATATCATCCACTATTCAGCGTTATTTTTAGTATCTATCTATTTCGATGGACAAAATAATAAGGCCCTTCGGATCTAAGGTTTTCAACTTGGATCGCCTGCATTGTAATAACTAGGAACGTATTCTATTTTCGTAAGAGGTTTTACGAGTTCGATTAAAGTATAATCCTATTGTGTGAACCTTTGTAAAACGATCAGCGATACTGTATTCAACGTATTAACGACGAGTTGTGATTTCTCGATGACATACAGGTAAAGAAATTAGGGTACCTACTACTAATGCATCGAGCATTTAATTATTAACATAAGCGATTGATATTTTCACTCCATCGTGTGTATACTGCATGAAATTGTTATTTTGCTGAAACTAATCGATATAATAATATGTACATACGTAAAATTTGATCAGATTGAAATCGTTAGAGTGGACAGGCGATTTTTTATTCAAATTTGCTGGAATTTGATTCTCGATAATCGATTTCAATCATTCACCATTCGAATCGTATCGATTAGCGAGAAATTTGTTGAGCAAACGCTGCTTTGCTCTCTTTTATCGTGCTCCGCCGATTTAGTGTATTTGTCGCCTGTATTTTGTCTCCCTTTTAAGACTAACTTTCGTTCCATTTTATAAATTCGTCGTTATGCCAATATCATATGGTGTCAAATGTATCTCAACGAGACGTGTACAAAAGAACGGCACACTGTTACAACTTTTCGTTGCTTCTCTGTAATTCAAATTCCTCGACACTCGCCATACATAAAATCGACGAAAACCACTTCGAATTTCTCATCCAGAATTAATATAGGTGCACAAAGTAGCACAATAACTGCTAATATTTAACAATAATCACGCAAAGGAAATGCAATTGAATTAATTCGAATGAAATGTATTAGTGCAACGATCCAAGCAATTGCAGAGGGTGACGCAGGTACTAGAACGATAAATAAATAAATAAATAAATAAATAAATTTCGTAGATTAACGAGGACTCGCCTATACTTAAAATAGAGTACTTAATCGCACGATAGAATGTAAATCGTATTATTTTACGCATGATCCTATTCAAACGCACCACGCAATTATAATATTCGATCAGTTAATCTCGAAGTGCCATTAAAGGATCGCATT
Source organism: Nomada lathburiana (assembly GCA_963667235.1). Lineage (NCBI taxonomy): Eukaryota > Metazoa > Arthropoda > Insecta > Hymenoptera > Apidae > Nomada > Nomada lathburiana. Next base: position 8,516,112 of record OY763909.1, read on the forward strand.
AAACGCTCAGGTTTTCATTGTATCTTTTTTTATCGAACAACCGACCGAAAGCAATTCGCATGAAAAGTGTCCTTCCTCTTATCGGCTATCCCTAAGATTAAGTTAGGGGATACATCGTGGCCCGTAAGTGAGCGCGACGTTTTGCGTTCCAGAATGCTAGAAATTTCACTATTTTTAGCCACGCGTTTCGACGTTGGCGAAACCATCGTCGCGGGCGGAATTTCAATTAACGAACGATCGGATATCTACGCAAAGAGAATATGTTAGATGGCCGAGTAATTCAGTAATCACTCACTTTTTCGAAGCGTTTGTTTTAGCGGATAAGCGTATCTATATGTACACGCAAATATTCTTGAGACTTTAATAAAAACAAGATGTACACGGATGAGACACGTCATCCTTATTTAATTAAACACCTACGGCGACTAATTTAATGTTGATTTCGTACGAAAACGTCTCTACGAATAAGAATGTCTTATTCTAATCGAATTTCGGTCCCGACGTTTCTATTCAATTTCTACGAGTGTCCGAATGGGGTACCCTTATTCTTTGATCGGAAGATTCGTAAAGCCAGGGAAGCGAGGCTTAATAAACGGTGGTTTTAAGAAAGCGTTGACACCATCATTTCAATTTTTGTTTGTCGACAAAATGTATTGCAGAATTCTCACGCGAAGCTACTTAATTAATACGTACTGGATAGCTTTCATCATTTTCCCAACGACGAATGTTTTTCTATCGTCGCCTCTCGCCCGCGTTACAGCCCGTTCCAAGTGTTGTGATTAGCGAAACGCGAAAGATGTTATTCTTGTGTATGGCTGTTTGTCTTTGCTGCACAGCCTCCCACGAAGATCGTCTGTAACAGTAAAAGCCTCGATATATGGATAGTATGCCGATGATAGCAAAACATTGTTTCGTTCCTGGCCGAAATAGGAATCTAGAAATGTATTATTTCGTCGCGGAGTAAAATATCGGTGACAATTCGTTTCCTTCCTTCGAGCTCAATTTTATTCGAACGCAGAAGCAACGTTCTCCTAAAAAGAATCAGTAGAACGAATTGGATTCCCTGAATAATATTTTATTCTGTTCCAAGCTATAGAAATGTATTCCAATCTGGAATAAATCGTGAAGTAAAAATCAGCCATTCCTTAAGTAACAGGTATTTCGTTTGGATCATCCGTTCAAAACAGAAGTTTACTGTCTCTCGAACGGCGTCTCGTCGTTTCCCTCGAAACGGGAATTCCCTGTACTTTAAATAATATTTTACACCAACACGGACCACCTAAACTTCAATCTTTCTCCCATTAATCTTCGTCCGTCCTCGAGTTCTCGCGCGTATAATCCCCCGTTCTCTAATTACGTCTAGACGAAACACCTCGGTAATCCAAAACGCTCTACCTGAGGCACACCGGCCACTGTTACCCAATTTCGCAACCCCTCCTTTGCATACGTATGCACGTCCGTCGTATCACCGCCCGCGGCATCGCCACGAAAATCCCCTGCAAACTGCACCACCAACAGTTCCACGGCCGCGCGATCATAAAAACCGCCGGCCTTTTTTGTTTTATTGCAGCCACACGGTTGCGTCACAGCCAGCTTTTATTATCCGACCGAAGGAGAACAACGAAAAAAAAGATGGAGGAAAAAAGGCAGAAGAGGAGGAGAACAAAAGGAAAGAAAAGGGAAAGAATCCGCGTATCTCCGGGTTTTCTCCCCTTTTTTTTTCCTCCAGATGCGAGGCCCCGACGGCGTTAAAGCGCCGCCATTGTAAATCGATTATCGTTTTACGACGGGATTTTAGGTTTCCGTTCGCACGTTCCTCTAACCCGAAAAGCGTACCTCACCGCTACCCGGCACGCAGGTACTTTTTACCGACGTTTTATTGCACAAACGCCGGGCATCCCGTGAAACTTATCTCGTGCATCCCCCTCGCGTTTTCGTAACGCGCCGATTACGGGTCCCAACGAGCGGTGTCCACGTGAGTTCACCTGGGCGTTTTCACGATCACGATGGAAACGCACTGATCGACGCGTCGCGAAATACTATTTTTTAATACTGTCAGGTGTACGACTCGTACGGATTGCGTGTGAACAAAACATTCGATGACAATATGTTCGACGATTCGCGTGTAATCGAGAAATCGGGGGATGATTGCTCGAGACGCAGAAAATTATCTTCCATCGAGACGAATGCGAGGTAGAAGTAATTGGTGTGTCTGATGCATTAAGCGATTGGGTAATGCGAAGGCGAAAAGCAGGTATAGAGTAGATCGTCTTTGCAGTCGTTGCTCGGTCGTCTAGGCATATAATCGCTTGGGGTAAGCGTGGTGTCGAGGTTCGAACGCCTCGTGAATCGATCCGATTTATGTAATTCCATCGATTTACGGATTTTTATGCTCGTTCGCGTTTACCTTAACACTGAACCATGCTCGCTAACATACGTTTATTACTATCTATTGTATCGTGATCAATTGTTAACACGAACGAAATTGAATTAGAAACCTGAATACCCGCACCGCCAATTGATCGATGAATAAAAAGCGCTCGAAACCCAGACGATAAGATAGAAATTTTCCATGATATACTCGTTATCGTGCATCGTTGATGAATTTAATTGCGTTACACAATTTACCATCCCCCGCGTCTCGTCGCGACAACTTTCCGAACGTTCGATCGAAAATATTTCCATCGACCCATGACCCGACGTGCACGCACGCTTCGGAAAAGTGCACCGACGATTATCCCCCCCCGTGTCTCGCCCTCGTAACGTAATATAATTCCTCGTTCCATCCGCTTCCTGCGGCCACGCGGTCGACAGTCTGAGGATCGATATCTCGCGGGCGGGGGGTGGCAGAGGCTCGTGGGAGTTACGCTTCCGCGGATAATTGAAAGCCGCTGGAAAATCGCGCTAGTCATCGCGCGGGGATATGCACCAAGGGTTCGATGTTATTAAAATTGACTCGGACAAGAAGGGCGAGGGTGGTCAGTCGAGAAATCGCCGCCAATTCGAGACATTTGATCGCTCGCGACTCGACCAACACCTGCCATTTCTTTTCATATATAAACTTACCGTCAGCCCCACTACCTTCGACCTGGAATAATTCATGAACGATAAAGGTGTAATTCGATTGACTTTGAAGAATATATATATATTATATGCTGGGGGGTTTCGGACAGCAAAGGGTGGTTTATTTTTCATGCGCATCTAGTGGAGTATTGTGTTTGATAATGAATGGTTCCTGTGGTAGATTGGTAATGAAATATTTACTGATTTACTTATTCAATGGGGTAATTACACGATTGCAAGTTACTAAATATTCCTGTGTTAGAAAAGGAGATAATACGAATCATCGTTTAATATCAATAATAATAAGAACAATCGTAATCCTTCTGCGATCTCAATTGTATGTCAATCACAAAGTCTCGTTATCAATGCCACAATGTATCGGGGGCAGCAGTGCGCTCTAAGGAAAAGAACGTAAAGAAAATATCGGTGTCTGTATGGCAGAGGAACTCGGAAGGAACGTTCTGCCGTTCGTTTCCGGCCATTTCTCGCCAATTAAATAGAAATGTGTTTTCGACCGGTTGTAGGAAGTATCGGTGGCGTTCCGGGGGTGTGTGCCAAGGGTTGCTCGGTCGGCGGTACGATGAAAATCAAACGTTTTTTTTTTTTTTTTTTGGGTGGCCTGATGGCCTGTTTAAAACTTTTACCTTCCTCAGAACGTTTGCACGGAAACGATGAAACGGAAATTTAACGAAAGATCGGCAGCCAGAGCCGGAGGGTGCGCACACACCACCCTCTCTCTTTCTGTTTGTACAATCGATTCTGAAGCGTGCTGCTTTTACACGAGCCTTCGCGAGAGAGTATGTCGTTCTTTACCCGTTGGAAAATATCGAAAAAATCTTCGATCGTCCGTTCCTTGCGATACAAATTCTCCTTCCGACTCGTATTCAATTACGGCCGATCGTTGTTAATACGTTCGTTCGTTCGGCGCCCGTTCGAATTATTAATTACAGTTTGTCTTTTTTCATTTCCCTTTATTACTTGGACAGTCGTAAAGATTTACTTAGCGGTGCAATTGATTTGCATGGAAACGATTCGTCAATAATTGCAATTCAACGTAAATGCGAAACTCAATTTAATGCTTCGCGTTGTGAATAACGATCGCAGTTTTTCTCCATTTCGTACGGTGGAAGATTTCGGCATGAGTCAAGTCGCTTTGTGGATCGCGGAGACGTTACGCCGAGGGAATATTATTTTTATAATAGCCGCAATACGCGACGATTTGTAAGTGATTCGAGTGTGGCAAATATTTAGTCGAAGCTTGCAGGTTGATCGATTAAAGTCGTATCTACCTGCGACTTGTTGAAATAAAAACGCGTGACGCGAACTAATGAAGACGGAACATTAAACGTGTTCAATATTGGCGATCAAATATTTATAAAGAAATGTTTACTGGAACGTATGTACAGATTCTCTGAATCGATGTTTGCGTTAGTATAGATCTGTTTTCTTAACGTGTTAGGAATATCGTCGCAGTGCTCCTGTTTGGTTTCACTTTTTGCGTGAACGTATGCGATATTAGTTATGTTATTAATTGGAACGTATGCCGAGGAATTTCTTCGAATAGAAATAAATTGGTTAAATGTGGCATGCCCCTGTTTGTAATGAATAGTAATCTAACCACCCTACTCCCTCCAACCAAATTCGAGATATTAGACAAGCAGGAAGTACACAGTGAATAACAGCATTTGAACGAATTTCTTTTAAAGAAGATGATAACAAACTCGTAAATTAGGCAAGCAATACGTAGGTATCTATCTTGTGACTAACGTATCGCCATTGCACTTTGGTTTCAAGCAAGATAATTTTGCTTTGCGGGAAACACTAAGACATTCGGTTCTATTTTCTACTGACTAATCGGCTATTGAGCCCGGTAAATAAGATCGTAAAGAAAAACGTCACCTTCTGCAGGTTACGATAATGGGAAACCTTTGGTCCTTCGACTAATTCACGATTTATGACGTCCGTAATGTCGACGGTCCCATAATGTATTGACGAGTCTTGTATATCATCGCGATGTTTTTCCAATCGTTGTTTGTCCACTGCTCTCCCCTGATTGTCTTGACGAATGTTTGGCAATGATTCATAGGTTTGCAACTTGGTGAACATCTGGGCATCGTTGAAGAAATTGATAAGTTCAACGAGCCTGCTACTTGTGCGAAAGATATTTTTGGTGTCACGCTGTTTATTGTTCATGTCTATAGAGTCATAGTTTTGGTCGATTTTGTAGATTGATCATCCTTTTGTTTTGCCAACGACCACGATGCAAACAATGTCAATGATTCTTTAAAGAGTGAATCAGATTCTTAGAAACGTCTCTTATATTTTTATTACATTTTTCTTTAATTAAGCAAATGATTTTCTTCTTTATTTTTTAACTAAAAACTTTTATTTCTGTTTCCTTGCAAATTAAAAAATTATACCAAATTTTTTTCTGTTCAACTAGATCTGCTGTTGAAGCCCAACGAAGTTGCGACTCAGCCGAACGACGCGACTGTCATGGGTCGGTCTCGCATCACAGGTGTTGGTCATCAAATGAAAGAGGAGGTGACAGAGAAGCAGCAGAGAGTCATTTGACGAAGATTGGATGCAGCGTATCGAAAGTAAAGGTCGGACACATGCCGAATGCAAATATATTAGATAAAACATGAAGTATTTTACTTGTAATGTATGTAAGAACAAAGTTGAAATAAAAATCTTCTTTTCAAACATTAAAGTGTCCTTTTATCAAAGCTACCAATCACTTCCCTTTCCTAAAAAGTAGAACCTCTTTCCTTTCGCGAATTATCCATTGCTATGATGCATGACTTTCCACTATGTGTTCAGCACATAAGTTGCAAATTGCGCCTCACGACAACGCAACAGTGCTGCATACAAAAGGACCCCAAGTTAACGAAATTCTAAAACGCAAGAAAGTTGCAAATTGGGCCCTAAGAAAACGCAACAAAGTTGCAAATTGAGCCCTAAAAAAACGCAAAAAAGTTGCAAATTGAGCCCTAAAAAAACGCAAAAAAGTTGTAAATTGAGCCATAAAAAAACGCAAAAAAGTTGCAAATTGAGCCATAAAAAAACGCAACAAAGTTGCAAATTGAGCCCTAAGAAACCGCAAAAAAGTTGTAAATTGAGCCCTACGAAAATACAAAAAAGTTGCAAATTGAGCCCTAAAAAAAACGCAACAAAGTTGCAAACAGCGCCTCGCGAAAACGCAACAAAGTTGCAAATTAAGCCCTAAGAAAACGCAAAAAAGTTGCAAATTGAGCCCTAAGAAAACGCAACAAAGTTGCTAATTGAGCCCTAAGAAAACGCAACAAAGTTGCAAACTCGGCCTCGCGAAAACGCAACAAGGTTGCACAAAAAGGTGCTCTAAGTTAAGGAAATGCTGAAATGCAACAAAGTTGCAAATTGCGCCTCGCGAAAACGCAACAAAGTTGCAAACAACGCCTCGCGAAAACACAACAAAGTAGCAGAAATTCTGAAGAAAAATTTGCAACAATGTTGCGCCAAAATTTTGCAACAAAGTTGCAAACAGCGCCTCGCGAAAACGCAACAAAGTTGCAAAAAATTTTGAAATTTTTGCAACAATGTTGCGCCAAAAATTTGCAACAAAGTTGCAAGTGAAGAAAAATTTGCAACAATGTTGCAAAATTTTTGGCCCAACATTGTTGCAAAAATTTCAAAATTTTTTTTGCAACTTTGTTGCGTTTTCGCGAGGCGCTGTTTGCAACATTGTTGCAAATTTTTCTCGATTTGCAACTTTGTTGCGAAATTTTTGGCGCAACATTGTTGCAAAAATTTCTAAATTTTTGCAACTTTGTTGCGTTTTCGCGAGGCGCTGTTTGCAACTTTGTTGCGAAGTTTTTGGCGCAACATTGTTGCAAAAATTTCTAAATTTTTTGCAACTTTGTTACGATTTCGCGAGGTGCTGTTTGCAACTTTGTTGCAAAATTTTGACGCAACATTGTTGGAAATTTTTCTCGAGAATTTCTGCTACTTTGTTGCGCTTTCACGAGGCGTTGTTTGCAACTTTGTTGCGTTTTCTTAGAGCTCAATTTGCAACTTTGTTGCGTTTTCTTTGGGCTCAATTTGCAACTTTGTTGCGTTTTCTTTGGGCTCAATTTGCAACATTTTTGCGTTTTCGTAGGGCTCAATTTGCAACTTTGTTGCGTTTTCTTAGGGCTCAATTTGCAACTTTGTTGCGTTTTCTTTGGGCTCAATTTGCAACTTTGTTGCGTTTTCTTTGGGCTCAATTTGCAACATTTTTGCGTTTTCGTAGGGCTCAATTTGCAACTTTGTTGCGTTTTCTTAGGGCTCAATTTGCAACTTTGTTGCGTTTTCGTAGGGCTCAATTTGCAACTTTGTTGCGTTTTCTTAGGGCTCAATTTACAACTTTTTTGCGTTTTGTTTGGGCTCAATTTGCAACTTTGTTGCGTTTTCGAGGGGCATTGTTTGCAGCTTTGTTGCATTTTCGAGAGGCGTTGTTTGCATCTTTGTTGCGTTTTCACATGGCTCAATTTGCAACTTTCTTCCGTTTTCACGTAGCATTATTTGGAATGTTATTTGTGAGCACGCTAATTCTTTTGTAACTTTGTTACGTCGGATAAGTAGTTTGGATTTAGAGAAGGATAAATGATTGGCGTGGAATGGATATATGAATAAACGATAAAGCTATTGAATGTATTTTAAAACAACGTATTTATTCAATATTGTTGGTAGAATATACATATACATATATCTATCTAAATTTACAGTATGTAAATGTAAATCGCGAAGGATGGTAGTATAATATGCGTTCGAATTACTTAAAGTAATGCAAACTAGTCTTGTCTAATTTATTGCAACTTAATACAACCGAATATATAATATAAAACATAATAATATAAAGTTAATTCAATGCTGAGGCGACTCCAAAGCATCCACTCTTGTTGCGATCCATCTGTAACAGAAAGAGGGGACCTCTGTTAAGTAATGATAACATAGACAAATTAAATGATATTCTTATTCAACCCTTTAAACGTCTTTAAATATCTTAAAACATCCAGAATGATTGATCAATCCCAGTTCAACTGGTTTATCGAACTCGCTTTGGATAGTTTGAAGGAGAAAGGACGAGAGGAGAGAGAAGAAGAAAGCGAAGACAAATCGTGAATGGAATCACTCAACTCGTAGTACAGCATCTGACACACCGTTTACCAGTTAAAAAGTTTGCGCAAACGATTCGAGCGTACAATTCTCGAGGTCTGGCAGACGTCGTCGTGCAATTGTACTCTATTGATCCTGCCAAGCGACTCCGGTTATTACTTGCAAATATTTACCGATTTACTCCGATGACAAACAAGCGACTCGAACGAGCTTTGCCCGCGATTTCAGCTATTTATACTTTCTACCAAACGCGTCACTTTTACATCTAGATAGTTCTCTTGTTAGTCCCTTTTCGGAAATGAAGATAGCAGAGTGATAAGGATAATATAACACTGATAGCGTTGAAAGATTGTGGCACTCTTCTTGTTCATACACTTTAACTACCATCACAATCATTATTACCATTATCATTAATATTCCATGCATCGTTGTTACACGTTAAAAAAGAAAGAAACATAAATTTCATAGAAATATAAAAAGAATATTTGAAAAATAAAGGTCAAAATAATGTTCATTTAATAGCGAAGTTTCTAATGACATAAAATAGTACTTTCTTTAATAAGTTACAATAAGTGTTATAATAGTTACAATTAATTGACATAAAATATATATGGGAATACCAACAAAAGAAAATTGTATAAGCCTTGAAATGGCATGTTGTAGCCGGCAGGCAAAAATGACAAATAAATAATAATAATAAATAATACGAGTACTGCTTTCCACAAAAATTCTACCCCCGAAATCAAACATAATTAATCATATTACGGAAACTCTCTCGATCAATCTCACGTACCCGCGTTATCGTTCGAACACGTATCATCCCTTACGAAAAAGCAACGCAACACAATAAGTGTCCGATCTAACCATAAACGTCGTTTCTATCCGTCCGTCGAATCACGGCGAACGAAATTGCACGGGGCCAGGGGGGGCGAAGGCGTAGAGTGGATGCAGGGTGAAATTGAGTCACTTAAAAAACGATATACCGCGTGTGCTTTATCGTTCTCGACGTGGCGCAGACGTAACCCCCCGAAGGAGTCACGTGCTGTGCGTGCCTCCTCGGGCTTTCCCCAGATTTGCAGCCCTCGAAATCGTTTGTCGGCCTATCTGCGACCAGGAGGACCAGGCCACCCTCTCGATTCGGTTCCGGAACAAAAATAATAGACTCGTCGCCACGGTTTTGGGGTTCGTGGCGCCGCAAAAATGCGTCGTCGAACGGCGAGGAATCTTCGAGTGATTGGAAATGATTGTTTTATGGGGAGGGTGTTACGGTGAACGGGGGCGAGCGTTTCGATGAATCGGAGGGTTCTGTGTAGGTATTACTTCGCGGGAAGATTATCGGAAGTAGCCATTGTAGTGGGTACGATTTTAATAAGACGGCAATTATTTGTATTCGAATGGAGGGTGTAAATTATAGACACTGGACGTAGTCATTTGTGGCATTACAATTAAGGTAGGTACGGAAGGTAAGTGAAAGGGAAAAGGAAACAAAAAATAATTTGATCCTATTAAGAAAAAATTCTTCGAAGCTCAATAACAAACTGCTAAGCTAAATGAACTTGCGTACTCGCAACGTGCACCGAGACTGGGATTTCCCCGGGTTAGGAAAATTGGTTTTGCCCCGATTATGTCGGCACTTAATGCGGTTCACGCTCTCCTCTCGCGCAAATGTTGTGACAGCGATTTACGAAGTCACAGGCGAAGATTTGCACGTACTTAACGCTGTTCGAGACCCGCTTCACGGCCCTCCTGTTTCGTTGCTCGTATTCAGGGACACGGATTTCACGATAGAGCGACTCACGCTTACGAATAAGATATTCCCGAAGTCAGCCTCGGCCTGTGTCACTTTATTTTTCTAGGCGGGAACGTGGAATATGGAATTTGGAATGGAGGTGGAATATTTGTAAGGGCAGACCGAAAAACGAATACGCATTGCTGCCCTTTCTTTTTGATAAAAGTTTGCTTGTAGTAGAAATTTGACAAGCTTGGGTTATTCTAGTTCGGAACAGGTACCTGGTAGATTCGGTGAAAATGTATTTGTTGTTTGAATAAACGTAAAGAAATAATCCTTCGATTCGATTGGATTATTTATTACGCGGAGAATTTTATTAACAAGTTCAAGTGTTGAAATGATTAATCAAGTAGAATTTTAATTAATACCGTAAAGAAATGGATGACAGGTAACAAACGAATTTGAATTTCTCACTTCGCAATCGGCCCTTACCTTCACCTTTTAATTTTCCTTCATTTTCTTCCATCACCTGTCAACATTCGACCCACTATCCACGCCCTTCTACCTGTGCATATAATTTATGCAGCGACACGCGAAGATACTCGCGGGTTTTGCCATTATTAACGGGTGTCCATGTTTCGTGTTGTCTTTTTTCTCTAAGGACCAGGCGTGTAGATAGCCGGTGTTTTTCGGACGTGACCAAGACGCGGATGCACCTGATTTTCTGGGCCTCGCGAAACATTGACTTCTCAACGGGACGATGGTTTGTTGTTTCGTAAAGTCTTGAAACAACAAACCCCTTGCCACTCACCCCGGACATAATCGCGTGACAGGTATTTAGGTTGCCTCGTGCTGGTCGAGATATTTTTCTAGGGCGAACCGAAAAAGTGGGAATACTCTTCTTTGAACTATGCCTTTCTTCAAGATTTACTGTCCCTATTTTATTTTGTACGTATGTTCGAGAGGAAAGCTGAGATTAAAATATTCAGCGATTTATTTACCAATCCTCGAAGTAGAATTGAGGGTAAAAGTTAATTTACTAGCAATTTTTGTAGGATTTTAATATTTCTTTTAGGCGACATATTATAGGCACTTGACAGAATTGATTTTACATACTACTATCGCATAGGGGAGATCGCGCTGATTAATTTGCTTTTTTTTCGAACGCGATCCGATAATTCTGAGCCGAGTTACAGCCGTTCAAAGTTTCGTCAAAGAATGAATAAAGACAATCCCATTGACCCATATAAATTCCTAGAAATGCGCAAAAAATCCTACGCTATTACTACTGCCGAGTAAGCGACACCCGTGGGAACGTCCTTACAAGGCTGCGCAGATGCATTGTCGTAATGCTAAATTAATCTCGATTACTTCGTGAATTCTTCGGTTTTCCATTGGCGTAAGTATCAATTTTTCTTTATTTAATTGCATTTAATTCCCTTTGAAAGTTCTTTTGTTTAATTTGGTATACAATAGCATTATGCTTCACTTTCGCGTTGCAAGGATAATAATTACGTAAAACTGGATAGGCCAAGGAACAGGGATCTTTGTATTTTAGAACAGACCGCGAATATAGTCACTGTGCAATTCTTAAACGAATAATTAAATTATTTATAAAAAGTAAATACGGCAAGTAGGATTCCTAAATTGTTTATAGTCGTGTAGCGGCATCCTTTACCTTCATTTTAAGCACCCGATCATTAATCTAGCGCATCCAGAAGTCGAGATAATTGAAACGACCCGGAGTGCAATTTTTCCGATTTTTCAATTATTAATAACTTATAAACCACAAATGCCATATTGTTGCAACTGTTGGAGGAGATAGCTATGGTCCGTTGCTTTAATTTAAGACAAGTCCGGATAAGAAATACGCACTAGAAGCTGAGAAAAACACAATTGTTTAAATTCACGAAGTAATCCAGGAATTCGGTTTTGGAGATGTCGAAAACTGCGAAAAAGGCCGCAAACGCGAGATGGCGCCACATGTATTTTTCGGTAACAAAATTAAACTAACTTAAAAAATTCATATCTCGGCTCCCGATGATTCGATTTTAATCCACGAGCTCTCAAATGAAAGGGAAACGAATAGGCTACACGAGAAAAAATACTCCGTTGCTGTAAGATCATCCCCCTACCCGTAATAATTGTTTAAACATTACATTTATTTATAACAAATGAACTGCACATGGAATAATGTTCACACCTATTGGAGATGGTAGCTGGTACTCCTAGCTTTAATTTATGTCCTTTGGTCATTGATGTATCTCGCCAGGAAGTGGCCGTAATCGCAATTGTTTATAATTTCTATAAACAAATTCAATTATCTCGGCTTCTGCTGGACCGATTTTAATCAACGACATCTCAAAAGAAAGGGAATCGAATCAGCTACATGATAAAAAATACCCCGTTGCGGCAACTATATGCAGGTGGCCGTAATAACAATTTTAATTGTTTAATTGTTTATAACAAATGAACTACACATGGAATAATATTCACACCTATTGGAGATGGTAGCTGGTATTCCTAGCTTTAATTTATGTCCAGTGGTCATTAATGTAGCTTGCCAGGAAGTGGCAGTAATCGCATTTGTTTATAATTTCTTTAAACAAATTCAATTATCTCGGCTTCCGCTGGGCCGATTTTAATCAACGACGTCTCAAAAGAAAGGGAATCGAATCAGCTACATGATAAAAAATACCCCGTTGCGGCAACTATATGCAGGTGGCCGTAATAACAATTTTAATTGTTTAATTGTTTATAACAAATGAACTACACATGGAATAATATTCACACCTATTGGAGATGGTAGCTGGTATTCCTAGCTTTAATTTATGTCCAGTGGTCATTAATGTAGCTTGCCAGGAAGTGGCAGTAATCGCATTTGTTTATAATTTCTTTAAACAAATTCAATTATCTCGGCTTCCGCTGGGCCGATTTTAATCAACGACGTCTCAAAAGAAAGGGAATCGAATCAGCTACATGATAAAAAATACCCCGTTGCGGCAACTATATGCAGGTGGCCGTAATAACAATTTTAATTGTTTAATTGTTTATAACAAATGAACTACACATGGAATAATATTCACACCTATTGGAGATGGTAGCTGGTATTCCTAGCTTTAATTTATGTCCAGTGGTCATTAATGTAGCTTGCCAGGAAGTGGCAGTAATCGCATTTGTTTATAATTTCTTTAAACAAATTCAATTATCTCGGCTTTCGCTGGGCCGATTTTAATCAACGACGTCTCAAAAGAACGGGAATTGAATCAGCTACATGATAAAAAATACCCCGTTGCGGCAACTATATGCAGGTGGCCGTAATAACAATTTTAATTGTTTAATTGTTTATAACAAATGAACTACACATGGAATAATATTCACACCTATTGGAGATGGTAGCTGGTATTCCTAGCTTTAATTTATGTCCAGTGGTCATTAATGTAGCTTGCCAGGAAGTGGCAGTAATCGCATTTGTTTATAATTTCTTTAAACAAATTCAATTATCTCGGCTTCCGCTGGGCCGATTTTAATCAACGACGTCTCAAAAGAAAGGGAATCGAATCAGCTACATGATAAAAAAATACCCCGTTGCGGCAACTATATGCAGGTGGCCGTAATAACAATTTTAATTGTTTAATTGTTTATAACAAATGAACTACACATGGAATAATATTCACACCTATTGGAGATGGTAGCTGGTATTCCTAGCTTTAATTTATGTCCAGTGGTCATTAATGTAGCTTGCCAGGAAGTGGCAGTAATCGCATTTGTTTATAATTTATTTAAACAAATTCAATTATCTCGGCTTCTGCTGGGCCGATTTTAATCAACGACATCTCAAATCGAAGCTCTTGGTTCAAGGAACAATGTGATTCATCATTAGATCGGTCCACATTTATTGCTTCGGCGCAATTCTCAAACGAATTGTTAAATTGTTTATAGAAAATAAAGGGTGCATGCAGCATTTGTAAATTGTTTATTGTCGTGTAGCGGCATCCTTTACCTTCATTTTAAGCACCCGATCATTAACCTAGCGTCTCCAGAAATCGAGATAATTGAAGCGACCCGGAGTGCATTTTTGCCAATTTCTCAATTGTTAATAACTTATAAACCACAAATGCCATATTGTTACAACTGTTGTAGGAGATAGCTATGGTCCGTAGCTTTAATTTAAGACAAGTCCGGATAAGAAATACGCACTAGAAGCTGAGAAAAACACAATTGTTTAAATTAACGAAGTAATCCAGGAATTCGGTTTTGGAGATATCGAAAACTGCGAAAAAGGCCGCAAACGCGAGATGGCGCCACATGTATTTTTCGGTAACAAAATTAAACTAACTTAAAAAATTCATATCTCGGCTCCCGATGATTCGATTTTAATCCACAAGGTCTCAAATGAAAGGGAAACGAATAGGCTACACGAGAAAAAATACCCCGTTGCTGTAAGATCATCCCCCTACCCGTAATAATTGTTTAAACATTACATTTATTTATAACAAATGAACCGCTCAGGGAATAATATTCACACCTGTTGGAGATGGTAACCTATGCCTCTGGCTTTAATTTATGTCCTCTGGTCATTGATGTACGTAGCCAGGAAGTGGCCGTAATCACATTTGTTTATAATTTCTATAAACAAATTCGATTATCTCGCGTTCTACTTAGCTGATTGTAATCAACGGCGTCTCAAATGAAAGGGAAACGAATAAGCTACACGAGAAACAATACCCCGTTGGTGTAACTATATGCAGTTGGCCGTAATAATAATTTTAATTGTTTAATTACATATAACAAATCAACCGTGTACGGAATACTGTTAACACTATACTGAAGTTGTAGCTTAGGGTTTCAACTTTAATTTAAGTACTCGATCATTGTTCTAGCTTGCCTGGATGTCGAAGTAATTGCATTTGTTTATAATGTCGTTAATCAAATCCATTTATCTCGCACAACTAAGTAAAATTAATAAATTAGTATAAAGATTCTCGATCTTTATTTTTATTTTTCAGGGTATCCGGAATATTGTATTCCAAATTTGTCTAAGTATAAAACAACTGCCCTATAGTCTTCCATAATGGTTTGTCTAGGTTCTTTACTAAAAAGTAAGATCAATTTTTTCGCTTCTCCTTCGTTTGACCAGGGTCCCGCGTGCCAACAACCTATCAACGGCGTTAATAATAAGGAAAACAGGAGTGGACCACCCACGTGGAGCAGGTAGCCATCCTTCAGGATCCAAAAACAACCGTCCGTTCGTCTGTCTACCCTCGAGTCACCCCCTTGCCCCCTTATAAAAATGACAAAACACTTTTATCGAGTCGGAGACACTCGACTCACACGTTTCGGTGCTTCAAACGAAGTTAAACACCCTTTCGTCGGCGAATTCACAGAAGACATTGCTTTCGGAACGTTTTGAAAGGATTTAGGGGTGGTTGGAATTCGTGGAAAAAATTTGACGACTTTCCTTCGTTTGTAAAATGAAACTGAAATACAAATTCTGACTGTGCATGTATGTGTGGTAGGTATGAAATTTTTGGTTCTAATTAATTGTACAAAGAAAAAAATTGGAGAATATCGAGGGGACAGTTTAGAAACGATATAAATTATTAAAAGAATTTCCAAATATCAGAGAGAAGTCGAAAGAGTGAATGTGTAAGACGAGAGATGTTGCATTAGGTGTCAATTGACCTATTTAACAACGACCACAATAAAAGGCAGAAAAATAAAAAAATAAATAAATACAAAACAGTAGTTACCCTCAATAAACGGAACTCTAAAATCCTGTAAAACCTGTTCAAGACTGTTCCAGTAACTTAAATGACAGAATAATAAATGCATTTACGCATCGAAAACGTCAACTATTAAAAACAACAATTCAATACAGTAATAAACCTCCACCCCATGTCTAAACGAACCCCCCCAATAAACAAAAGCTTGCCACAGGAAACCCATTCGACGAATGCTTCAACTACCTGTCAAACCATAAAACGATCACACGTTGCGCCACGAAAAACCTGACCAAATTCTAAATACGCCGTCTCATAATCGTCTCACCACCGAAGAAAACAAAAATAACGAAAAAAGGAAAAGAAAGCTCAAAGAACTCCGAATCGAACTGTCGTGCATCGCCGACCAGGGAGGCAAGCCTCGAGGAAAAAGTCGCCGGACGTTCGAAACGAGCCTCTGTGTTCTACAAGCGTCGACGAGAGGAGAATCGATCGCGTCCACGATACGGCGTAATCTAGGTCAAACAGCAAATCGTTATTTAATCGTAGATTAAGGATCGGTACTAATCGAAACAAACAGCACTCGATTGCGCACTTGTACCGATGGAGGCGGCGGCGGTGGCGGCGGCGGCGGAGAGGAACCGCGGCGGGGGAGTGATTTGTTGTAACGAAGAACGCCGCCCGCGCCTGGCACAATGTAGCCACTTGTTTACAGGGACAATATTTTCATTCCGCAAACAATTGGTGGCTCGATAAAGACCCGGTGCACAGGTGGGTGTACCGATCTAACGTTGTAACGCGCCGCCCGTTCCGGAACGACGGGCCTTCTCTATTTTCCTCTCGCTACCGATCTCCCGTCTCTTAAACATTTCTCTCCTTAAATATATATTTGTAGCATACACTGTATATATATATGTATACGCGCGTGTTTACGAATCTCTCGAGTAAAGTATTAGCCAACTCCAAACGCTTGAATCATCGAGTTTGTATACCTTCGATTCATCGTTCCGTCATGCCCGCCATAAAGCGACGTTTCCAGCGTTTCTTTCTTCCTCCCCTTTTGCCCGGGTGTCCCGTTCACGTACCTGTCGCAGAATTTCTATGACTCTGCCGTTGTCCCCGGGCGTTTGTTTTGCTTGCCTTGGTAATTGGAATACTCGACGAGAGGGGGGGGGGGGGGGGGGGGAGAGAGAAATTTATTGAAGGGATGTTTTGACGTTTTCCGTTGTTCGTTACGTTTGAGGGGTGGTTCGTACGATAGGACGTGGCTTGGTGTCTGTACTTGTTGAACAAGGCTTACGGTATTTTTCTATGGAGATTAGAATTATTAAGGGCAGAATTATTAAGGGGGACTTTGACTTCGCGGAGGAAAGGAGAGATAGCTGTCTATGGTTTTTACGCAACGATGACGACAGGATGGAAGGCTAGCTCGCGTCCACGCGATAGCAACGAGGGTAACGGATAATTGTTGCGAATGATTTACAGTTGCCGATGAAATTGCCCCCATTGTCTCCAGAAATTAATCGGCGACGATACCAGAAATTGCCAGTAACACGAATAAACCCGTCGTAAATTCGCCATATTAAAAACCACACGGTAAACCGGTGCTACTAAAATCAAATAATAAAAGCCAATAAAACCACCCCCTCTCTAACATACTCCAACATTCGACGACATCGATAACGTTATTACCATGATCTGCAATGAACCTCAATTAAAATAAACCGAACAGAAAAATTTCCCCAATATTTCCGTCCGTATACCGCGACAATGAAGATACGAATCGCCCCCGTCGAATCGAACATCTGCATCCACGATAATAGTGTCCGTCTCCAATTTGAACGTGATCATCCCACGGACGCAAGACCACGGACAGATTTGCGCATCGCCCGGCGAAGAAGGTGTTACCCAAATCCCCGGTACGTGTTGCCGCGGCGACGAAACGAAATACCGCGGCAATAAAAACCGGATGGGAAATCCGGCCGGCCGTTCGTTGCACGGTTCGAGGGCGACGAAACAAGGGAAGAAACAATGGCGGCGACCGTGCAAGCGTGTCCCGCGGCGATAATCCTTGCGGCGTTTACGACCGAGCGACCGCAACAACGAAAACAAACGACGGCCACGTCGGTGCCGGGGTCCGCGCTTGGAACCGTCGCGGTATAAACGAGCGGCGCCGAGTCGAGCGCGAACGAGGATTTGCTGGTCGCCGGGACGAACGACACCCGGGATGGCGTTCCGGCTGACGCCGTTCGACGGTATCGAAGATCCTGAAGATCGACGCGTTCTCCCTTTTCCGGTACTTCTTCCCGTTTTTCTTCTTTTTCTGTAAGCGCAAATTCAAGCGAAGCCGGCAGAAACTGGAAGACGGAATCTGCGTTCGCGACGAACATTTCGCCATTGAATTTTCGTTCCCGTTTCGGGGTTGTCCCTGTCTTCGCTCCCTCTCGGCGAGGAAGACGCGGCGTGCAGCGGGGCAGACAAGTATTTGCAGGCGGTTTTATCGTGACTGAGAGGGCTGTTAATCGGTGGTCACCAGACGGGACACAAGAACCGACGGACGGGCGATCGATAAAACGGCGAGGCTCGTTCTTGGTCCGCCTTTTTGCGCCTCCGCCCGCGGTTCGCCCAATAATTTAACGATTCTTCTCCGAAGAGACAGAAGACGGAAGAGCGAAGCGATTCTAATAATCGAATTCCATGTATAATCTTCGGCCTTGGAAATTGTGCAACGTGTTCGGCGACACCGGGGGCAGAGCGCAAATCGCGCATAAATTATTAACAACAAGCGAAACGGAGACGGACACGCGCGCGAAACACCGGCGAGGGAAACGGGGGGAGGAAGAGGGAAGAAGAAGAAAAAAAAGTCATCTCGAAGCTATTGGCCGACGGCAAACAAGGCACCGCAGATCGCGAAAAGATTTTTCCGACTGATCCGAGTTTCTTTTTCGCGACAAAATCAATTTCGCGGGGGGAACATTTGATCCGCGAGCAGCGTTGGCCCGTCTCAGACGCGGAACAGGATGGAGCGGCGAGAAGAGGAAGAGGAGAGAAACGAAACGCACCTCCGCGTCGACCGAAGAAACGCGGAAGCCTGACCGGCAAACCTCCTCGAACTATTCCTCGCGCTTCTTCGCGCGTAAACGAACCAAGGAGAAACGCACGAAACCAAAGCGAAACGAAACACCGAGGAGTAATCGAAGAACGCCCCCGCGCGCTCGCAACGAAATCCACGTCAAGTTGCACAAATCGTGAAACAATTGCCGCCCGGCGCCTCCTCGGGGGATACGTTTCAACGGACCAAAGGAAGGCTTTTCCCTTCCGCAATCGAGTTGGACATAAACAGAAAAATAGTTCAAATCGCCCGGTCCCCTTGTCCATGCACCGCGCTGTACGATTCAACGCCCGGCGAGACGAGCGAAGCGTCTGTTAAACGTCGGCGGCGCTGTCTCGGTTTCCTTTCGCTGAACCGAGGCATCCGTGTTCGCGGAGAGGGTTGAAAAATAATTTCAATCGAGGGGCGCGGCGGCGGCGGGGTTGGCGGTGTGGGGGGGGGGGGCGAGTTTCAATTAAAGGAGCGAACGATCCGCGAATCGCTCGGCAATTTCGAGCCGCTGCTTCCGAGATTACCGGATCCCCCCCCACGATCCTACGGAGCGGAGGCGTGTTTGCGAAGCGTATTAGCCGCGGCTTAATAAAGTTAAAAAATGCACTTTGCGGCGGCCCTGCAATAATGTTAATCCCCGCGTCGGGCGGAAGCGCTGCGAAAGGCTCCGGCCTTTCGCTGTGCGATTTTAATCGCTCGACGGAGGTACGTATCCGTTTCGGCGATATGCATGTACGGATAGGGGGTGATATCATTTGACGCGAATGTTTGCGGTGTTTTTCGGAAATTAAACCAAGGATTACTCGCGTACTTTCGAAAGAGTCGTTGCGAATGGAAAGGAGTTTCGGGGGGGCGAGGAATATAATTTTGGTGGAGGAACGCACTTGGGTATTGCGTATAAATGACAGAAGACAAACGTCGCTTTGTCAATGTGATATAGCTTTGCGTCTATGCAATGGAAAGTTCGTGTTCTTGTTTGTATGAAATTGTACCGTTAACGGCAAGGAGGTGACGTGGAAGAGCAGTTTATTGTCGTCGCGTTTTGTCCGGCATCTTAATTCATGCACGACCGTGTTTGCCTCTCGTTTCTAACGGCGAGTTCGTGAATGGAGGAGGGATTTCTCCTTGCGCAGAAAATCGATCAACGAACGGGACGTGTTAAATTGTTGAACAAATGCGACGCATCGGGCAACCCTCGATTACTTTCTTCTCCCGTCCCATTGAAATTCGAAGCCGCGCGCAAGCGGACACATTAGACAGCACTTCGCACTTCGTCGGAAAATAATTTCGCCGCGTCTGCGAATCACCGATTCTCTCGTCGTTCGCGCGCGATCGAGATTCGCAACCATCCTGCGCCCTCGCCAATTTTCAACCCTGCCCCATCCAACGAGTCCCGGGTGAAAGAAACGCACCCTGTTCGTTTCAGAAACCGTAGCAGTCGTACGCGGACGTACGCGAAAATTGTGCTCGTCGAAGTATTATTAATTCTCGTAGAAACGTTTCGCGACATCACGCTTGCACCGCCACTCGTGCCGAATTTCGCGAAATATCCTGCAACCTTTGCCGCAATATCTTTCGCCGGAAATCGATGGGAGTAGATTCGTCGAACTGTTTTGCAAAACGAAGCGTCCTCGACGCGTTCCGATTGTTTCGAGCATTTCAATTTCGTCGAACGGCAATTATTCCTCGTCGCTTAACGAATCATAGTTCGTGCATGCCGTTCCACGATCCGTCGGGGCAAATGGCGACGGCGAACGCTGGCTCTTTCCAACGGCGAGCGACACCGCGATAACAGTGGAGGCGTTCGATCGATAATACCGCCGCGGTTCCGTTAATTTCCAACGATAAAATGCAAACGAGGAGGAGAAGTTAATGAATAATCGCGATATAACGGGCGAGAAATCGTTCAACTTGCGAGCTTCGGGGCGTCGAATCGACGGTGGGAGACGACAGAGGTAACCGCGGCCGGATCGAGTTAAGCTAACCGAATTATCCGCCGAAAATCCGATCTCTTTTTATTACGCGCGTTTAATATTCATGGGCGACGGACGGTTAATTATTCGAGACGCGATGAACGATTAATCGGCGTTGATCGAGCGACGCGACGCGCCGGAAAAGCGGAAAATTCGATTGCGAAACACGATTGTCCGATACGGAAATACAAAAATCGTATACAGATGTACGCGCGCGTTGCGTTGAAATGAAAAGTATCTCGTTCCAGGCAGGAGTAAATATCCAAATATGAAAATACTGTCGGAAGGCCTGCAAATATTTCCTTCGAAATTATTCTCGTTTCGGAAGACACGTATCGCGGACAGAAACAGAAACGTATTTCCGTCGAATAATCGAAAATCGTGGTAACAGTGGCGTTGCTATTACTATGGCTATTACCGTTCCTATCGAAAGATTTTTGATAAATTGTCTCGCGAGTCCGGAGCTCGAGTGTACTCAAAGCAGAAGAGGCTTAATTCGATCGCAAATATCGACGAATTTACGCGGGCCGTTTAGAGTTATCAGTGTTATATGGATATAGATAAATATTATGCCAAGTGTATTTGTTGTTGTAATTAAATGTTATCGGGCCTGTTTGAGTTATCTAGCTTTGACATAGGTAACGAGAGCGCGACGGGATTCTTATGTAAGTTGATCGTGCCAGTCCAAACTTGGCTGCAATTTGCCGTGCCTCAATATTTATATTGCTCGATTTGTTTAAATGTGCTATTCTCGTGCGGAACAATCCGTGCGTGGCCACGCGATTTTGATTCAACCGTTTATTATCTTCTGCGCGACCACCGAGCTTCTCGATCAGTATACCCAAGTGGTGCAACTGCGATCAGCCGTTAATCGTAATTAACACTCGGGTTTGTGGAACTTCGAAAATTGACGGAACCGACGAATATTTGGACAACGAGCGGTCGTTCGATTCGTTTAAATGCAAGCATCGTCTTACGTCTGTCGAATAGAAAATATATTCGCGACACTTTTGCCAGCTACGCGCGAGAAATGTGTGTGGCATTCGAACGACTCGTTGATGAATCGGCCACGAGAACGAGGCAGGTTGCTAATCGATCCAAGAATAAGTCTCGCATCTGTGCAATATCTGTCTAAAAATCTGCGCAAATAAAGATTTCTCGACTCGACCGTTCACAGTACAGGCTCCGCTAAAATCGTGAAATGCCGCGGGAAGAGGCGAGCCGGAACGGGGAATCTACCAGAAGGAATAGAAAACGAATTTTCGAATAACCCACGAACCTTCCACTGTCCGCAAGCGTCGCGTCCATGCTCCAAGCCGTGTTCTCCGCACTCTCTTTAATCTCAGCGTCCACTGATCCACACATAATCTCCACCGTGTTACGGTTAAACGACCCCCATCGACGGGTCCTTCGAGGGCAATCGATTCGCCGGGCCGAACCGACGGAGAAGAAAACGGGCGAGAAAATATCCAAGGGAGTCCAGTCGAGGAACGTCCGGAAACGGTCCAGAAGCGAACGTCCACCGAACCAGACGAGCTAAGCGGACGAGAACCGTAGGAACGACAGCGGTGAGCAACGGGAGGAACGTGAAATCGTGAAAAATTCGCCGGTCGGAAATAGAACGCGCGGCGATGGGTGTCAAACGCGTGGCAGACAGACAGTTGACATGACATGAGAGGAGCGTCGGGACGCGGCCGTCGGGTCGTTGGTGATCGCCGCAAACCCGGCGTCCACACGGGTTATTGCGCAAGCGACGTTCCCCGCAGCTGCGCGTTTCGTTCCCCGTCCCTGAACGCTCGACCCGCCGCGAATTATCGCTGTACGAACTGAACCCGTGCCAAGGGGACACGCCGGGTGCCCTCCACCAATTTTCCATTGGCCCGGGGTATTTCCAAGTGGGGACGGGGCGACGGTCATTGGACGACCGGGCGGTTGGAGGCGCGGCCGGGTTCACCGGGAGTGGGAAGTGTTTGAACAAGTTCAGGAGACTCAAGAGTAGCGGAGTACACTCGCTAACCGGCCTCCATCCACACGGCACACAGAGCGACAGAGAGACAAGCGAACTGGTGAATGAGGGAGTGCGGTGGTGAGGTGGTTCAAACAACTGGCCCCGCTCAAACAATCGCCGGCTGTGTGTTCAGCCTGTGGCTGCTGTCGCGCGTTCGTGTTCACCTCGGAGTCCACGCCGCTCGGGTCGTCAGATATACCTGCGTACGATTCGAATACCGTGTACCCGGACCGTTCTACCCCGGCAGTGTTGCAACGGAGAGTAAGTGCCGGCCAGCGGGGCAAGTGACACCGGAATCTGTGAGGAATCTGTGCGCGACTGTGCTACGTGGTACCTCCAGTGTCCATGCCGTCAGCGAACGACTATATAAGAGAACGGGTTAGTGGTGTTCGTCGAGGGTAGAGTGATACAGATACGTACAGGAGACGGATCGATTGCCGTAGCATCGATCCGTGTACCGTGACTGGACAAGTGTGTTATCCACCGTGTCAACGATTCCCGTCCACGGTGAGAAGATTAAGGCAGCGCCGTACTATCAGCACCAGCCGTGGTACCGCGGTTTTCATGATTCCCGTTTGACGGGCAGACAACAGCCCGCCACACCGGCACCCGTTAGCTCTATGACCATGCTCCAGTCACAGAAGCTGTACGGCGACGCTGGTGGCCTGGGCGGCGCGATGACCAGCGCCGCGATGTCCACGATGGGCAGCATGGCGCCGACGTACAGCTCGATCAACTCGGTGGGATGCATGTCCATGGGTATGTCGATGGGCGTCGGAGTCGGTCCGAGCTGTAGCCCGCAGGGGGCCGGTGGTTTCAACATGAGCACCATGAGCTCGGCCATGGGGATGGCGTCCATGGGCGGCGGTGGCATGGGTACGTACGGCGGCACCTCTATGGGAGGCGGAGGCGCTTGCATGACCGCCGTCGGTTACGCTCCGCTGACGCCGAGCGGCGGCGCCGGTGTCACGAGGGATCCCCTGTCGCTTACGGAGCCGGACTCGCCGAACTCCGCTCTCCAGAGGGCCCGCACCGACAAATCGTACAGGAGGAGCTACACCCACGCGAAACCGCCCTACTCGTACATCAGTCTGATCACCATGGCTATTCAGAACGCACCGTCCAAGATGCTCACCCTGTCCGAGATCTATCAGTTCATCATGGACCTGTTCCCCTTCTACAGACAGAACCAGCAACGATGGCAGAACTCGATCAGGCATTCCCTCAGCTTCAACGACTGCTTCGTCAAGGTGCCGCGAACGCCGGACAAGCCCGGGAAGGGCTCCTTCTGGACGTTGCATCCCGAGAGCGGGAACATGTTCGAGAACGGCTGCTACCTGAGAAGGCAGAAGAGGTTCAAAGACGAGAAGAAAGAGCTCAGCAGGCAGACGACCAAGCACCAGCAACACCAGCAGCATCACACAGGCCCCTCGGTGGTGGCAGCGGCCGCCGCGGTCGCCGCCGCCGGGCACAACAGCCCGACGTCCAACACCCTGGCCGCGGCCGGAAAGAGGACCCCGTCGTCCCTGCACCACGGTCCCCAGCCGCAGGACGACAAGGACCTCCACTCTCTGGTCTCCTCGCATCATCACCATCACACGGAGGCACTGCGCGACCATCACGCCGGTCTCAAGAGCGACGCGACGGACATCGGCGGCCTCCTGGGTCCGGACCTGGGCGCCGCTCACGACGAGTTCACCGCCATGGTCAGCAGAAGCCTCCATCCCCATCTGATATCCGATCCGGCCGCCCTTCATCACGGTATGACGGGCAGCCTGAAGCAGGAGCCACCCTACACAGCCGCCAGCCATCCGTTCAGCATCACGAGGCTACTGCCCGGCGCCACCGCTGGAACGTCGCCGGGCGCCCACGACACCAAACCCCCGGAGATGAAGATGTACGAGCAGCTCCATCAGAGTTACGCGAACTTCGGCTCGCCGCACCATCCGCACGCGCACTCCGCGCCCCCCAGTCATCATCATCACAACGGGATGCACACGGGCTCAAACGCGGCCGTGCCGATGCACAACATGAGCAACCATCACCACCAGGAGTATTACCAGAGCCCGTTGTACCATCACGCGACGAGCATGGCGAGCAGCAGCGCGCCACCGCCCCCTTCGGTGGCCACCGCCGCCCCGGGGTTGTGACACCACGCCACGCACCCCTACGCCTTGGCCTGAGTCGCGGCCTACGTAGCCGCCGGCAATCCAACGGGCAGCACGCTTCAGACGGCCGCGACGTCGTCGTCGTCGTCGTCGTCCTCCGCGTCGCCCTCGTCGTCCACGTCGTCGACGCAGCGGCCGATCGTTGCCGCGGCGACGCCCGTGCCCCTGACGGCAGCCGCTTCGCCCCCAAGTGAACAGGGGGGCCAGCGACGGAGGAAACGGTGCGAGGAGAACGGGGTCGTCGGGTGTTGGAGTGTCGCGCAGGAGGACGACTACGACGAGGAGGAAGAGGAGGAAGAGGACGAGGACGTCGCGTGAGCCCCGGGATAGGGGATGAAGATCGAGGACGATCGCGGATGCGAGATGGCAGGGTCGGAGTCGTGTGGTGCAACGGGTGCGTCTGCGACGGGACGAATCGGAGTTCCGGAGAAAGTGCTGGGTTTTTTGCTTGCTTCGAGGGGCAAACGCTCGCCCCGGCAGCCGTGAGTTGCATTGGAATTTGTTTTCTTTCTGCTTTGCATCCTCGTCGAGGACCTGACTCGTCGCGCGTCCCCCCGGCGGTCTTCGCCGATCGGGGATCCCTCCTCGAATGTACGCGCGATGGATGGAACCGCGCGGTGCAGCGTGTATGTATGTCTCAAATTCAATTTGAGGGCGAATCATCGACGGCCCCGTTCGTTTGCGCGCGTTTCAGGTGTGATTCTCGAGTCGCGAGTCGCGAACGATCAATTCTACGACGTCGGTCTTGTGCGATGGAATGTAAAAGACTCTGTCGAGTAACGCTCTCGATCTCGCTCACGCCATTCGAGTCTCGGGTTGCGCGACAGGATCGCAATAATTCCGCGGACGCGGTTGGACAGGCGCGACTCGGGATTGTTCCCGATTGACCGCGGAGGTTCGAAAGACTCGGGGCCACGCGGTAATCGCACCAGACGCTGTTCCATCGATTGTACTAGCGCGGGCGGCGCGCGATCGACGTCGCTCTGACGGCAATCGCGGCCGTACGGAAAGGCGCGTCGAAAGATCTATCGAGACGCCGATCGAGCGCCACTCGACTCGCGACCGCGAGGGCGGATATCGCGCGTTTGCGATCTGCGCGCCAAGGGGGAAACGCAGCGACGAGAAGCTCCTCCGGTTCTTCCCCTATTCACGGTTTGACCCGGCGAGTTCACCGCGGTCTCCGGACTCGTGTTCGTCGTTCGACCGGCGCTCGCCTCGAAACGCATAGGTCTTTTTTTCTGTGATACGCGACAACGATGCACCGTTCGACACGCTCCTCTTCGTATCGCGGATCTTCCTTCGCTCCTCTGCCGGCAACGAGAAGCGTCGTGGTTCACGAATTATTGAACGATTCGTTTTCCGTTCGCAATACACGTGTGCAATTTCCTTTTCTGACGGGGCCGAGGGGGGAAGGTGAACGCGAGAGGTCGATAATTTCCTTGGCTCCTGGGGACGGGACGTTGGATCTTGGATTTTTCGTTTCGTTTCTTCTGTTTCCGGGCGATTCGCCGGGGTATCGGCGAGATGAAATTTTGTGAAAGTGTTTGCACGGGTCTTCGAGGATCGGCGTGAGGGATTTGCGAATTTGATTCGAACACAGTGATAGATATTTAAATAGGCTCGCACATTGCCCGGGATTACTATACGTAATAAATGGTTCTTTATGTTTCGCACAATTCGTTATTAGGGTTTTTTATTGTTAACATTAACGGTAGCATTATTATTTTTTGATCTTGTTCGCCGTGAACGTTGCTTCTCTTCTGTTTTCCTTACGGCGGAAGTTGAACGAAAGATCTGAGCTTTACCGCGGGTCGAATCGAAATCGACACTTTTCACGCTGTCCGAACTATCTTGCACTATTTTTGGAACTTTCCCGCGACAGCGTGCGCGCGGCAATAATTCCTGACTCACTCGTTATACTTGTTCGAAACAAAAGAGCAGAATCAACAATCGCTAGACGATTGTTTATCGTGCGTAGATTGTGACACTAGCCAGCCGATAGCAATGGTCTTTTTAGGATTATCTGAAACCTTCGATAAAGTTGCGCCTCTTTTCAACCGGTCGTTGATCCCGATTCCCTTGCTCTTCGAATGCTTAGACATTTCGTCGCTTCTTGCCCCCCGGTGCGATCGTTGCACGCCCACCCTCTGTTTCACAAAACGTTACAAGATTCGCTGTTCAGAAGCTACTAAGTATCTCGGTATATCGGTTCGACGAAATTATTTCACTGTGGATCTTCGAGGACGCCGAAACTATTCGAGACACATGAATAACTAACTCTGCGGAAATTCCCCATCGTCGAGCGATTGTCGCCGTCGCACAAACTCGACGTAAACGAACGTATTTTTATTTAACAATACACCACGCCGATACTCTGCCAAACGTTCGATCGAAATCACCAAGAATCATCAACCCTCTCGAGCGCCGTTCACCTTTCATTCCCCTCCCACCATTTTCAAACATTCGACGCCCCTACAGCGTGATATAATTTCACCCCAGAGCTGCAGCTTCCCACCGACGTCGCGTACCTTCCCGTTTCGAATGGTCCGTGGAAAAATCCAAGATCCGTGGACTCGCGGAGGCTCGGGTAGCCTCCTGAACATGGGAGGGCCGCCGTTCGATGGCTGGCTCGAACCCGCGCGATCGTCGGCGTAGAGCGAAAAATGTGATAACCCGCGAGGATAAGTCTAAATTAATGAACGTAAGCTTGCGACGGAGCGCTTACGTATCCTGCGCAAAGGTTCGCGGAACACACGGACCGCTGCGCGACGCGTTTCGACGCCGCGGCGAAACCGCACCGAAAAATCGTTCGAGGCGCGAGAACGATAGGAGAAGGTGAAAGTTCTCGTTTCGGAAAAAGCGTCGAAAACAAGGGCACGTCCAGTGTTTCATTTTTTTTTTTTTTTCTTTTTGTTTGTATGATACGTGTAGATAGCCGCACAACGTAACGCGTACGATGTACAATATTATATGTATATGTTACAGAGAGCTATATATATATATATATAAATATATAAATATAAATATATAAATAAATGGAGTCTAACGATAAACGCTATGCTAGGTATATACATATTATATATATATATATATATAGATATAAATAATTATACGAAGGTGAGAATGAATCAATGAAATGCGCGATAGTGTGTGTGTGTATGCGTGTATGCGTGCGTACGTGTGCATGATGGAGCAAGAGAGTATTGTACAGCGTGTTTCAAAAGCATCGCTCACGGAGCAGCTGGAACCCTCGAGCCCGCCACCCCGTGGTCGATTCACCCGGGGGCGAGGGTTGCTTTTGAAACACGCCCCACCACGAAACACCCTGTAAATAGAGGAGACGAAAGGAAGCGCCTCGCGGAAGATATTCAACGATTCACCGTTGCGAAAAATCGTCGGAACCGAGTGTTCTGGGTTCTGCCGAGCTTTCGATCTCCGTTCGTTTCTCCCGGCGTTCGTACGAAAGCCGGCGAAAAACGGGCGAATGCATTCGTCGCCGACGAGAGACAAATCGATCAATGTAAATTCGAGGGAAAAATAAAGAAAAACAACATGTTCGAAAATATACGTCCCGCCGGGACTGTCTTCTTCAGCCCCCGCATCCGACGAGCCAAGAATCGAGCGGAGATCGTCGGGCAGGTGTCGCGAAGGGAATCGACGCGGGCACGAAGTCGAAAAAAATCTCGAATCCACGAAATCTCGTCGTCACGTTCACGCTTTCATTGTTCCTCGCGCGTTCCGACATTTCTCCACCCTTCCTCTTCCCACCTCCTCCGCACAGATTTACGACGGGGTGAATCGTTTCACCTCCCGACCCCCCCGCGAAGATTCGCGTCCTCCTCATCTTCCGACTTCTCTACTTGTTCGAATCGTCGCGCAGCCGGATACATTTCTTCGAGTGGTCGTTTCCAGCCGGGGGACAAGGCGAATCTTTCGGAATCAACGTCGTTCGAGACGAGCCCGTGGCTGGGCGTGTACATACAAGCGGAAATTACGTCCACGGCCCCCGCGAGTTTTGGGCCGCGGTACGGAGAAACGACGCGAGCAAAAACGAGGATGTAAATGTTTCAATAAATCCACGTATTTCTACGAAAATTCTTGGCGATTTTAAATGTCTACCCTACCCGTTACAAAATATTTCCCGAATCCCCGTGACAGCCGTAGGCATTCGTGCGCGCAGAGTTGCACACAGTATTCGACACAGTATCTGAATACACTCGATGCGGTCGAAAATCGCGCAGATATGTTCGTGATTAATAATTGATCGCACAATCGGAATTTCGCCTATTGCGGTCGAATGTTATTCTCGTCGCGTTTCCTTGTTCTCTTCCGACGAAGGTAACTTCGTCGACGATAACTGGATCGAGGGTTCGAGATATGCTTCATATTTTCCGTTTTCTTCGTTGATCGCCACGCATCGTGTTGTGCGTACGGTCAGTCGCAGCCATCGCCGCGGAGGAAAGTAAAGGAAAGTCGAGGTGTTTTGTTGCGTCGATACTGTTTGCCGCGAGCAAACGGAAATTGCGACGTTTCCTCTGAAGAAAGTTGTCGCATCATCTTTTCTTCCCGCTTTCGTGTAACTCTCACAGTTTTCCCGTTCCGTTCCGTGCGGCCGTTGAACAGGTGTTTCTTTTCTCGAAAGAAAGCTACGATTTTCTGGCAACGCGAGCCGCTTCTCAATTGTTCATTGATGAATCGTCCACTTCGTCATGGTTTCCAGTCGATCGTATTAATTCGCGACAATTTTTTTGTAAACAACACTTGAACGGCAAAAGAGAGCATGTGTATAGTTTGATGCGTCGCAAGTATGCGACGAAATCGACGCGATTTATTAAAATACATGAATTTTGACGTCAAGAAAGATCGACGGACAGAAATCTGTCTCGATTTATTTCTACCGAAATTCGTTCGCAACTAAACACACTGTACGCGTTAACCTACCGGCACCTACTTAAATGACTGATTCATTATTAATTTCATTATCACAAGATCATCGGTAGTTGGCCGAATCTGTGGAATCGCTGTGTATTGTAATCGTCCAATTTCAGATACGATAATGTTACGATAGTGCCCGCTGTGCGACGAGCGGTCGAATCGAAAATAAGATAATACGGTAGCACGTGTGTCGGAGCGTCTTTCGTATTTGCGCACGAATTTCACGTCGTTTCCCCGTTTCCTTTCGACGGAAGTAACGAAACGGAACCGTGTGCGCAACGATGAAAATATCGTTGCTCGACCATTCAAGTTACATTTAATACTAGTAATACTACATTTAATAATTAATAATAATTCTCTATGGAATTTAATATCGCAACCGTAAAACCATAAGGTCCGTCAACAATACCCTGTTTCTCGTGGAATTCGCACAGCTATCAAAGCAGTTCGTCGATTCTATCAGATCCAGCAGCAAAAGCGAGCAACCTCGCTGTACAGCCGCAAACAATTCCAACGGGAGTGGACGCTTCGACAATTTGCGGCACCGTTTCGTCAAACCACCCCGCCGCGGCAATTATATCGAACTCTCCGAACACTCGCCTCTTTTTCGCTCAACGAAAGGAGAAATTACTTTGCGCTCGCGACAAAGCGAACAAATTCCGCCGATAATGTTCGACTTTTATCGCGGCGCCGCGCTCGTTGACTCCGTCGTCGCTCTTTTATTTCCGGTATTCCGGTTCCCGGCGCGAAACGGGCTGATCCGCGTACGCAATCGAAGCGCGCCCGTTAATTACGGATTTATCGGACGACTCCGACGAAACGGACGTAAAAATTCGGCCAGATTAACGGCGAGCTTTCTACGCGGGACAACCCTTCTCCGGCCGATACGGATTTCGCGATGCGATCCGTTCCAACGACACGTAAATGGGGGATTAACGCGGTCGATCGTGGCTACGTGCCGATCATCGAAATCATCCGGCGTCTAGGCCCTGTTGTGTCGCCGAGCGTTGCAGCCTCGATCGAAATGTGGCGAACGGGATAAAAAAACGAGAAAGGAAGAATTATTCGCCTCTGATAGCGTCGAGATAATTTCGCGCGAACGATTTCGTTCTCTGATCGTTTGGAATTTGATTTGAATTTTCACTCTTTCTTTGTATCTTCTTTTGATTACTATTAATATTATTATTATTATAATTATCACGTCTATTTATGCTTTCGTTTTAAACTAGCATCCGTGACTATACGTATCCTAATATGGTTAACGTCTTGCGTAATTAAATGCAATGCACACAGATAGGCAGACAGGTGTGCACAGTGGTTCCTGTAGCGGACAATTTTCCCGGCATTTCCCTTCTCGAACGTACATTTTCGTCAGGGATATCCGGTGTGATTTTTACGCATCTATTGGGGACTTCGATCAGAGGGGATTCCGATAAGTTCGTGGACTGTTCAGTCCAACGTGTCTCCTGGCATATTGATTTTCCTTCAACAGATACCGTCGGCCGAACTTGCTGCCCGCGGTGTTTTCATTATCTTATCTGCCCCCTTTACGTCACGTATTAAAATTTCCTATTAGGCACACCTATCTCTCGTTTTATTGCCCCCAAATTGACCCCCCTTCGAGTCGAACGTCACGGAATCGTCGTCGAGAATGCGGCAAACGACCAGCCCCTCGAGAATACAGAAAAACCGTGGCCGTTCGATGAGAAAGAGCGCGCGGTCGACTCTCTGCGATCGTCGGTAGAAAAATCGCGCGGAAATAAAGTCAACGCACGAAACGTGGTTCGACAGGAATGAAGCGGACGTAATTGTTGCAATTTATATATTTATGTACAGCCGCCGCGAAACCCGCGATCGATGCACCGTACGAGCAACTGCGAACCCGTCGATACTCGCGACGATCCGACGATCGCCGATCCGGCGAACAGCGACGCGCCATAAGGAAGAGTCCGGACAAACGCGAACGAGCCTTAGTTAACGGGTGGACAATCGAGGTGCAATCTACCGCGGATTATTCGGTATGATACACCGGGCGGATATACATCGAGAGGCACTACAAACCTGTGTGTCCCGCCAATATTTGACTAAATCATGAACAATGTTTGATTGTACACATGCGCGCGCCATCGCGCGCCTCGCACACACGCGCCTCCATCCGCTCGACGGCCGTGTCTCGTTCGATAGAACCCCGTCTCGTGCATTCGAGCGGGTCGGTCCTACGCGTCCAAGAGTTGCGCGCATGCCTCTCTGTCTCTGCTCCTGTAACCGGGAATAGGAAGAAAGGGTCCGCGATGAAGAGGGCCGCGACGGAACTTGTTAAATCGGGAACGCGACACCGGCAAGGTTGTGAAGGGACACCGGTGTGATCGCAACGGAGGTTCTCGCGAGGCGGTTAAGCAGGTACGAGTCGTCGCGGCGAGGAGGAAGCGACGAGGACGCGAAAGGGTTGGCGAGAAACGGGGGGGGGGGGGCGAGGAAGCAAAGTAAAAACAGAACTGCGAAGGAGAGAGGAAAATGGTAGGAAAGACAGCGGCAAGGGAAAAAGATCGCTGGAGAACGCGTCGGACGTATGGTGTGGTAACTGAGAAACGCGGGGGGATTAGAATGGGGTTGGTGGAAAGAGGGGCGGAAGAGGAGAACACCGAAGAGGGGAGGGAAGAAGATCAGAGTTGCGACGGCGAATGTAGGGGGGGAAAGAACGATAGATATAGTTGCACCGCGGTGGGGGAGAGTTACGAGAGACTTTGGATGGTCGTAGTGGGGACGGCAGAGCGATACTGTGGACGAGTGGGGGGTTGGAGGGACGTCGTGAACGATAAAAGGGTTGGAGGGGAACTCGACAACGACGGGGAGAGAGAAGAGAGTCGTGTGGGTGCGTGCACGAACCCGATCTTCTCTCTTGCGACCTCTCTCTCTCTCTCTCTCTCTCTCTTTTTCTCTCTATCTCTCTCTGCGGCGTGGAAAGCCCGAGAGGGTTGCTGCGAGGGAGGACGCGAGGGTTGGAACACCGCCGTGCACGGAATTTAACGCTTCATCCACGGGTTTTTATCAGCGGCTCGTTCTTGGACCGAACGATAAGGCGTCGTTAATTCGAGGACGGTCAACACGCTGGAAGCATCGGACGAGTATAGTCGCTGGACAATTGTCGCACCGGCTGATTGAGGGGGTGGTTCGCGGTTGCCTCGTGTCTGAGAAGGTTCGCCAAAGTGCTGAGACAATCGGCGACATGGTCGTGACGAGCGATAGTCGGACTACATACAGTATACTATTTTCATTGTGTAATACTGTCGATGAAAATCGACCGTATTTCACAGTCAGTTCTCCGAGCATAGAATCTACGTTCCATCGGCTTCGTTATTTGCCATTTACGACGAACAAATTCACCAGAAATTCTTCCAATCCGAATTTAACCATTGTTCGCGTCGATGCTCATCCGCGCGGCGCACCTACAATTTGATACATTGCAAGTAATTATGTGCTGCTACGTCGCTGGCGATGTTTTTTCATACGATAACTGGGAGGCGTTTGAAGTAATTGCCGGCAAGTATAGTTGCTCGATCTCGACGATATCGATGGCCTGTCTCGCGTGTCGCCTGGAATGCACGGCTGCATTGCGTCGCCTGTACGCAGATATTTGCACGAGCGTGTATGTGCACGCGGTGTTAGTCAGGCTAATTTGCAGCTTCGTTAATTTATGGTTGCGCAAGCGTGAATTTCGCGTCGCCTGGAAAGGCGAGGAGAGTCAAGGTTCGCGGAGAATCAGTGACAAGATGTCCGACCGTAGTCGCGACGATGCAACCAGTCCTCGGATAAACATTGCACCCCGTGGAAACGTTTAAGTTTAACCATCGGCCTGCCTCGCGGTCCGATTATATTTGTTCCCGTACGAATTCACCGTTACGGCCGACGATTCGGGACGGGTGTTCATATCTAATAATGATTGGCAATTAATTTTCCTCGCGCGTAGCATTCTCCTATTCTTCCGTTTCCAGTATCTACCCGATCGATTCATTATCATTCTTGCGGGCTGATTCGTACGCACCGTACCTCGACAATTCGTGGAACCGTGTTGCGTACGATCACAATGGACGCGATAATCGCGTGTAATCACAACTTGCAGCGCCGCGTAATTGCCGCGCGTGATCGTAATTTCACGCGATTGGAAGTTGTGCGATCATAATTCGCACGATATACAATTTGCCGTGTTCGGAAGCTTCCATCGAGCTCTCGTACGAGTTTTTTCCGAATAGAATAGTTTACGATATATTATTGTATATTGCGAATTTGTCGAATCGCGTTAGCACAGTATCCCCAGATAATTTCCGGCTATCTATCGGATGGATTATATTTCAATCGTTCGAATTATGAATCACGCGATGAAAATTCGCGACAATCGCGATAACCGATAGATTTCTAACACTCGTCCGGCCTCTTACCCGTTCGCGCATTCGAATGCACCGCGTTGCCGGTACATTTATCGAATTTGTCGCAATGCCCCATTTAATTAGCGCGGTCATGATTGACCGACAACGTCGCGGGCCCAGCAAACATTCGTAGCAAGGTGTAGCAGACGTTCCCACCGTTAGAAAACACCTTCGCCGCGAATGTTCCCGTGTTTGCTGGGAAATAGTTTCGTCGGCGACGCGTTCGTAAAACGCGAACAACAAGCAGAAAGGCAGATATTAATGTCGCTTCGATTCTTCGCATCGGCGGCAAATATTTGGCCGGTGATCGATAAACATTTTCATCCCCAGTTCTTTTGGGGTGTACGTTAGCCGCGCGACAATTACCACTCGCCACGTTTGTCAACGCATTATTAAATCGACAAGCACCGTCGCATTCGTGGCCGCGCGAAATAATTGGAGGACCTGGGCGAAACGCAGGTACCCAACGAAATTCAACGGAACACGCGAAAACGCTGATTCGTAACAGTAGCTAACTGCTTTCCGCTACAACGGTTACCGGAACATTTCTATCGAGTTTTCTAATAATCGATGACACGAGTTTCGAGCGACTGTCGTCTTCTTACCGCAATTCAATAATTCGAGCGAGGCGTCGAGGAATCAAAGAACGTCTCGAGCAATTTGTCGCCGAAGGACTTTTCACGTCGAACGTTACTTCGGTCGAGGCACGTGAAATTTTCGAGATATCGCGGACGGCTCGGTGCCTCGCAGGCGATTGAATAATATCCGATAAGATACGTCTACTTAACGCCGGCTCTTAAGTGCAACATGCCGATCTCTATTTTTTTCTTCATTCTTTTTTTATTTCACCAGGCGGACTCTCGCATAAACGACAGCCGCGGAAACGTCCAACTTCTTTCGCGATTAATATCGAAGAATCGCGATTGCGATCGCGCTATCCGATGAACAGCTAGACATCGGCGAAACGGCGAATCATTTTTCCGCCTGAATCGAATTTTCCGAGCGGCGAGGTACAATCGATCGATTTTCACGATCGCGCCCCGATCGATGCGATCGACATTCTTAATTGACGTTTTCGTCGATAAAGTAATCCGTTCTGGGACGGCGCAAAATCGGTTTGGCGTCGCTTGAGGAACGAAGGGGAAAAAAAAGCGGAGAAATTATTCCGCGTCGAATCGCGGGACAATAAACGCGTATTAAACAAAAAGTTTACGCGCCGCGGCGATCGATTAGCGTCGCGCTGCGAATTTCATTTTAATGGAGTGTAATGGCTTTATGGAAATACGATATAATAATTCGCTGGCACGGTAAACATGATAAAAACGGCAAACAATTTTGATACATCTCGCGCATCCCACACGGTCTCGTATAATTTCCAATTTAATTTTATAACTGCATCCCGTGCACCAGCTTCATCGTTTCGTCCCATATTGTTTCATTTATATATATATATATACACACACACACGTATAAAAATAATTAGAAGTCGAAATGATGTATTTGCCTGTACTAAACATTTCCTTGTTTGTAGCTCAAATAACAGGAACAGTTTTCATTTCAGATTACGGGAACGTTCGATGTATCGAAAACGTCGAAACAGCAAAATAAACGACGAGCCAAAAAGTTTGCTCAAGAAAGGAAACGCCGAAAAGAGATTGAAAAATGCTAATGTTTGCAAAGCTGAAAAAAAAATATAACTGGTGCGTGCCGAAAAATTCAATAATCCCACCAATGGCTCGCAGAATAAAAGAACGCCGCCGGTGCAAAGATATCACCGAAAGTTTCGAGCCGTTTCGAGCGCAGCTTCGCGATGGTCACCCGGGGAAAAAAGCTGTCTCCCCGCCGACGACGATTACAAATCGATGAACGCGGTGGGAACCGAAAAATGAAAGGGGAACCGCGCGTAGGCTTTTCCGCGCGGAGGATTCAAGCAGGCAAACGTTATTCCATTCTGTTCGACGCGTGACACGATACCAGCAGCGGCCCTTTCAATTAACGTTACTACAATTAACCAACACTCCCGCGGACCGGACAAATATTCGAGGCGAGGTTACTTATCTCTATCTGTCGGCCTCTTCGCTGCGAATTCCCTCGTGCACGGTTTGCAACGCGCCTGCTCCCCACTTTTCTCTTTTCGACGCGTCGACGAGGCCGGACGATATTTTAACGTCGCCGCTACGATATCATCGTGCCGTTAACGCACAGGATCGAGTGGAATTGCCGTTGGAACAACATCGAGGAGCATTTTCTATCCCTTCTGGGCTGCAACGACGAACAGCTGTCGTGCGAACCGGGTCGTCCCTTTTGGCCCGTACCGAGCGACGATCCAACTCGGACTGATAGCGTATCACCTTCATTGTACCTGATCGACTGAACGCAGCGTCTCGTTTGTGTTCGCTTATGTGTACGCCACCTCTGCAGAATACGAGTCGGCATTGTCCCGGCGTCGAATTTTCGTAGACTGTATCGGAGTCGGGGCGACACATTTCATCAATTTCTCCCCG
Organism: Nomada lathburiana; assembly: GCA_963667235.1. Lineage (NCBI taxonomy): Eukaryota > Metazoa > Arthropoda > Insecta > Hymenoptera > Apidae > Nomada > Nomada lathburiana. The sequence goes on from OY763909.1 coordinate 8,552,878, forward strand.
ACAATTACGGGGAGAGAGCGATCTTTTCGTTCGTCCATTTCATTTCGGGACGACCGAACGATGACGGTTCGTTAGACGGCGTCAATTGTTGACCGTCGCTTATAATTAATTCAGCCGGCCGAAGTGACACGGTGTTCGCTCGTTGAACGCCAGTTAATGCCGAGTCGACGACGCCTACGTCGCGTCGTTTCCTCGTTAGATTATTCTCGCGAGCGGGGAGTACAACCCCTCGAGTTTCAACGTCGACGATTAAACGTTTCCGCGGATACATCGAGAGCGTTACACAAAGCGATGGATACCATAGACGGCCATAGATGGCCGATTCCATGGCCACGGGGACGGCGATGTTTGCGGGCAACGTTTCTAGAATCGCCGTAATAATTCCTACGATTCGGCCGCAGCAAAATTATTTTCTGTCACCAGTCCAACGCGAGTTGCGCGCCTACTCATGTCTAAGAACAATATATTTCCAAAAGAATTAATACGCATCGTTACGGTACTATCGCACCGTTGCAGCTACACCGGAGCAAACTATATCCCACCCTCCGATTTGCCACGAAAGGAGCTGAACCTGGGATTCGTTCACCTGTGTCTACCACGAACGATTCTCCTGCGCGTCAAGCAGTACGCACGCGAATAAGTAAATCAGGCTTGAAAACTGGAAGAATTGTCGCGACGTCTTTCCGTATCCCTTTCTCCCTGGCCGTAATTTCTTGGCCACGAAGGGGATTAGCGTATCGCGTTTGCGATCCCCAGAGTATATAACCGATCCCTAGACGAAAGGCAAAGTCTGTCGGCGGTTTGAGCGTTTGCGGGCGCGAGCGCGCGCTTCCCGAAGCGTGTGTGTCCGAGGCAGCGCGGCCCGGTTTACTTAGGTGCGGCCGAGAAATTGAAATTTTCGTAAACGGATTAGGGCGGACGGCCGCACGACAAACTCCTTGTTAATTAAAATGTAATCCGCCGCTTAATGGGACGTCCGTTAATAAAATCAGTCGGCATATACGTCGCGATCTGAGACACCGCTCGGCAAATCTCCCCGGGAAATTGGAAGCCACGCGTCCGGAGAACGCGAACCAGGTTTGATTGCCTCGCGGGTCACGGTTTAAGGATAACGTCGGGGATAGCGAGAGATGGCCGGTTTCTTTTTGCGTAACGTGGATCCCTTGATTTCTCTTCTTTCTGTTTGGGGACGCAGAAATCTGCCGTTCGGCAACGATGTGTAAATGTAATTACTCCAAAGCGATGTAATTTCGTTTCAATCAGTTTCATCGGGTATACGAAATTTTTGTGGCGCGACTTTTCCCTTGAGATTGCCGAGTGTATCGGAAAATCGATTTGGAAAATTCGTTTCAGGACAGAATCATTTTTCTGCTGTCCACTTTCAATTATCCGTGAGCACGAGTTTCTTCTTCGGACAACAGCGCGAATAATTTTCGTATGTTCCATGAATTATCTGAGGATATACGGATCGTTTATTTCGAGAGCGGTGCAAGTCCATTCTTTTCTAAAAAAAAATGAGACGTCACATAATTTGTGATTAATTTGGCGCAAACTTTTCACTTGTAACTAGAAAAACAAGCAACAAAAAAATGGACTTGCGCCGCTTTCGAAGTAAACGGTCCATGTACCTCGACACCCCGATCTTCAGACTAACTCCGACGTTTATTTTCCACCTTCATCCGTTACAGCTGTTATACTTTGCGCTAGAAAAATCATGTAACGTTAGGAGAGAAGTATCGCGGGAACACTTCGCTCCGGGAAAGTCGTATTTTCCTTGGAGGAAGTGCTCGCCGCTCTCTTGCCCGAGGAAAAGCACCAGGAAAGGAATCGATCCCGTCTCTATTTGGTTATCGTTACGTAACGCTCGTAATCTCGCGCCGCGAGTCCTCCGTCCGTAATTTCCCCGTGCACCACCATGGCGCGGTTACACGGGAATCGAACCGTCGCGTTGACGTACTTGGAGAACGGACCGACGGAACGAAATTCACGCGAGTCCCAGAGAAACGAATTAAAATTGCCCAGCCGTCTTCGTAAAATACACGCGAAAGCGCGTAGAACCGTGGAGGCAAATAAATCGGAGGAGAGATCCGCACCTGAAGCGTTACGAAAGAATACCGCTCGAAGAAACAGTCGCGAGATCGTGACGAAACCTTCCGAGGACGCGCGAGGGCGAAAGAAATCGGTCCTCAAAAATCCGATGGCACCCCGGGCGAAAGGGCGCGGGAAGCCGAGGAACGCGTCGGCGAAGGGAAAAAGAGGCGAAAAGAGGACGAAGCGGTGAGGAAGCTCCGCTCCGCGGGAAGCTCGCGTAGCAAGGAGGCCAGGAGGAGCGAGGAAGAACTCGCCGCCGGAAGAACGAGGCGCAGAGGAGGGAAAAGACGCGAGTGCTGACGCGTGTGGGAGCGGCTATCAGCGAATATGAGCGCGTTTATCAGCGTGGGGGGGTTACGAAGCGTCGGCCATGTTGAACGAGCCTGCGTTCTGGCTCTCCGCTGTGCCTCCCACTCGTCCTCCGCGCGTTTCCTCTCTTGCTTCGAACCCTTTCGCACGGCCGCGTCGCCCCCCTACCCCCTTCGTCCGTCCTCTTTCGCGTCGCACGCGTCCCCCATCAATTCCTCTCCGTCCGGAGCACTACCGCTTACCGACGGTACTCCTCCCTCGTTCGCCCGCACGCTCGCGTTCCTCTCGTTCCTTCCCTCGTTCCTCCCCGCCGTTCCTCCTCGGCTGTCCTTCTCTGGGTCACACGCGTCCCGCGTCTGTCCGTCCCCGTTCGGTACGCTGCCTCGCACCGACGTTCCTCCTCCTCGTTCGTCCCGCTGGAACCGAGCGTAGCTCGTTCGCTGTTCCGCCGCTTTCCTCTTGGTCGTTGGCCCCTCTACCCCGATGGACACCCTCTGTTCGACCCTCTCGGTCGAACCAAAGGCGCGTCAATACCTCGGCGAGGCGCGCTTTTCACCCCCGCGAAGTCTCATGGGCCGCGTTCGCAACGGGCCAACCAGAAGGCAAGCTGATACCCAGGCGTAGCGATGGCAACGCTTTCCTCGCTCGACCGTCAGCCGTCGCTGCCGCGCCGTCGGCCACCCTCCGCGTCGTTTCTGCTCGTCGCGGTGCGTGCACCGTCTCTTCGTTGCACCCGCAGAGCGGCCACCCTTGTCCCTCTTGCGGGACACCCTCGCGGAGATACGCGGGGAAACGTGGTGAAACGAAGGGGAAGTTTCGCCGTGGACCTGGTCCCCAGAGGAAGCTGGGATTTGGAGCTGACGGCGGGTTCACTGGGCTACTGGGATGGGTGTAGATCGAAATTTGCCTGGCCAAGAGAGGGAGGGCGAGAGAGAGAGAGAGAGAGAGAGAGAGAGAGAGAGAGAGAGGGAAAGAGAGGATGAAGTTTTGGATATGAGTATGGTTTATCGAGAGAAAAATACGGGAGGGAAGGAAGAAACGAATGAAAGGGTTCGAGACGGTTTTCCTTCGGTTCGACGAAGTAGGGGGTGAACGCGAGGGATAGACGGTTCACAGAATTTGTTGGTGTCTTTTAATGACACGGCGAAGTTTTTGCAGCAGCATCGGGAATGACGTATCCGCGTCGCGAAGACGTCGCAGTCGTTTCGGGCGGGGAACGACGAGAGGCGGCTGTCTGTGAAATATTAAAACAGCCCGTGAGACAGGGGTTACGCGTTCCCCGAGCCTCTCGTCGAAATGAATTCCAGCAGGAAGACGTCGAAACGGCTCCAGCTTCCAGAGAGGGCTGTACCCAATAATTCTCGACCACCGGCAAGAAATCTCTGCTAGACGGTCGTTCCTTCGCACTCGTTCTATACGTTTGCTCGTTCGTTAAACGCGACCGAGTGGTTCGCTCAGTTTGTACCGAGAAATAATTATTAATAATACGGCGAGGCAACGCTCCTTCTTAAGAACGATTCAATTTGAAACAAATATTCGAAGGTGAATGCGATTCTTATTAATTCGCTCACGTTTCCATTCAGAAATACCTTAAAATTGAGAAACTTCTTTGATGTCGATGCAGATACAATGATTTGTGAAATTGACGATTAAATTTCGTTTAATAATACAATAGGGTTCGGTCAATTTTGTCTTCGCGTCTGTTAGATATCTCAAAGTTCGAATAATAATAATAATACATACCGACCGGAAGATTTGACAAATTCATTTTGAATAAAGTGCACTTGACTCTCAAATATTAAATATTAAAATAACGGAAAAACCATACGTCTGTTTTGGGAAAAAAAAAACAGAAGCGTAGCCAAACCGCGTGCAAATTGTTATTTGCAAAGCGAACAGATACGTGTCATTAAGGCACAATTATAATGCTCCGGCAAATAGATTTCGAATTCAAACTGCCCCGGCGCATCCTAATTTCCACGAACGCCAGGTATCCGAGTGGATTAAATAGTTTCACCAGCCAGTGTTTCGGCGCAATCGGAGTAATCCCAGTTTTATAAATACACGGGAACCCTTTTCGACGGCCGCTGCGGCGCCAAGATCGACGCTTAATACCGTTTCAACGGCGACGGGTTTCCAATTTCACACTTAACAGTGCCTTCCCCCTCGTCGACCGATCGGTCCTGCCCCTAAAAATTTCTTCGCGCCGGAATACGTAACGATTTTAATTCCTTGCCTCGCAGAAATTATCCCACGATTCTTTTTGGAAAGAAAAATTTGCTACGGTTCGGGAACTCGTACTCTACAACCCCCTCGCCGATCTATACGTTTTCACAGATCGCTATTTTATATTTCCAGAGTGGCGGTACTTTTAATTATTTTCAGGCACGTTCCACCGAATTAACCACGCTAATTTGTCACCTGATACGCCGTGGATAGAACCCGATAGTTGTTCCCGAACTGCGCTATGATTTGTTAACGGCAGGGGATGATGCGTAGAGGTGACGCAAAAAGGGGTTAAATGACGAGACAGTGGAACAGTCGAGAATCGGTGCGACGTATCGACGGTGGATCGATTCGATACGTTCGCGTGAATTATTCGTAGGTCACAGTGCACGGAATTCAGCTCTATTCATCTATGTATAATGAGGTGCAAAGGGTAAACTCGACAATAACTATCGTAGGGGCGTGACTGTGGGGTGGCTCGCACCGGAAGCCCACGGGGGGTTCACGCGTATTAGGGCGTTATTGGAATCATCCACTATTTAGTACACGTCGACGTGTTACATCGCGATGAAAATGATTAATCGAACGTGTGTTTCATTTAACGATCCTTCGGCGAACGAATAAGACGGGAAAAAACGGGGCCGGATCTATTATTCATACGATTCGAAGAGGCCGACGCGTTACTCGAATTCTTGCGAATATCGATTGACCCGCCGTTAAATCGTTTCATTTCGATTCCCGAAGCTCCCAAAATCTCCACTTTACATCGTCCCTCGCCCGCACGTTTCCCACAAACTTACGACCAATTCAAGTCTCCTTCCAACCAATCTCCCTTTCCGCGTCTCTCGCGAAAAAAAAGCGAAACGAAGAAGGGAAACTCTCGAACCTCCCGCGTATCGACGAGATATCGACACAAACGAACGATTTGCGAACCGCGGCCGCAACAGTTCCGCCGATCCGCGGCGAGATCGTTCCCCGTTCAGAGCTGGCAAAGCACAGCGGCGCGATAATCGCGACGCTTGTTCGGATTTACCAATAACAAACAGCCAAGTCGCGGAACAAAGTCGGCCCCGATTACAACCGTGGTACCCGGTCCACCTTCGGCAAACACGCGACCATGCCTGATCATCCGGCCTTTGATCGCGGACGGGGCCGCTGTAACAAAAGGACGAGCCACCCCCCACCCCCAACCCCCCCTACCGTTTAAAACAATTCGACAAATTGCCGTCACGGTTTGATCGCGTTAAGGATGTAAACGGCGTATAATTAGGACGGACGAAACGCGAGCGAAGCCGCGAGAACGAACATGTGCGGTCGCCTTTGATCGGTCGACACCTGATACCGAATCCACCCCAACGGCCGATGTTTTTCCAGGGGTGGGCTTGATCTGGAAAAAAAAAAGTGGATTAATAGAGAGATCCGACTGGAAGCATCGGCCGGGAATTATGCACTGGCTTGGCTCGGCCGGTGGACATGTGCGCGGATACAGTGCGATCAATTTGTTTGGCGAACTCATTATTCGGGGGTGTACGGCGTGAATGGAGAGTTTACGGATTACGTGTCGCGAGGATTTCTAAACGGTAACGGGCGGATCGATGCAGATGTGGCAATTCGTGGGGTAAAAAGGGAGAACAACGAGGGAGCGAACGCGGGGAGAAGTAAAACGTCGAATTGGGAATGTTCTTTGGAATGTTTGGATACTCGAAGATATAGAGAGCAAGGAGGGAGGCGAGAGTCTAGGATAATTCGAAGAGGTAATGGAAACATTTTGTGCAGATAAGATTGTGTTGTACGGATCGAGAGATTTTTCGATGGAACAATAAGGGTTGGAAAGAGTATCGAAGCGAAACGGGGATTCTGGTTCCACCGGAACGAAATTGAAATATTACTACTTGCGGGTATAGAGGAGGGATTTCTTTTTTGTCGAGCATCGAAAACGGTCCGATCATTTTTGCTTCCCGATTATTGCGATACGTTGGACTGACCATCGGCGTAATGACCGCTGACCATGGTCGTCCCCCTCGGTTATTTTCGGCGCAAATCCACGAGCTACACTGGCAGGCACGTCTCGTCACGGTGCAGCCATTTATCGTGGCCCACGTGTTTCGCTTCTATGTTTCTAAGTTGATTCGTTCTACTATTCTTCCTTCTCGCAACAATTGTCACGGTTCTTACATCGCGGACGTATGTTTGAAAACAATTTCCATTCAAGGTTCGAACGGGTCACGCAAACAAGTCACGGTCCAGAATTTACATAATTTCCAGGAGAATAATTCCTGTCGCAGAGATTAATAATTTCGACGAAATCAAAGTTTAGCCAAATCGTGTACGGTGCCGTTTCTAATCGAGCATTAGAATTTCTGCAAATCTTTCTCGCAAGTGTTCAAGTTTATAGACGAAAGTCATAGCCGATTTTCCAAAAATCCAAGCAGAACTTGCCAGATCTTCCAGGCTGTTCGCGCAGTTCCTTACGCAGCTTAGAGACGATCGATCGCAATTTGCCAGTTAACCTGATTGCCCCGAGTAACCATTTCCGTAATTGTAGTGGACCACGGTCATCCCTTGATCATTGTCTCGTAAATCCACACTCCGCGTTGTCCGGCACGTCGCGGGCTCGCGCCGATCGAATTGTTTGCACGTGCCCCCTCCCGTCCCGTTGCGCGTTTGCAAAATTCTCAATTCAGAGGAACCCGAGAATTCTTTTTTCGATCCGCGCGCGGAAATAAAACCGTCGCTAAAGTTTCGCCGTAAAATTCCCGACATTCGAACCGGCGCAGCAGGTCGAGAAAAAGGAACGAAGCGAGTTCAATTAATTTGTGGATTTTTTTACCCTATGTGGGACGACGGCAAAGCGAAGGTGCACTCGTGTCACGACGATTTTCGGCGAGTCTCAAACGTCTGCCGGGACCAGGAGAAATTTCGTTGCGTCGACTGACGAAATAAGAGGAGGACGAGGAGGAGGACGAGTAATTCTCACCGGGCCAGTATTCGTCAATTGCAGTCAGCCGAACGGGAGAGCGAAGAAAAATCAGTTCCGCGCTCTCCATTATCGAAATTACCGCGGATTCCCTATCGATTCTCGATACCGGCCGTGCGATTACGGTCGTTACGCGTGTCCACTTTAGAAAATTAATACGTCGATTCGTACGGTTATCCGCGACGTCGATGGTTCCTGGACAAGAGGAGGCCACGGGGGTAACGAAGGATCGTCCGGCGTGTTTACCGTGGAGAAAAGCCGACGATAGAGCACCGGTCACAGGGGGGGGCTGGACGTTGTATAATTAATCACCGCGCCATCCATCATCCATCTCCGACGCCCCGTGGTCACTTGGGCGGATAATAGATTTCGTCTCGAACGGGGATCGAGTGCGGACGCCTCTGCGACGTGATAACAAGTCGCCCGCACTAGCCGGACACTGACAATCGCCAAGGGTTCCTCGGACGGAATCGAATCAAGCGGAGAGAACTCGCTTCGCTTCGTGATTTAGTGAGGACTAAGTGTAAGTCGTTGATTTTTATCGGGGTCGAACATCAACGCTGATATAACAATTGTCGTGCATTGTATTATATTTGTGGCAAGGTTTCGTTCCCGGTGATGTTGTTTCGCAGGGGTGAATATCTTAATGCGACTGATCGTCGTAAATTGTGCTCGGATAATAATTAATTGCTCCAGACAAATGTGAAGAATGTTCCAACACTCCCTAAAATCGTGCAATGAAATATAGCGTACCTGCAATCAAGTGCAAACTATTTCCCGTGCGTTTGCAAGAGAATAAAAACTGCCCGGCTAAGAAACGACAAACGTGGTCTAATCAAAAAAGTTGCCCGTCCCGAAATGTTCTCACAAATCTCAGCCACCGTCCATCCAAAGTCCGCGCTCGAGTTCGCAGCGACGTTGAAACTGTCGCGCGACAAATCCGGCTTACGTTCCGTCGTGTTCGACGCGTTTCATAAACGACGATTAATCAAAGTCGCATACGGCAATTATCGGTCGCGAGTTTACGCCGGTTGCCTACGGCTTCGTCGACGAATTTGCGGCCGGTTACGCAGAAATCGTCGGACTCGACTTTTCGCGTTTGGTAATAATTTATGCGCGCCGAGCAAACACACACACACACACACACACACACACACACACAGACCGGCCCCGGGTCACCGGTTAAAATAATCCAGAAGTTCCAGGTGATTATTCGAAGCGAGAAACGAACGGCGACGATCGTTAAAAACATCCCTGTTTACATTTAATAAACGCCAAACTCCCCCGAAAGCCCCCCTCCGACCCCTCGAATCGTAGCCGCGGCTTTTAATCGCGCTCGTTAGAGGTAATTATTCCTAATCAATGGCGATCGTCCCGTTTTAATTCGTCGTCGAACGGCAAACGATGCGTTTCAGACGGTTTCGACGGTGTTTCTCGATGCTTTGTGGTAACGGTGGTTCGTTTGTACGGCTTTCGTTGCGCGTTTAATTGCACGGTCGATGATTTAGATTCGGGGGGGGGGGGGGGGGTTGTTAGACTCGCGTATGGGCATTTAGGTTTTTGTGGTCGCAGGCTGTTTCAAACGGAGGGTGAAAATCTGTGAGTGTTAAATGTATCAGCGGCGGGGAATCTAAAAGCGATTATCCGGAGATACACAGTTCTGCATCACTGAATTTTTCACACGAATTATAACTATTATAATAAGAGAAATGCAGAAAATAAAGAGCAAAAAAACAGATTTTTTTGCGTCACGCGAAGGGCGAGAAAGCGAGGGTAGTATTTGTACGACAATCTTGCAAACTGAAACGTCTGTACCGACCACGAGAAATTTTTCTCGCGACCCAGACCGCAATGGTTTCGAAGATTGAAGCCTCACCTTTGCAACGACCACCGAAAAATTGATGTGCGATTTTTTTAAACCATTTTATCGCACTTTGAAGGAAGAGTGCGCCGATGCCACTCGGATAGCCCTCGGCCAGGTTGCGCGGTTTCATTCGAAGTGCGATAAAATGGTAAAAAAAAATCGTACGTCAATTTTTCCGTACCCGTTGTAAAGGGGACACTTAAATCTACAAATCCACGGTGATTTCAGCATCGAGAAAAATTTTTCGAGATCCGTCCGGTCGTTTGAATTTCCGCAAACTTTCGAAAGAAGGTACCATCGCTTTTCCACCCTCTCGCACAGTGTAAAGAAATCTGCCAAAAAATTGAACTCTGATCTGCCGAAGTGGAAACTGGACGCTCTAAAACCAGCCTAAGCGTACCGTCACAGGATTTCTTTCCACGAGGTTACAGCATGTCCGAGTGTCAAGAATATTTCGTCGGAAAATCATTCGTGCTCCCACCTCCCGCCGACAATGTATCCACGACAGAAATACATTCAGGGGTAGGCACGCCGAATATCGCCGGGCACTGGAAACAACAGATAGACATCGCGGAGTCCATTCGATCCTCCTCGCCTCGTGAAAGCCGTCCGACAAACCGGCCACGGCCAATCGTGTAACAGAGCGGGGCTTCCACCCCTTTTACCGGTCCGGAAACAAATAAACGAGATCATTGCTCGGGCGGAAAAATTGTCCCGTATGTATATGACCATTCGACAAACAGGGGTGATTCGGTGGATTTGGCGCGCCCGCTCTGCTAAATGCTGCTATATTCCTGCTAATTCCCCTGCGAATCCCATGGGATCTTGTGCCCCTTCTTTGCTCGACTCATCCGCGATAAACTCTGGCCGCATGCGCCCCGTCGCACAACTGTCCTGCCGTCTCTCAGCGTGCTAAATCTTCGGTTTCGCTCGTATCTGAAAGCAGAAAGTCTTTGTTGTGATCGCCGATGTTCGTATACAAAAGGGTGCTTGCGGTCGTTGCACGTCGGGGGCGGATTTAATTGTTGGCCGGAGCACGTCGGGACAGGGCGGAATTTTATTTCCTGGACACACCGGAGTTTTCGGCGGAGCCGTTGAGGTAAATGTTCGTCGGTGATTGTCGTAGAACAGCTGGGAATGAGAAATTTGCAATGGTGAATTATTTATGGCAACTGTAATGAATGGTGGGTGTTCCTCGGGGGCAGCAAAATATGATTAAATTAATTAAATTATTCCCACACGAACAGCATGTTGCAACGAAAAATTCCTGTTTCGTTTGTAAAATCGCTCAACTATGTATTTCCACGGTTAACTATTTCGTCCACCCTGAATAAATTATATGCTTAAAACAAAAAAACAAAATAGAAAATACCGATTCTGCACAATCAAATCGATCCATGCGGAGTGTCGATCAGCGCCAACCCCATGATAGCTGACGTTCCGTGGGGTGTTTTATTGACGGGTGTCGCGCTGCAGGGGGTTCGACCGCGTTAAACGGTCCGATCTTAAGCCGGATTCCCATTGAACCACCCTCTGCTGTCCCGAATCTGTCGCAGGCCCGTTTAGGCGGATTCTCGTGGCACGGTGAACAGGCCTATTAGCCGGGCCTTTTCGCTCATTGTGATTCTTGCTCTTTTAAACGGTCCGCTGACACGCGGCTCGTGTACGACTGATGTCTGGATAGGTTTAATCGTTGGAATAGGTATACGGAATTCGGCGGGGTGCGCTGTGCACGATTCGATGGGTACCATGGTCTGGGGGCGGACAAGGGGTTTCGTTGCTCCGGCGAGAATTCTCTTCAAAGACTGCTAAATCTCTATTTCGCAAATATTCGCCAGAGTCAACGGTGAACAGTGTCGTCGATCTTCCATAATTTTTACAAACAGGAACGACAAATTATCACCAGCAGATTTTTCTTCCTTTCCTGCAGAGCGGTGTTTAAAAAAAATGTCGTCAGAGTTCGAATGCATGGCGAAGGAGGCGAACAAAGCGCAGATCAATGGGACGCGTGGCAAGAATCACAATGTTGCGAATGCTGGCCCTTTTGTTGCATGTTTGCCACTGAATTTCGCCGGATGAACCAGGCTTTAGATTTACCATACCGCCGCGCTGTCGACGGCTTTATTATTATGCGCCCCCGTGCATCTGTTCCACCCTCTGTATCGTATACTAAATTCCCCGAAATAGAGGAACCGAGTAACCATGGAATTGCAATAGACGCAAGGTTGTGTGTGTACCGTCGAATAAATGTGTCTCAATGTTAAACGCTTCGTTGTCAATTGAGAACATTAAGAATCGCGATAACTCGTACTCGGCGCCCCGTGAGATTCAGCCGCTCTTACGTGGAAAGAGACGCGACCGAAGCGTCAAAGGATGAATTCTTATCAAGAGGCCGCGGCACGCAGAAGACGGGCCGTAAATTTTCGAATGCTTAATACCGTCTCGACGTGATCCGCGCGATTCTTCGAATCGCGAGACGGTGCCGCTCGGGAAGGTTCGAGAAAAATGATCCGTCCAGTAGACGGCCGTGTCTGACCCGCGTCGAGCCTGTTCTACTTGAAACATTTTAATACGGGATCAATTGGCGCGGCGGCCGATAACGGTGCCGAGCTTCGACCGGAGGATTGGCGAATTTTAAGACGGGGAATGAAATTGCGGACGAGAGTGAAGTCAACCTTCGACGGTCTCCATTGGACTCCGCGTACTTGTACAATATTTTTCGAATGCAGAGTTCGCAGACGCGTTCCGAGAAGCGATAGCAACGACCAAGGAATATGTGGTTGGCGATAAGAAATCATAAACTGCGCCATTCGAGGTAACCGCGAAGAAAAAAAGTTGGGAAAAATGCGTGGAAGCCGGTGACCTATGACGTGGAATATTACTAGACCCCAGAGTGTCCTAGATACCTACGTATACTCGTAATTTCTATATTAAGAAAATCAGTCGATACATATTCTCGTGACGCACCATGCAAAACACGGTGTACTGTCCAGCGATACAATTTTGCCTCTCGTCTGCAATAAAATAAAACAAAGTGCGCCAGTACGTTTCAATGCAAATGAATTTTCTCCCGTCTCATATGAGTACTAACTGTTGCGCCGGACGCCCGGCCGCGCGAAATTTTATATCTCACCGGGGAACGAATATTTTCACGCTCAAGATAAATGGTAATGAAGCCTCTCGTTTCGTACCCATCGGTATTTCTTTACCTTTTCTTCCCCCTTTCTCTACTTTATTCTTCGCAAACTTTTTCTTCGCAGTTTAACAGCAATGCACTGCCGGTTACGGGAAAGACACGCCAACTCGAGGTCCCTGATTTCGCTTCGAGCTACAAGATAACGAGGCCAACGATCGAGGAGGCGCGAGTTCATCCCAGAATTCCTAGCGGAATCGTCGCGGCAAGACGATACCAGTTCGCGTGACGATAGCGCGTGTTTGCACAACGATAAATTGACTTGTACCTGGCGCCCGTCTCCTTAGCCATTCCGTCATCTTGGTCCCGCGTGTCTGTTTGTCAGAAATAATGCGTTAATTGTTCTCCATACGGCTCGAGCCACTTCGCGCGCCACAAATTCGACTAGCGCCCCTACGAAACTCGGTTGCGATTAATTCGGCCATTTATTTTTCACGACGACCCTTGAATCCTCTCCGTTCCATTCTCCGCGACGTTGACACGACAATTGGTATCAGTTTGGCGGCGCGGTGAAATTTCGTTCGCAAGATCGACGTCCAGCAATTACGGAGAATTCGTGGCATTGGTAGAAATTCGAGGACTCGCGTGTCCCAGAATTTTGTCTTGGCTCGAGAACACGCTTTTATGGTGAACTGCCTAAAACAATTCTTCCGTCGCACTCTTCCGCCGTTCCATTACGCACGGTCCACGACACTTTTTTCAATTCCCCCGAACCGAGATACACCGTGACGCAACTGCATCTACCAAGAAGAGGCAGAGTCACATGTCGCTTCCCGGTGAAAGCCGCGGCTTTTCAGGTAAACGGTAAACGCCCCGAAGGTACCGAGGCATCTCAGGTGCCATGGACGTGGAAACGGGCCGCGATCCGTTGCTTAACCCTCGGACTCTTTGGGCAAACAGCGGCACGCTCAGGATTTCGACGAAAAGGGCCCGATGGAAACTCTTCAAACCAAACCCGGGGCCCTACGCTTCCGCCGTCGCGGCGTCGTTCCTCGAAACGGCGTAAATGCGTCGAGTGCCGCCGCTCGTTTCTTTTCTCCCTTTCTTTCTCTCCTTCCTCGGGACCCGTGGTGCTTTCTCTGCCGCCGATTTCCAGGTTGGATCAAGTTTCGTGGTCCCCGCCGTGTCGATGGGAATGGAAATGAGGGCCGGATCCCCGGCGCCTTTCACGGAACGATCGTTTTTAACGGCGCTCGAGTGGGGCAAGAAGTCGATCTTGTTTGGTCTCGGTCGATTTCGAAAGGCGCTTCGGAGGCATTCTGTTTGCAGCCATTTTGAAACCACGCTGGTGGAGCAATGGACGTTGATCTTTGCTTTCCTTGTTGATCTTTTTCCCATCGATTTCTTCGTTGGGTTCGTTGGCACGGACGGATCTTCGTCACGGTGCTGGGGGATGAAGTGGTTCATGGGAGGATATCTAGGATGATAAGATTCGACAATTGTAGAAAACCTTGCCAAGTTCCAGTCGCATCACGCAGAACAATAATTCCCCGGAAATAATAAAAATCGTCTCGCGCAGCCAAGCAAGCGTTATTATAAATTACAAGCGATAGTGAATGGCAATTTTATTTTCGAACTATGCCCGTCACGAATACTTACCGAACGATCTGCAATTATATCATAATAAATAATAAGACCGAAGAGCAATTCAATCATTCGGTTTCCCCCAGCAGATTGAATGATTGACGAAGCAGTTCGAGAAAAGTGCAGGATCGAAAATGCGAACGGTGGAAAGGTATCGATGCCCTCTAGGTATACTCGATTCCCAGGTCGAGGTACTTTCTCTTGGCGCGGTGAAGATCGATTGGCCGATTTGTCGAGAGACACGGAGTTCCGGCACGCTTCCTTTGTTTTACGTAATTTCCGCGCCAATATTAGCACGCTGCGTTCCGTTGGCGTGTTCCGTTCTCTCTCTCCCTCTCTCTCTCTCTCTCATTCTCTAACTCTCATCCCCGTGTATTGGTTTGTGTGTTCTTCGCAAACAAACCAATCAATGCCGATGCCTTAACTCTCTCGCGCCCTCCCGCTCGCGAACTTTTCCCGCTTCAAATCAGCCGCGGGGAAAAAATCCTGCCATTACACCATTCCGATGCGAGGAAAATAAACAGAAATTTGCCGAATATCGTGCGGACTCTCTGAACGCAACAATCCGCGATTCGGCTGCGGTGTATTTCGCGACGAAGCTTCGCAAATAACGCGGACGGGGATAGGAATAGAAATTTGCCGGGATGTACGAGTCGTGAGGAAAACGATAACGGAGGCTGTCGTAAACGAATATATCAATATCGTTGCAATACCCCTCCGCCCCCCCAACACCACCCGCCCCTCTCGGCGTCTTCTTCTTCTTCATCGACATTCATTCACCTTTCCAGGGTTTCTCCGCTCTCGGAATATTTTTATTCCCAGCTCGACGTCGACGCTCGGCTCGGCAAGGAGTACCGTCGCGCCGCGGCCGTGGAAGCACAGTCGGCGAGCGGAGACGCCGCGAAACGGCACAAAGGAGGCCAAGGCAGGTGTGTCGGCCACGGGGACACGGAAAAACGAGCGGAGGGAAGCGGCGACAGGCGACACGGGGAACGTTGAAAGTCAACCTCGTGGGCGTCTATTTGCCTGGATCCAAGAGATCGGACAAGTGGCCGGGGCCTTTGTCGGACCCGCCGTGGGTGGTTCTCTTCTCTTCGCCCCTTTCTCTCTTTTTTCTCCGCGTTCGCGCGACCCCGTCCACTCGAGCCACCCACCCCCCCGGTACGAGTTAGCGTCACCCCTGCAGACTGCCGCTCCCTATCGTTCTCTTGGACATCGTCGTCGTCGTCGTCGGCTCTTTCCACCCAAACCCCCTCCCATCCCCCCGCCAGTACCATCGTTCTACCTCGGGACACGTTCTCGTCTAGGCGGCAATCAAGAGAACAGGGCGAACCGGGCGCCATTTTAGCGTCGCGACGGGGGTGAACGACGGTGGCAATGGGACGGGGATCGACTTTTGTTTATCGAGTGCGCCGTTGAATACGGAGGTTCGAGGGGAAGTATTTTTTTGCGATTTTTTTCGTTTTTTTTTTGTTTTTTTTTTTTGGCAGAATTTAGCTGGACAATCGGGGGGAACAATGAACGGGACAGTTCGCACACGGGAGGAAATTATTATTGTCCGGCGTTCCATATATTTTCGTTCGCGCGAATTTTTAGGAAAAACGCAGAAACGATTCAAGCGCGTGAAAAGAATCGGCGCATTGTTCCACATTCAAATTGGGTGGGAAACAATTGTCCGCCTGCCCCGGTATTTCGTAACCGGAACAATCGCGCCGAGGATTTCGAGCGGCGGTACTTAATGCCCGGGCTATTTTTCGGCACAGAAAGTTGCTCCCGACGGAGGCGGTCCCTCGTTCTATCAACAGTGGATTCCGTGGGCAAGGGTACGGCCCGGCTCGCGATCGAGCATCAGGATTCTCCTGATTCCAGAGCATATTTAGAGAGGCCACCGTTTTATTTGTTGGCTTTAAAAACATCCCCCCGCGGAAAGCCGCATCATTTCACTCCCCGATTCAACAGACATCCGGCATTAGGAAAATGTTGAGTGGCGATCAAACAATATTCACCGTCGCGCGACGGACAAATATATAAATAGCTGTAACATCATTGTGCCCGTGAAATCAACGAGACCCCCCCACTTATTCGCATTATGGTTTAATCTTTCCTCTATTGCTGCACTATTATCGTGATCGCGGAGTACTGTACAAATATAATATCTATTAATTTTCGAACGCTTGAAAAAGAATGTGTTCGGCCGTCGAAATTATTCCTGCGAAGCAATCATTGAATCTATCACGTTATAAATCATTTTCCATCGAAGACGCGAAATAATTTCGTGACATTATTCCTCGACAATTTTCCACCCGCCCTAAAGCAAAGATTCGTCACCGAGAAACATCCCCTCCCCGCCGTCTACCCTTGTACACAGTTTCGTACGTTCACCGCTTATAAACAGGCATCGAGTATTTGCCGAGGAATGGAAAATTGACTCGCGAGCGTAAATTCCAGGCGTCGAGGGGGCTCGTGCAAGAATTTCGTCGCCTTTGAGCCCGCTGCAACGGCGTCGACGGGGGGTTGGAACTGGGGGCGGGGGGGAGGTGCGGCGGGTGGCGAAATCACGTTTCCGGAACGGCGGCTAGACGCGTTCGACGATTTCCGAATGTTTCCCCGGAAATTCTCGCCTCGCTTCCCGGGTTCAACACGCTTCCGTTGGTTTGTACATATCGCCGCGCCTCCCTTTGTCCGTTCACCGACGGGGGTGGATTTGTGCTCAACCCCCTTCCCGCCATCGAGTCAAGCTCGTTTTTGATCGACGACCAAGCACGCTCCCTATAACTTTCACCGTTCTTCTTTGTCCATGGCCGAAGTGGTGTTTAGTTGAAAAACTTCCTAACGATTTCTTTAATATCGTTCGACCGTCGGAACAATTGTTTCCACGCGTATTTCCATATATTTTTAACACGGCCTGGAATTTCAGTTTAATTTGCAACAAATTAGTGCAACCGTTTCAGTCATTCAATCGCCGCGCGTCGTCATTATACTCAATTAAACAATAATGTGCACCACGGTGATTCGAAATTGCGCCCGCGGTTTGCGAATAAATTTTGACATCGTCGAACACGGGGAACCGTATTCGTCGACCGTTTCACTGGCGTTTATTCGGCGAGCAATCGCTGGATGTTGTCGCAATTTGTACGATAGACGATCGACGATGTTCGCGATCGAGAAAAAAGAACGTCGTGGACAACGACTGCTGTATTTACACGCAATTCCACGGCGGCCGATAATGGGTCCTCGACCCCCTTCAGATAAAAACAGGCACACCACCTTACCGCGAACGATCGAGTAATCGTCGAGATACCACGGGAATAGTTCTCACCGATAATTAATCGACGGAGCGACAAAAAAAAACAAGCAAAAAGAAAAAAAGACAAGAAGAAGAAGAAAAGACGAACGCGGTGTTTGCAGCCGACCTACATTGCACTGCGATAATAACGCTCTTACGTGACTACGCCGGAGCGCAATCGTTTTCAGAGCGTGGCTCGACGAGCACGATAATATTTGGCCAACTGGGCTAACCGGGGGGGTTGCTCGAGCTTCCTTTGAACCCTTCGCGTTACGTTCACGACGTTCGAGCCACTCTTCGATCCGGCTACCTTTTCGCCACGATTTTTTCCGTCGTCGTTTCTTCGAAGCGTTCGTTCCGACGGACTTTTTAATATCGTATTGATAACTGCGGAGGGGTTGAACAGGTGACAAAGGGGCGTACCTTTGAATCGCGCGGAGTGTTCAAATTGTAATGGTTCCCCTTCGTGAATTCTAGACAGCAGCACGGAGGACGATGTTTGGGAAAAATATTATTTCTTTAATAATCGAGTTTCGTAATTAACGCGACTCGTGACAGCAACGAGAGTCAACGAGCAAGGTGGCTGTCTTCGCAGGTGTTACATCGTTTGCATTACGTCGAACGAAAAAGAAGAAAGGAAGAAAATGTGGGAAAGAACGAATAAACAAAGAAATGGGAAAGAGGGCAGATGGATTACCCAACTACGGGCCGGGAATCGAGCACGCACGGTTTGTTTGCTTGTCGTTAGCGTGAACGTACTTTTCGGCGTAACGTTTCGGGGGCGACGCGACCTGTACGTCGAAAACGCGGATCGATAAGCGTTTCGTCAAATCGGCACACAGCCCGAACCATTTATCAATCGACCGTCCCTTAAATACGCAATCGCGTCGAGGCTTCGAGGAACAAAGTGGTAGCGATGTAAAAAGAACGCGGCGAACACGGATTCCAAGTTGCACCGGTGGAGAACAAATTGCACCGTATCTCGGTGTAGCGCTGATTCAAATTCGCAGGTGCATCGATTGAGTGTGAATTAAAATGACAAACAAAGAATTAAATCTTCCTGCGGTAAAGTGAAACAGACTACAATTAAAAAGACGCTAACGTCGCACAGTGGTCCGTGTCGAACTATTTCCATATCAACTATATGATTTGAATAAAGTTTTTTACAGATTATGAATCTGAATGATGAAATCACTATTGTAAGAGTAGTTATATCGGCCGTAACAAATTTTATTTACCGCTACCTGAGAGGTAACTACACACCACGGAAAATATCAGAACCGTTTTCGACCGAACAACATTTTGCCAAATATTATTGTTAAATATTATTCTATAACTCGAGAACTACCTAAAATCTTTCTATTCGTAATGAACAATGTGTAAATAGCAGCGCTACGAATTTAGTTCGTGTTTTCACGGTTTCGGACGACCGTGCGTCGAAACGATACTCTTTCCCAAAATTAACTCGTCCATTGCCCGAGAACTATCCTCTGTCCGCTTCCCCCCTACCGTCAACGAACCGAAAAGAAGAAGAAAAACGGTACAACCGTGCAAACGGCGCGCCGTCGACGCGAACGAAATAACGTACACGTGCAGGTAACGGCGCGGTCGAGTTTTTACGGTTAATAAGCGAGCAATAGTACAGCGAGAGGGGTGGAGAACGCGCGGGACGGGGGCGTCGCTAATTAGTCGTGCAGCGGGTCGCGCAAAATTTACCAGAGAAATCTGAATGAACGTGCCTTGAATCGTGCTACGCGGTTAATACAAATGTGTATTACCGAGCAAATAAATAAATATTTGGTCATGAGCGGAGCAACTCAAATATGTTCAAGCAATGTCAGCAGCGTCTCTGTCGACGCTCGTTCTCCCTCTGCCTCCCTGGTTCACCTCTCCCTTCGACGCCTGTGCACGCACACACACACGCGCGATGCATCCGCGCGCGTGTGCGCGCCCGGCGTGCGAGATGTACGCGCGGAAATAGGCGCACGGATGCAGGTGGAAAGGTGGCGCGAACGTGAAATGGAAACGGACGAGCAGGAGTGAAGCTGTGTGCGTTCATTGGTCGTTCGCTTTGATTCTGCCCCCTTTCCGGTGTCCGGGTTTTGTTTCCTTTTCCGCGCTTCCTCCGCGCCTGTTTTCGCGACGCTTCCAGGCGCATCGCGTTACGGGACTTGACGGAATTTTCGCACGGTTCTCCTTTTTCGAGAGTCGCCGTCAGAGACGGATAATTCCGGGGATTCTTTGTGAATCCCTATGCGCTCGGTTCCTCTAGCCGTTCTAGGGAAACTCATTTCCCTGTACCCATTTTTAGTTTCGGGACGCGTCCTTGTCGTTTCTTATTTTTCTTATTGTTTTCTCTGTTTCCAATAATTGTTGCAATTCTATCGCGCACGTACGTCGCTTATTTTCATTTCGTCCTTCGTTCTTCTCCAATATTATTTCTCTGCGAATAACCCTGCGATTCAATCCCGTCTTCGTTTTCCATTCAATTGTATCCCTCTACTCTTCCGTCTCTTTGGTCAGTTTTATTCCACTGGTCCTTGACCCAAATTTTCCATTCCAACTCCCCCCCGCGTGTCCGACTCATCTGCCGCGCTCGAATTCTTCCTGTTCTCCTTTGGTTTGTTTGTGTGCCCGTCTGCCATTACACGGTCGTTATATGCGCTGCTACGCACACAAAGAGACGTACGCGTATTCGTAGATATCCACGTAGGACGGCAGGCGATAGTGTTCGGGTACAATATGTACTCAGTCTACCCCACGGTTGACTCTTGGTATTTGATTCTTGAATCATTTTGTGTACGAGAGGAGCGGTTAATCGTAGGTTAAATATTTTGGCCGATCAGAGTGCGCATAGAACAACGGCAGTCGGACATCAGAGATTTTTCGAATCGTACTCTCGCCCGAATTCGAGAGCTATGAACTCTATGGGGGTGGAAATTCGGTGATGTGCCCGCGAGGTCGATTTCGATAATTATTCAGAAAGACGAAATAACTGTTCATTACAATGGCGATTTGCAGATCGTATATTACGCACGATTGATGCGATACAATCTATTGATTGTAATTTATGTGAACGCAATGCGGTATTGCGTTTAATCGTGAGACTGTGATATGTAACCTTTTTATTTAGTAGCGTGCAGTAGTTCGTTGGCAGCGTTGGTGGTTTTTGAGATTACGTTCGAATTGTTGTACACTTTCAACGACGGTAGTCAATACTCGCACCATATTGACACTCCGAACTCGTTTTTAAACGTTTAAATATTTAATCGTACACTTAATATGTTATAATGTTTGTTGTGCATTCAATTGCGCGTCTCGTTCTTCCACGGAATTCCTTATTGCCTCTCTCTTTTCCGTTCCTGTTAAATGTCTGTCTGCGAAAATTGAGGCTGCTTGTAGCTGTAAAATCGAATCGACAATCGAAAAGTATTTGGCAAACGACACCTGTCTGTACCGGGGTCGATGATAGAATGGGCAAGAATAAATTAAAGTGAAATAAAATTGAAATTTCTAGCTTATATCAATTTTAGCGAACAGTATTTACAATATAAAGAGTATTATTAGCATAAGTTTCAATTAAACTTTCGTGTGTTTTATAATTATACTACGATAATGTCTTCGGGCTTTCGAAGACTTCGCTGTGCCATTTCGTACTCAAACAGATATGTAAAACATACAAATGTACGAAAGACTTTATCGCTTTAGGTAAAGAACGATTATGCAGAGGCTTCTATCTAATCGCATTGCTGTTTGTTGGAAACGGAAGGTCAACCTTTAAATAAAGATATTTGTAATTCTCCTTCGTGGCGACCGTAGTCTCGGCACATCGTAAACGATCTCTAAAATAATCTGGCGATAATTCACATTAACCATTTGCCTGCGTTCTCCGGATTTCCTATAATTTTTCGTACCGTACCTTTCCCGTTTCTGTTTCCTCCATTTGCCCGTCATTAAAGAATAGTCGATGCTCTTGGAATTTCTAAATTCTCCAACATTCCATCGATTCTAATTGACCAACATTTATCCTGCACAATTCCTACACATTCAATTATCAAGAATAATCACGCAGGCTAATACAGAAAACATTGAACCCCATGTTTTATTTAATTACTGTTACTACATAATTACAACCCTCGTCCATGCATGCGAATCGAATGACCGTGTGCATGGACATTAACTTCAATTCAATGTTCCTTCCCGTTGGACACGTACGAAGACTAGTTTTAATTCCCCCCTCAACAGGTACGAGGCGAGCGTGTGCAGTTGGCACTAAAGGCAACCGGGTGTTCGTCCAAGTGACGAAACAAAATTTATTAGCGTCCACGCGAGGATGGGCCAATTAACGAAGCACCGAAACACTTGTGCAAACCGCGTCGTGACGCGCAACGACGTTCACCAATTCTAAAAAAAACTCTCTCTAAAAAAAAAAAAAAAAACCTGCTGATTGTTTGAATAGATCGACGCTCTTGCGTCGTTTCTTAAAATGGCGTTGAAAGGAACCACGAGCACCGTAACGCATTGTGAAACGGCAGACGTGGAAGGAATTGGGAAATGGAAACGAACCGTGGAAACTAATATTTGTGAAGAGACTGTGTCACGGTTAAGACATATTAAAATTTCTCGTGCAAGATCGAACGTTGCAGAAGAAACTCCGAGAACTCCGTGCCATTGAACGAAAAGCAAAAAGGACAAATAACTGTCCGTTATACCAAGATCCATTAAGATTCGTGGAGAAATTGGGGAAATTGCAGATTGTTCGAGCAGGATTGAAATTCCGTTGCGAGAATACTCGAAGTAGAGTGAATTAAAGCGTACACCACCGGTTTACAGGTTTCATATCGATTACGTGGCATGCTTAATTTTTGTTCTTTTGGATTCTGACGAACCCCGGGGACAATAGAGTCTTTGGGACTACCAATGGCATACGAGATTCAAAACTAACAATCTGTTCGCGTAAAAGCGATCGTCTCGGTCGCCGGCGGTAAAACACCGCGAAGAAATTGTAATAAAATTCTACTTGTCCCTGGATTCCGCGTACAAACACGCACACGTCGCCGGCTACGTGCACTCGTTCCTCTAAATGTACCAGCCTAACTGACGATATCTATCCAATCTCCAGCTTCATATCCCACCCCATAAATACATTGGCTGATAACGACGGACTGCGTTCCGTCGACGATAAGATACACGACGGGAGGAAACGTTCGCGTCGTGCTTTTGAAAAAAGAGAAAAAGAAATAGGTAGGGGGGGGAAAAATGGGGAAATATTGTGTTATTGAATGCGAAGCTGGACGACTGTGAATTGAATATCGTGTAAAATACGTCGTTCTTTCCTGCTTCGTTTAATAATTTGAAGTGTTATCAATTTATGGAACGCTCGATATGCAATTATTTGTTGCCGTAATAATTTTTAGGCGACATTGAATGAACAGGGAGGCATGGCAAAATTTTCAAGCTTTCGTTGGATTACTCATCCGTGCCTTCCGGTTGCCACTGGAATGCACTGTGTTATTCAGGATTACTCGATTTCTTGACGTTATATGTTCTTTTTTTTTAAATTGATCTCGATTATTGCTCGTTTGATCGATTTATGTAAGAGGCACCAATACATGTATATATATACGCGCATTAAGTATACGATGTGAATTATTTGTGTATTAAATACCCTGCGTTCTTCTCGTTTTCTATCATTTATATTTTTAATCGATCCTCGATAAATCTTGTCGTCACATACTATACTTCCAAGCTAACCATACTTCAAGAAGCGCTGCTCTTATTGGAAACATTTCAGAATAAATGGGAAACGTCATGGGAATCGTATAATTGATTCACCTCGACATTTGCGCACTCCACACTCGTAATTCAATTAATGAATCCACCAACCGTTAAATACAACAATATCCTCTCGGGGCGTTCAATAAAAACCGTCGCAATCGTTCCAACCGCCGAGCCAAGCCTCTTAAAAAAAGAAACCCTTCGGCCCTCCACAAATAAAGATCATCGAACCATAACAATACCGATCTTTCCCCGCACTTCCCCCCCCGCTATTAACTAACACGAATCTGCTAATCTACTTTGCGTACCCCGACGCAAATTCCAGGCCCAAAAATTCCCGACTCGACCGATCCCCGAAAGTATGCGCCCGAAATCCAACGAAATTCTCCTTCAATCGCCACCCGGCAAATCTACTTAACCCTTCCGCTGTCGCGTCGTCGCAAAAACAATCCCGCTCTCGGACGGCGCGCGTCACATCGCCCGACGTTCCACCGTCGGGGCGCCCGCAAATCATTATCCACGGAATAATCAGCATTAAACGTACAATTTCACGCGGCGTGGCGTATTTTTGTTTTTTTTTTCTTCGCCTCTCTTCCTTTCGTCCACGACGGGCCGACGTCGACGACCACTGGTACCACGGACGGGAACAATGACGCGGTAGCGCGTGACTGTAATTAAGTTCCTCGTGATTAATAGCGCCGGGCGACCGGGGCTCGTACGCTCCGCTGCCGCATTAATTTACAACTCTGTTTAAGGCCCGGCCAACCGGGCGGAGTAGCCGAGTGCCGTCTACACGGGTCGGCCATAATTTTCTGTCGAGCTACGCCACTGTTTACACACCTGATAAAGTATACACACTTTTTGCCCCGGCCGCGCGTATCGCCGCCCGTACCTGGGCATAATCGTGCGCGCCTCCGACGATTTCCTATCGCGATCGATCCCGGAGAACGATCTTTCGTTCGATTGGAGGGGGGCACGCGGCGGAGATTGTTCCATGGAATTTCCGGTCGACACGAATCGTCGAGGTACGATCTTTCTGGCTGTTTTTTTTTTTTCTCGTTGGGAAACTGACGGGGCGATTTTGTTGGGTCGCTTGGACGCAAGGTTTTGCTCTTGTTTAAATCTATACGTCGATGGTGAATTTCCATTTCGACCGGGCGGCGATTCTCTTTTAAATTGCAACGAACGTTAGTCGATGTAATGTTTCAATGAACGAGTCGCCGATTATTAGTTATCCCGTGTTATTCATTTACGCAGAATAATTGTTTCGAGAATACCGCGAAATTATAATTCACAGTGAGCTATGAAAATGATTAATATCTGCTTTGTTGAATTTGATTCTAATGAGACAGGCAGCTGTACCCTCCAGGAATGCAGGTGAATCGGGCTGTTTTAATCAGACCTGTCGAAGCACACTCGAAATGCCAGATACGAATTGAAAAGTATCATCGTCGGCTAATCGAGATGCTAATGGTCACCGATATCCAGAAGAAACGATGTTTATCGAAGGGGATGAGAGACGGAATCGCTTTCCCTGACGCTTCTAATCAGATTTCCGCGAGGCTGCAACACCGACGGACTGCTTAATTAATTGTATCAACTGGTGCAGGGCCAACGAGGTGGACATGATTTGACTAACGAGGCAAATTCTTAAATGAACGGACAACCCACCCCGTTCTATCGTGCGACTTTCTTCCCATCAACCCTTCGTTCTTTTTTCTCCCCGACGCTATCTCGCGAGAATTGACTTGATTACAGGCCGATTGGTATCCTTAATTCTCGATTATATCTGCATCGAATTTACTGTTACGACGATTCAACGACAAATTGTTCTTTAGTTATTTGTTTAATTAACCGTGTAATTTTAATTTTGAATTGTCTTAATCGCGGTACGGATTGAATTAAAATTAAATTCGTTATTTATTTATTTCGGGAATTGTTCTGCTTACGTCCAGGCGAGGTTTAGAGAGAATAACAAAAAATATCATTGAATTTGCAGGATCTTTGGACGATTAAATTTTTTTAAATAAATCACAGACAAATCACTACGCTATTGCGCACGATCCCTCGATCAGTTCGCGGATCTTACGATCGATGAATCATCACGAGTCCACGGCTAAGCATTTTTATACCGATGCGGTGCAATTTTTCTTCCAGGAAAAGCAGTTATCTGCTCGTTAGAGGTGCTCGGCTTATCTTCCCGCGAGAACCAGACGAGTCAACACACGACTTCTCGGGCTCTTCTTCTTGGGAAAGAAAAATCTCGAGTGCTAGAAAGCGGATTCTCCAAATCGGTAGTGCCGCGAGTCGAATAAGCAGAGAATTCTTCTCAATCTCGCCTCCGAATAATACGCGGGTTCCGCAAATTTTACGCGATATTTACTCGATTGCAGAAAGGACGCATTGGAGAAAACGAAAGTTAAATCCACCAATGAATTTCCATGATACAGAGTCTCGCGAAAATCGACAAAGAATAGAGAAATATCGAGAACACGCTCGTGCTAGTAATAATAATAACAATTTTCTCAGCAGCTCAAGCCTGCTCTGCGACAGAAAAATGTTTGAAATTGAAATTGAAAAAGAAGGAGGATTCTTTTGTCGGCGCCGAGGGTGCGCACTGTCTCGGTGGTGCAGCCATTGTTTTGATGCGGGACAAATCGTTAATTTTGCAGTGCGTTCCGCGATTTGCGCCAGCCGGCCGTACGCTCGCGAGAAGAACCACAACTATGTGGCCAGTAAATTAGAACGAACGACAGGATACTTCAAAGGAAACGCGAGATTTCTCGAGAAATTTCCAAAGCATGACAGTGGCGAGAAATTGATCGTTTAATGGCGGATTTAGTTTTCAATTATCCCCTTTCATATATATCATCCCTGCGCCGTGTTCCATTTAGTATCATCTATTGTTCGTATATTATATCTGTAAATCACTTTTGCTAAACTTTTCGGGAATAAGGGAAAGGTATTCCTTTTTTTTAAATTATTGCCAACAATGTTGCTGTAAATGTGCGTGCGTGATAACTTATTTTCTAAACGATTTCCTAAGATATCCCTCGTGGAAGAATTATCATTTCAGTAATTTTTTATCGTACGAGAAACCATGAATCGCGATGAAATGACTGGCACAGGGATTATTAAGGGACACCATAGTGGGAAGAGCACGGGTAGCAAAGGAACGTTCGGTTTCTAGAAAGTCGGCTTTTACGAGGCGTTGAATGGGCTGCAATTAAATCTTCTCCGTGAAGGATGAGCTTCGTCCCTTCAGAACTGCTCTCTCTCTCTCCTGTGCTTCCTCCTTCGTATCCTCTCCCTCTCTACTTTTTCGCATACTCAGCCAATCGTGTTACCCCCATGCACGTATCAAAGCGACACTGCCATTCGATCCTTCCATCCGACCTCTCCCAAGAAACGAAAGGAAAAGGCTCAACGAGACCCACCCCGTTTCAAAACGATTCAAAAACTCTGAACACGAAAGATTGCGCAAAAGGACGATTCTTTCACCACTGTGTTGCACAACATGAAATCGATCGTCCGTACCGATTCATCGTTCGTCTATTTTATTATTGCCGGGATACCAACATCCTCGTTCGAACATGGTAAATTTCAACGAGCAACGAAATCGAGAGCGTTACACAGGTGCGTCGGGAATGCACCTCCGCGTTTTCCACGGTGAACGAGAGACGGCCGTGGAGGCAGAGTTCGCGGGATCGAGAGGGCAGGCAATTACACGGGTACACGATCGATTCCCCGGCCGGGTAATGAATTTTTTACGACGCACCGCCGGGGAAGATCCGTCCGATTGCTCGTACGCGGACGACGGGGCCCGTGTCCGATCGGCCAAGGCATCGGCCCGAATTGAAACGGGGCACGTGAAACCTCGTCACGCCGACTCGCACGCGATTCGCTCTTATTCGGGCTGACAGAAGGAATTCACGGGTCCGTATCGCTGCGGACGCCTCGGGAATTCGATCGTTCGTGCATTCCGGCGATTCGCGGAGTCGGACGATTCTCGAATCGGTTCATACTTCATTTCTCGCTATTTATATTTTTATTTTTCGAACGCGTGGTTGTTCTTCGGGGGGGGGATCGGCGCGATTGCTAGTGACGAGAGGGGTCCGTGATTTCATTCAATCTGCGATTTCGAAGGGCTTGCGAAATTTTATTTTGCTCCCATTTCGGTATTTTAGTTGGGGTACAAGGCGGTTGAATTGGTTTGAGATAAACATTTCGTTGTTGCCCGGTTCTCGGTTGATTATTACGTATACGTGTATCTGAGGGAATCTGCCACTCGATAAGGCCTAATCGATAATCGTGGCCCTGTTGGCTAGCGGCCGACTAACTAACGCGCGTATCATATGTATACAGGCTGTTTCATTGCTGAATTATCGTGCTGTAATTATGGGAACGTGTATATATATATATATTGTTCGTAACGCGAGAAAGATTTCTTCGATTCCAGAGTGCAATCGAATGGTTCTTGAAAAATATTAAGTACCGTCGTTGTGATCTAATGTACGAAGATAGATCAAAGTATGAGAGAAGATGCTCTTAGATTCAAATGGGTTCTCATTAAATATTATGCAATATTAATAATTTTCTGAAACGTCTCTCTTCTCTTGAAAGCCACCTTACGAACAGGTGTGTCCTTGTTTAACTTCGCAATGTCCTGCGGAGCTGGTCGAGTGACAGGCGAGAAGTAAAGGGTAGGCAGTTTAAGTGACGCTCACTTTTTCAATCACAGTGTCAACCCTTCCGGTTGTTTTACCCTGCAACTCGCCCGATTCCTTGTACACACTGTCGATCGAGCTACGCTAACACCTCTCGCCCACCCTAAGTTCTTTCCTCGTAACAATTTGCTCAAACACGGCCGAGAGAAGCGCGATGTAGGTCAAATAATGACCCTTCCGTTCGTAAACTGGGACACTTTGAGCAAAGCTTCCTTCAATCTATTACATTCTCGATCGACAAGTCAGCGCAGATAATAATTTATGGTCGGACGAAACGAATTTATTTGGCCCGAACCGGTTCGGTCTCTGAATAAAAAAAAACCTTTCAAGAACTCGACAGATCTAAATTCGCAATATTTGGCGCGCTGCAACAATTGAGAATCATCGATGACTTATTCTCGACTTATCGCTGCTCAAGCAAGGGAGGATCAATGTGTACCAAGATTAGAGAAATATCCCATTATCGCTTTTCAATTGTAAATTGTTAAGGAAATTTTTCATTCCCCGCCACGCGGGCTGTATCGAAAAATAGACTAAACTCTAATAATAATAATAATCACGCACTCAAATATCGAGTCGCTGAATTAAAAAACCTAAGCGATCTGGTGAAGCGTATTAAATCACGAGACAAAGTGAACATCAGCGACAATGTTGTCGTTAATATTAATTTGCTTTCCCTGCAATTAATCAAGCTGGCGAGAAAAGGGAGAACAGATACCCCGAGAAATATGTCCAACCAAACACGGGGAACACGTAACGAAGGATCGCAACCTGTCCGCGTATCCGTGCACCTCTCCACGGTGGCTCGTATAAAACGGCTTTTTATACGCGATCGCTATCGCCGGCTTGATTTCGACGCGGGTTAATTGCGATAACCCGCGCCTGTTAGACGAGGGCGGGGGGGGGCGAGGTTTAGCGACATATGCTCTCCTCGGGGTTAAATAATCGAGCCGTGACTCGTCGGATACACACGTCGACGTGACGAGCTTTCGTGCGCCTCGTCGGCTCGTAAAAACGCTTGACACGCTACGCCCGTGCAACCTGCGAGCAGTTTCACCATATGTCTAACTTTCTGTTCACGATTCGCGAACACCGCACTATCGTGCGCCAAGGTAGAAAAATCGTTGGCACGAGCAATTATGTCCTTGTCATTATTTCGTTATCATTCGGACAATCTACTTCGCCCCATCAATTCGATCGCAATAATATAATATTATTCCGTTCCTTCCGGTTCAGAAAACGGATGCGCAGGATTTCAGTTCGAATGACAATATCACCACGATACGGAATTGCTACGATCATTAGTTATATAATGCAATTGTCTTTATAATTCTGAATTGCCTTTAAACCAGCTACCTCATAAGCATAACAACTTTGTTTAACCACGTCGCAACTCCCATACTAGCTACTTTCCCGCGGAGATGTCCTGCCGGCATGAAAATTACTCGATTCCGCGTAGAGCAACCGGTCTGTCGGCGGTTCAAGTCGATACTTAGATTCGATAAGAACGCGTGTTCCCATCGACAGTAAACGCGTCTCTTTGGTAAACGTTCGAAGGGGCAGAAAATCCCGTGGCCCCGCCAAGCTGCACGCAAGTTTCAGTGCTTTCGAGCAGTTATGGAGGGCGCATGCCTGCATATTTCATGAGCAAACAGACTTCAACCCCCGTGGCATGCGCTGCAACCATCCCTCTGCCTGTCCCTCTCTCTCTCTCTCTCTCTACCCTTCTCACTCCCGCTATTTTTCTCTCTTTCTCTAGCATCAAGACCAGCCGAGCTTCGACGAGTCTGGGCCCGCTTCAAAAAGACTTCGCTGCGAGGAAAGCGCGCGGGGGCCGAATTATTAACGAACTTCCGCCTGGTCAACTGCTAAGTCTAACCTTTTCCCTCCTCTTTTTTCCCCCCCTGTTACTCTTTCGCCTGTACTTTCTGCAGGCTATCGTCTGATCGAGCTATTAATTACCCGGTTCTACGGTTCTACAGCAGAGTCGGCTGTGGAATATTTAAAGAACCGTGTGTGCGCGCGCGCGCGCGCGTACGCGTCTGGAGCGAAATGTTTTAATACCGTTTGAGAGGGTACTTCAATATTGTTCAATTTTCCGAGATTCTTTTGGGATTCGCGAGGCAGGTAATTGTAGAGATTGTTTTGTTTTATCCCCATTTCAGGCGAATGAACGATGATTTAAACATTGATTGAAACGCAATGGTCAAGTAACGGATTCGGGGAATTCGATTCAAAATTTTATGGAATATGGAAAGCTTGCTGGGAAAAAAATTGTTTGCCCGAAAACGATATTTTACATTTCGTTCTGTACAATAGAGTTAATTAATTCGGGGAGCGTTTCTCGGAAGCGTTTCGAACGAATTGCCCGTCTCTGTATTAACCAATGAAGCTTTCGTAATGATAGTGTCGTTTCACCGGATACATTTTCAGCACGAAAGCGACAAGAAAAGCATTCCGCGTCGTGGAACGGCAGACGCAAAAATTACCTGTTTGCGTAGCGCTGTTTCCCATCGACAATATTATCATCCTTCAATCGGATCGGTGGTTGCCCGATAATGTCGATACGTGTATTTGCCATGTCTTCTTTCGCACCCCGTTTTTTCGTCGCGTCTCTATTTTCGCCGGGAAAATAAGACGTTTTTGCGATTTCCGACCGAGGGAATCACGAGCGTGGGAAAACAATCAAATAAATTCGACAGAGCAATCAATATTGAAATCGATTGCCGCAGTGAAAGATTAATCTCAGTCTTGAATAATGTCCGATCATGCGATCTTTTTTCTCATTTCTATGCTCTTCAACGAATTAAATTATTGTCGAAAAAATGTAAGAATATCGCCTAGAGGCGCAAAAAACAGAATTATATCGCTTTACTCTTCCGCAATCTTAAAATACGAAATCTTTCAAAAATGTTCCACAATCGATTCGCTCTTTCCCAATCTGCCTGCACTCCGGCGAACAATTTTCCGAAGAAACCCCGAGACCCCGCTGGAAGCATAAAAATCGTTCCTTCCTCTCCCTTCCTCCACATTTAACACCCCCTCCCGGCCGAAGTGTCACGCGGGGAAAATTAATTTCAATTAGATTATCGCTATCGGCGAGGCGAAATCACGTCCACGCTACTCCGGAGGAACAATAACGTATCACTGCTCCGTCCCTCTCCGCTCTCTCGTGCCGCAACAATGCGAACAATGATCCAGCCACGTGGCGCGGCTGCTGGCTAATATCGCCGCGATAAAGGAGACGGCGATGTTTTACAAACACCACCCCGCCACGCGACCGGCCACCCCCTGTCAAAACATTCGTGAACGTTGGCCCAGATATTCCTGTCCCGTCCCGTAGGGTAGCCTGCACCCCCCCCACACCCTCTTTTCTTTTCTCCCGATCCTCCGGTTCGTGCTCGAACGACGTTTACGACGCGGCCTCCGGCTCATCGCGCGCACGTGGACCACGTGAAGTTCCACCGGGCTATGAGAACTTCGTGGACGAGCGACCGGACCGAGGAAATTTACGCGCGCGTTAATCTGCCGCTGGACGGTTTAAGGCTGACTGCATTGAAATCGGGTGGGATCGGTTGGCGCGAGGGGTGATTAATATATGGAAGGAAAATGGTTGGAAATCGTGCGACTGGTGATTGGGAAAGGTGCAATGGTATCTAGAGCTAGTGTACTCGATATTGGTGATTAGACGTTGCTTCTGTAATTTTTTTGAGACGGCTGAGAATTAAAGTGACGCGATACTCGGGCGGCAATTAAAGTCTTGCTTAAAGAGCTTCGACTATTTGCATGCAGAGAGGTATAAATTGAAAAACTGGCGAGCTGTAATTGGAGGTACTTTGGAACATGCGCTTTCGCGCAACGGGCAATTGTTCTGGGAACGGTGGGCTCAGGTATCGAGTTCCGAAATCGATAGCAGCCCAGCGGTTTAACAAAATTATTTGCACAAATACTTCCGACGCGTCGTAATTAATTTTCATCCCCCAGACATCCTCGAAGTACCATGCTCGTCGAGTTCGTTTTCTGAGGGCCTGTCACGTGTCGATGATATCTCTCAAGAGAAGACCGTGCCCTCGCTTTTTTTACTTTAGCGACTCTCTCAGTGGTCAGACGAGACCGCCGCGATTTCCCACGATCGTGCACGGTGTCTGTTTAAAAAGCAATCGCCTTCGAGCGTTTGAGAAGTTAATCGCGACGCCGGTACTAGCCGATGTAAACTACCTCTCGATGATACTTCCAAGTCCATCGACGTCGAACCAATTCCCCGAAGCGATGGACGCATCCCCCTTGCGACCATGTTACTCCCATAATTTCCCATGCGCCCCTGCTCGTGCGCGTCGTACAGAGGGTACGACCAGGGTAGAGCGATTCTCGAGAATCGATCGTCAATCACCCCGTTATCGGACACGTTCTCGCAAAAATTCTGGCGTCCCCCCCATCGAGTGAAATCATCGAATGCTAATTCTGTCAATGCATATTTTAAAGAACAACGAGACCGATCCTCTTTCGCGACAGAAGTGGAATACCTAGTCGAGCTTTTCATTCGCGTTCGAGGTTGTTTCAAGAACACTGCACCTATGTTATCGTTCTGTAGGTTCACGTCTATTTTAATTTCATTTATTCGCCGCGGTATTAATGTCAATTACGATTCCGTGCCACTATCACCAAGTGTTATTACCAAGTATTCACTGTCATTAAAATTGGCAAAATGAATCAACGCGAATGTCCACTCACCCAGAATCGGCCGCTCGAAGGGACACCTTCCAAATGTTTCTTCATCGCCAATTCAACACTCTCGGCTTTCCACCGCGACAGCACAAAGTCGAATGAGTTCGTCCTTCGTCGTCGAAGGCGGCCAGATGTTCGCCGAATTCTGCCGTACTTTTTTTTCCAGGTACTCGTTCGTGGCGCACACCGCGTTGTTGACGTGCTCGCGTTCCTGGTTCAGCAAAACAAACGCGCGACGTTACCGGCGATCGTAAGACTGGTAAACATATGCGACGTCCCGCCGCAGCGCGTTGCCCAAGCAAACAGGCAGCGTCGAAACGCATCAGCCGATTCTGATAATTCCGATTTACGATGCGCTTACGGCCGCTAATTGTCTGATTTATCGGCGATGCCCGGGCTAATGCGATTATCAAAGCGTTATACCGGCCGGGGATGCGCGTCGAAGTTTCGCGACACCGCAAACGAGGATCGGTCCAGGCACGAACGATCTATGCAGAGCAGGGCAAATCGATTCGCGACAACGCAGAAACTTCGCGCGATATCGTTTGGCGACGACGCGTGGGCGCAAAGAACTGAAGGATCCGTCGAAGGAAAACGTATTCCGTTTCTCTCCGTTTTCGCTTTTCCCGGTTCCAGAACGAAATCCAACGATTCCAGATTTCGTTCGTCGCAAATGCAGCGGTCGAACGTAGGAACGTTTTCGTTTTATATTTAGATTTGTAGAATTATTTCACGATTCGTAGAATTATCAGCATTGATTTTCTCGATTCCAAACGGTTCAAGTGCACCGCGTTACTGTTGAACAACGATTCAACAACGATAGGTCACGGATGACCCACGAGAGAATCTGGAACTCTTCTACGCGAAATTGGCAAACGTTAAGAAACGAACGAGAGCACTAGTAAAATGGCAGACACACGTAGTCCGTCAGGATCGGCTCGCGGGCAAGCATCAAATAATTTCATTCCTCGAGGTGTATATATAGTCCTTGTATTTATACATTCCGCCGATGTACATTTCGTACATATTTACACTCTTGCCGGAGTGTTTGCACGAAATGGTTATACGGGAGGATCTTTAAATATTAAAAGAATATTTGCCCGAGCAAATGGCGGACCGCCGTGCACGGAGGGCGAAAGGAGGGTGTCGGCGTAACGCGACCGAATCTTTATTATTTCTAATCGTTCGTCGATGATCGCTGAATAAATGGTCGCGATATTTTGTATCAACAGGGAACGGATCCGCGCGGAAAGCTGGCTGGAAGCACGAGCAAATATATACAATGTATACAACGATAAATGTCTGGCTGTGTTCAATGCGTCCGCACGCTTAGAGTGCCACCGTGGAAATGTGTACACACGCCGCCGTGCCGTGTCGTTCGTTGCTATTATAGTTTTGACTTACGAAATTAGCCGTGCCCGAACGAGGCACCGGCTCGATCGGGCCGCGAAATTTGTTTGAAGATTACCGATCGACCGGCCGTTCAATGAAACCGTCGACCAACTATGATTCGATTGCTTATTGATTATTTGCAACACTCTGTTTGCCCCATTTATTCAGAGGGACGCGGCGATTATTATAGCAATAGTTATTTCATCAGTTCCACTGATAAATTTGTCTTTTCTTCCGTTCGAATCGACTGCAGATTTCGGAGCGTATTAATTATAGTTCCACAGGAGTCCACCCTCGACGGTGCTATCCCGTGACCGTAAAACCCCAAAAGCGAATTGAAAATTAGGTGGCTGGCCGGTCCGAATGAACCGAGAACCGCGTGGAAATCTCGAAACCACGGACGGGACAAACGAATCAACCCCTTGAACGTTCGAGGGGGCGCGTGTCCTCTTTGAATCGGGCCCGAAGGAGCATAGGGGGTGCGGTAAACGGGGGTTCGCCGGGGTCTAAGCGGCTACACGACGCCCAGCTGTGGCCCCATGGTGTCTGGTGTTGCGTACGGGGTTTACCACGGGGGTGGTTTGACGTGCGCCTACCGCACGCTGCGCGCTTGCCACCTGTTCAACGCTTACCTCCTAGAAAGGGGATTTGTTGGCTCGTTTGATCGCTCCATAAGCGAGATACCACGATAAAACAATAGGGACTTGCCGGAGTGTTCCATGGGGGGGTCGAAACTTTGAGAAACTTTGCCACGAGTACTATTTTATGGGGGGGTGGTTTTAGTGTTACCGAAGATTCCAGAGTTTCGTAGATTTCTTTTGTTCTTTATTGGATTCGATGGAATCATTCTTATGGCTGGCTGCGAGTGTTGTGATTTCTTTTTAATTGCATCTTGGACTCTTGGGAACAATTTGGATAATTAAGCATGGATAGTGCGCGTCGATTTTATTTGAAGTAGGTCCTTCGATATTTAATTGGAAATTAATGGAGGGATTAGAATGGTAATGGCATTGATAATTTTTGGATCGCGTCGCTCGATTGTTCCTCGAGATGGTCGTACACGTGACGACGTATCGTTCCGTCGTCTTAATCGATCCCCGTTTAATTTTACTAATCGCTCGGGGCCAAATTGAATCCCCGTAACCATTGTCAATTCAATTCGCTGTCCCACGATCTTCCTGTTTGACGCTACCTCCGGTTGTATCGGATTACACGCCATCACGGAATATTACGTCTCCGGCAATTATCTGTTTATCGATACTTCCAGGCTTCGAGAAGATCGATCGATTCCGTCGACCCACCTTTGTATGAATTTGATATCCGCTAAGAGCTCCGGATATAATCAACCCCTGACGATCGACCAATTTTATTTTCAATTCGAGAACAAAATATTGCCTCCGTATATGAAATAAATTTTATATATTTTCAATGACAATTTTCAGAGCGTTGTTCAAATTCTCATCTTAAAGGTTTTGATGGATCAAACGAATGATGCATAGTTCCGTCAGGTCGTCATAATTCGACACGACGCAGAACATCGGAACAACTTTGTATCGATATTCCCCCGCGTGGCATATCGAATTAATAGTTTGTACATACGTTGTAAATCGAGGCACGGTGTTTCGAGCATACTCAAGGGGGTCCGTCTATTGAAATTCGATAAAACGCCACCGTATATCGCCAATAGGCCGAACAATTCGATCATCGTATTTCGTTTGGCGCATATATTGCCAGATTTGCCGTGTCGTTTCAATTTATCTCCGTCAATAAATCGCGGTGGCGATCCGCGAGATTACAAATTTCTGTAAATTAGACCACCACTGTCTTCCAACTCCGATTTCTATCAATTGATCGCTCGACTGGAATGTTAAACCAGAGGCCGCACAAAAGTACAAATTACAATGAAAAAAAAAAAATGATCCCAGCTATCGGTGAAATTATAAATGACAAATTATATATCAAGATCGCCAAATCAACAATCAACCCTCCGATCGAAACATCGATAAATCTTGATCGTCCCGCCGAATGTGTTAATACAAAAAGGAAGAACAAATGCACAACCCCCATAAATCTTGCAACCCTAAAAAGAAATTCATGCGAACGACAGAAACGAAGCTCGGTCGCAGGAAATTCTAAGGAAAAATATGTTGCCCGTCATTGTTCGGCGTCTCCAGGGGTCAAGTTTTTCGCGGATCATCTTGGATGTTCGTCGGGGCCGTCTCCACGGAGGGACGTCCGGTTACGCGCCATCTTTCGCGATGTCGTCGGGGACACTGTATTCCCGTTCGGTGGAATTTTTCGTCACGGCGACACCTCGATCAATATTTGCGCAGCCGGGAGTGGAGACCACGTCACGCTCGACCTTCCCTGGCCATATGCGAACACGCGGTTGCATACCCGCGCCGGTCCGCGCTGATACGCGCGCGTGTACGAGCGTTCTGCGAGCCCCGTTCTGCAGCCCTCTGACGGGCGGAGAATTTTCGAAGGAATCGCCACTGTCGAAAGGCTCGACGTAGACACGACGGATTAATGCATAATTAACGGACAATTGTTATCCTACGACTGCAGGGGAAATGTTTGCGTATGCTTTGAACAGCTGTTTGATTGTCGTTGTTTGGAAGTCGAAGATTTTTCGGGATTTTTCGGGTCAAAGGATTACGGAGGTTGTTTCCAAGAAGGCGGGGACGAAGGTACGCGTCCCTTCGAATTACCTGTTACGATGATTCATGGCAATTACTGTTTGTGGGAAACAAATGTGGTACCTGCTTGTATGCTAGGGCTCTTACGAATTTGGTAATGCAATTGTGATTCACGTTGTTTTGACTTTTCGTTGAATGAAACGTGACACAATAGGGTGAGGGCAGGTAAGGATTATTTTGCAGAGGCTATTAAATGAAAGAGCGTGCAATATAGTTTGCTGCGAAACGATTCGCGGTTGTATGAAAATGACAAATTTTTAGTCCGAACGCTG